>OX456985.1:151250627-151850627 GCA_949752695.1 Melanostoma scalare | reverse complement strand
TTCATCCATCAACATGTGCCTTCAAATAGCTCGAAGGCACCTGTTGACAGCTATAGATGCAAATTAAAAAACATATGGCGAGCACAGCCCAATTTGATGCCTAGAAAAACCTTTTCACATTTTACTTTGGTTTCAAAACAGTTTTTTATGGAATACGCAACTATGTACTTTTTGAAATGGATTCAACAAGTGATAAGAGAAGGTATCTGTAAGGTAGAGAAAAATGCCCAGACGATATGATACATACGCAGATATACTTATACACTTATTCTTCATGTACATACCTTTCAATAGAGAACAATTTTGTTGCTGTTGGTAGACTTGTTGCACTTTATCTCTGTGGTCATTAACAAATATTATTGTCTTAAACTGACTTGAATTTTCTTCAGGCCTTGACTGAAAGAGGAGAATACGCCCTTTTGCATTAATGGTCTGTTTAGTCGATTTTTTAAATGAAATTAGTCAAATTGATTTTGCAAATAGAAACTTAATTTGGATATTTATTCACAAAGTATTAATTATTCGACTTTCGACTAATTCTTTTTTTTATTACTAGACTTATTCCTTTTTGCACTTCACTACTATACAAAATAAAATTTAGGGGGCGACTCAGTTTTCAAACTCACTTGTTGCACAACGAACATCATACTACACTGCTGCTCAGGACGAAAAAACTTTTTTGCACATCGAATAACTTAAAAAAAACTTTTTGTCGCTTGTTTTATTTTTATTTTAGTTTTTTAATGCTTTCCTTTGCTGTATGAGGGTGGTGGACTTTTTTCTTATATCTACTGCAGTTTAATTTTTTCTCTATTGCCTCACTCTATACGAGTGCTACCCTAAAACACATACATATACACACACTGCTTCTCCTACTTCGTTCGGGTGATTTTTTTAGTGTGTTGCTGTGCATTATTTTTCTAGGTATGAGCTTCACATTTTACCTTTTTTCGGCGAACGAAATTACTTGTTTGGACGTATACATATAAGAAAAAGGACACAAACGTCGATTTTGTGCAACAGCATCAATGAAACACCACCACTATCATCATTGTTGTTAGTGTTAGGCAACCCCTTTATTCTGATTGTCAAATTCCGAATTCTAGCATTCTAGGTAGAGAATAAGTATATCCTCTGATTCCTAAACCCATAATTTTAATTCATGTTGTCTTCTTCGCTGTACCTGATACACCAATTTTTAACCTACACCCAAAGTTATATTCTCCATACGTAGTTTTTTCCTTGAGTTATCAGTAAAAAAATGCATGAATACGTAGTTTGAACTAGAAAAACGATGGTAAAACCTAACCAAAAATATACTGACAAAGCACGGATGAAATAAAAACGTATAAGTGGTGGAACAATGAGGATATTAGTATTTGTATTTGTACAAATAAATATACATTATATTTAAATTGATTCTTGTAGGTACCTTTTAAGTACCTGTCTGTTAGTTTCGTTTTGAGCAAAAATTGAATATGTCCTACCTATGGAGAAGAACAGCCACGAAACTAGATACCAATGTATCTACTTTGCATTAATTTTCATTTAAAATATCCGTGTTTTTTTTCAAGCCAGTAGATGATAGGTACCTACCCATAGTCAAAATTTCCCTGAGGAACAACAAAAAATTTTTTTTACTATCCAAAAAAATCATATGTACATTAGCGTCCTTTTTTTTAATATATTTTTTTCACTCCCATCCCGAAATTTTGTGGAAAATTCCTAAAAAAAATTCTCTCAATATTTGAGCCCTTAATATTAACATTTAGTACTCGCCCAAGGCATGCAAAGATTTCCCGTACAAAATATACGTAAACTTAAACTTTTTTTCCTCAAAATTCTACAGTTCAGAGGCATTTTATGGTATAGCCTAGGACGTTAGTAGATTTTCTTTAGAATTGAATGCTCTACTAAAGTGCTCATTGCGGTGAAGTCGTAAGTCACACCGACCGGCGGGCGAGGCAGTACGGGTCACCAAACCCAATTTTTTCGTTAAGTCTTTTGTTTTTGCCTCTATCTCGTAAATGACAATAGTTACCAAAAAAATGTTTTCAACAAACTTGTAGGAAATTCAATTTCCTATAAAAAAAGTTAAAAAATTCAAATTGTAACCCTGGATATTTATTAAGATATTGAGCTTCTAAGTTGAGGAAGTTTGGAATTTTAATTAATAATAGAAATAATATGAAAATTCCATACATTGTGACGTGTTTTTAATTTCCCAGCCGAGGTGATACTCAGGGCGGGCCAAGGTTATAGTGAAGAAAACACGAAACTTCACAAAGATCAAGAAACTCTCTCTTTATTACGAACTTAAAGTATTCAAATATTATAATTAACAAAATCGGTATAAAAAGTACGGCTGGTATTGTATCGGCTGCTGTCTTGTAGCTTGGTACGCCCTCAGGCGGATTTTAACAGCTGATGTCCCCTCTGGTCAGGTCCGTCAGTCCTGAACTGATTGCGATCGGAAAACTCCTTTATTCGTATTATCTAGGGAAATAAAAGGATTAATAACTATTGATACAGGTGGTTGCTGCCTTAACGGCACTATCCCTTGCGGCGCATTCACCCTATAGGTAGCCGCGGTAACTCGAAGCGCGTAGGCGTCAGAAGACCCTAGCAGGCAGAAACACGGGCGGTACGAGACCCCCGGTAGGCAGAAACACAAGCGGTACGAGACCCTTGGTAGGCAGAAACACAGGCGGTACTAGACCCCTGGTAGGCAGAAACACAAGCGGTACGATACCTTTGGTAGGCAGAAACACAAGCGGTACGAGACCCTTGGTAGGCAGAAACACAAGCGGTACGAGACCCTTGGTAGGCAGAAACACGGGCGGTACGAGACCCCCGGTAGGCAGAAACACGGGCGGTACGAGACCCCCGGTAGGCAGAAACACAGGCGGTACTAGACCCCTGGTAGGTAAGGCTCAACAGGCAATAGCTCTGGGGGATACACAGGCACTAGTCTCTGCACCTGGTGGCACAATACTTAAGAAATTTAGTTTATAAAAAATATAATTCAGGAAACTTACTCAATACCACTTACTAGTTATTCCTTCTTGGGAAGTGCACCTTTTGACCGGTGCCGGTGAACTGATTTTTCCTGTGTCGAGCTGCTCCTTTTATACTCGTGGCTCACCATGGAATCATATGGGAATCCGTCCGAACAATGGGATATCCCCACTCCCATGTAATAATTAATATATTTCTTATGGTCGACGATACCTCACCATTATATTTGGCTATACGCCATAGCCATACCATCCATTGTATTTATCAACTACCCATTATATTTGGCTATACGCCATAGCCATATCATTCACGATATCCACCATCGAGCTCTACTGATGGTCGTGTCACACGCTGCTTGTGCGTGGGGAGTTCGGTACATTGACGAGGCGTATTATATTTCTCCCATTAATAGTACTGGGGTAGACTTTCCCCACGCATGGTAGAATACGATCTCTGGTGGTCTAAGCTTTCCCCCTATTATTTTGCTGTGTAGATAGTTCCGGTTCGTGCATTAGGTAAGCAAGGGGATAATTCCGGTTCGTGCATTGGCTAAGCGCGTTCTTTTATCCGCCGGATGGCGGTGGCGGTGTGTTGGGGAGATGAATGGAAAAGCATGTAACGAGCTTCTCAAATGCATCGTTACATATCCTCCCCCTTTTGGAGACGAGGACCTCCTCGTCTAATCCTCGGTCCCGGAATGAAAAAGTGAAAACGGTCTGCCAGCCAAAATTTTTTTTTTTTTAACATTTTTATTGTATATATATTTTTTTTCCTTCGCGGTAAAAAAAAATGTCCATAGAGGGATTCTCCTATGGATCGAAATGGATTTTCTTGGTCTGCCCGGATTGTCGGTGCTTGAGGACCCCCTCTCCTCGTTTTATCACGCGACACACTACTACGCCACTCCGGCATTTGAAAATTAGGCTCTGGCGGCGCCTCGCCGGGTTGTAGAACTCATGCCGGCGGATAACTATGTTCCGGAACGGATCTTGTTCCTTCTTGTCTCGGGGTTCTGGCTTTCGCTGCGGCGGTTTGTCGACCTTCAGCGTCGATAATGTGGACGACGAGTTCTTTTCTGCGTGTGTCGAAGGAAGTGGTTTGGTGGGAAATGTCTCCTCCGACACTGTCACACGCGTTGACTTAGGTTTGTTGGCTTTCTTCGTTTTCGTTGGCCCTGGTCCGGCTAATTTCTCCTGACTTCTCTTTGGAGCGGTAACTTGGCCTCTTGTAGTAGTCGTTATTTCAGTCGGTCGGCTCGGGTAGTTAGTTGTAGCGGTAACGGTGGCTGGTATACAGGTAACGGTTGGTGTTCGGCTGGTGGTGGATTTCTTATTGGCGGCGGCGGCGGTGGTTCGCTTGGTACTGGTCTTCACGGTGATATTCTGGCTGGAACTGGCGAGGGGTGTTTTGGACCTGACGGTGGTTCGGCTAGCAACGGTGTGCGGAACTCGGGCTACTTGTCTTTTAAGGTCCTTCCCTGTAGTCTGGATCATGGTGGGTTAGGGTTGCACATTACTAGTGGTAGGCAGCTTTGATAACGAAATACTGGTACATGTTGAACAAGTAACCCTCTTTGGCATAGTCTGTTGCCTTTGCTGGGCGGAGTCCCCTTCTCCTTCCACTTTAAACTGTTGCATCTGATTGCTGGGACTGACTGACGGCGGTCTTAGAACTGGTATTTGAAATCCGGGATACTTAGCAGGGTTGAGTTCTACTTGTCTGGCACGTCGTCCCTTCCAATCATACACGGAGCTACACCGAATCAACAACTCATTCTGGTTAAGTGGTAGTGGGTTTACTGGCTGCGTTGTTACAGGCGGCGGTGGTGTGCATGAAGCGGCAACACCAGAGTTAGACTTATAGTACCTGGGATGCTGGTATTTAAGTCTACGGGACTGGCTGTACATTACTGCAACTCTATGTGGATGGCAACTACAATCCCTTGTCAATCGCCCATCTCCTCCACAGTAAGAGCAAAACAGACGGAACTGTCTTCGGCAGTTACTCCTAGTGTGACCCCGCTGTTTGCAGTTCCAGCAGTGAGTTCTCCGGTGGTACTGGTTAGCGTGCGATAGCATCTGAATCTGGTCGGTACGGTTAAAATTCGGTAGTGGTGGCGGCAATACGGCGCGGCGGTCGGTTACTGGTCGGTCAGGAAAAGTAAATCGGTTGGGTGTAGGAGCGGCACGGGGCGGTGCTTGGCGGGATGTATGGTCTTCCCTTCGTATGTATTCATACTCCTCTGCCAGCTTCATGAGTTCGTCTAGCGTATTGAAGTCGCGTCTCTTAATATACAGAAGGTATTCAGGCCTCAAGCCATCATATATTCGGTCGATACTATCTTCGATATGTATACGCGGATGGCGGTAGATCAGGTATTGGGTGGCCTGTATGAAATCTTTCGCTTTTTCGCGAGGCCCTTGCTTTTTCCTCATTATTTCTTCCTCTAACTTGCAGAGGTACCTAGCCGGTAAATAATGGTCTAGGAAAGCAGTGTGGAATTGAGTCCCTGTTTTTAGGCGCTCTTTATTTATGCGGAACCACTCTAAAGCGGTACCGCGTAAGATTTCTGGCAAGGCTTTGATTATGTCGTCTGGTCGTATGTCGTTACAAGCGGTTAATTCCATTAGCCGGTCTAGGAATTCAACCGCGTTCCCCGATGAGTCAAACCTCAGTCCCCACTTGCGAACATTATTCATTAACTCAGCCTCGTAGCTGAGTATGAATCTACCGGTCGGTCGGAAAGGTGGCCTAGTTGGCGCGGGTTCGATTGGGCGAGGTGCAACGACTTCATCGGAGATCACGACATTGGATGCTGCTGAGACTCTTGTCGTTTCGTCCTCCGCGGGTGAAACGACAGGTGGTGGTACATAAGAGGGTACCTGAAAGGAGATCTCAGTATACATCGGCGACTTTGGTTCGGTTTCGTTTTCGGGCATTGGCACTTGTTTGTACTCCCTCTCAGTTACGGCCTTCTCCAAATCGGCACACAGATCCTGTGTGGATTTACGGAGCCTAGCCTTTTTGATGTAACTGCTGAAACGGGCTCGTAGTGCAGACAAGGTGCCTTCTGTGTCCAGTCCTAGCTGACTCATACGCGTCACCAGCTCTGGCTTGCTGAGCAAGTATATTGCCCCTATGCTGGCGAACACGTCGAAGCTTTCTTCGGAGTCGGACATGTTTAAATTAGAAATTTTTTTGGTTTAGTTTATAGTTCGAAGAGAGTTTCTTTATCACGGAGTGGACCTTAATAGTCCTTGCTCGGGCGCCAAATTGTGACGTGTTTTTAATTTCCCAGCCGAGGTGATACTCAGGGCGGGCCAAGGTTATAGTGAAGAAAACACGAAACTTCACAAAGATCAAGAAACTCTCTCTTTATTACGAACTTAAAGTATTCAAATATTATAATTAACAAAATCGGTATAAAAAGTACGGCTGGTATTGTATCGGCTGCTGTCTTGTAGCTTGGTACGCCCTCAGGCGGATTTTAACAGCTGATGTCCCCTCTGGTCAGGTCCGTCAGTCCTGGACTGATTGCGATCGGAAAACTCCTTTATTCGTATTATCTAGGGAAATAAAAGGATTAATAACTATTGATACAGGTGGTTGCTGCCTTAACGGCACTATCCCTTGCGGCGCATTCACCCTATAAGTAGCCGCGGTAACTCGAAGCGCGTAGGCGTCAGAAGACCCTAGCAGGCAGAAACACGGGCGGTACGAGACCCCCGGTAGGCAGAAACACAAGCGGTACGAGACCCTTGGTAGGCAGAAACACAGGCGGTACTAGACCCCTGGTAGGCAGAAACACAAGCGGTACGAGACCCTTGGTAGGCAGAAACACAAGCGGTACGAGACCCTTGGTAGGCAGAAACACAAGCGGTACGAGACCCTTGGTAGGCAGAAACACGGGCGGTACGAAACCCCCGGTAGGCAGAAACACGGGCGGTACGAGACCCCCGGTAGGCAGAAACACAGGCGGTACTAGACCCCTGGTAGGTAAGGCTCAACAGGCAATAGCTCTGGGGGATACACAGGCACTAGTCTCTGCCCCTGGTGGCACAATACTTAAGAAATTTAGTTTATAAAAAATATAATTCAGGAAACTTACTCAATACCACTTACTAGTTATTCCTTCTTGGGAAGTGCACCTTTTGACCGGTGCCGGTGAACTGATTTTTCCTGTGTCGAGCTGCTCCTTTTATACTCGTGGCTCACCATGGAATCATATGGGAATCCGTCCGAACAATGGGATATCCCCACTCCCATGTAATAATTAATATATTTCTTATGGTCGACGATACCTCACCATTATATTTGGCTATACGCCATAGCCATACCATCCATTGTATTTATCAACTACCCATTATATTTGGCTATACGCCATAGCCATATCATTCACGATATCCACCATCGAGCTCTACTGATGGTCGTGTCACACGCTGCTTGTGCGTGGGGAGTTCGGTACATTGACGAGGCGTATTATATTTCTCCCATTAATAGTACTGGGGTAGACTTTCCCCACGCATGGTAGAATACGATCTCTGGTGGTCTAAGCTTTCCCCCTATTATTTTGCTGTGTAGATAGTTCCGGTTCGTGCATTAGGTAAGCAAGGGGATAATTCCGGTTCGTGCATTGGCTAAGCGCGTTCTTTTATCCGCCGGATGGCGGTGGCGGTGTGTTGGGGAGATGAATGGAAAAGCATGTAACGAGCTTCTCAAATGCATCGTTACAACATCCTCAACTTAAAAGCTCAATATCTCAATAAACATGGATGTTAGCAATTTGGTTAAAAGAACTTTTTTGTAGAAAATTGAACTTTCTACAAGTTTTTTAACTACTTTTTTTTTTGTAGGTATTGTCATTTACGAGATAGGGGAAAAAAAACTTACGAAAAAATTGGGTTTGGTGACCGGTACTACCTCGACAGTGTGAGTTACGACTTCACCGCAATCAGCACTTTTGAAGAGCATTCAATTCTAAAGAAAATCTACTAATGTCCTAGACTATACCATAAAATGTATCTGAACTGTAGAATTTTTAAGAAAAAAAAGTTTAAGCTTACGTGTATTTTATATGGGAAATCTTTGCATGCCTTGGGCGAGTTGTAAATGTTAATATTAAGGGCTCAAATTTTTATGGAATTTTTTTTTAAGTATTTTCCACAAAATTTCGGGATGGGAGTGAAAAAAAAAATAGTCCAAAAAAAGCACACTAATGTACATTTACTTATAGTCAAATCAGCTAATAATGTAAAGTTCTCACCGTCTGAAATGAAAATGGAGTCTACATGGAAAACGAAAAATTTCACGTTCAATATTTACATAAATTTAAAACAAAGTAGATAATGCCTGACAGATTTTTTAGCAGCGGTCTTATAATGTCTCCTAAGTGTATAGTCTCACCCAAGCTTAGTATTTCAATCCTGTATGTAGCTATCAGCATAATGGAATGGGCAATTAACCAGAGAGAAGGCATATAATTCATCTGCATCAATCAATTTCTTTATTTATTTACTTATTTAACCAATTTTTTATTTATGTTTTTATTTTTTTATTTACCAACTAATTTATTTACTTACTTACTTACTAACTTAGGTAGGCATTACAGTTTGGGGTGAACCTGTGGCTCAACCAACTTTTTTCTGTAACGACTTCGATTTCGGCAAGCTCTCTCCAGTTTTGCACTCTAAGTCGGTTAAGGTCTTCATCCACTTGATTGCGCCATCTTAGATGAGGTCTTCCCCTTTCGCTATTTCCCTGCAATGTGCTTTCGAAAACTCGTCGAGCCGGAGCGTTTGGGTCCATCCGCTCTACATGACCCAATCATCGTAGCCTCACAATGCACTCTTCTGGCTATGCCCATGTCGCGGTATAACACATACAGTTCGTTGTTGTATCTTCTTCTCCACACATTGTATTTGCATACGGGACCAAAGATCATTTAGTATTTTGTACTTATTTGAATATTAACATCTAACACAGTAAGAATACACTTATAAAGTTGTGATAATATATAAACTTAAAAAAAAATAAAAATATATATATATATATATATATATATATATATATATATATATATATATATATATTTTAAGTACATAAGAGAAGTAAAAAATTGAAAGAAATGTATGTACATAAGAAATGAAATTTTTTTAAATTGATGGCTGTAATGAAAGTCAATCCAGCTTAAAGAATTTGTACATAAATAGATTTTATTATTGATTGAAAGTTAATTAAAAATTTTTCCAGAAATTGCTTGAAGGGGAAGGGGAAACTTTGAAAATTTTAGTTGCTCTGATTAAGGAAATGTTGTAACTGTTTCTTAAATCCTTGTGCATCATTTAGCTCACGTATATTGCGTGGAATTGAGTTCCAGAGACGGATAGCCGCGATGAAGAACTGTCTCTCAGAGGTTAAGTAACTGAACCGCGGTAGTTGTAAGCTAGCAGACCTATTAGACGTCGGAAAATTGATTTTGTCGTAAAGGTAAGAAGGTTCTTTATTTTTGATAGTGTTGAAGAGAAGCATCAGCGTACGAAATTTCACATAGTTTTCGAAAGACATATTGACTAGACTTTTAGCTAGGTTTGAAACGTGGTCATATCTTCTAAGGCAGTAAACATATCGTATTAAGGTGTTAAAAGCTACTTGTAATTTCCTTTTGCTCGCAGCGTCGCACCCATAAAATATTTCACACCCATAAACTAGCAAAGGAACTACCAAGGTTTTCGCTAGCAGCAATCTCGTTTTAAGTGGAGTTACATTTTGCACAACCCATAGATTTCGAAGAGCACCGTATGCTTTCCCCACCACTGAATTTATGTGGTTTTTCCAAGTTAGTGTTCTTTTAAAGATAACACCGAGATTTTTTGCGGACTCGACATAATCAATGTTGAAATTGTTTAACATTATACTAGGAAAATATGATAGGTCCAAGCGTGTTCTAGAAATGACTAAACATTTGCATTTCGCAGGGTTAAGTGCCAAGCCACATTTTGCTGCCCACTCCGAAACACGTTTTAGATCTTCATTTAAATTTGAAGCACAATCCTCGACAAGACCTAAAGGACAACTTCGGTAAATTTGAACATCGTCAGCGTATATGTGTTTTGAAGAACTAATTAAAACAGAAACAATATCATTTATGTACACTGAGAATAGAAGAGGCCCCAAAATCGATCCTTGGGGAACACCTTTAACTAGGGGCAAGAATTCGGACATTACTCCATCTAGTAAAACTGCTTGTTGTCTATCACTTAGATATGAAGATATGAGTCGAATTGCTGAGTTAGAAACTGAAAAATTTTTTTTTTATTTATTGATTAATATGGAATGTACCACCATATCGAAAGCCTTAGAGAAGTCTAAAAGGACTAGAAATGTGACAAAATCCTGTTCCAGCATTTCTCTTATTTCTTCAACTACATTAAGTACAGCTGTTGTACAGCTATGCTTTGCACGGAATCCTGACTGAACCGGTATTAATAGCTTATAACGAGTAAACAATTCAGTAAATTGCTTGTGCATGATTCTTTCACAAATCTTTGAAAGAAAGGGCAGAATTGATATTGGTCTGAATTCATCACCTATTGAGTTTTTTGGGATTGGTATAATCTTTGCCAGTTTCCATTTAGATGGAAACACGCCGGTCATAAATATTGTGTTAATTAAGTGTGTAATAAATGGCAATAGTGATGGCAGAATAGCTTTGACAAAAGTAGGATGCATGTCATCAACCCCTATGGCATTTGACTTCACAGATAGAAAACTTTCCACAACATCTACGTCCTCAATTCGTCTAAAAACAAAGGACGTTTCTGCTTGTGAGACACCAATATCCGTCTGGGAATCTATAATTGGAGAGCTGGAATTGGATTTATGCACAAACTTAAGATTAAGATCATTTCGATCAATATTAGTGGGACAAGATAGCTTTACTTTCCCGATTCTTAGTTCACGAATATTGTTCCATATCTTACGACTGTCTGAAGTAAACCCGAGACGATTGGAATAGTATTCCATCGGGTTGGGGACGTAATCCCGAAAAAACTTTTCCCGAAATGCTAAAATCCCGAAAATCCATAATCCCGAAAACCCACAATCCCGAAAATCCAAAATGCCGAAAACCCACAATCCCGAAAATCCATAATCCCGAAAACCCACAATCCCGAAAATCCCGAAAGGTTTTCCCGAAAAACGATATAAAATGAAAAATTTTTCATTATATATCGTTTTTCGGGAAAACCTTTCGAGATTTCTATTTTGCATTAATTTGATATAAAAATATGTTTTTTAAAGTTTGGTCGTCACGTGTAAGAAGAAATCTGTTTATTGGAATGATTACCTGGAGTAAGTATCAGTGTTATCATTGTTCATAATGTTGTTCCGTTATCTCAGAGGAATTGCTTACAACATAAGGTTATTTTAATTGTTGCTGTTAGTATTTTTGTTTTGAATTTAATATTTATGTTATGAATTTCCTGTTTTTGTTTTTGATTTTGTTGAAATAAATACGCCATTTAAAAAATAGTTTTGGTTAAAAATTTTTATTTTTCAAAATTGATTTTTTTCGGGATTTTGGCCATTCGGGATTGATGTTTTCGGGATTATGAGTTTTCGGGAAAAGTCTGTTTCGTGATTTTGAATTTTCGGGGAAAGTCTGTTTCTGGATTATGTTTTTTCGTGATTTTGACTTTTCGGGAACAGTTTTTTCGGGATTGTGTCCGTTTCCCATTCCATCTTAGCAGATTTTATTTGACAAATAACAGCATTTCGTAAATTCTTATACAGTCGATGGAGCTCTTCCACCCGAAAGCGTTTCCACTGTTTATAAGCCAAATCACGACGTTTCATCAAGTCTCGAATTTCATTGGTAAACCAAACATTCGTTCTTTGTTTTTTAGTTGCAGTTTTAATTGGAACGTGTGATTCAAAAAGAAGGTTAATATTTCGATTAATGAATTCGATTTGATCATCTGGCGAGTTCATATAATACACTAAGTTCCACGGAATAGAGTTGAGTTGCCGTTCAAGAGAGACATAATCGATATTTTTAAAATCTCTATAAGTGTATCTTGAACTACTAACGCAGTTCACAATGTCAAAGTCATACGTTAAAAACACAAGATCATGCTTTGAGAACGCTGGCGCAGAAATTTGATCGTAAAGCAAGACTTTATCATTATTATTTACAAAAAACACATCTAATAAGGTACTGGAGGAGCTTGTGAAATGGGTATGAAGTTGGGTATTAACTGGTTGAAGGTCAAATGAACTCATATTTTGTATTAGGGTATCATCTTGTAACAAATTACTGTTAAAATCGCCGCATATAATAACATTAGTTGAGCTAATGGATACACCTTCAACTACTTCATAAATAGGGGCCAGATCAATATTTCGATATGGCCTATACACAACGCCTAAACATATGCTGCAATCACCGACAATAATCTTCACAAACAAATACTGAATCGGAGAGCCTTTTGGAGAACTACATATTTGTTTACACAACAAGCCTTTTCTCACATAAATTGCTACGCCACCACCTACACGATCATTTCTATCAGCTCGAAAGAGTCTGTAACCATTTAAATCATAAACATCACTCCTCACACCTTCAACAAACCAAGTTTCCGACACACATATCGCATCAACATTTGACTTGACGAAGATATCTCTGAATTCATCTATTTTTGGGTTTAAGCTTTGTGCATTCAGTTGACAAACCTTAAAACCTTCTCTATAATTGGAGAAAACTCCAATCATAGATCGTAATATCTCCTCACCACCACCGCTGTAGGAACTCAATCCACTTCCATTCAAATCAATTGCAATTGAGAATGATCCGAGAGCGATAAGCTATACGATGCATTCAGATAATAAAGAAAGCAAACCGAACCTTTTGTTTCCTTAGAGCAAAAATGTTTCTTTAGAGGGGACATAGGAAAAAATTTCAAGCAAAATCCTAAGAAATGAAAAGGAAAAAATTATAAGATAAGTTTGAATAAGTTTTTAAAAAGTTTAAGTTTAAAAGTTTAAAAGAGAGAGAAAAAAAAAAAAAAAAAAAGAACTATAATAATAATTATACCCTATTTGTTGATTTATGATGACGATTACGATTTGTGATAACGTTCTTGTCCCTCGTCGCAAAGATGTTCAATACTTTCTCAATCTCCACCAATATCGTTTCTGCTTCTGCACTCTCTCTCACATACACTGAACCAAGGTAGGTGTAAACAGAAAACAGCTGTTTATTTCGCTTGAGTCGCATAGCTTGTTGGTACAGGAAGCGGTTCTTTTTGGTCTCCCGTACTCCCGTACATGTAGATGTTTGCGTTTTGTTTTTCAGTTTGAATGTCAACATCTTCAAGGTTTAGCTGCCTTTGGTTTTTACAGAAAAAGGCGACTGCATGCAAAACGTTGTTTCGTTCTTGAGGAGAGCAAAATTTAACAACAATAGGAGAGTGCTTCTCTGTTGCGGTTGGATGTCTTCTTTGCTGGGTACGGAAAATGTCTTTTAGGTGCGGAGGCTTACAGTCGATGCTGAGACACAGGCGGTTGAAAGTTGATGTTAAATTTTCATTTGGTAGGTGTGGGACACCAAATAAGATTGCATCTGCTGCAATTTCACGTCTTTCGAAGGCTTCACATCTTTTGTGGAGATTTGTCACTTCCTCTTCAAGAACCTGTGATTCAGCTTTTTGAGCTTTTATTTCATTTTCTTGAGTTGAAAGTACTTGGATGGAGAATTCAAATGCTTGAACGCGGCTCTCTATGGTCTCTTGTTGCTTTTTCAACTTGCTAAGAGATAAGTCAATTTCTTTGACATGCGAAGACAGCTTTTCTTCGATGGATGCGATGCGTGAATCTAGGTCCGTTTGAAGATTTTTCATTTCTGTGGAGATGCGTTTCACAATTTCATCAGTTAAGTCCGAAAGTCGCTTTTCCAAGTCAAAATCAGATATGCTGTCGGAGTCCGCTGTTACAAATGAGTTTGGTGTGTTTTTGTTGTGAAGGCCTTTTCTTTCAGATGAGCTGGTGTTGGATTTTGGTGTTGGTGTCGAAAGTTTCTCTTTCCCAGAGAATGCTGACCGAGTCTTTCCCGCCATTGACATTTTTAAGAGAATGTAAAAACAAAAAAAAACAAAGCAAAAAACGAGAATGCTTTTGTGTGGTAATTAATAAAGTTAAAGTGCACGGAAAAAATTAATTTTTAAGTAATCCGTGATCAATTTTATGTTGTGTGACACTCGTTTTACAATTTAATGAGCAAGTTAGACTTTTAATATTCACTTTGTAGATACGATGTATGAAAATGAAAGAAGTTATTGAAAATTTCTGCGGACGAGACTTTTGGCACGTCTATTCTCTCTCACGACTCATTACGAAATTCGGAGAATTTTTCTTTCGAAACGACCAAGGGTTTCCTCATCCGCTTTCGATAGGGTCCATGCTTCCGCGCCATAAAGCAGGACTGGGATGATAAAGGTATTATACAAGGTAACCTTGGTTTTTCTAGAGGGGGGGTTTTGTTTCTCAATTGCCTTCTTCACCCAAAGAAGCAACGGTTGGCAAGAGTTATTCTCCGTTTGATCTCCGCACTGATGTTGTTGTCCGTGTCTATACCGGAACCTAGGTAAACGAAGTCCTGTACTACATCGAAGTTGTGCCTGTCTATTGTGACGTTTTGTCCAATACGTCGATGTTCTGTGTCCTTGTTTGACTGTGTCCTTTGTTTGACAACATATACTTCGTTTTGCCCCCACTAACCATCAAACCCATTTTTGCGGCCTCTGTTTCAATACTCGCAAAAGCACCTATGACATCACGCTTTTTTCTGCCCATTACGTCAATATGATCTGCGTAGTCTAGTAATTGTACAGACTTTTGAAAGATTGTTCCTCTGGTGTTGACGTTTGAGTTTCTTACAATCTTTTTAAGTATGATATTGAAAAAATCTCATGACAGTTTGTCCCCTTGTCTAAAACCTTTTTCGACATCAAAGGTCTCGATGAGTTCTTTACCGACCTTGACGGAGCATCGTGAATTCTCCAAAGCCATCCTGTATAGTCGAGTTTTGCAGGGATGCCGAAACTAGACATGCTCTGTACAGCTCGTCTCTGTAAATGCTGTCATACGCGGCCTTGAAATCGATAAAAAGATGATGAATATCGATATTACGCTCTTGGGTTTTTCCAAAATCTGACGTAATGTGAAAATTTAGTCTATTGTGGACTTCTCTGGTCTAAAACCACATTGATAAGGACCTATCAAGTTGTTGATGTGGGGTTTCAGACGTTCACATAATATAAACTGCAGAACAAAACAAACGGGAAGAGTTGGCTGTCAAAAATAGCACACATACAATGATAAAAAAAGAATTTTGTCTTTTCTGTTCCAGTGAGCACGAAAAAAAGCACTTTTTTTAGAGTGCGTTTGTTTTTGCAAAGGAAATCGACATTAAACATAAAATTGTTTTTGTATAGAGAATCAAAACAACAAACATAAAGTTCTGGTTTTTCGGTTATCCATCAAAACATTCGCAGAATGCGAAGTAACTTTAATATTTTTCTCTCTCATCTCTCAATTCCAGATCATTTACCTGATTCAATCTTTTTAACAGAAATTTGGATTTTTGATGATGAAAAACATTTGTATGACTTAATTCCAAGCTATACGTTTGAAGCTTCTTGTAATGAAAGCTATGCCGCTGGTGGTGTTGCCGTTTATTATAGTAGCAATGTAGTAAATTGTAAAATTGAACAAGTCAAATGTGAAAGCTCAAATATTTTAATATTTAATATCTATCTATCTTAATATTTTAAGTGTTAGTTGTGATTCCTGGTGTTAACTATTGTTTTGTCTATACCTATTTATAGACTGCACAAGTGTTCAATATGATGTTTTTTTGGATGAATTTTTGAGTTTTTTGGATGGTCTGAAATGTAAAAATGTGATTTTGTTAGGTGATTTTAATGTTAATATTTTATGTGATACAGCGGAAGTGGATAATTATTTATCTGTTTTTTCTTCATATGGGTTTAAGTCTGAGTCTGATAAATGAACCAACTAGGTTAAACGCTTGCTTAGATCATGTTTTTATAAGGTTTCATAGAAACAATGCAATTGATTTCAAAACGATTATCCAAGAACTAGAACGAAGATAACGGATCATAGTTTAATTGGAATCCAACCTAGTTGTCTCCAATATAAGGCTCATAGTTTTGATAAGTTTGAATTTCAAAAAATTGATTTTGATAATCTGAGATCACGTTTAAATATAGAGTTTTGGGATGAGGTTTACTCTGCAACAGATCCATCAGTTGCTTTTGACTTGTTTTTTAAAAAACTACAGATTCATATTGAAATTTGTAGCAAGAAAATGCGCAAACAAAGTAACAAATTCAAATGTTTAAAACAATGGATGACCCCATCATTGCTTAAAAAAATTAAAACGAAAAATAAGCTTTCCTTTATCCTCAAGAAACATCGAAGTAACCACCGATTGAAGGAATATTATGAAAAGTTATGTAAAAACATTTGAATTGAGATTCCGCATTGTAAAAACTGGTATTACCAAAATAGACTCCTGAACAGCATAGGAAACTCTAAAAATTAATGGAGAGTTGTAAATAAAATACTAAATAAAAATAAATCTCAGTCAGATATTTGTATCCAGAATAATAATAAGCTTATATCTAAACCCCAAGACGTTGCTAATTTGTTCAATGACTTTTTTGTAAATGTTGTTTATAATAATGCTTCTAATTTTGTAAGTCCCTCCATGTTCTGTGATTCATATTTGATACACGACAATAATCAACCTGACAGTTTTTACTTTGAAGAATTTTCTGCGCTTGAGATTTCTAAAATTATAATGTCACTCAAAACTTCAAACTCGTCTTCCAGTGACAATATTTCAAACTTTTTGTTAAAACAAAGTTCGTTTCATGTTTCTGATGTCCTCTGTTATTTGTTCAACTACTGTGTGTATGAAGGAGTTTTTCCCGAAAGACTGAAAACTGCAGTGGTTTTACCATTACATTAAAAAAGTGATATCGAATAATTATCGTCCCATCTCTATTTTATCTACGTTTTCAAAAATTTTTGGAAAAGGAATAAAATCAAGAATGCTTTCATTCTTAGAAAAAACTAGTTTTTTAAGTGATTGTCAGTTTGGGTTTAGAAAGGGCAAATCAATTGAGGGTGCTTTGTTGAAATTAACAGGTGAAATTTATAACAGCTTAAGCACTTCACACCATCAACTTTATTTTTTGATATAAGTAAGGTTTTTTATAATGGTAAATCATACGTTGTTACTTGATAAACTCTATAGAGCAGGGTTCAGAGGCTCTATTAATAAATGGTTTTCCTCCTATTTATGAAACCGGAACAAAGTCGTCAAAATTGCTAATGCATATAGTTATAAAGGATTCTTGAACATGGGCGTTCCTCAAGGATCAGTTCTGGCCCCAATACTGTTTTTAACTTATGAAAATGAACTATTTTTACAATCTTTTAAAGGTAAAATCACTGCATTTGCTGATGACACAAGTTTTTTCTATTCAAACACTAATATCAATAGATAGTTTTGCTGATGTAAATTACTTGATAAGAATGTGGTTCAATTTTCAAAAACTTGTAATAAGTAATAAAGCGAAGTTCATGCTATATTTAATAGGTGTTTTTTTTTCAGATATTGGTGGAAACTCTAAATCCCAGCTCTAACAGAGATATACACAGTGTAATAAGCCTCCTTGCTAGTGGTTCCGGTCCAAGAAATAGTGGTGTATCATATTTATCTTCTGTAAATATAGGGTGACGTGGTCATAGATGCACCACCCTCTTTTCAAATGATCATAACTTTTTTAAAATAAGTCGTTTCTAGTTGGCTTTTTGATATCCTTTTGATAGATTAGTTCTGAAAATATTTACAAAATTCAACTGTCGATATGATCTGAAAATTTGAAGTAAACATAAATTGTTCGAAAAATGGCAAATGGTGCATAGAGCACCATGGTTGGTACTAAATGCACCAGTCATATGTCCACAATGAACCAGTGTGCTTAATGCACCACATATTGATTTAAAGCATTACTATTTTTTATTAAAACAAAAGTAAACAGAAAAACAATAAATAAAAATAAACCGAAAGACTTCATGTCACACAAAAAATTAACAAAAATAAATTATTCTCAAAAAAAAGAAACAAAACTAAATAACAAATAATAATTCCTTTCAACGAATATTTAGTGAACCCAGGGATTCGGAAAATTTATATAAGGAGTGCTGCCGTTTGGTAGGTCCCGATACAGTAGGATCATTGAGTGTGCGTTGAGCACTATGCTTGTGTGGTGCATTTTGCACCACCATGGAATTTTTGATACAAATTATAGCTGTTCAAAAAGAACGTAACAAAACTACGCACTCTTCACATGAAAATAAGAACAAAAGTCCAAGCAAATCTTTTAGTACTTTCAAATGAACTAACACTGGAATTTCATGGAATTATTACAAAAATTAACTCACCCTCTTTTTTTCGTTTTTCGCTATGAAAGTAAAAAAATCTCCGCACACGTGCGACAGCTAAGAGAAACACTACCAGACTGAACTCTACCGTGGTAACTGGAAGTAACGGATACATTTGAGTGAGCCATACGCCAATACAGTGGCGTATTTGGCAAATATAGCTATGGTGCATCTTGCACCACTGTTGCATTTATGACCACATCACCCTATATATATAAAAATAAATAAAACTCTAGATTCAATTTCTTATCTGTTCATTTACTACAAAAGTTTTCAGACACAAATGTTTTTCTTGTTTTTGTTTCTTCTTCAATATGGCTGTTGGACAACTTGAGGTTGAATTTTCTGCTGTTGATTTGGAATTCCTTGGTCTATTTGAGACGTTGTCGGTTGATTCTTTGGTATCCCAATGTTTGGTTGTGTTAATGGTGTTTATTCACTCCTTTGTGAGTAAATGCCATCCAGATAAAGATGAGCTATGAACCTTAAACAGTTTCAGTTTGCCTTTAAAATATTAAGTCATGGTTTCCAATTTAAAGCCACCCACTACAATTACAATACAATTACAATTATTCTGAGACTCTGTATCCGTTATTGTCTGACGAAGTAGAACTGGCGTGGATGGAGGTGTCTGAAATATACAATTTTAGTTTTAGACAATTACATAGTTATGTATGCACATATTTGTGGAAAAATCATTTGTTGCCGCAACAGTTCCAGATAAATTCTTTCGACTGCGTCATTGTATTTTATTTTTGCAAGGAATCCAATTAATTTTGTGGTTCCCTCATGTTGACGGTAGAAATTGTAATTGCAATATGAAAAAAGCAAAAAAGCACACAATAAACTGAGAAATGAAAAATGTCATTTGGTACATTTGGTGTGTTCGGTGTGTTCACAAATTGCACATTTTTGTGAACAAAAATTTTGTCAGGTAACATGAATTTGTTAATAATTGTTAGCATTTGTACTAGTTTGTAGCTACACCGAACACACAAAACGACAGCTTTTGCCATTTTCGATAACATTTCCAAAAAATAGTTTGGTAGCACATTTTTTGTTATCGGGCTAAGGACATAAGCCCGAATAGATTATGAGGCTTAGGTAAGCCCAGATAGCTAGATTTTTGTTGTATTTAGCACGTGAATTTTTCTAAGCCGTAGAGGCTTAGAAAAAAAACACACCTAATATTAAAGGAGATGTCGTCAGAAATATTCCGTTACATTATTATACTCCAATGTGTAATCGATTTGTTTTTGGAAATTTGATATTCAATAATCAAGTTGATTGCCACGAAAAATGCTTTCAGATTGAGCAGGTTGACAGTTATAAATATTTAGGTATTATATTGGACAAAAAATTACTATCTTAGTGCGTACTGCAATTTGCCGGTTTTAAAACTAGTTTACTGTGCTTTATTTAAATCTAAACTGGAATATGGAATTTCTTGTTGGGGAGGTTCTTATTTTAATAAAATAGAACCTTTGCTGATTTAGCTGTGAGGATCATTTTAAAAGCAAATCGTAGGACAACAAAATTTGAACAATTCAAAAGACTTGAATTTCTTCCAATAAGGCATCTGTACTTTTATAAAGTTTTAAAAATATTTTTCTGTGATTCTGGCTACTTCGTAGCTAGAGTGCAAGAAAACTGTAGCTTGCGGATCAACACTAGAAATCTTGCAACTATACCTACCATCAAAAAAACTAATTTTCCCAATGCTATTATGTCACTGCTCCACGATTGTTTAATAAATTGCCTTAAAAAATAAGATGTGAGAGAAAAAACAGTATTTTTAAAATCAATCAAATATTGGCTATTTTCCATTGATCATTCTGAAATTGATGGTTTATTGAATCCAATACTTACTTAGGTGGGCATTACAGTTCGGGGTGAACCTGGTCCTCAACCAACATCCTTCTATAACGATTTCGATCTCGGACGAGCTCTCTCCATTTTCGCACTCCAAGTCGGTTGAGGTCTTCATCCACTTGATTGCGCCACCTAAGACGAGGTCTTCCCCTTCCGCGATTTCCCTGCAATGTGCTTTCGAACACCCGACTAGCCGGAGCGTTTGGGTCCATCCGCTCTACATGGCCCAACCATCGTAGCCTCGCGATGCGTACTCTTCTGGCTATGCCCATGTCGCGGTATAACTCATACAGCTCGTTGTTGTATCTTCTTCTCCACAAATTGTCTTCGCATACGGGACCAAAGACCATTCGGAGAATTTTTCTTTCGAAACGACCAAGAGTTTCCTCATCCGCTTTCAATAAGGTCCATGCTTCCGCGCCGTACAGCAGGACTGGGATGATTAAGGTCTTATACAAGCTCACCTTGGTTTTTCTAGAGAGGATTTTGTTTCTCAATTGCCTTCTTAACCCAAAGAAGCAACGGTTGGCAAGAGTTATTCTCCGTTTGATCTCCGCACTGATGTTGTTGTCCGTGTCTACAGCGGATCCTAGGTAGACGAAGTCCTGTACTACATCGAAGTTATGTCTGTCTATTGTGACGTTTTGTCCAATTCGTCGATGTTCTGTGTCCTTGTTTGATGACAGCATATACTTCGTTTTGCCCTCATTAACCAGCAAACCCATTTTTGCCGCTTCTGTTTCAATACTCGCAAAAGCACCTATGACATCACGCTTTTTTCTTCCCATTACGTCAATATCGTCTGCATAGGCGAGTAATTGTACAGACTTTTGAAAGATTGTTCCTCTGGTGTTGATGTTTGAGTTTCTTACAATCTGTTCAAGTATGATGTTGAAGAAATTGCATGACAGTTTGTCGCCTTGCCTAAAGCCTTTTTCGACATCAAAGGTCTCGGTGAGTTCTTTTCCGACCTTGACGGAGCAGCGTGAATTCTCCAAAGTCATCCTGCATAGTCGTACGAGCTTTGCAGGGATGCCGAAACTAGACATGGCTCTGTACAGCTCGTCCTGTAAATACTGTCATACGCGGCCTTGAAATCGATAAAGAGGTGGTGAATATCGATATTATGTTCTCGGGTTTTTTCCAAGATCTGCCGTAATGTGAAAATTTGGTCTATTGTGGACTTCTCTGGTCTAAAACCACATTGATAAGGACCTATCAAGTTGTTGACGTGGGGTTTCAGACATTCACATATTACAGCAGACAAGATCTTATAAGCGACGTTAAGGAGGCTTATCCCTCTGTAATTGGCGCAATTGTGAGGGTCTCCCTTCTTTAGGATCGGGCATACGATACTGAGGTTCCATTCATCGGGCATGCTTTTTTTCGACCATATCATGCAGATCAGCTGGTGCATGCTCCTTTCCAACTGATCTCCAGCTGCCTTGAAAAGTTCGGCATCAAGGCCATCTGCACCTGCAGATTATTGAATTCAATGATGTAACTTAAAATCTCCGAACATATTTTATATTTGTATTTATATATTTTTTATATTCCATTTAATCTACTACTTGTCATAGTTTAAACATATAAAATATATACTATCGCAAAAAAAAGAAGACATCTTTCACAAAATAAAGAAAAAGAAATCAGCAGGAGTCGACTGCATACCCAATATTGTGCTGTGAAAACTGCCTTGCGGAGCGGAGGACATCAACACCACGTGGTTCAACAATGCTCTGAATAATGCATATTATCCAGCTACAGTGTACGCCGACGACCTCATTACGTACAGAACAGGTCCAAAGATCGAAGTCATCAGAATTGTCTTGCAGCGTGACTTCGATAAGATTCAGAAATATTGCGGTGACTGGAAGTTAAAAATCATCGTCCAGAAATTGGAAACAAAACATTGTTGGTTCAGGGCCTCATGGGATACGAGAAAGAACTGGCGAAAACTGGTGATCGTTGATCTACATGGCCACCCACTTCCAAGCAAAGTTGTAGTCAAATACCTCAGCCTCTGGCTAGATCAGTATCTACATTTTAACAAAAATATGGATGCAACTCTGGCCAGGGCTAGAGGAGCTTTTGCTCTGACGAGGCAACTTTTTCACAGCAGTCGACTTGACAACAGAGTGAAAGCGATTTACTACATGGCCCTCATAAGGCCAATGACTGTCTATGGATGCCCTGAGTGGTTCAGTGTCACAGCGTCTCAAGTGGAAAAGATTCGGCTGTTTGAGAGACAGTGTCTGCGTACCTGTCTTGGATTGCACAGAACACCAGAGTCGGAGTACAGAAAATACTATCCTAATAGAATAATTTACAACGGGACTCAAATAAACAGAATCGACAAGATAAACTGACTCGCATCACATTGCAAGAGCGATGTCTTCGACCAATAATGGCCTGATATTTGGGGCTTGCTACCCCAACATAAAATGTATGGAGAGAACACGTTTCAACGTGTTTTGTCCCATCAGAGGCTTTCCTTTACAACCGAGACGTCGCCGCAGTAGGCGGAGACATTGAAGAGATCCTCCGGTTCAGTAGGGCGGTCTGAGATCGCAATCGATGGGACTTTATTAATACGTAAAAATTGTTTTGGTGGTTGTATAATTCTAATGTAAGTTATAGTTTGAAGTATATATGTTGTATCTTTAGGTCGAAAGGCATTAACATTAAGTTATTGAATAATTTAGAGTACCCCCCTAGAGTCAGTTAGTTAATTACGTTATTATATAAGCTAGTTAAAAGATTTTTGTTAGCATGTAAAAAGTTATAAGTTACAGAAAAAATAAAAAAATAAATTTAAAAACTAAATATCAGACGCAATCGTCACACGGTTTTTTTAATAGAAAAACCAAATGGCAACTATTCAGACTGAGACCACAAGTTCTGAGCAAGCGAGACAGAGTAGCAAATTTAAAATTTCAAAAAAAGCAAAAAATTTAAAAACAAACAACCAAACTGTAATTATTCAAACAAATTGAGTAAAGCGAGAAAGAGTCAGCAATTCAAACCTAAAAAGAAAAGAAAAAACTAACCGCCCGCCAGACAAATAATTCTGGGCAAGCGAGATAGCGTCGACAATTTAAAATTTCAAAAAAATTAAAACCAACCGCCACACACATTTTTCAACGCTCTTAACATACTCTGTCTGACTACAGACTATAACTATCTCTGTCTCGCTCTGAACTCCCAGTCGCAACCGCCCCTATTCCTACTCATGTGCCATAACTTCTCATCCAAATATTCTCATATGGCTAAAATTTGGTTTAATTCCAGACCGAAATTCTTCTGGCGTCTTATTCCAATTGAAATTATACTAGGTTTCATTCCAGGATGGTTTGAGTTAACCTAGTAGTGTCCCCATATGAAAGAAAAGTTTTGAATTGATGTTTTCGTCTTAAGTTAAAAAGAGACCGACATAGAGTGTGAGCAGAACGTTAACGTCGATTGAGAGCTTCCATATTCTCTCTCTACTCACTTTCACTCTCTTAAACGTCAAATTCACTGGAATATTCGAAATAGTGCATTCAGCGCACTTGGTTTCCAGAAGTTGAAATGAAACCCAGCAACTAAAAAGGTTTCATTTTGTATGGCAAACCACTTTGTTATCACGTAGATTTGGGATAGTTTTGAGTTGAAAAAGTTTAAGTACCAGGTGGGGACATAGCTTTATATTTTAATGATCTAGCCAGAGACCGGTTGACAATGTAAGCCTCTGCTGTAACTGCCTCACCTTTGCCCAAACTGATTTTGGTGCATTGAGGTTGAGGAGCATACATCTATTTTATTATGTTCAAGTGTGTATGTATTTGTAGTTTTGTGCTGTATGACTTCCTGCTTTAAAAAAATTTCAAAATTTTTGTTGGTAAATGCAGTAACATCATCTGTTCGAAACTTTCTTGTTTTTAATTCCAACAGTTTTTCAACATAACTTTTAAATGCCTTGAATACATCGAATACAGTGACTTCACTATTCAAAAAATAGGGTAAATTGTCCCACAGTGAGCCAGCAGATACAGTGAACCATTCCAATTTTCTCTCACCCATTCCAAGATAGAAAAGAAAAAAAGATAAAGAAACACGCGCATTATAATCCTTTTTGAGTACATCCTGAAGTTGAAGTAGTGTTCTAGCCGGTGTCGGTTGTGCGCATGGAAAAGTGAATTTGGCAGGTGAGTAAACTTTATTTGTTTTTTAATTTTAAAAGTGGTTCAACCATGGTTCCATGGTTCATGATTCCATATCCGTTAAATAGTTTAAGTCCATTGATATATTTACGTACCTACCTACATTTTCCTATGTTTATTTTACTTTAAAAGTGCTTATCTGCTTTTTTTATGATTATTTTGTTATTAGCCCTGTTCACTTTGTACAATTAGTTGGACAGACTGCGTTTGATGGAAGTTGGATGGTCTGATGTAGTTTGCGTTCACACTTATCAGCTTGTCGTCCAACTTTATGTCACATACTCTTCCACTCCATCCAACTTCTAGATTTTCAAAAATTTTTGAAAACCATCCAACAAGTTGGACAAGCGGTCGTATGAAGGGTTCACACTATCAAGCATTGGTTTGTCAAGCCTATGTCTGTCCAACTAATTGTACAGTGTGAACGGGGCTATTTTAGTTTGCAAGAACAATATGTGTAGGATTGTGTTTGTTTTTTTATTTTGTTGTTCCTTTTTACTTTTTTATTTATTTTTTTTTTTCATAGTTTTTAAGTAAAAGTAAAAAGTCCCTTAATTTTTTTTTCTCAAATAAATGAATAAATGTTCTATAAAGCTAAAAGAAATAAACTTGAACTTTAATAGTTTTAAACTTCTTTATTTTATATTAAGTGTAATAAACGACTGTATTCATAGGCGGTCTGTTCTAGAATGCCGGTTCACTTCTCTTTCTTATATTTTAGCCTTTTGGTGTTGCCGTGGTGTTACAGACTTGTCCATCCTGACCATTTCGATGTCCTCGTCGAAGTCTACATCAATAGTTATCCATCGCTTCATCCGATCCGCTGCCCATACCCCTGAATACGGTCTTTGACTTCTGGGTGCATTTGGTATGTCCGCCAGCTGATATCTATCATGGGGTAGGACGGTTGTGATCTGGTAGGGTCCTTTATACCTTGGCTCCAACTTCCTCGACGTACCGGTGCTGCTGGAACTATCGTTTAATATCATTACTAAATCACCCACTTGATACTTCTTTGCGCCTTTTTGTTTTGAATCATGTATTTTTTTTTGTCTAGTTTGCATTTGTATAATAGTTTCTGCTCCTTCCTTACGTATCTCGTCAATATCCGGTCTTTGTTGATTAAGTTGAACACCTTCAGCCAGTACATCTTTCAAAGGCCCCCTTGGAATGTATCCCATCATCATTTGATGTGCTGTCTTTCCTGTAGCTTCATTGAATGTATTGTTAATTCCCCATTGCACGATTTTTATTTGTTGATCCCATTTATTTTCATCCTCAACAGTAGCATGTAACGCATTTAAGATAGTTCGGTTATATCGTTCTACTTGGCCGTTTGCTCGAGGAGTTTTCGTGGCATTTAACACATGTGAAATCGCACGGCTCTTGATGAATTCGTCAAACATTTTTGATGTGAAGGCCGTACCTTTGTCCGTTATAATACGCCTTGGAGTGCCAAATGTGTAGAAAACTTCTGTGAGAAAATTTAAAACTGGTTTCGTCTGTGTGTTTGGTAATGCTTTCATTTGAATAAATTTTGTAAAAGCATCCACCAGTACTATTATGAACAAGTTTCCTTTAGTGGATTTCACAAATGGACCCAGATGGTCCAAGTGAATGGTGTCGAAAGGTACACTTTTTTTTCGATTGGATATAATTCTCCTCTGGGTTGCGCAACCTTTTTAGCATAAGCGCATTCCACACAAGCCTTTATATATTTCTTTGTGAACTGTGTGATCCTTGGGAACCAGTATCTCTCCTGAATATACTTTATTGTTTTGTTTTCCGAAAAATGTCCCATTTCGTCATGAGTGTTGCGCAATATTCGGTTTCGAACACCCTTCGGTATACATAACCTCAGCTCACCATTCACCCGTCGGTAAACTCGCCCATCCTGCAATACATAGTCTGTATGTATTTGTATTTCCTTGTTTTTGTCTGGTTTCCTCTTTAGTACTTCGATAATTTCAAGAAGTTCTTCGTCTTGAAGTTGTAGCGAGTATATCCAGTCTTCCTCGTGTATTTTTACCTGGAGTACTTTCATGTCTACTACTTCCAATTCTCTTGCATCCTCACATGGCTGACGCGACAGTGCATCAGCATGTCCCATTAGCTTTCCACATCGATGCTCCACTTCAAAGTCATACTCAAGTAGTTTTAGCCACCACCTCGCTATTCTAGGTACCAGTTCTTTCTTTTTCATTGCTGTTTTCAGAGCGGCACAATCAGTAACAACGGTGAATTTCCTGCCCAATAGGAATTGTCGAAACCTTTCTGTTGACTCCACCACTGCCAGAGCTTCTAATTCGTACATACTCTCTTCCTGGGTCGTTTTCCTGCTAAAATAGGCAACAGGGTGGAGGCTTTTCTCTTTGCCTTGCATTAGTACCCCAGCTAGTCCTTTGCTGCTGGCATCAGTATGCAGCTCATGATCTGTTTCAGGATTAAAGAGTTCCAAAACTGGTTTTTGCGTCAGGTTTCTTCTCAAAGTATCAAACGAATTTTGTTGTTCTTCGCCCCATTTAAAATCACAACTTTTCTTTGTTAATTCGGTAAGTGGTAGTGCTATTATAGAATAATTCTCAATGAATTTTCGAAAATAACTTGTTAGGCCTATGAACTGCCGTACCTCTTTTTCATTTGTCGGCACTTGAAAATTCTCAATTGCTTTAGTTTTTTCCGTTCCAGGTGTAATTGAGTTTTCTGTCACAATGTGACCTAAATATTGAATTTTAGTTTTAAAAAAACTGCATTTTTTCAGATTCAATGTCAGTTTAGCTTGTCGTAGCAAATTTAAGAATTTTCGTAACTTGATCATTCCTTCTTCAATTGTGTTGCATGGAAGGACAACATCATCCATAAAACATACCACTAATTCTGGTTTCATTTTCCTGGCTAAGTTGTTCATCATTTTTTGGAATATCGCTGGAGCGTTCGCGAGGCCGAATGGTACAGTTTCAAATTCATATAATCCTCCTGGAGTTATAAATGCCGTCAGATAAGTATGTTCTGGTTTTATTGGTATTTGATAATACCCAGATGCTAGATCAAGTACGATAAAGTATCTATAGCCTTGTAAATCGTTTAGTTGTTCATCAACGGATGGCATAGGGTACCTTATTTTTTTGGTTATTCTATTCAGCGCTCTGTAGTCGACGCACATTCGATCCTCGCCGTTCTTTTTTTTTACAAGGATAACGGGTGATGAGTAATTTGATTCCGATTCCTTAATGATACCGTTCAAAAGCATTTCATCGATCATAGCTTGTAGCGTTTGTCTTTTGGCATATGGTACCTTGTAGGGACCATAAGCCACTGGAGTTTTCTTTTCTAATTCTATCTCCATTTCTACTAAACTTGTTCGTCCTAGTTCATTTTGAGACATGGCTATACATTCGCGAAATTCTTGAAGTAGATATACCAGTTTTTTCGGTTCAACATCTGGGTTCATCTGACGATCATCCTTGCTTATCTGTTTTTTCTTACTCATATTTTCGCCTGGATCTCTCTTATCATTTACTACCATCCGTTTTACTATGAGAGTGTTTCCGTTTTTATTGAAAGCGCAACTTGGATCACATAAAATGTCCTTTCCAATCAAAATTGGTTCTGTTAAATGAAAATCTTCTACTACCAAGGCTTTCACTGGAAAAATCGATCCATCTATAATGATTTCACATGACACGCTTTCCGTTACTTCACAATTTCCACCACCGAAGCCATGCAAGATACTGTTCTCTTTATTGTAACCTTGCTTTAGAGTTCTTGCAACTGACTGAGTTACGATCGTGCGTTCGCTGCCCGAATCGAGAAGAGCTTCGTAGTGCGTCCCTTGAATTGTGACCTGTTTGCGGTAGCAATCGTGTTCTCCGTAACTTTGAACCTTGTTGATTTTAAATCGTTTTTCTGGTATATCACTCTTTGGCTGAATTCGCATCTTGTTGTCATGAGTGTTTAGATACGGACGCTTTCTGCCTTGTGGACACTGCCTCGAATAATGACCAGCCTGGTTGCAATTATAACAATTTATGTTGTTTTTCCTTGAGTTATTCGCTAACTTTCTGGAGTGCCAATTTGGTATCTGCTGGCTGATTTTACTTGTCGTTTTATTCAACGTATTTGGGAACTGACGAAAATTTGACCTGATGCTTTCGTACCATTTCACTTTCTCAACTACATCGGCTATACTGATAAAATTGCTGGCTGCCAAACTTGAACTCATTTGCTGATCATTTAATCCCGTCAAAATGTACTGGATTACGGTTTTGTCACTGAGTTGAATTCTTTTTCCCAGTAAATTCATTTCGTGACAGTATGTTTCAATAGTTTCATGCGGTTTTCTTGTTCTTTTGATTAATTGTTGGTGAATCTCTACTTCACTGTGATGCTGAGGAAAGCTAGACTTGAGCCCATTAGCAAGTTCCCCCCAGGTTAATGCCGTCTCTTGGGTGGTATCCCACCATAATCGGGCCGATCCCTTCAATTTGGAAGCCGCAGCCATTAATACTACTCGTTCATCCCATTCGTAAACTTTTGTAAGGTATTCTACTCTTCTAATCCAACCTTCTGCAGAATTTGATGTCATGTCGCCTGGAGTGAATGTTGGGAGAGCATCAGCAACTTCCCTGACGGTGCAGTTCACTTTTGTTCGATTATCACTTCGATCTTGATTTTTTTTTTCAAGCAATCGAAGTTTCTCCGTCAGTTCTTTTTCCTGTCTCATCATGGATCTCTCCTTTTCGATCAATTCCTTCTCTCTTTTAATAATATCCCATTCCCTAGCCCTTAGGTCGCTATCATCGACGCTGGTAATATCTGAAGCTGAGCTTCCTACCTCTTGCATTTGGCCGATTCCTGATTCGAGTAAGGTGGTCGTTACTCCTGCCACTTCACAACTTGAAGTTTCTTCCTGTCTAACATGTTGGGTTGTCACTGCCGGCATATCTTCATTGTCGTACGCTTTTAATCTGCTTATTAAGTTTCTCTTCCTACCAGTAATTGGTAGTTTCCTTTCTTTCAATTCTGATTGAAGTTGTTTTACGCTTAGATTTTCCATATCTAGAAATAAATAGACGATTCTTTAACAACAAATGTATAATGTGTAATGTTCAAGCACTACAAATGAAGTTATTACTCCATCTCTACCACATCTTGAACTGTACACAGTAATATACTAAAACAGTTTGAATTGAGGTATTTATTTCTAACTTAACAACAACTAAGAAAGCCTTTGAAGTAAATCGTGTGTGAGTCTATTAATTTAGAATATCAATTTTAACCCATTTACTGTTCTGATATTTAACCAACTTATCAATTTTATCAATAGTAACGTGTAGGTATTTATACACTAAATTTTAATCGCTCTATACAATAAACATATTTATTGACTACCGACTCTAGTCTTTTGTCTAACGTACATATAGGACTTGATGCTCCATCAATCACTCACTTAGTGTTCATCCATAATTCCTATTTTCATTATGAAGTCGTTATTGGATATGTTGAACACACACGCAATAACCAACCAATTTGATACATGGAAAAGAAACATGAAACATGTCCAATGACATCGTTTATCTTTGCTTAAATATAAATTTTTCGCAATGTTCATTGAAATGTATTAAACACACACTCAATTACATAAAATTCACTTTTATATGTAGCAAACATTTTCAAATTGTTAACTGCTAATTAACAATATTGCTGTCCAAATTCTTGAGTCTCTACTGTGCTTTCTGCTTTCCATGATTTACTAAAACATGACAATCGTATTTTGACATACATGCCATCTCGTTTGCTTGCAAGTTGAAACTATAGCTCCTGTGTATACCACAGACGCCATTTATTTGCAACCATACCATACTACCTATACTTTAATTTCGTATTTAGTATTGAAGTAGTTATCCTTTTCATATTCATTGACAAGAATCTTGTTGTCCTTCTTTAATTTTCAACTACGTGAACCATAACCGCCATATTTTTCTTACCTATTCGATTTTCAATTTCTTATATTTTGTGAATTTCCAATAGAAATTCCTTTTCTTTTTTATTATTTATTCTAAATTTCAATTCCTTTCATGTCCCAGCAGTTCGGACAATAACACTTGAATGTTGAATCCCTTATTTACTCACCGCGTCTCACACACGCTTATACTTCGCAGTACTCGCTTTGTTTTCAATCACAAATCACTTATTTGTTCAATTATCTTTAATTTGAAGATCTTTAAAAAAAAACTCTCCTTGTTCTTTGTTGTAGGTAATCCCACTTCTGATTCTATAAAGCTAAAAGAAATAAACTTGAACTTTAATAGTTTTAAACTTCTTTATTTTATATTAAGTGTAATAAACGACTGTATTCATAGGCGGTCTGTTCTAGAATGCCGGTTCACTTCTCTTTCTTATATTTTAGCCTTTTGGTGTTGCCGTGGTGTTACAGTTCGTAAAACGAAATAAAAATGTCTAATAAATTAAATGATTTCGGTTTTAATTTTTTGAGTCTTTACGTTTTCTTCTTTTTTATATTTTTTTTGAAAATATTTTGTGAATATAATTGGTTTGTTCGTTGAAGCCCTGGGGTTGCCCTAGGGTCGCCACAAAGCGTTAGAAACTTAAATTCGCCCTGAATGTCAAATTGAGTGTTTTTAGAGCCATAGCTTTGCCATAGGTTTTCCCCCAACTCGCCCTAGCTTTTTGCTGTGGCGATTTGAGGGTTGTCAAATGGCATAGATTTTTTTTTAATGACAGGGATGTGTGGTGATTTGTGGTTTAGCGTTTTTTGAGGACTGGAAAACCTAGGTTTTTTTTTTTTTTTTTGCATCTCAGAGTCTTAAGCGGTACTGAGCTTAGAGCAAGCTCATATGTACGCACTTATCTACGCTCTTCATCATTAATGCAAGTGTTAGTGGTTAGTAAAAAACGCCAACAGAAGCACAAAAGAACGTATTCGAACAAGGACATAACATTTAACATAATTAACTTTTACTACATCGATAAAACAAAATCAAACTATAAACATTATTGAAAGTATATAAAAAAAGAAGAAAAAATACAATTAAAATAATTTACAGTAACTAATAATTAAATACAAATTAAATACAAATTAAATACAAAACAAAAATCATGCTTGTGGAGCACTGGTTTTGAGTTTTAATTTTAAACTACTTTTACTAAGATTGAAATCTAAAGTAAAAGGGTTAGAGTTGTATAACCTACTCATGCGAGCTATCGGCTCATGCATGCCATAGTTAGTTCTGTGGTGGTAGCAATGCAAAAACTCTAAATTACGTAGTTGGTGAGATCCTCCACGATAGTTGAATCCTATGTGGGAGAGCAAGTCGGGAGCATCAATCGAACCTGTTATAAGTTGATGGAAAAATACCAAATCATTGTTAGTCCGTCTTTGTGAGAGTGGTTGAAGATTCAAAAGACGAATACGATTTTCATAAGGGGGGAGATTAAAAGGATCTTCCCAGGGAAGACCTTTCAGGGCAAAACGTATAAATCTGTGTTGAACTGCCTCAATACGAGTTTTATGAACTTCATATAGAGGTGACCAAACCTGAGAAGCATACTCGAGATAGGGACGAACATGACAGTTGTATAAGGAAAGTGTAACATAGGGGTCGTTAAATTCTTTTGCCCATCTCTTTATGAACCCAAGCATTGAATTTGCTTTACTTGTTATGGAATATATGTGTTCATTGAATTCAAGGTTAGTACTAAAAATTACACCAAGGTCGCGGAAATTCGAGACTTGAGATAATGATTGCTGAGATATTGAATAATTTGCGACAGAGGGAATCCTTTTGCGTGAGAACGTCATACTTTGACACTTGGAAGGGTTCAAACTAAGACCGTTTTTAGAACACCACGTAACAAAACTGTCGATATCTTTTTGTAATAAATTGCGATCTGACGAATATTCTATCGATTTGAAAATCTTCATGTCGTCAGCAAAAATTAGAATGTCGCTGTATGATATACAAGTAATGACGTCATTTATTGCAATAATGAAAAGCAAAGGACCAAGGTGACTCCCTTGTGGCACACCAGACAGACCATTGAAAGAATTTGACAAGACGTTACGAAATTTGACTTGATAAGATCTATTTTTTAAGTATGAACTTATCCAAACAATAAATACTGGTGGAAATCCAAATGCTTTTAGTTTATATAATATAATATTATGAGAAAGTTGGTCGAAGGCCTTAGAGAAATCAGTATAAATGCAGTCTAACTCATACCCTTTTTCGAGTGTATTAGAGCATTTATGGTAAAACGAGAGAAGATTAGTAGCCGTTGATCTTCTTTGCATAAATCCGTGTTGTTGATTACAGATTATATTCCTTGCAAAGAATGATAAACTTTCGCAGACTACTTGTTCAAACAGCTTAGGAATGCATGAAAGCTTTGCAATTGGCCTGTAGTTTTTTATATCTATTTTTTCACCCTTCTTGAAAACAGGGGTAATAAAAGACATTTTCCACAAACTAGGAAATTTTCCGGACTTTAAAGAAAGCTTGAAAAGGTATTCGAGAGCGAAGGCTAAGCGTAAAGAACACTTTTTTAAAACTATAGGTGGTATCATATCCGGGCCAGATGAAACGTCATCATTTAGAGAAGAAAGGTAATGAATAATTCTATCACTGTAAATGGGGATGCTATTAAAACTTACTTGAGAACAGTGAGTTAAATACTTAAAATAGTTTTCATCAATTTTGAGAGGTGTACTACAAAAAGAGCCACAAAAATGATTTGCAAAGGCATTGCATATGTCAGGAGTATCCTTCAAAAGATTGCTATTATAAATAAAATTTGCTGGATAGCCGTCTGATTTCTTTTTGGAGTTAACAAAGGACCAAAAGCTTTTTGGATCATTTTTAAGAGAGCAACTCATTTGAGTTACATAGCTGGAATAAAGATTTTGAGAAAGCGTTCTGAAGTCTTCAAAAAGACTTATGAACACTTGGTGGTCAGTTAGAGAAAGAGTGGTCAAATAAGTTTTCCAGGCCTTGTTTCTTTTATTCCGCAGAACTTTCAGTTCTTTGGTAAACCACGGCTGGCAATAATTTTCTTTTTTAATCAATTTTAGCGGAATTGTTTTATTCATGCAATCCTTTAAAATAGAGTAGAAACAGCTGACAGCTTCGTCAAGATTTGCTAGAGTTGATATTTTTTCAATACCAGCCCTGCTTAATTCATCCGAAAGCAAATCGAAGTTCGCCTTTCGAAAGTCAAAGGTATATGAACAGTCATATGGACTACTTCTTTCGTCAATCACATTGCTGAGTTCAATAAAGATATCTAAAGGTGAGTGTAAGTCATCTATTCTTGTGATACCAGAATTTGATTGCATTACAACAGTCTTAATAGCGTCCGAAGAAAATACTAAATCTAACATACGACTTTGATAGTTTCTAATACAGCTTACTTGCCGTAAGTCAGAAGAAATTATGTTGTCTAAACAGGAAAGCTCCTGTTGTGGTGAAGACAGGGAAGCTTTTTGAAAGGAACCATCATCAGAGGGTAGCCACTGAATGTATGGTAAATTAAAGTCACCCAGTAATAGAATCTGGCTTTCAAGATCGGATATTTCGAAGACATAATCCAAAATAAGAGATAGCTCAGCATAAACTGGTGCTAAGCTTTTAGGGACAATATAAACATTTATGATGAAAATATTTTTGGACAAGGTACAAACTTTCACACAAACAACATCAATAGACAAATCAAACGGAAAGTGTATACGAGATGACATAAACGCGTTCCTGACCGCAATAAGAACACCACCTCCAACAGCTTCTGGTTTGTCTATATGCCGATCTTTACGGTAGACAGAAAATTCTTGGCTGAGGATTTCGGTATTCAAATGGCTTGGGTTAAGCCACGTTTCCGTCAAAGCAAACACATCGTGTGAGAAAACGAGAGAATTCACATATAAATCTGCAGTTTTACTGCGAAGCCCTCTAACATTTTGGTAGAAGAGGGAAAATCTTTTTAGTTTTTTGGAATACTCTTTAATAAATTTTTATTCTTTTTGTTGTAGCCTGAGAATTCTTTGACAAGAGTACCAGCTGGCCAAATATTACTGTCACAAAGAGAGTCAAACAATAAGGGTGGGACAAGTAATTTAAAAGACGAAACAAAACTATCAGTTTTACTTATTTTAGAACATTTAATAAAGTTTTCACAAGGAATAAGTTTCTTTGTAACTAAATAATGCAAAACATCATTCGGTATGAGCTCAGGTCTCAGCCGAGAAACAAAAATGGATCTAGGTTTGGGGACTGCTTCCATTCGAGTAATAGATTCTAAGGGAACAGCATCCAAATCGTTACTTACTGATGGTGAACTAATTGCAACCATATCAACTACATCAGTTTGTTCTAATGGGACTGAAACGCTGTTCGCCTTTTTAGAATTGCTTCTCAGATTCTTTCGTTTTGAAGGAGTACTTTGCTTAGTGGAAGCAATGCCATCACTGCTTCTTTTGGAGCCCTTATTTAGAACGGAGACAGGGTTCAAATTAACTGAAGATCTGGACTGTTCACTTAAATCCTTTAAAGCTTGGGGTTTATCCGAAGTCAGCAACTTTAAGTCATCTGTTGAAGTTGATATGTCAACAGAGCTAATAGGGGAAGAAAATGACGCTAAGTTTGAAACCGATTCATTAAAAACTTTATGAAGCGTTTCGAAGCCTTTAGAGAGTTTCTCAGTTTCTAACTTAAAATTGGACATTTTTACAGCTAAATGGGATAGCGAAATCTTCTTACAGTTTTCACAGTACCAACAAGCGATTTTCGATGCACTAATTTTATCCAATAAAGCATTGTTGGAGCCAATACATTTGGCATGAAAAACATTTCCACATGGCCCATAGCAAGCAAACAGAGGTGAGTTCGAATTGTCGAGGCATTTACCCGCTGCACAATCCATATTAAAAGATATTAAAAAAGAGAGAGAAAAAAAAAATTATTTATTTATAAGAAAGAAGAAAAAAAAAAAAAAATATATTTTTTTTTTTAGGCACGGGTAGGAGTTGAACCTAAGTGACGAAATTAAACTCTCAAAATGGTATAGACTCCTACCAATTCAACCAAACTAACGATAATTTAGAGGTTGCAAAATTGTTAAGTTAAAATGGTATGTTCTAAAAGACTCATAGGGTTGTCAAGAAGCGACCTACTATAGTAATGGCTCACTGTGAAATACCCCTTGGTTCACTGTGTACACCCCCTGGTACACACTGAACCAATTTTGGCATACTTTTGAAAGCTCAAAATGAAGTGTTTTGCATGATGTATTCTAACATTTCTCTGGTGAAATACAAAGTCAAAATATCAAACTTTAAGTACATTGAAGATTTCCTGTACACAGACCACTAGTTCAAATGCTACATCAAGTTTAGCAGAAATTGGTTCACTGTGGGACAGTTTACCCTACACAAATACTTTCTTGAGTAATCACCGTTAAATGATAGAAAATACTTCGCTCCCCCAAATGATTTCTTTTCCATCTGTCCACATAAGTCTGAGTGGAAAATCGCCAACAACTGAGTAGCTCTCGTACCAACGTGCTTTAATGGTTGCATTGTTTGTCCTTTTTCGGGGAATTTTGTGCATGGAACCATCTCTTGACTTCACTTCGAGGTCTACTTTCCCGCATCCTTGAACTTCCAGCATTTTGCCGTCTGCTGCTTTGATGCTCAATAAAGGATTACATACAGAGACTTGTTCCCGCTTGAAAAGCCACGTAAAAAAATATTTATTATTAAAATTGCTTTTAAATCATTCTTTTTGTTGAAGCAATTTCATACCCATACTTACTACATTAAATGCACCTTGGGCCTCTGTTAGTGGCTCTGTAATTCTAAATTTTAGTGATGTATAGTTACAGTTGTTTTTATTTTATTAAATTAAAAGTGCGGCCGAATCACAAGTTTGACCTCTGGAAGTATTTTTGTTTACCATCCTCAGTTATAGGCACACCCGAACTTTCTATGGTCATCATCATAGGCTCAAATGAATCGGGCAGACCAGCGAACAGCATGGTTCCAAGCAACCCGTTGCCTACAACAAAATTTTTTTTTCGAAGTTTGTGTGCTGTTGAAATGATTTTCGTCACATATTCCTCCAAGGTCTAAGCTAATTGTTTGTTATGAAGTCACGCAATAAAACCACCTTTCTTCTTTCGACTAGGCTTTCACATCTTTTTTCGTGTCAACGCTTGTGCCTCTTGGAAAATCGATCATGTTTCGTGTCCCATAGTCCCTCATGTTGTAAGTTAGTAGGTATGGTTGTTCATCTTCTTGAAGCTATTCAAAGACATCTTCATAAGTTTTGATTTCGAAAAAAACGTATGGGACAATAGAATAGAATAAAAGCAAATTAAAATCGACTTTAATCAAACTGCACTCACTATATTGAGGAAAATCAAAATCAATAATTGTGGAAAGGAAATTAAAATCGACTTTAATCAAACTGCATTCACTATATTGAGGAAAATCAAAATCAATAATTGTGGACAGGGCCCATAACCTGATGCAACGATATGATGAAGGAAGTGAGGTAGAAAATATTTGTATTTTTTTATATTTTTATTTGTATTCATTATAATAATATTCATAGTGCATATATAAGATATAACAAGAATTTCTTTACAATTAAAAAATTCATAAAGTCTTATGTTTCTAGACAGGAAGGAACAGTAAAAGAGTAATAGAAAAAGAACGAAATATGGATAAAAAAAAATTTTAAAGTCTGTATCAACAATAAGTTTAAGAACGTCTTTTGCGAAAACATTGGTGTTGGTTATTAATTTTAAGTTATGAGGAATTTGTTTTGATTACTTCTTGAGAACGTTAATTTATCAAAAAGGTATTTTGGTTCCTTAAGATGTATTATTCTTTGTAGTAATAACGAGGTACTTTACTTCAAAAGATCTGACAACGAGCAACCAGCAATTTGGACTGTGAATTCGATAATGTGATCTCCTCTTTTCAGACCAAAAATTTATCCCGCGCAGCTATTATAAGCAACGGTTTTTAGTCTTCTGGACTCATGGTCCATATTAGAGAACAGCTCGCAACAATATGTTAAAAAAATCGCAAAATAAATGATCTACCTAATCTCAGTTCAACTTTGGTTGGTAAATATTTAGCTGTAGGACAAAGGTCTCGTAAAGCACCATACATTTTTGAAACCGTCTTATTAATTATGTACATATTGTAATGTGCACCCAACATCTAATGCTAATTTCCTAATCGAAATGTTCAACCGAAAACACAAGTGCTGGCAACGCTATAATGGAATGCTATAATCTATAATGGAAGACGTTGTTTGTGAGTGAGTGTGTGTGTGCAGAAATACCGGGAGGAGAATGTGTCTAGACATTATGGTTTATAGCAAAACTACCAGAAAGCTCTCGATGGTTCACAGTTCTATATAAAGAGGGAGCTGACGCAACCAGAGTCAGTTTTATTTAGAAAGTGATAGTGTGAATATTAAGTAAACGTGATTGTTAGTCGAGTTGTATACCGAAGGTAGATATTGAATAAAAGTGGTGCAATTAAAGTAAAGAAAGGTAAAGTTTTATTTTGCGAACTAAGCGCACGTTACATTGGTGTCAGAAGTGTAAATAAAACTTATTTGATAAAAAAAAAAAAAAAGAAGAACGAATTTGACTAGTAAAGTGTAAGAAAAAAAAAAAAAAAAAGTTAAATACAGTGAAAATGGGTAAGTTGTTGGAAGAGCTCAACTGCATTGAGCTTAAAAGTGAATTAGGTAAGCGAAATCTTTCTAGAGCGGGATCGAAAAATGAGCTCGTTCTGCGCTTGCGCAACTATTTGGAACAGCAAGGGGAAGACGTAAACACTTTGCACAATGTTCTCGAATGACTCGAAGTACAACAAAAGAAGCTGGAAGAGCAACGAAATGAGCAAAAGAAGGAACAGCAGAATGTTCTCGAGAGACTCGAAGTACAACAAAAGAAGCTGGAAGAGCAACGAAATGAGCAAAAGAAAGAACAGCAGAATGTTCTGGAGCAACTTGAAAAACATTCTAGAAGGTAAATTGGGCAACATTGAGAAAAATGTATGTGCCCTTGACGAACGCGTTGAAGGTATGGAAAAACAGCTTTCTGTTGTAGAGAATCGTTTCGAAATCGTAGAAAGCCGATGTGATAAACAGTTCTCTGTTCTGACCAAGGAATTGGACCAGATCCGGAAAATCAAAATTCGAGAATCTACTGGAGAGTTTTCAAAGAAAAAGGAGATGAAACCGCCGATATTTGATGGACAGTCTTCTTGGCCGGTCTACAAGAGACAATTTGAGGCAGCTGCGACAACAAATGGCTGGGGTGACGAAGACAAGTACATTGCACTGACTTAGAGGATCAGCAGCTGAATTACTTCAAAGAGTTCCAGCTGGTAAGAGCGGTGATTTCAGTTCTCTCGTTGCAGCAATAGATAAACGGTTTGGAGATAGCCACTTCAAAGAAGTCTTCCGAGTCCAACTCAATAACAGAGTCCAGAAAAGGGGTGAAAGTCTACAGCAGCTCCAAGCAGACGTCGAAAGACTGGTTCACCTGGCATACCCGGATGCTGGAGAAGAAATAATCAACCAGCTTGCTGTTGAGTCCTTCGTTCGTGCCATTTCTGATATACATCTTCAGAGGTCTGTGCGAACTGCTAGAACACGTACTCTTTCTGAAACTTTAGCATTCGCTTTGACAATTGAAGCCGCAGAACAGGCTTCTCATATAGTACATCGACTTAGAGAGGCCATAGTCGAAGAATGCTCGTGCCAAAGATCAGAAATACAAAAGAACCAGCGGAGTGGACCAGTAAGATGTTGGAACTGCAACAAGACCGGGCACTTACAGCGTCAATGCCGGCTACCACCAAATAAAACCGGTTGTCAACATTGTGGAAGCAAGAGATCCAACCCAGAACAAGGTAACAACAACACCAGTGCTGCTTATCAATCCGTTTCCCATCAGGGAAACGAGTAAGAACCAACTTCGAGGGGCAGAGGCTGGTTTCTTGTATCGATGGCCCCAGAACCACCATCCAGGTTTCTCAGACCAAACGAGACAACAAAAGTCTGACTGTGGAGACTACTATTAACGGGAACAAACATGTGGCTACCATCGACACCGGTGCCACAGCATCCATAGTACGTCGAGACCTGGTAAAGACGACGTGGCTTCATAACACCAATAGCTACCGTCTAAGAACTGCAACGGGAGAAGCAGCAAGAGTATATGGAGAAGTGTGTCTTAAGATCCGACTGGCCGATCTAGTGTTTACTCATCAATTCCTGGTGGCAGATATATGTGACGAGTGCATCATTGGAATCGACTTTATGAAACAGCACGGAGTTATTTTGGACATCGCATCGGTAATCAAGTTTTGAAGTACCAAAATAAGGAACTTCCAATGACCTATTCGAATGAAAGTACGTCAACACTGAGGACTGTCATCACGGAAGATCTGATTCTGCCTCCTTCTTCTGAAGTATTCGTTTGGACAAAACTGGAAGGTGAGTTTGGAAGCCGATACCTTATGGTAGAACCAGACTCCGACTGTTCCTCCCAAAGCGTCATCATTGGGAAAACACTGGTAGCACCGAAAAACAAAATGGTCCCCGTACGATTACTAAACACCAGACCGTACGATGTAAGGTTGAAGAAAGGAGAAGTCGTTGGACGTTGCGAATCGGTTGCAGCAATTACGAAGATCACAGACGAAGCCCCGAGAAAAACTATAACTCCGGAGGAGCTCAAAACCATCAGAGCTAAAATACTGAATTCATCCAACCTTGATCACCAACAAACAAGGATGGCTGAAAATCTTCTACAAGAGTACACTGACATCTTCGCATCGCAAAAGGGACAATATGGTAGGACACAGTTAGTGCAGCATCGCATCAACACAGGAGATGCAAGACCGATTCGTCAACCAGCAAGACGCCTTCCACTGGCCAAACAAGGTGAGGTTGAGGAAATGATAACAACAATGAAGAAGGACGGTCTTATCGAAAATTCCAAAAGTCCTTGGGCGTCACCAGTGGTTCAAGTGAAAAAAAAAGACGGAAGCACTCGTTTTTGTGTGGACTACCGAAGGCTGAACGATGTGACTAAGAAGGACAGCTATCCCCTGCCCAGAATTAGTGATACCCTGGATGCCATGGAGGGAGCCCAGTGGTTCTCGACGCTGGACTTGAAAAGTGGATATTGGCAAGTTGACATCCACCCAGATGATCGGGAAAAGACGGCGTTTTCTACAGGTAATGGGCTCTGGCAGTTCAAAGCTATGCCGTTTGGGATATGCAACGCTCCGACAACATTCGAGCGTTTGATGGAGTGCGTTCTTCAAGGACTGACGAGGAAAGCTTGCCTAGTCTACTTGGACGATGTCATTGTTTACGGGAAAACATTTGACCAACATTGCAAGAACCTAAAAGCCGTGTTTCAGAGACTTCGAGAGGCTAACCTTAAACTGAATCCAGAAAAATGTGCACTATTCAAAACCGAAGTTAAGTATTTGGGACACATCATCTCTTCCCAAGGTGTGAAGACTGATCCTGAAAAAGTTGACTCCGTCAAAATTTGGCCAACACCACAGGACAAACATCAACTCCGAAGCTTTCTTGGTCTTGCCACATATTACCGACGTTTCGTTAAGAACTTTGCTGGAGTTGCAAAGAGTTTGCATCAGCTCACCGAAAAAGGGAAGCAGTTTAAATGGTCAGGTGAGTGAGAAATCTTTTCAGGAACTCAAATACCGCCTCTGTAACGCTCCAGTGCTGGCACATCCAACACCTGGCAAAACATTCATCATCGACGCAGATGCAAGCAACGTTGGAATCGGGGCGGTACTATCCCAAGTGCATGATGGCGAAGAGAAAGTGGTGGCATACTACAGCAAGATCCTCTCGAAACCCGAAAGAAACTACTGCGTGACCAGAAGGGAACTGCTAGTTCTTATCTTGGCAACATAGCACTTCCATAAGTACATCTATGGACAGAGATTCCTTCTGCGAACAGACCATGGTGCTCTGAACTGGCTGTTGAACTTCAAAAATCCAGAAGGTCAAGTCGCAAGGTGGATACAAAGACTGCAGACTTTTGATTATACCAGATTCAACACCGCAGAGGAAAGTTGCTCTCAAACGCCGACGCATTATCCCGAAGACCTTGCAAAGTGGATTGCAAGCATTGTAGGCGTCAAGAAGACAAAGAAAATATTACCGCTCAGCGACTAAGAGCTGACCCAATATGCGGATGGAGCAACGAGGAAGTGAGGACTGCTCAACAGGAGGATCCAGATATCGAACACATTCTCGCATGGAAAGAAAATGAAGAGAGTTCTCCAGTTCTCAAAGCCTATTGGGCACAGTGGGACTCACTATATGTGCAAGAAGGTGTCCTCAGGCGAAGATAGGAGTCCGCTGACGGTAAATCATATGTGATGCAGCTGATCGTACCGCAATCGAGAGTCAGTGAAGTTCTTCGGGAGATGCACGACGGACCTTCTGGAGGCCACCTGGGAGTTAACAAAACACTGGAGAAGGTGCGACATTGGTTCTACTGGTTACATGCTAGAGATGACGTGGAGAAGTGGTGCCGAACATGTGACAAGTGTGCTGCAACCAAAGGACCTGGTAAGAAGATTCAAGGTAAGATGCATCAGTACAACGTTGGACCGCCTTTTGAGAGGATTGCAGTAGATGTGGCTGGGCCTTTTCCAGAGACCAACGCTGGAAACAAGTACATTCTGGTTGTAATGGACTATTTTAGCAAGTGGCCTGAGGCGTATGCCATCCCAAATCAAGAAGCCAAAACGGTGGTCGACCAGATTGTGTTTAACTGGGTAAGTAGGTTTGGCGTGCCTATGGAACTCCATTCCGACCAAGGGAGGAACTTTGAGTCAAACATCTTCCAAGGAGTGTGCGGACTACTTGGCATTAAGAAGACGAGAACCACACCGCTTCATCCACAATCTGATGGGATGGTTGAAAGATTCAACCGGACCTTGAAAGAACACCTCACCAAGGTCGTAGGCGACTACCAAAGAGACTGGGATAGGCACGTACCGCTATTCCTGATGGCCTATAGAAGTGCGGTACATAGCTCAACAGGACAAACACCATCTGACATCCTGTTCGGGAAAACCATGCGGCTGCCCAGCGAACTCAAATTTGGATGCCCCACAGAGGAGTCACAGAACACGAACGAGTATGTGGACGACCTCAAGGAGAGACTCGCTGACATCCATAAGAGATCGAGGGAACGGATGAAAGCATACAGCGACCGGATGAAGACACGGTACGACACAAAAGCGACAACGGCAGGATTTCAAGCAGGAGATCGTGTGTGGCTTTATAATCCTCATCGTCAAAAGGGATTGTCACCGAAACTTCAGCAAAACTGGGAGGGTCCTTATACTGTTGTCACGAGGATTAACGCCGTAGTTTACCGCATCCAAAGAGGACTAAGAGGCAAGTTAAAAGTAGTGCATTGTGAACGGCTGCATCGATATAGTGGCGTGGCTGCAGATGGAATTATTCGGGACGAACAATCTTAAGGAGGGGGCATTGTAATGTGCACCCAACATTTAATGCTAATTTCCTAATCGAAATGTTCAACCGAAAACACAAGTGCTGGCAACGCTATAATGGAATGCTATAATCTATAATGGAAGACGTTGTTTGTGAGTGAGTGTGTGTGTGTGCAGAAATACCGGGAGGAGAATGTGTCTTGACATTATGGTTTATAGTAAAACTACCAGAAAGCTCTCGATGGTTCACAGTTCTATATAAAGAGGGAGCTGACGCAACCAGAGTCAGTTTTATTTAGAAAGTGATAGTGTGAATATTAACCCTAGAAAGATAATCTACGTCTCACAGACGTATCGCTCGCAAAAAAAATTTAATATTCTTTTAACTCTAAGCCGCATCGGGTTGACTGCTTAAATATGCTCAGCCGGTGGACGGAGCTCGCTTATAACGGTCGTGGCGCGACGGTAAGAACATAATATTACAAGTTATAGCTATGTCATACGTCTGTCAGACGTATGATTATCTTTTATGTAACTATTGTGAGATATTTTTGTATGGAAAAAGGTCGTTTGCGGCGTACAAAAAATGACGTTTTTAATTTTTGCACTTAATGTAATCGTATGCGATTCAAAGCGACTAAGACTTATTAGTAGACTCATTTTCAACCAAAAAATGCTTATAAGAATATAATTTAAAAATTTATTTTTTATTTAATATTACATATTAATTTTTTTGAAATGATGCTTACTTTCTTTTAATATGAAGTACATAAATAAAGAGAAACATTAACATTAAAGAAAAATGTCATGGGTTTCATTTAATACACTAAAAATGTTACATAAGTCTCTGAGACGTATGTTTATCTTTAACGTCATAAAAAATAAGATTATCTTTCTAGGGTTAAGTAAACGTGATTGTTAGTCGAGTTGTATACCGAAAGTAGATATTGAATAAAATTGGTGGAATTAAAGTTAAGAAAGGTAAAGTTTTATTTTGCGAACTAAGCGCACGTTTTAATATGTATATTCCAACTCAAGTTATAATTAAAATATACCCCGAGATTCTTCACAGTTTCTACAATATATTCTACTAGCTGTGCCCGCGACTTCGTCCGCGTGGAATAGTGATTTTCGGCAGCATTTTTTTTTTTGTTTAGTAAACTATGTATTGTTATATTATTTTATTTCAGTACATTTTTCCACACGACGTTCTTACTCTTTCCATCTTTTGTCAAAAAAAGGTTTTACGAGTTTGATACACTCTTTTGAACTAAAATGACTAATCAGTGGGAATTAAAGAAATACGGGGAATCAATAGTTTTCTAATTTCGCTGTTCTAGTCATTATTAAAACTTTTATAATGCCGCATCCGAGATGTGTAATTTGTAGCTGTGTACAATTCTAGTTTACTGATTATTGGCACTGGAACACCAACTTGCAGCCACTCCTGATAGTTCTAATTAATTGAGAAACTCTATAGGGTTTGATGTGACCTGCTCAGTGTCCATAATATTGTCGACTGATAGACATTGGCCAAAATCCCCCAATACGTCAAACATAGTTCATAAGTTTATATGGTTAACTATCTATATATGAATATTGGTATAAAAAATACAGCCCATGTCCTTTTTCAGGCTCATATCTCTGCACCCAAATTCATACAAATAGGTTCAATAGCTTGGGCGGTAGATGGTAACAAAGAAAAACAGACAGACGGAGTTGATTTCGGATTTATAATTTTAGTACGTACTTCCGTTCCCATGGGAATATGGCGATAAATTAAAGTTAATGTTACTTTGAGATAGTGTAGCATTCTATTTTATTTATTTATTAATATATTTGATGCAATGTTAAAAATTACATAAAATGAAGCATTAAGGCACTAACAAATAAGCCATCAGCATCCTAACGGGGAAATAATTCATGAAATCAGTTCAGTATTTTCTAGGTTCCCGTTTACGTTTGCGTTCTTGTGGGAATATGGGAGTAAGGACTCCCATTCCCGTGGGAATATGGTGACCGTTCCCGTAGGAATATGAGGATAACTTACAGTTTATGTTACTCATGGATTATAACGGTGGAAGAATTTTTTAAATCGGTGCAATAGTGTCAAAGTTCCCGTGCGCGTTCTCGTTCCCGTGGTAATATAGGGATAACAAATACAGCATATGTCCTTTCTCAGTTTCTAGACTATCTCTGTACAAAATTTCATTTAAATCTGTTCATTAGTTTGGGTGGGAAATCGTAACATAGAAAGGCGAACAGACAGAGCTACTTTTGCATTTATAATATTAGTGAAGACTGGTTCCCGTGGGAATATTCGAATGAAATGTAACCTATGTCCATTTTCAAGTAATGGTACCTAGTTTTGCCGGCTTGTCAGACGCGAAGTCTTTGTGGAGTCTGCAATTAGAGGGGACATCAGAGATACTTTCTACAAATTGTTAAAAAGGCCTTTTGATAGAGTTTTTTGCGAAGTCCACAAAGAAATCTCATTTAGCTTTGCTATTGATGTTTGGGATTGTGTCTTTTATAGATTTTTCCAGATCTGTTTTGTACGAGACCCAGTCAAGATATTATGTTTGTGTCTAGTTTGAAGCGTAAGTGTCTATGATCTGCGCAGGATGATCCAGAGGACACCCTCCAGTCATAGACAATGTTTTTAGAGAGAGATGAAGACAATGTAATGTCTGAGGACCTCTTTTCTAGTTTCGGTGATAAAGGTGGGTTCATTGCCAATATTACATATGCTTAAATTTTCTTTAAAAATGTAATCAAAAAGGGACTCATCTCTTTTGTTTATATCATTACTTCCCCATAGGGTGTGATGAGCATTTGCATGGCATCCTAGATGGAGACCATCATTTGTTTTTCTGCGCGTGCTCAAAAAGTTTTATTTCCTGTACCCGCTGCATGGTGTTAAGTCTCCAGGGAAAAATGCTGAGGCAACAATAATTTCCTTGTAATAACCGATCTTCACTATAGCTGCCGTCAGAACAGTGGACACAATTTCTGTCAGTGGGAAGAAGGGCAGGTTATTATTAAAAATAATACAAATTTTAGGTCTACTGGCAAAGGTTAAATATATTGTTTTACCTGTAGGTGTAGCTAGGGCACGAGGGTAACGTCAAGCTTGGTTTTACACAACGAGTGAGTTAAGACCACCGAAGCAGCCTCGGCGTGTTCGAGGTTGACTTGGACAACATCAATATTAGTTCCTTCGAATTGGAGCTCTGGAATAGGAGCTCCCTCTATTTTCCTCCGAAAACTTCTCGCGTTCGTAGATACCGGCTCTACGAAGTTGCGACATGTCTTGGTGGTAAGTGCATTTTGATGTGCCGGGTTTGGTTAGTTTGATGGGGTGAAGGAATGATTTTGACTGTTCGGAAGATGGTCTTGCGGTCTCCTGAACAGGTTTTACAGGAATGGGAGTGAGGGAAGGATTATAGGTGGAGGGTTGAATATGGGAGGTGATTTTTCCGGCGTTTCAGTTTTCTTAGCCTCAGATGAGGATTCCGGCCTCTGGCTAAGACTCTTTTCAATACGGAAATGAACCCTGTTGAAGTTAAAAAACGGTTGGCAGTTCAGATTTTCAAGTAATGATACCGATCTTTCGTTCATCGGTTTTCTCAGGGCAAGACCCTGAGAGTTCGCTACCTAACGAAGGCTCTCCAGTCTTTGGTTGGTAGGGCTTGATTTTGAATGCGTAAAGGTTTCAGCGCATCTTCTGCTGTGTTTTTTGGGCTAGGGAAGTATGCGGTTGCCACATGGTTGCATGGTTTCGGAAGGTCTTCACCCTCCACTATTCGCAGCTTGGCATTTTCAAATGGCAAAATTAGTTTGACTGTTTTTGTCAACCAGCCTCAACTACTTGCATCTGCGCACTTCATTGTGAGCCATGCTGGTTTGTGCGAGCAGCCCAGGAATCTTACCTGTGGTCCCTCCTCAGTGATCTTATGTAGATCCGTGAGGATGGCATTTTGCACTGCTGTTATTTACACATTTTCAAGATGGCTATTTGGGTAATCCTCGGCTCACAACTACGATCATTCCTGCAACCTCATTGAAAAAGGGAACGTTGGTTTTCGATTTTTTGTTCGGTTCAGGGACTTCGTGTCCGGACCTTCTTCATTTGTTGGAAGGGTCTGTTGGAATTTATGCTCTTAACGTAGGATGCTTTAAATAAAAAGAGATTACTTTTGTATTTCAAGAACTTAACTTTATTAGGTGAATTCAAAGAAGATAGTAAAAAAAAAAAGATTAAAAGGTAAAGAGGAAGTATTAAAAATCAATTCTGACAGTTGCTTGCTTCGTTAAGTTAAGCTATGTATTATAAGGTGGCGCAATGATCTTATAATATAAAACTAGGGTATGTTCAACACCCCCTCTCAATGTTTTTTTTCATTTAATATCATATATCCCTAAAAATGATCTGCATGCGCCATGTTTAATGCGAGGTAACGCTTTAGTGAGTATATCAGCTGGCATTTGGCATGTACTCCAAATTGACAAGTCCTTTTTAACAAATATCGCGGATAAAATGGAACCTTATGTCAATATGTTTTGTTCTTCTGTGAAATGTTGTGTTCCTGGCTAGTTTCTGAGCTCCTTGGTTATCGTTATAGATCGTTATCCTGTCCAGGGACAACCCAAGCTCTGATATTAGACGTTGTAAGTGAACAGCTTCCTTTGTTGCTTCTGCTAGTACAACATATTCGGCCTCTGTGCTTGATAGAGCTACCGATTTCTGTTTCCGTGCTTCCCAATTAAAAGCGGCTCCAGCAAAAAGAAAGCGAATCCAGTATAGGACTTTCGGTCATCTAAGGATGCACCCCAATCAGCATCCGTAAAACATACTGGTCTTCCTCCTGTTTTTCGAAACACCAGTCCAAAATTGTATGTCCCTCGAAGATATCGCAGCACACGTTTGGCTGCACTCCAGTGTTCTGTTGAGTAGCATGTGTTGAATTGACTCAGCATACTGACAGTATATGCGAGATCAGGTCGGGTGGATACTGCCAAATACATAAGAGAACCAATTAAATTCTGATAACGTTGCTTACCATTTTGAGCATCTTCAATTGTAGGCCGCTGTAATTTGGAATTTGCGTCAAGCGGTGTTGCATGTGGCTTACAGTCTTCCATCCCAAATCTTTTCAATATTTCCTGTGCATATCGTGATTGTGATATTGAAATTTCTTTTGTATCATCGCTTTGTTTAAATTCAAGTCCTAAACAGTAGTGTATTTTCCAAAGGTCTTTCATTTCGAATAATTTCATTAACTTCTGTTTTAGTTCTTTTATCTGATCGCGATTATTCGATGCAATTATTAAGTCGTCTACGTAAATCGCTAAAACGAGTGTAGTTGTTTCGGTTCTTTGCACATAGAGACATGGATCATGATTGCTTCTTTTTAAATTTAGTTTGGTCAGTTCAATATCTAGTTTGTTATACCATTCACGGCCAGATTGGCGTAGCCCATAAAGAGCTTTCCGTAGCATGCAAGCTTTTGGTTGTTTTCTTTTCAAATGTTTCCGCCATTCCTAAACAGCAGTCCCGGTTTCGTCATTCATTTCTGGAGTATTTAATCCAGTCAGAGAGTCCTCAAGTAATTCGGGTACTTCCATATAAATTTTTTCGTGCAGCTCTTTGTTAAGGTAAGCTGTAACTACATCCATTTGATGTGCTTCCCATCCATGTTCCACAGCCATTGCCATGATCAATCTTATAGAACCGGCTCTAATCACCGGAGCAAAAGTCTCGTGAAAGTGTATACCTTCCACTTAAGCAAACCCTTTGGCCACGAGCCTGCATTTTCTTCTATCAATTATTCCGTTGGATTTCTATTTTGTTGTAAACACGAATTTGCTATTAATTACTTTTTCGTTTTCAGGTCTATCTACTATTTCCCAGGTTTTGTTTCTTATGTGAGCCAAGTACTCATTTTCTATAGTGCATTCCCATTCTCTACTTTCTTCCCTACTCAATGCTTCCTCGGCACTCAAAGGGTTTTCACAGGAAACTAAATTTGCAGATTCATACTCATTTTCAGATTCTGTTAATCGTTCTGCTGAGACCTGATGTCGATTTGTGGCTCTGTGTTTTGGTTGTTTTATTACAGATGTTCTCAAAAAATAAACCTTCCTTGGTAGCTTCTTATCACTTTTCCTTCTCAATCCTCTATCGATTTTCTTTCTCAACTCAAGTCCTTTAACCGTTGTTATTTCTTCTAAAACTTCACTTTCATTTTTTCCATCATGCAGTATTTCGATGTTATCTTTTGAACGCACCGTTGATATAGAGTTCTCATTCTCCATGCTTCCCTTAATCGAATCAAAGCAATCTTCATAATCCGAATCAGAGCTAGGCCCCTTTGTAAGTTTTACGTCACGACTTGTTAATATTTTCCTTTTTGAAGGGGACCACAAACGAAACGCTTTGACTTCACTCAAGTATCCGACAAAAATGCATTCCTCCGATTTTTCTTCAGACTTTCCTCTCGAAGGCTGTTTATTTAAAACAAATGCTTTAGTTCCAAATATTTTAAAATGACTTACTGTCGGGCGGGTTCCAGTCCAAACTCGGTGCGGCGTGTCTTCAATTGATTTGGTCCAACTTCTGTTTTTAATGTAATTAGCAGTATTAACTGCTTCTGCCCAGAACATAGGTGATACTTTCGCTTGAATCATCATACATCGTGCTGCCTCCACCAGAGTCCGATTTTTTCGCTCGGCGATCCCATTCTGCTGCGGTGAGTGGGGAACAGTCAGCCTTCTTCGAATGCCGTGATCTTTTAAAAATGTATCGAATTGATGGTTGCGATATTCTAGCACATTATCTGTTTGAAGGTACTTGATTTTACGTCCCGTATGTGTCTCTGCAAATGACTTATATTCTTTAAAAACAGAAAAATGTCGCTCTTATTTTTTAAGAAATATATTTCACACCACCGTGATTTATCATCAATAAAACTGGCGAAATACTTTGCGCCTCCTACAGACAATGTTCTCATCGGCCCACATACGTCACTGTGGACTATTTCCAGTAAATCGGTTGTTCGGCGATTACTACTCACGGGATATGGTGACTCCGCATGTTTTCCCTTTATACATACATCACAGGTGAATTCATTTTTCTTACCTTGGACTTCCATACCCAAAACACATTTCTGTTTCACCATATTCATCAAATAATTAATATTTAAGGCCGTGTGTGAATTGCGTTAAAATTTGCGTTAAAACTTCTACCACGATTAAAATTTGACGTCTTGTTTACGGTGGGATCAAATTTAGCCATTTGCTGTGTGAATTGCGTTAAAACAATTATTTTAACCAAAATTTCTGCGTAGGTTAAAAAAATTTCATTCGATAATTTAAGAAATTTCCCTGAATTGGTTTTCTTTTCACGGAAAAATAATTTCTCTTACAAAACATATTTTTAAGAAAACAGGGTTAATAAAAAGTCTCTGAAACTGAAAAAAAAATTTTTTATTTATTGTTCTCGATTCTAATTTCATATTTTAAAAGAACAATAAAGAATATTCAAATAAAATTCCCATTTTGATTAATTGATTTATTCGGTGTTTTAACACTGAAAATTAGTTTTCATGGCTGATGTCTTTCATACATTTCAAAAGAAACAAAACAATAAATTCGTATTGGTTTTCTTTTCACGGAAAAATAATTTCTCTTACAAAACATATTTTTAAGAAAACAGGGTTAATAAAAAGTCTCTGAAACTGAAAAAAAAAATTTTTTATTTATTGTTCTCGATTCTAATGTCATATTTTAAAAGAACAATAAAGAATATTCAAATAAAATTCCCATTTTGATTAATTGATTTATTCGGTGTTTTAACACTGAAAATTAGTTTTCATGGCTGATATCTTTCATACATTTCAAAAGAAACAAAACAATAAATTCGTATTTGGTTTAGAAAAATTACAAATTCAAAGTATTTTGTATTAATTCTTGTTTTTTTCATCCTAACTTATCTAATTTCAATTAGTTTTATTTTTTCTTCGTGAGACCCTAAAACAAAAGCATTAAATTTATATAAATTAATTGATTTCAAACTAACATTTAATGTACGGTTTTCCAGCCTGCCTTATTTTTTTTTTCTTGGTTCATATTTCGTTGTTTGAATTGAATGCAAAAAGCAAGAGCAAATTTCTCTATCACTAGAAACGTCAAATTTTAACACACTTTAACCTGCTCCACAGCTCAATAAATTTTAACCCATTTTATTCACCTCATTAGTGTCAAATTTTAACGCGGGTTAAATTTTAACACACATTTTAACGCAATTCACACACGGCCTAAATGGCCTAGTTTCTGATGCCATTCTTCAATTGACGACTTAAGGCTAGGTGTCCTTGCATTTTTCGTTAAAATTTGAAAGGTGCGTTGACTTATTGCTTCATAACTTTTGCAATTTTCTTGATAATTTGATGAAACAAAATGTATTGTAAAGATGATAAACACACAAACATTTGTGTATCATTCAAATGCTGAAAATTATTCCCTAACGGTTCTTATAGGGACCGGAAGCCGTTTTTTTTATTGAAAATTTCGATTTGTTCACTATTTTGGTCGGGCATCCGTATTTATGAACTTTTTATTTTTTTCTTTTTTCTTTTATAACTAGAAAATATATATGCAACTAACCTCCGAGCGTTTTTTTTTTTTTCAAATTTTGTCTCCTTATATGAAAAAAAACCTTCGTCAATTTGTTGTAATTTTTCGGTTTTCAGCATACTCTTATGGTAATAACTTTGGCGTTTATCAATATTTTTTCATGAAATAAAAAGGAAATAATAGATAGATATCAGGCGCATCTTATAAAATCATTGGTAATAGTTTTAAGTGTTTTGAAACAGGTGTTATGATGAGAAGTTGGTGAAACTGCCTTTTTTTAGCTTATAAAGCATGGGGCAAGGCGTGGGTGTTTTCAAGTACATATATATATACATTTTTTTGAAGGTAATAAAGCTCCTGAACTAACCTCCGAGCCCAAAATCAATATTTTTTTCTCCACACCGCTAAAATTCAACTTCAATAAAGTCATATTTGCAAACGATTTTTGAAAAACGAAAAGCCAAAAGAACCTAAATTTTTTGTTGGTATTTTTCTTTTATATAATCTTAATTAGTTTCAATAAAGAAATATACTATTGTGGTCACAGAATTTGGAATATTAATTCTAGAAAAACTGTCTACTTTGGGTTTTTTACTAGAAAAACTTGCTAAAAAACATATACATATGCATTTTAGTTCGAAGCTAATCCGCCACCAATTTTAGCGCCGTTTTCTCTTTTTTTGGTCTGTTCTCTGTGATTTGGAAAAGGAGTATCGCTCAAATGATCTTATGCGTTATGCATTCCCTCATACATATCATATATATTCTATAACTATGACCTTATTTTGTAATCTTTTGTGCTATTCATTTCTCATTACAAACTGTGTGCCTGATGTTTTTTTTTGCTGTAGCTTGCATTGTAAAAAAAAAGTGTGAAATGAGGAAGGATTGAAGAAACGGACATAGGCATACGCACAAAGGGAAAGGGGTGAGAAAATAGCACCACTGCACTAATAGAATGGAATTCCTTGGTCAAGTGTACGCAACTTGATGAGAGTGTGTTTCATTTTTTTTTTCAGCTAAAAATTTTGTATTTGACTAGGAAGTTATTTTGTGTTTGAGAACTTCCATTGTTTTGTTGATGACATAACGCGGTTGGCATGAAAATGTATGTAGGTATAGGTCAGTTACTTACATAGGCATATTGAATTCAACTTATTTGGAATAAGATATGCGTTTGGGTAAGGTTTATGCGAAATAATTTTTTTAACTTTGTTTCAAAGTTGTTGGTTGTACCTACTATTCTTTCGTTATTGGTTTGTATTTATATATTTTATTTATTTTATTTTTGTTTCATATTGTGCATGTGGGAAGGCAAGCTGAGGGTGAATAAGTGTGGGTAGGTACTTGTGTATATCTGTGAAAATACATATCCAGAGGTTTATGGGCATTTAATTGCAATCCAGTGTCTTCTTTATTTTTGATAAAGAAAGAACTTTTTTTGGATTTGAGAATTCTTTCTTTTTTTTGAAAAAAAAACAAGTAGGTACCTAAGTTTTAAATTCTGTAGTGATGAGAAAGACTTTATTTATTATTATCTATGCATATACATATATGGGGCATTCCACGTCAAATCGGACAACGTTCGACCTTTGCATCTCCGATTTTTTTAAAATTTTTTTATGTCATAGTACCCATTGAAAAAGACCACCATGATTTTTTAAAATTTTTTTTGCCGAGCCGTTTTTAAGATATGAATTTTCGATAAAAATCGTTCTTTTTTTTCAAATATCTGTATTTTTATTATAAAGTGATTTATATGCTTTCATAAGAAGTATAATTTGTATCTGTAAATGTTCCCGTTCTTTTACAATATTTTTTGAAGTCAATTTTTATAAAATTGCCCCTATCGCCTAAACCGGGGGAGATAAACCCCCTCTCCCTCAGTAAAAAATGATTGTATTGAACCCCTCTACCCTTTCTTGTCGCCAAAGTTATCGTACTCGTGCCAAAGTGTCTAAAAATAAAGATTTAAAAAAAAACTTTTTTTTTACTGAACATATAATTTTTTAAATTTATAAAAAAAAATGGATCCCATTGATTGCCCATTACGAGACTAGGCTTAAAAGTTGGTTTAGAAAAATTTTCAAGAAAATCGATCGCTACGTGTTTTTGGGAAATCAAGATTTTTTAAAGTCAAAACTTGAAAATCTTATAGAAATATAATTTTAAAATTGCTTTTGATTTTATATCCTAAAAGTGTGTTTAAAAACGAAAATTTAAAAAAAAAACGTCCCGATCGTCCCATTTTTCGCAAAGTTACAGATATTTGAAAAAAAGAGCGATTTTTTTGAAAATTGAAAAAAAATCATGGTAGTCTTTTTCAATGGGTACTATAACATAAAAAATTTAAAAAAAAATCGCAGATGCAAAGGTCGAACGTTGTCCGATTTGGCGTGGAATGCCCCATATATATTTTTTAGGAGGGCCATCCCATGTGATTTTGTTTTTTTCATAAATTGCTTTCTTAAAATGTCTAGAATACGATAGCAGGATTTGCTGATTTTTATAAATTCGAAGTCGTTTTAAAAAAACAGCAATTAAAAAAAGTCTTATACTTTCACAGTTATAAACGGACCTAAAACTTTTTTAGGTAGAACTATGTTTTTCAGACTTTCCTCTATATTATCTCAAAAGCTTGTTTACCGAATGACTTGAAATTTGAAGGGTACACTCAGCAAATCTACTATATGCGCATATAACTACTATCAACCAAATATTCCCAAATTTACGACTATTTTCTTAGCAAAAACCAAAAAAACGAACGCAAATTCGTAACTATTTTTTCAAATATTTACCAAAAGTCCAATTTTGTATAGTATATTCATTTCATAATAGTTCATGCCATGCATTTAGGATTGCAGATGAAAACGACGATAACTTTTTTTTTTGTTTTCGACAAGCCAGTTGGAATCGTGGAGTAAGTGCAAGTTCATTTTTTGAAGCGGGGTATTCAGAGAACTATAACTCATATTCTACCTAATATTTTTAGTTTGAAATTTATATTTATCAGTCGATATATATGTTAGTAAATTATAGTAAATTTAAAGTTCTATCTATTTACTGGTCATTTTGAAAAATTCCTAAGAACTCCCACAAAAAACAGGCCGTTTCAAAAGATGACTTTTTTAAATCTCAATTTGCTTGGCTATGGCCAACAAGATTACTGTTTTTGTTCAAATTTCAAGTGAAATCCTCAATTGTAACGGAAAATTTTTTAAATCAAATTTAACTTGAAAAATTTTGAATTTTCTTAGGGAATTTTTTCGATTGCAGTTTTCAAATAACATCCATTCCTTTATTTTCTTAAAAAATATCTTCTTGCAAATGAAATTAAAATGGATACAAGTTATTGGTAAAAATAAATAAAAAAAAATAAATAAAAATTAAATAATAAAAATAAATAAATAAAAAAAAAATTAGTATTATCTAAGTTCCTACCTCCCGAGTTATGCCCTTTTTCATTAATTTTGCTGATCAAACTAAGCCAAGAAACTGACCTACATTTAAATCACACAAATATCATGTTTTCCACATCCGCAAAAACACCAGATAAGAAATATCGACCCTACAACATCTTCATTACTTGTAATTATCTGTATTTATCTCAGCAAGCAAACTGACAAAAAAAAGTAACCGGTTTCCTTTTTTTCCTGACTTGACACAATATTTCTATTCTCAACCCATCCAAAAACAAGAAATCGTAAAAAATGTTCATTCGGACATATTGTGTACATACATATATCTTCGTCAGTGTGCCTTATGATATCTGTTTTTTTTTTGTATATGCCTACTTGCACAGCGCATGCTCGTATAATTGTCACCCATTTGTTCTGCTTATGCAAGTGCGTAATTCTTTTCTAGTTTCTGGTTTCTGGCTGTTGCCGAGACCATAGAGAGAGAGAAAAAAGGGAGAATTAGAAATCACACGCAACGATGGCAAGAGGGATTACTTTTAAGAGAATAAAATGATTTACTAATACAAGCAAACACTTTTACATTAGTTCTGAGTTCGCTAAAAAAGGCCACCTAGCCTTAACATTGGACCTAAGTAAAAGTTGACATCTCCTTTTCACTTTTAATAAAGAACAAGTCACCTCGCCTCTCAGCCAACAAAACAATTTTCTCATCAGGTGCAATTACAGACGCCTCGTTTTTATTAAATATGACAGTACAGCCTTTGTCTACTATTTTTGCCACCGACATTAAATTTGTCTTTAAATCGGGAACAAACATTACCTCTTCCATCTTTAGCTTTTGTGTTGTGTTACCATCTGACGCTGACAATCTTACTGATCCTATATCCTGAATTGACGTTTTGCCTCCGTTTGCCAAGTGCAATTCCTTTTTAATGTACTTCAGTTGATCCAAACTAGATTTCTGTGATGTCATGTGCGAAGTACATCCACTGTCGAGGCACCACTCACCACAACTGCTGCTGCTCAGGGATGAATATTTGCTACATATGTAGCAGATCTACTTCATTTTTTTTAAATTCTTCTCTTACTACGTAGCAAATTTTTTCTACTTCGTTTATTTTTTGCTTGAAATACCACTCTTCAATACCTACTTCTACTTTTTACTTTACTGCAGTGATGGTTCAAACAAAAAAGTGTCTTATTTTTTTTATAAATTTAAGAACAGCTTGATGCACATGTATAATCTTGTAAGAAAATATTGTTATAAAAATAACTTGTTACAGCTATTATCATTCAGTTTTTCTTTTATTTGATAAGAAAACATTGTTATTTAATAAATTTATGCCATTTTTTATTATATGCTACATTTTTTGCAAATCTACTTCGATTTTTTGAGGATTTTGCTACATTTTTTGGGTGGCTCATATTCATCCCTGCTGCTGCTGCTGCTATGCTATCAATCATATCAGAGAACTTTAAAGCGAATTCTCTTGTATATTCAAAATGACTACCCTCCTCCGCACACACTTTGGAGAATTCCGCTCGTGAAATTGGTTTGTTTCTCTTTTGCCTGCTGCCTTGTGCCCAACCTTTCTGCAATTGTGACACTTAAACTTAAATGATTTGCGATAAAAATTATTTTGGAAATTCTTGCTGTCTCCGGTATCAAGTTCATTTTTATTATCTGTATATGCTTTTCGTGCATACATTGCGTTTTGATGAGACTCTTTATCTCTACACTTTCTAGCATCATACTCTTCTTACACTTTGATCTTGAGTACTTCTGAAATAGGCAATTGATCTCGTGATTCGATCGCACATCGAAAATTATCAAAACTTTCTGGTAGGCTATAGAGGAGCATTATAGATAATAGATCGTCGTTGACTGAAATTCCCATGTCGAGCAATTTGTCTACACTCTACAGCATCAAAAAATTCAGAAATATGTGACCTGATACTTACACCCTCTTCCATTTTATGTAGAATCAATTTTTTCAATAGTGTGGCTTTTCTCGCGGGCCCTTTTGATTGGTAAATTTTACGCAATTTTAACCATACTGCGTTTGATGTTCAATTCAACAATTTTCAACAATTCTTGATTTGTTTTAATTCGGAAGGATTTATTGCTAGAATTAGATCTGATCGTGCTTTTCTATCACCAGCCATCCACGTTTTTAGAGCAATTTCTGAGGCTGCGTTTCCTGCCTCTACCTTTGGAATAACTTTTTCGCCACTTACAAATTCCCAGCAGTCGTTTTTTATTAGGAGTGCTTCCACCTGCAACTTCCACGTATCAAAGTTTTCCTTTCCTAAAGGTTCGATCCTGGTGGTTATGTTATTCATTTTATAGAAAAAATAAAAAAAATAATTAATGAAATTAAAAATCAATTCTGACAGTTGCTAGTTTTATAAAACTAGGGTATGTTCAACAGGGTCTTAGGTGTCTTCCGAAGAACTTGAGAGTACTGTTTCTAACGCTGCGTCGTATGGAAGGTTTTCCGCTAGCAGTCTTCTCAAGTGCTTTTTTTGAGACGTGGTAAGGCGTCTCAGCTTGATATTAAGCTTATCGAGCTCTAATGTCTTTTCTGTGTCATCTCCGAGAGCTTCACAGCTCCCATATGATTCCACTTTCAGGACAGAGCTTTGATATCCAACAGATTCTATGTCGCTGTCTGATGCCACATTTGCATGTCGGTCTATCCGTCCCTCAAGGCTTGGGAGTTAAACCAGTGACTGAGAAACAGAAAGGCAGTAGCTTGTTTCTCCATCACAAAGTTTGGTATTCAAATTATCTATTTTGGATCCCACGAGTAGCTAGGGAAATAATGTGGTACGTCCACACAGAGCCACGCATGTATGGATAAGACTGAAATGAACCTAGAGATCGTCGCAAAACTAGAGTAGACCGTTATTTACTAAGCTATTTGAGCTGGGCCCTGAGCCTAGCAGATCATCGGCACGGTACGGTTGACACCTAGATGCCGGACCATGGGAAGAGAAAGGATATAAGTTTAGTAGAAGGAGATATATGAGAGTGTGTGTGGTGGAATAGAGGGGGGTTGGATGGTCTCTTGATCTCACTGTTTCTCCCCTTCGAACTTTCCGAAGTGGGTGACCCTGCTGGAATCAACTCTAGTCATAAACTCAAATTGAGACCGCCTCTATAGCTAGTTAGTTTTTAGATTCAACTACTTAAGCCCTCCCACCACTGCAAGGTGAACGATCGTCGAGAGAGATGCTCGATCCGTTGATTGGTCCACCCATTTATTCTACAAATGATGTAATAAAAAAGGTGAATACCTAAACTCAAATATTTATGTTCTTTTTAATTCCCATGTTAAGATTAAACATAAAACATTGAATAAAAATAATTTGCTATGGATGACGCTTTAAGTGAAAAAATCTTATAAAAGATCGTGATCAGTTATATGCAAGATAGAGAAGGTATAAGGGCTCTACAATTTATAATGAGTTCAAGATCGCTCGTAATGCTGTTACTTTCTTTATAAAGAAAAACAAAAATATCTTTTTTTAAAATAAATTCAAATTTCAAGTTCTACTTTTTGGAGAAACATCCGACAAACTGGAACAAGTCGTACAAAACAAGCAAGAAATCATAGATCAAATAAATATAAAAGAAATAAATAAATAATTTGTCTTATTACAATCCAACATGGCAAATGATTTATCATTCGTAAATGAAAATAACAACAATAGGAGTTCATTATCACTGAATTGTGTTGATATTTGGTTAGTAGGTAATGAACATCTCAAAATTACTTCAAAAGCCGCAGGTTCAGATAATATTCAACCAGAATTCATGAAAATCGTACTTCCATTTTTGCTCCACCAGATAACGCACATTTTCAATACAATAATAATTACTACCTCTATTTTTCCAAATCTCTGGAAATTTGCTAAAATCATACTCCTACCTGAGGCAACGCAAAGTAATAAGCAAAGTTTTTGACAAAATTGTAGACCGTCAGATAAAAAAATTTTTGAATGATAGCAAAATTATTGTTAACCAGGAAAATAGTTCTCAGACTAAGAACAAAATAGAAACGGTGAAACTCCTCATAGACACCCACTTTCTACAATCTATAATTAAAGACCCAGCAATAAACCTATCATCCCGAAGGGAACAGCATATGCTTCCATCTAGGGAAGACTGGACAACGGCCAGACAAATCTGCAACACCAATGTCATCAAATGGGCAATCTCCTAATTGACACCATTCAAAGCCCCTGGGCAATACGGCATCTTTCCTGCCCTACTGCAGAACGGAGCTGCCGTAATTGCTCCCATTCTTTCCAAGCTGTTCACCTGCAGCCTAGCTTTTGGTCACATAACAGTAACCTACTTGCCTACTAGCGGGAAGGAATCTGAATCTAGGCCCTAAATCCTTTCGGCTAATCAGTGTCTTATGTCATTCATCCTCATTGATAGACACATCCGGGATAAGCAATTAGCTACCTATCCACTGTACACATCATAATACGCATATCAACCAGGTTAATCAACGGAAACCGCGTTGAATGATCTAGTTACGAGGATCGAACATTCTATCGATAAAAGGAAATTTGCATAGTGGCATTTCTCGACATAGAAGGAGCCTTCAACAACACTTCCTTTGTGTCCACAGACCGTGCTCTAAGGCACTACAACGTTCTACAAGCAGTTCGCAAATGGATAATGTCCATGCTAAACAGCAGAATTATCCACAGCAATATCGTTGTAAAGTATGAGAGCTACTAAATAGACGTGTTTTTTTGACTGGTAGTTTTCTAACAACTTTTTCCACCTTAAAGTCCTTATTTCGTTTCGAACTGTTCACTGCATAACTCTTATATGTTTTTAACTAAACCCTGGCTATAATCTATCGTGATAAATGTGTTCAAAATCTTTATAAATTTTAACAGTTAAAAGTTATTGTTATTTAATCGAACCTAGATTCTCGTCGAACAAAACATTTAAAACATATCTAATGTCTGGTTCTGGTCTCATTACTCGATCAAACAAACCAAAAGGTGAGAGTACCACCTCGATCAAACGGAGGAAATTTGAACAAAAACTCAAATAATAAATCTAAAATGTCTGATGATTGATGAATCAATGTTGCTGGTTAGTATTGTATTAAACGTTCAATGAAGGAACAAAGTAACTCAATAATTACTTTGCTGTCTAAACAAATTAAAGATGAAAACATACTAATGGCACAACAACTTCAAACTCAATTCGCCGAAATTAATAATAACCAGGCTGAGGTTGTAAACAGAGTTACACAAATTAGGTCTATTTCTTTACTTTGTGGGTAAAGTTTGGGAAAAGCTCGGGAACAGTTTGGACTCAAGCTTTAATGCTGTTTTTGTAATCTCCATCCGAAAATGAAAAGTAAAGAAAGCGTTTCTTCCAAACTAAAACGGTTTTTAGTGTTTTTTAACGACAAAGAAGACAGTAGTGACGAGTGCGAGGAATACGTTTCCGAATTAATGCAACTTGAATTCAATGATGAGAAGATTCTCGCAACACTGATCACGTCTAATCGAAAAAAAGAACCTCAGTCATCTCCAAAATACAGCGAAGACAAATTTCGAATCCATTTCCGGATAAATACAAATATCTGCAATGCACTAACCGAAAGGTTCAAAATTAGTGCATATTTTGTTAATCTTCGCTGTGGTAAAAATATAACCGCCTCAAAACATTTAATTGTGTTTTTTTGGTTCGCAGGCCATGAAGCTTGCAATTACAGGGACATTGGCGATCGGTGCAAGTGTTGAGCGCGTTATTACAAGGGTTACTTATTTTTTAAGTGATTTAGGAAAAGAGGTTATCGTCTGGCCAGACCAAAAACGAATGGAAGAAACCAGCAACTATTTCTAGGCCAAAAGTGGATTTCCCAAGTCCCAACAAAAATTGGAGCTATCCATGGGACACACATTGTAATCGCTCCTCCCAAGGAAGGAAAGAAGAGGGGTTAATTTAGTTAGCAATCTGTGAAAAAAAAAAATTTTGGATATATTTGTTGGCTCGGCGCATGACAGCAGAGTTTTCCAAAACACGTTTATTTTTCCAAAATTTCACCTATTGTGCAAGGGTAAATATTCTTATACAAATATCATTACAATACGAGTACTTAGCTCCAAATCATAAATTTTCCGATTACTTCGTTTTGGGAGATTCTGCTTACCCGTTGTCTTCTAATCTTTTGACTCCGTACAAAGACAACGGTCATCTTACTGCTGCACAAAAGAATTTTAATATGCAGCTCAGTTCTTGCAGAGTGTATATTGATTACAGGTTTGAAATATTAAAGCAACGGTTTCGTCAGCTTTACTATTGCAAGTTTAGAGGAATGCCAAAATTGTGCCACTTTGTACGAGCTTGCTGTGTTTTGCATAACCTTGCTGGTGAAACGGATTTGGATTTCGAACTAGTCGTTGTTGAAGAGACAACAACTTTAGAATCAACTGAACAAAACACAAGGAAGCACTCAAACCTTGCCAAAACAACAAGCGATTCTGTATGTGCAAACTTGTGGGGGCTCAAAACAAACGCTCAATAAGTACATGTTATGAAAGTTTGGTGTATTTTAAAAAGTAAAGAGTTCATAAGATCTCTTAAAATATCATTTCTCTCTTGCATGATAACAGTTTTGGCGGCATCGCTTTGTTTCAAAATTGAAACTGTCTCGGCATGCTGCGTCTGCCGCTCCTCTCGTAAAAAATGCAGCTCTCTGCACCCCACAGATTTTTGGCCTCCTTTCCGGACCTGATGGACGTGGGCTTGATGGACTTGGGCCAGGATTCAGAGAACGCCTTTCAAACGAATCTAAAAAAACACACATTAAAAATAAGCACCTAAATAAATAAAAAACTTTACGTGATGTTGTTGCAACCGTTTCTTCATCTGAAGATACATTCCTTAGTTCCAATATTTCCTCTCTTCTAAGGGCATCTACACTTGCTGTACCAAGGAGGGTGTCTGGAAAAACCGAAACCATACAATTTAGGATTTCTCCAAGTTCCCTAAAAATATGATCTTTTTTATAACTTTGTTTTACTTTTAATTCTGTACTTACTTTTCATAAGGGCAGCATTCCCTATCCCTACCACTTTTATTGTTTTGGGATTTGACTTTTTTGAATGTTATTTCCAAACCCCTGAACTTATTCTCTATTTGTAAAGCCGTGAAGTTATAAAAATGCTCCTTTAGTCTGCCTTCGATAACCTTCCACATCTTGCCTTTTGTTTTTAAAGAATATGATTTGCCAACTTTGTCATAGCTCAGCGACCAGACTTAGCATCAACTTCTGGGCTGCATCCACCCATATTCCGGTAGCTTCTTGCTCTTGGATCAAATCATTCGGCATAAAATCTTGTGCTGAAACTTCTTCCTCAACACTGGAAGCATCCACCCGTCTGAAAATTTCTTAGCGAAATTCGGGATCTAAACATTTTAACAAAAAAGGGTAAGTAAATGTTATTTTAAAACAATTGTACACTTACCATTTGGGGCTCTACAAAAAGAACCGGGCGAAATTGTAATTGTAATGCCGTCCATTGTATTTTTTTTTTTTTTTTAATAAAAATTCAAATTCAATGTCACAAACAGCTGATTTAACATTTGATAAGCAAGAAAGTGCACGAGAAAATTGTTAGGGTAAATTCTTGCTGGAGGGGAAGTGAAAAAAAATCTAAAGCTCTGCCACTTTTACGTCAGAAAAAGTAAAGATAAACGTTTCGGGTTTCCGCGGGTGAGTAAAGATACAGACAGACAGACCTATTGAGACATCGATAGCTAATACTGTCGGAGACATTAACTCTCTTAGATCTTTTTTTTTTTTTTGTTAGGAGGAAATCTTCAAAAGACACTTGGCAGTATTCGAAACCAAGTAGTGTGGGATTCTTACCTCACTAATAACTCCTCATAATCAGAACCAATCTATGAACGATCGACAACAGATTTTTCTTTCTCAATAATATAATCGCTTTAAGGGAAGCTTAAACTTTTAATGCTTCCCATGACATTGAGATCATTAACTCGTGTGGCTTGGTTCTTCTTACTCTCCGAACATTGCCTCTCGTATTTAATACGGACTCCATTTCAGAGTTGATATGACTATGCAGTCGCTGATTGTGTGATACAGCATGTTTTCTTACAACTTCTGTAACCGTTTCTATTTGTAGGTCACGATGTTATTCTTATTTCTTATATACCATGGTCAGACCCCTCTTTACTACTACCCCCAGGCCCAGGGCCCGGTAGTCACCAATTCACCCAATAGGGCCCTCAAATTGCTGAAACAACACTGAAACTCTTGGTTTTCAAAAAAAAAAAAAAAAAAGTCGATACATTTTTTTTTTAACAAAATTATATTTAAATTCAAACACAAAAAAGAGGCCACTCAAGTAATGATAAGGACAACAAAACCATACACACCCTTGTGTTCGTTTCAGAGCACTTTTAAAAATCCAATCCCTTAAAATAAAAACATCCATACGTTTACCTTACGATCGAAGTTAAATGGTGTGGTGAAGATGGGAAAACTTCTTGTGTATCCTACTGTCACTTGCGATGCGATGGTCCAAAAGGGTTACCATTAATAATCTTTGCTTATTTTGCACTAACTGTGGGTTTTTATTTCTTGCTGTCTATTGTTAATGTAGGCGTTGCATTTGTGTAGAGAGTGTCCCTACTCATTATTAGATACACTCTGGGATGAACGGCACTCAATTATTTTTATATATATTATATATTGATATTTAAGATTTCAAAGATGAAATGTGTTGACTGCTCATTTAGGTTAAAAAAAAGGTGCAAAAAGTCTTTCTTAAACAAGATGATCAGCGCGAGCTGATGCACTAAGCGTCTTATTATAATGATCATCAAGAAATTGAAGAAGCTTTGATGCCTATCGCTAACGATTTAGGACAGGCACGAAAGGCCAGACAGGAAGCTCTTAGTTTTTGCAAAAACAATGTTAAATTTGCTGAGTACAATCGATGAATTTACAATTGGGCTCAAGGACAATTTTGATAACTTTGATTCATCATCCAGACAACAAAAAAAACGGATTCCGAATATAAGAACCTTTCTGAAACCTTTTTTGACGGCTCTGAACCCTCAATAATTTTGACTGGGAAAGAAAGGTTATTCGAAATTAAAACCTTTCTTCCCATTGTTGACGCTCTAGTCGTTCATTTGAAACAGCGACTATGTTCGTATACGAATATTGTCCAACGTTTTGATCTTTTTTTCGATTAAAAAACCTGAATTCAGAAGACTTAAAAGAAAAGTCTTTTACTAAATTTTACACTGAAGATGTAAACGCAGATGAACTACACGCTGAATGCCTGAATTTAAAAGAACACTGGAAAACTATTCGACACGAAAATGAAAAAACTGGCAATATTCTAGAACTTTATAATTTTTTAACAACAAATAAAGTTGAAGATGAATTTCCAAGTGTTGAAATTGCACTCAGAATTTTCTTAAGCGATGGTGACCAACTGCAGTGGAAAACGTTCCTATACTAAGTGAAAAAGAATAAGAAACGAACTCAGATCTACAATGATTCAAGAAAGATTGACAAGTTTGTCGCTGGTGTCAATCGAAAGCTACATCAAAGGTATCGATTTTGTAGATAATAATTAATGATTTTACTAATCTTAAATCAAGGAAAAGATTCCTTTAATAAACATTCCTCTTTCTATCTTTTTGCATATCAATATTTTGTTGTTTAAACTACATTCTGTAGTAATGTAATACTATGATTTCAGTATTTGTTTTCTTTGTACAGCCCCATAATTGGATTCCATAGGTCCAAACAGGTCTAAGTACTTGTTTATAAAGCATTATTTTATTTTCGACAGATAAGTCAGAATTTCTACCGAGTAACCAGTACATTTTTCTATATTTCAAGTTGAGCTCTTCCCTTTTCTTTTTGATATGCTCTTTCCATTTTAGCTTTGCATCCAAATTCATCCCAAGGTATTTGGCCGTATTGGCGTAAGGTACAGCTTGATTGTTGATGAATATTTGTACGTAGCTTAACTTTTTATTTGTAAAGTTTATATGTGCAGATTTAGCTTCATTGAGCTTGATACGCCATTTTTTGGTCCAATCACTAACGGTGTCGACGGCATTTTGCAATTTCTCAGCAGCCTTGACGACGCACTTACTGGGTGCCAAAATTGCAGTATAATCTGCAAAAGTAGCCATAATGGTGTTGTTATTCACTGGATAACTTTGACTTTGCATGTGAACGGACGTGTCGTGGGGTGCGCTCTTCCGTTTACAAGAAAAGTTTAAAATATATATTCTTGAAAATGTTCTGCCTAGTTTGTAATAAAAAGATTGACCGCAGTGTAGTCGAAAAAATTAAATGCAGTGATTGCGCTTTATATTGACACGGATCATGTGCTAAATTATGTTAATAAATTAATCAGCGGAAGATCTATATTATTTGCTCAAAATTAATGACTATTTTTACCGATGTGATAAATGCTCCTCTCGCCGTCGGAAAACTCTACATACATGCGATACTCCCATCACAGCTGCTGGCTCGAGATCAAATGAAGCTCCTGACGCAAAAACAGAAAAAAATCAACACTCTTAAGAGTAAAATAATTTCAAGAGAACAAAGAGAAATGGAGAACATCATCGAAATAATTGGAGTACCTGGTGCAAACAAAAACAATGCAATTGATTGCGTCGGAAAAATTTTGCAATGCGGTTTGAATGTCTCTGTACCTACAACAGATATACAAAAATGCTATGTTAAGCGCATTAAGAATAAAAATAAAAGCTTGCCGAAGATCACCGAAGTCATTCGTGTTCATATGGCCTCTCACCAAGCTAAACAAAACATTATGAAGAACAAGAGAACACAAAAAGGAAAGCTGAACTCATCGCTATTCGTTGCCAATGGAAAACAACCAGTGTTGCCGAAAGTACTCCCATAGGAGTATTGTACTACTTTCAACACCTCCGTACTCCCGTACTCCTCCTTTCACATTCGTACTCCCATTTTTTTCAAAGACCTAAAGTATCTTACACTTGCAGTAAAGTGTAATGTCAACCTTAATAAATTTAATTCACTGTGAATTTCGATCGTTTTTTTTTAAGAAAATCCTGATATGTTCACTTAAGGGTGTATGTGCCATTCGTAACATAGCCCAAAGAAGCAAATCGAATTTAAAGAGTTTCAAGAATACTTTAATGTTGAAAAACATAAAATTCTAAAAACTTCTTTTACTAGGTGGCTAGCTCTTAAACAGGTTGTGGCAAGAGCACTAGACTTCTTGCATTGCTACATTACTTTCTGGAAAATTCTTTTGAATCTTCTGACAGTAACCTAGATCTTGTTCACAAGATTCAAGGAGAGTTAAATGATACCACTCTTTTGCATTTATTATTTCTAGCCTATGTTCCTTAGTTAACTAAACAGCTTAACTTAGAATTTCAATCAGTCGGTCCGGTTTCATAAATTTTTGCCAACCGTTAAAACTTTCTACAAAACTATCTTATAAAATTTTATCAGATCGGTGTTTTTACGTGACAAGTTTCTCTGTAATCCAAATTTTTCGGAAAATTATTTAAAAATAATTGATTCTGTATACTTTGGGTTAGGTTCGGTTAGGTTAAAAATGGCTGTCAGGAATACAACTGACACACTTAGACCAATATTAGGTCCATTGTGATACCATAAAAATTGTGCGAGGGAGTACCTCACTTAACAAAACCATTTGGAGCTTTTAATAAAGCGAAGGAGATGCAGGGGATCTGTGTTCACCAGATCGCTTGGATCATCAAGAAAATATTTTCCTAGATGTCGTTTTCTTTTAAAAGAAGAATGCAGGACATGAGCAGAGGAGGTGTGGAATAGTCTCTTTCTCCTCCTCATCTAAGCAACTTCTGCAGAAGTCATTAGAAGGAACGCCGAGTCTTATGGCGTGTCTTCCTATCAGACAATGTCCGGTGATGACATTGATTACGGAGCTAACGTGCAATCTAATTATGGATTTTGTTGTCTTGTGCGTTTTGGATCTAGTCCTGGCCATATACGTTTTGTTGCCACACACGTGGTGATATTGTTCCACCTATAATTTGTTCTATCCATTGCCTCTTGCTTTAGCATAAGTTTACATGTAGCGATTGGTATACCAATATTCAATCTGCTGGTTGAGATCGGTAGAACGGTTCCTTTTCTGGCGAGTTCATCGGCTTTGCAGTTACCCACGATAACTCTGTGCCCCGGCACCCAAATAAGGTGAATATTAAACTGTTCAGCCATCTCCCTAAGAGATAGACAACAGTTAAGAGCGTCGGGGCTAAGGCTGAACTTTTTATTAAAACAAAAAAAAATTAAAAAAACTCAACTATTTTAAAGGTGTTTGCCGAGAGTATTGTAAGGCCCTGTGTGTTCAAATTTCACAGCGAATCGATTTTGACGACGAAATTTTGAGATCTTTACAAGGCGTTGACCCTTTAAATTTAGCAGAAAGTGCAACTTCAATAACTTCTTTTCCTGATTTAATTATTGAAAATGAAATTGAAAACCTTGACATGTGTGGCGAACACTTCTTAACCATACTATGGTTTCTAATTCCTTAGAAATAGAAAAAAATTTTTCAGAAATTTTTTCCTTAAGAAATGTTCTTAATGAACCACTGTTGTTGAGTCCACACAGCAGCGCAGCGGCAGAACGAGTTTTTTCCTAACTGTTTATCATTAAAGATAGAAAACGGAACAGATTGGAACTTAATACATTAATGCAGTTATGAGCTGCAAGGAATTATTAAATGCAGTTGATTGCTGCAAATGGATTCCTTTAAAACAACTTTTGAAATCTTATAAAAAGTGTAATAATAGTTTCTTTTTGTAATTTTTGTTACAATTACAATTTTATATGAATCAAAATACCTTACTTGTGTCAAAATCACTTGTATTTAATGTATTTTAACGTGTACAATAGTTTCCTAGTCTTGATTAAAGAAAAAAACAGTGAATTGACCCAATGCCATTAGACAGTTTTTTTTTTATTATTAAAGAGATATATGTTATTTCGCCTAATTGATTTTTTTTATTTAAATAAAGCTTAAACAAAAAATTTATTTATGAAAATGTCTGTACTACTATTTTTTTCAAAATACTCCCCTCTTTTGGCTGCAGTACTACCTTCAAATATTTTTACCCGGCAACACTGATAAACAACCCATATATATCAACGACCGTTTTACAAGTTACACACGGGCTCTCTACAATGAAGCTAAAAAACTTAAGATTAATAATAAGTACAAATACCTATGGTTTAATAGTTAAAAATTTTATTGAAAAAAGCAGATAATGGAAGTGTTGTTGTAATAAGATCGTTCGATGACTTATCACTAATTAAAGATTAAAATTAAATCTAAAATGTTAAATTCATTTATAAACTTCGATCTTACAAATAGCAACCCTTCCATTACCACTATCAATTCCATAAGAGATGAAATTTTCTTTAATAATAATCTTGATGAAGTTAATATTCCATTCTTTATTGTTCAACAAAATATACGCAGTCTTCGATCAAATTTTGATTTGCTTGTATGCAACCTGGAAGCTCTTCCTTATTTACCGGATAAAAGTTCAGTTGGTCAATTGGGTGAATCACATTCTTTTTGCAATGTGTGTAATGATGATTTTGGATCTATTGAACAAATATCTCAAGGAAGCTTCTACTTTGTTCCCATCAGTGGATCAGAGGTTTATTCTCTAATCAACAACTTAATAAGTCAAACGCATGTGGTGAAGATGGTTTGTCGAATCTTATTTTAAAAATGATTGCACTTAATGTATCGGATATTCTATCTCCTATGTTTAATCAAAGTGTTGAAAATGGTATTTTTCCAACGAGCCTAAAAAAGAGTAATTTTTTTAGTCCTTCACAGTACGGTTTTAGAAGTGGGCTCTCTACAGAAGATGCTTTGCTTGATTTTTGTACCATCGTTAACAATGGCTTGGACAGTAAAAAATTTTGTGCTGGTTTATTCGTAGACATAAGCAAAGCTTTTGATACTGTAGAGGTAGACCATGCCATACTCCTATACAAACTTCACGCTATTGGCTTTAGGGGCCAAGTCTACAAGTGGTTTAAGTGTTACCTTAAAAATAGGACTCAAAAGGTCCAAGTTGCAAATTGCTATAGTGATAATAGAATCTCTAACATTGGCGTACCACAAGGGTCTGTCCTGGGTCCCATCTTGTTTCTAATATATGTACATCAGCTCTTTGTTTAGTCTACCATTTTCAGCTAAAATTACAGCTTTTGCAGACGATTTGGGCTTAGCTTACACTACATCTAGCGCTCTAGATCTTATGGCTGATTTGAACCGTGATGTCCATTTATTACGAATTTGGTTTGCTACTCATAAACTTTGTGTAAGCGACAAAACAAAAGTTATGTACTTTAGCTTAAAGACAAGAAATGATCCAGATTTGGATATTGTTTTTCACGCACCTAACTGCCAACAATATAAAATTTCTTACTGTGCATGCAATGCTGATAAAAACTTGTTGTCTTATGACATACACAAAAAATGTAGTAGTTGTTGTTTCAAAATCCTAGAAGTGAATGAGTTTAAATACTTGGAGTTTCTTTCGATCCGATGATGAGTTGGACCAATCATGTAACGGTTCTTAAACAATATTTACGCTCATCAATTAGAAGCTTCTACCATCTCAGGAAATACTGCAGTAATAGAACGCTCAAAAAAGTTTATTTTGGTATATTCCATTCTAAACTACAATATGGTTTAAGTTGTTGGGGTGGAGCTCATCAATCTAAAATAAATTCACTTCCCATCCTACAGAAATGTGCAATAAGGAAAATCTGTGGTGCGAATCGATTAACTCCGTCTATGATTCTATTTAGATCACTAAACATCTTACCCATAAGGCATTTGTATTATTTTAAGACATCTAAAATATTTTTTAGGAGGGGTGGTTATTTACAATCGTGATCGTCTGTGACTGTACCATCGTTCCGTACCACTCATTTAAGAAATTTTTACTCCATTGTCTCCTGCAAGCTTTTTAATACGTTTCCATTAACTATTCGTTCTATTCGTGTAATGTCTTTATTCTTGAAAAAAACTAAAACATGGCTTCTGGAAAGTGATCACAACCAAATCGAAATTTTATTGAATTATGTCATGTAATCTGCACTTATTTAATTTATTTATTTATTTATTCTTCTTAAACTGCTTTGTTCTAACTTAATAATCTAAATTAACTTTTTCGTATTCTGGAATGTATCTTTAAAATAAGCACCCCACAATCTCTGTTATAATGGATATATAAAACTTTGTATTTAAATCGGCATTTACCACTATTTCAATCTGTAGGTAAATACAAAATGTCGCTAATTATATTTACTAATAAACTAATAATAACTTAAAAAAAAAAAAAAAATCCCTTGTATATAGCAAATACAGGGTAGGTCCTAGGACGCTTCCTTGTGGAACACCGGCTTGATTTTTACTTAGCTTTGAATATTCTTATCTTATTTCGTAGTACTGCCTGGGTAGGTCCCTTTGTAGTTTGTACTCTAGCCCCTCAAGCCATACCTTGTCGAATGCTTTAGCAACATCTAAAAATATAGCCGAACATACTTGTTTTTCTTCTAATGCTTTTTCAACTGCATCCGTTATTCTATGAACTTGGTCTATCGTGGAATGTTTATTTCTAAATCCAAACTGATGATTTGGGATTAGATTTCTTTCTTCTATGACTTTGCATCAACTTTTATTTTTGGTACTTATGTCCCATCTAAGTGAGACATAATTCCCAACTTTGATTTGGGAGTTATGTCCCACGCCATCGGGACGTAAGTGTCAACTTTTTTCCGTTGAAGATGGGACATAAGAGCCAACTTTTCAGAAATAGAGCTTAGTAAATCGTTGCACATTTCTACTAGGCAACAAGGCCGTAGCCAGACAATTATTTCGGGGGGGTTTTATATATTCAATATACCAATCAGTATGTACCTTTTTAAATGGTAGATGTTTTTTTTTTTTTTTGTCAGGAGGAAATCTTCAAAAGAGACTTGGCAGTATTCGACACCAAGTAGTGTGGGATTCTTACCTCACTAATAACTCCTCATAATCAGAACCAATCTATGAACGATCGACAACAGATTTTTCTTTCTCAATAATATAATCGCTTTAAGGGAAGCTTAAACTTTTAATGCTTCCCATGACATTGAGATCATTAACTCGTGTGGCTTGGTTCTTCTTACTCTACGAACATTGCCTCTCGTATTTTATACGGACTCCATTTCAGAGTTGATATGACAGTCGCTGATTGTGTGATACAGCATGTTTTCTTACAACTTCTGTAACCGTTTCTATTTGTAGGTCACGATGTAAATCGCTATTTCTTATATACCATGGTGCATTTACTATTCCACGAAGAACTTTGTTTTGGAATTTTGGGATGATTTCAGTATTTGTTTTCTTTGTACAGCCCCATAATTGGATTCCATAGGTCCAAACAGGTCTAAGTACTTGTTTATAAAGCATTATTTTATTTTCGACTGATAAGCCATGGTCAAATGGTAGATATAATAAAAAAATTTATACAGTCCATTTTAGCCGAAGATCGATCAAACGCGAATATTCTAATTAGGATTATGGTACTATACTATGTGTATATAAGGCACTTTATATACTATAAAGTATATCAGTGTATATAAGGCACTTTATATGAAGTAGAAAAAAGGGTTTCAGAATTCTGTTTGTCCCTCTGCCTGTTCGCAAATCTTCAGCATAAGCTAGTTAAAACATAATTATTCTAAAAACAGCCTTGACGATTTAGATTAAACAGTCTATCTTTAGGTAAGAAGGGGTCTTGCAAGATTTATCTTAAATCGGTACCTCCTACAGAACCGCTTTTTAACATCAGAATTTCTCGCTAACGATAAAGCCGATTTAAATTCAAAATTAAGGAAGGCTCTTATGATTGAATTCATTCATAACTTTTTTGGTTTTTTGAATATGCTGGAAACGTGCTGATAGAGTTTTTACAAATTTTTTCGAGATGAAATACTTACTTACAGAATTGCTTACTATTTTTCAATCAAAATCTAAAAAAAAACTGTTGAAAAAACTGCTTTAGTAATTTCAATACTTTTGTTCTTAGGTAGACTATTGATAATAAAATTGCATACTTAGTTTTACCAAGAAAACTCTTAAACCAATTTGAGAAAACTAATACATATATTTTTTCAATATTTTTTTCAATGCTTTAAGTAATTATTCATTAGATACTAGCTGTGCCCGCGACTTCGTCCGCGTGGAATAGTAACTTTCAGCAGCATTTTTAACTTTTTAGGAAATAAAACTTCTAGCCTTAAAAATGGTGGTATTTCCAAAAAAAAAAAAACATTCGACCCCTATTTCAACACCTTGTAGCCCTGTTAAAAATACTTTAGAGACCGTAGTTTTTGAATTCCCATTTCCGTTCCCGTGGGAATATAAGGATAGATATATAACCTTTATCCTTCCGCATGTTCTAGACCATCTCTGTAGCTAATTTAATAAAATCTGTTTAGCAGTTTGAACGGGAGACTTAGTAAAGACTTCCGTTTCCTTGGGAATATGGTGACCGTTTTCGTGGGAATGTGTGGATAAGTTAAAGTTAATGTTACTCCGGGATTATTGAGCATTCCAACGGTGGAAGAATTTTTGAAATCGGCGCTGTAGTGTAAAAGTTCCCGTATACGTTCCTGCTCCCGTGGGAATATAGGGAAAAAATATATAGTCTATGTCTTTCCTCAGGTTCTGAACAATCTTTGTTTAAAATTTCATTTAAATCGGTTTATTAGTTTGGGCGGGAGATGGTAACATAGAACGACGGACAGACAGAGCTCCTTTCACACTTATTATATTAGTAAGGACTCCCGTTCCCGTAGGAATATGTGGATGAATTAAAGTTAATGTTACACAGGGATAGTGTAGCATTCTAACGGTCGGTGGAAGATTTTTTGAAATCGGTGTTGTATATAGGGAGCCGTAGGAATATGGGGATGAATTAGTTTTTATGTTACTTGGGGATAGTGTAGCATTCTAAGGGTGAAAGAATTTTTTAAATCGGTGCTGTAGTGTCAAAGTTCCTGTATACGTTCCTGCTCCCGTGGGAATGTTGGGAACCGTAGGAATATGGGGATGAATTAGTTTTTATGTTACTCGGGGATAGTGTAGCATTCTAAGGGTGAAAGAATTTTTGAAGTCGATGCTGTAGTGTCAAAGTTCCCGTATGCGTTCCTGCTCCCGTGGGAATATAGGGAACCGTAGGAATATGGGGATGAATTAGTTTTTATGTTACTCGGGGATAATGAAGCATTCTAACATTGGAAAAATTTTTGAAATCGGTGTTGTAGTTTCTGAATTCCCGTATACGTTCCCGTTCCCGTGGGAAATTAGGGATACATTTTAGCCTATGTGTTATTCTGATGTATAAGCTATATTATTGGAAAGTTTAAGTAAAATCCATTCAGTAGTTTTTGCGTGAAAGAGTAACAAACATACATCCACACATACAAACTTTCACGTTTATAATATTAGTAGGATTAGAATTTATGATCAAAGAAAGTATAGAGTAACATGTAGGTCGGAATCATTTTTATAAAATTAAATTGACAACGGCCTTGTCAACCGAAAAGAGTCGGTTCCCATTAGAACACCGTAATTAAATCGGAATGAGCGCTGTTAGTTACAAGATGGGGGACCGTCCGTAACTACTGCGTGCTGTTGTCATGTGTTATTTGTTCTATGTAGTATGTAGTAGTTTGTCTTGTGGTGTATCAGCCAAATGGTCTTTGTCGCCCGACTGCAACCCCCCTACTCCGCAGATTTATGTGTGGAGTAGGTTTAATGTAAATGTAAATGTAAATGTAAAATTAAATTTAATCTTCTGCGCTGCAAATAGGTGCAAGACATCCTCAGTGTCAATCTCAATTTGTCGATGAATTTACATCAACGCCAGTCCTGTTAATCTTTCTTCACCGGTAGAATTTCTTAGGTAAGTTTTTAGACTTTTCATCGTCAAAAGTGTTCTTTACGGTGTACATGTTGAAACCGGTAGTGTCGCCAAAATTTGCAAAAGCTTGTGGATGTTAGGAAATAGATCCTTATTGCATTCCTTAAGTGTTGTTACTGCGCTCTTTGAACGCTCTGTATCTTTTTGTGTAACACATTTTGTCTTCCATAGCGTAAATTCAGTTTCTAATGTGTCCCAATCCAGAAAAGATTTATAAAATTTGAAGTTTTCTTCATTATAATTTTGTTCGTTTTGCCAAATATCGATGGAATCTAAATGCCCAAAGAGGGAAGTATTGACTTATGGTTTTCAAATCTCATTTTAAGCTGACTTAAAAAGTAGATGAAGAGGAATCATAATACTTATCCTAAAATAGGTTTCTGTTGTGCTCTTGTTTTGTCTGTGCTGTTGCAGTCTTAAAAATTGTTTTGAATTCCGGAACGATGTTTTCTCGTATTCCTTGAAAAGTGTTTGTTATTAAATTCACATGTTCCAATCCAGACACTAAATCGCATGAAGGGGATTGTAAGATCTTACAAAGTTGCAATGTATACGCAAACAAAACAATCAAACAACACAAACTTACTGCGAAATAACTTGCTAAAATTGAACTTAAAAAGCAACTCGCCTTCGATGACGTATCAGAGTCTTTATCACTACACAACTCTTCCAAAGCATCAATTATCGCTTTAAAAATTTTCTTAAATCTCATCAAACCACTCGCTGGCGCTGGGTGGAACAGCGAGTTTCACACATTGCTGTTAATTTTTTCCATTTATTTTGAGGATAATTTTGTTTGATCATTTCTTGCAACAAATGTGTGCGCCGGCAGTTCAAAAAAAAATTCTAACGAATTTTATGTACTGATGGTGATCATGTTCCTACTCAACCATACCAACTGCATTAAGTCGCATCAAAAGTTATTTTTCACTGTAGCACAGAGTGAGTACAAACATACTGATGCGGAAAAGTATGATTTACAGAAGAAACCCCTTAAACCCCCCCCCCCCCCCCTCGCTACGGCCTTGCTAGGCAACCAAACAATTTTTGCTTGCCATAAAGTTGTTGGTCCTTGACACCTTTCTCTCAAGTGATCTTAGGTAATGGAACCAATAACATCTAGATAATCTCAGAATCGTTATATACTCTTTGAATACCGATTCGAAGGCTCTGTTCGAAATATTATATTCCATCCAGCGGGCTATGGAAAATGTTTACTTCAATTGAGGTATTTGCACATAAGTTCCTGAGGTATTTGCACATATAGTTCTTCCGACTTTCTACTCATTAGAAAGTAGAGATATGGTTTTCCGGAATTAGGGAATTAGGAGATATTATTTTACTTGTAGAAGTTAGTAAAATTTTTTTAATGTAAAAAAGTAACTTAAAAAATTTTCATTTTTGAGTATTTGAGAAAATAAAATTAAAAAATTGCGCGATTTTTTTAGTTATTGTCGATTTTAATGCAAAACTAGGGAAGGAGGCCATCTCTGGAATTACATTACCTTCATTAAAAAAAACCTCCGAAAACGGACTGAGGCTAATCGATTTTACTGCGAGGCTGGGCTAAAGCTGGTTGTAGGTAGTACACGCTTTATCTCAAAGTTCCTTAAGGTACATGGCGATCCCCAGATCAATCAACCGTCAACCAAATTGATCATGTTGTGGTCGACGCTAGGCACTCTTCCAGTAAGTTAGATGGCCGAACTTTCCGAGGGGCTAACTTTGACTCGGACCACTACCTTGTTGTAGCCAAGGTACGAATGAGGATATCTTGTTCACGACCTGCACGAACTAACGCTGTGAAGAGATATGACCTCGTAAAGCTACAATCACAAGAGATTGCCAATGCCTTTTCCAATCGAGTGTCCTTTCAATTAGAATAAGACCAGTGGCAGCAATGCCAAGAAGCCATCAGAACCGCTGCCTCTGAGGTTCTGGGTTTCACTCGGCCACCAAAACGAAACCCATGGTTCGATGAAGAATGCAGGCAGGCAAATGCAGCCAAACAAAAAGCACGTCAAATGCTGATGCAAAAACGAACAAGAGCTGCTTACGATCAGTATAACGAGATTTACAAAGAGAAAAGAAGGGAAGAGCACCGAATTCTCAAAAAAAAAAAAAGGAAGCAGAATGAGAAGCGCTCGTTTGACGAAATTGAGAGGTGCCATGACCGCAAAGACCAGCAGTCTCGCTATTTAATCAATTGAGTATGCCATTTTGGAAAGTATTGATGCAGATCATATTATTGACAGATTGGCCTCAGAAAAAGCTAGAAAAACTCAAAGATTTTGTGTATATATTATCTGTCTTATCGTTTGTATATCTTCCCTACCAAGATAATAGTAAGTAAGAACTATTTTATGCTTTAAAGAATATACGAGTATAAACTTAACACATAATTTAAATAAACTTTAAACTGAGTTTGAATTATTTCTCTTCCTTGGATAATATGTATTGGGTTGCCAGTGGGGCGGAAAATTTCAATCTTGATAGGGGCGCTGATGGCCTTAGCTACGACGCTGCAACGGTTGGCTTATCGGTCGGAGATACTCGAAAAATGACAACAATGATTTTGCACATCACAACGACAGAACTTTATTGAGTTACTAATGGCACTTTCAATTGGTTTCACTCGGGGAATCACTCATTTTAAAAACCAATGGAACACCCAAAATAATTTCTGTTCAGTTTAACGTAATTGCCTTTGTGTGAGTGAAACACCTATGGCTCTTAAAAAATATTCCTTGAAGAAAATTTTCTTTTTGACATTTGAGTAACATGTGTTAGTGCTTCTTGAGTCGATTCTCATTTCAAATCGAGAAGCGGCTGTCACTCCTCAGAATCATGAGAAGCGATCTTTTTGCACCAATGGAACGGTTTGAGAATGCTTCTGGACGCTCCTGGACGGTTCTTTTCGTCCAATGGAAAGTGCCATTCACATTTTTCATTGTAACAAATTGGAAAACATCCTGTTTTATCATCTTTATTGGATGTTTTCATTGTTTCGGATTCTAATTAAGTTCTGTTTTATAATCAATTTCTGGTAACCGCTTTTCACACGACGATTTAATTTTCTTGTCACTTGACGTTCTTTTTTTTTACATGAAGCTGAAGCGAGGTTGATTACTCAAATAAACGGTTCGCCAAATAACTTTTTTTTTCATCGAGTGTAGCTTCGGCTGTGTTGCACGTAGCGCCGCACAGTGGCCGAAATTGACAAAAGTGCTTGCAAAATTCATTTTTTGGGTGGGTCTCTAATGCAAAACTTTTAATTTTTATGAATTCACAAATGTTTGGAGCTTTAGTAATCGAAAAAATTATTTCATTTGAACGATCGGTTCGCCTTGTAGAGGTTGTCAAAGTTGACAAATATTTAAGGTGAGAAAAAACATTAAAAAAAAATATTTTTCTTTTAACTTTGAGAGTAAAATCTAGGAAAAGAGGGTTAGTTAAACCTTGTTTTGTTTTTTTTCCTTGATATATGTGTTTATTGCTATGATCAGAAAAAAAAAAAAAAGGTATAAATTTTTTGAAATACTAAATTTAATTATTTTCGAAACACCACTTTTTCCGCACTTTTTCAACCTTACATTGAGTTAAAAAAAAAGGTTTCCAAGATATCAAACCGAAATGGACGGTAAATGAATCCTTATATATCTCCTTACTTACAACCAAAAACTCAGCTGCATTAACTTGCATAACACTGAGCTAGAGAGATTTGATTTCAAAAAGTCAGTCATTTTTTCTGAGTTTTTTTTTCAAGCGCAAGAAAAAGTCATGGAAAATGTTATTTCTTTGTTTTGCTGGAATGGATCCTTAATAATATTTCAATAAAATACTTTACAAATATTTATAAGTAGGATAAAAAAAAAAAAAAAAAAAAAAAAAAAAAAAAAAAAAAAAAAACAACAACATGACTAAAATTTTTTTTCACTATAAAATTTTTTTTTTGTTTTCGTTTTTTCCCACTGTTTTACTTAAATCATACTCAAATTACTTCATAAACTGACTTTTAACCTTTTTAACATAATATACCAATTATGTTAACCACCTTAACTAAAACTTTTTATTTCAACAGCAGATTCTGAAACACCCTGTAAATATTTTTTCTTCAAATTTACAAATTTTATAGCCTTGGAAATTTCCAATAAGGTAAAAAAAAAATTGAGTCGATATCTTTATTCGTTTAAGAGATATGATTTTTGCAACCAAAAAAGTCAATTTCGGCCACTGTGCGCCGTCCTGTTGAAACCAAATATTGCCAATATCCTCCTTTTCAAATTTTGTGAACAAAAATTCGTTCAACATGGCCCGATAACGATCGCTATTGACTAAAACGGCCACTCCTTGCTCATTTTCCGCACCAAACAGTGACTCGTTTTGGGTGTATCGGCTTTTCAATGTATGTGTGCGGGTTTTTTGTGCCCCAAATGCGACAATTTTGCTTGTTTAAATACCCGCCAAGATCAAAATGAGCTTCATCTGAAAAGATGATTTCTTGGCAAAATCGGCATCTTCTCTAAGTCGATCGCAGGCCCACTTAGCGAACCGATACACAACCATATTCGTTCAGCGGAAGGATAAACTAAATATCAGTCAAATCAGACATAAGTTAAGTGTTAACATTCACGAAATAAGCACTAGTTGAAAAAAAAGCTTTAGATGGCGGACCCTTTATAAACGCGCAAAAATAAAATTTTGTCGCTCCGAATATACTTTTTACAAGCTAAGACATTTTTTTCAGAAGCCCTTCTGAAAAATTGTCTGAGTTTTTCTTAAATTCTTGAAGCTTCTTTTTTCGAAAAGCAAACTTACTAGTCATTAGAAAGTAGAGATATGGTTTTCCGGCATTGGGAGATGTTATTTTACTTTTAGAATTTAGTAAAAAAAAATTTTGTTTAAAAAAGAAACTTAAAAAATTTTGAATTCCGTTTCGAAGGCTCTGTTCGAAATATATTGTAAGGGCAGCGGGCGATGGAAAATGTTTACTTCAATTATAGTTGAGGTATTTGCACATATAGTTCCTCCGACTTTCTACTCATTAGAAAGTAGAGATATGGTTTTCCGGAATTAGGAGATATTATTTTACTTGTAGAATTTAGTAAAAAAATTTTAATATAAGAAAGAAACTTAAAAAATTTTAATTTTTGAGTATTTGAGAAAATAAAATTAAAACATCGCGTTGGCTGCATTTACCTGCCTGCATTCTTCATCGAACCATGGGTTTCGTTTTGGTGGCCAAGTGAAACCCATAACCTCAGAGGCAGCGGTTCTGATGGCTTCTTGGCATTGCTTATTCTAATTGAAAGGACACTCGATTGGAAAAGGCATTGGCAATCTCTTGTAGTAGATTGTAGCTTTCCGACGTCATATCTCTTTACAGCGTTAGTTCGTACAGGTCGTGAACAAGATATCCTCATTCGTACCTTGGCTACAACAAGGTAGTGGTCCGAATCAAAGTTGGCCCCTCGGAAAGTTCGGACATCTAACACACTGTACAGAGTGTCTTGCGTCGATCGCAACATGATCAATTTGGTTGACGGTTGATTGATCTGGGGATCGCCATGTACATTTAGGAACTTTGAGATGCTTTGACGCTTTCTGCGGAAAGCGTGTACTGCCTACAACCAGGATTTAGCCCAGCCCCGCAGTAAAATCGATAAGCCTCAGTTCGTTTTCGGGGGTTTTTTTTAATGAAGGTAATGTAATTCCAGAGATGGCCTCCTTCCCTAATTTTGCATTAAAATCACCAATAACGGTTTTAAGGTTGTGTCTAGGGCACTGCTTATATGTTTCTTTGAGGAGCTCGTAGAAACAATCTTCGGAATTGTAGTCTTTCTCTTCTGTGGGGGCATGAGCGATTTATTAGGCTAATGTTGGCAAATTTTGCCCTGATGCGAATATTCATTATACGCTCATTAACTGGATTTTGGCTAATAACCTTACCCCTGAGTCTTCCTCTAACGACAAATTAGCACCCAAATAAGCGCTGTTTCTGTTGTCTGTAGCAGTCACCATAGTAGATGTCACAGTTTTTCATCATCTTTAAACCCGGCCCACTCCATCGCACTTCTTGGGTGGCGGTTATGTCTGCTTTGCAGCTGTCTAGGGCGTTCGCTAGTTCTCCGGATGCACGTAGTCCGTTTAGAGATCTTACGTTCTACTTGCGGATCCGGAGGTCTTTGTCATTTTTACGTTTGCTTGGGTTGTCATCTTTGAAGTTGGTTGTCTCGGAATCAGATGTTTTTTACGTAGTTGGATTGTTAACCCGACACACACAGCCCCCAACCTGGAGGGCCAAGTTCTTTTTGGGATCCCTTCGGACATAAAGGGCCGAAGTTGAGTTGATTGATAAAATTCAGCGAAGATCTCAACATATTTTCCTTTGGGTGTTGTCTGGCCAGAATGTCGAACCCAACCAAAATTGTGTACACTGAATAATGGCACCAAGATATATTCAGGCAAATTGAACTCTGAGGGATCAGAACCAACACCTGCCTGTGTTTCACTCAGTGCTAAGACAATTGGCCTGCATTTTGCAGTGTGTGCGTACGCAGCCAAGAAATACGATCGCAACCCCCTAATGTTGCTAGAATCGACCCGAAATTTACCCAACGTTACATTTCACAAAAACACATAAAACAAAATGTCAAACGTAGACGCTATCTAAGTCGAATCAACAAGTGTAGATCTTATTAGAAAACCAAATCAAATTACTAGAAAGAAATTATCAAAACAAAGAAATGTATGCAGTCACTGAGTCAACAAGAGTGGTGTGGAGGAAGAGATAATGTTAAGGTAACGAACTATTGTGTATGGGCTGTTGATTATTATTTTTTTTCTTTTTATTTATTTCTTAATTGAATGAGTCACACAGCACAGCACTACATAGTTTTCCACAGGTTTTTTTCATGCCACGTGGCTTAGACGTCATTTTTATTTGGAATATTGTTTTCATTGCTTTGCTTAATGATATTTTTAATTAAATTTTTGGTAAAAAAAAAGTGGTACTGAATAAAAATTATACGGGCACTAAGAGTGGCGCGTGTATGCGCGTTTGATACTAGATCGGCATTTTTTTACCGTGACGAAATATTTGCCTGGAGGAGATGATACTATAACACTGTAGTTTTCGGGATGAGAAGTGAGAATAGGAATATCTGGAACTGAAGTGGGCTCATCAACAAGTTAAGCAATATGATTAAACTCAGCGAAGATCTCAACATACCTGACTTCGGGAGTTGTCTGGCCAGAATGTCGAAGCCAACCAGAATTGTGTACATTAAAATCACCCACCATTGTGATTTCACTGCGAGGATATTTTGAGAAAATTCTTGAGTTGGTGTCAGATAGCACATCAAACTCGTTATAGGACGAATTGCTATCTAGATTGGGACTTTTCTAGGTGAAACAAAAGTGAATGAGGTGCCTACGGTCGGAGAATTTTAACCACATGAAGTTGTAGTTCGTGGTAGAACATGGGGTATACTCCTATACTGTGGGTGAAGTTTGTAAGTAACATCATTCCGGATATATACAGCGATACCTACTATAGGAGGAGGTGAATAATGGAACGAAGCTATAACCTGGTAGGAAAAACTCTGAGTAATCGCAATCAACATCGTTTATCCGTCTAGCAAACTCACAATCTCATTGCCTGCACACACTCCCTCAACAAGATAAGGAAAGATCGAATAGAAGAAATGTGTGCAGCCAACGAGATTATGGGAGTGGTGTGCGGGAGGACATGATAAGAAGGTAGTGCACCAAGTGTTTGGTCTATTTATGATGTTTTTTTTATGAAAAGCGCAGAGCCTTGAATAATATCTTTACACAAGAATTTTTTTTTCCTTTTGGAGCGAGAGGAAAATTTTTTTGTATATCGATTTAGACGTTTTATGGATAATATTCTTTTTTTGGAAAAAATGCAGCAGAAATTGTAATTTTTTGCGGTCAATTAGCCCGGCGCTTTTTTCGCGTTCCATAACAGATCGGAATTTAGGTAATAAACTCTGCGTAGTTATGTGGCAAACCGTTTGCCCATTTTTTTGGCTTGTCAAAATTTTTAACATCGTGATAAAATTTTATTTTTCGCCCAATATTTAGCTCAAACTCAAAACAAATCAGAAGAAACGCGGCTGAAAAAAAAAAGAAATTAAAAGAAAAAAATAAAACGTATAGGGGAACCTGGGGCAGATTTGACAGTTGATTTTCAAATATCTCTGTTCGAAAACTATAAATGAATTTCAATGCTTTTCTCATATGATGCATTGACCATTCTAGGAAAGACTAGATACATTTCACTTTAATAACAACTTTATCTATTTTTAAAATTGGTTAAAATGACCATGCATGGGGCACCTTTGACTTTACGCGGGAAACCTTTGATAATTACAGTTATTTACTATCGTATGTGTTGAAAGACTCAGCAGGTCCATTCTGTCTGTTGTTTGAATGGAAAGAAAAGTCAAACATTGTTTTAACGATTTATTTTAACCATATAAAAGTACAAATCAACGAATCAATTTTCTTAAAAAAAATTTGCATAAAAATCTCTTGACCTAAAGAGCTATCAGTCCATGAAATAACGTCTATTTGAATTCTTCACAGAAACAGCTTATATATATAACATAAAGTTTGCTGATGTCATCGTCAAATATATATTTTTGACACAAGCGAGAAGTTGAGACTGGATTTTTGGGTGGTGGCAGTTTGAACAACGGCTGGCTTAGTAAAAGGTTAAGCTACCAATGATGCTTTTTGGAGATAGTCAACAGTGTAAGTAGAGTCACTGTGAACTTCAAAATTTCACCAAATTTCACATGAACAAAATTACCGACTTCTAATCTCTCGACATTTGTAAATTTGTATTCTGTAAGTTCTGTTTCCATTTCGAAATTACTTTGATCAGAAACAGATCCGTTAGATTTGTCCGATTCGGCAAGGGAAATGCTTTTACTATCACTTTCATCAGAAGAGTATAATTCAAGACGGGGCGCTTTTTTGTTTGGTTTTTTCTCACATTTGTATAAAAGTTTGAGCGTTCAATTAGAAGATCTTGCATTCTTCATTAAAATTCACTATCTCCAAAAATCTGGGGGTTGTAAGATTTATTCCTGTAGCTTGAAATCCATTTTATTTATTTCTCGAAGAGAAGGCCATTTGAAATGGGAAATTGGACATTTTTTCCTCAACGTAAAAGTTATTTGTTTTCTATGATTGGTGCTTAGAAAATCGTTAAGCTTTTTTACAAAAACTTTTGAACGGACCGAAAACTGAAGTATGCAATGGCTGAAATCGATGTGACGTGTGTGCTGGAAAAGATGGTTAAACAATTCCATTATCACGGCAAAGATCAATGAAGTGTTAAATATGTTTTAAGAGATCGATGAAGATTATGGAAAACAGGCATCCAAATTTCGAATTTCAAATAGTCGATCCAGGAAAACAACCATTTGAAAATCGTTCATTAACGCTGATATGAGGAAACACATACGCTAATGTAAAACGATTTCCATAGGCTTTCACAATGCCTACCAATGTCTCCAAACAGCCACACTCGGCTAATACTGCCTGAGCGACAGCACGCTGACCCTTTGTTGCCAGGACGAGGACCTGATGGTAGAAATACCTAATAAATATGTATGGAATATGTGTTAATGGTTTAAAGTTTTACCTTTGGTGAATAAATGACTGTTGCTATTCCCGTCTCATCTAATTTGTAAATGCCCTTAGGGTCGAATAAATGTCGTGTGTAAATTTTTCGAAGGTTTTCAAAGCTATCATCAGTTATCAACGGATGATTTTGCAAATCCTCTAATTCTGACTGGGCTCATATTTTCCGGCTTCTCTTTAAAAATCCGTAAGGACAATCTTCTCCTTCTTTTTTGAAATTTCCCTAGTTGGTGGGCAGCTAATATTGTTAGCCTTGATCAATTCATACACTAATTTCTTGAAGAATAGTTTGACAAGCCGTATGCGTGAAATAAGTGCTTTTTCACATATTCTGCAAGCCCTTTTTCTTACAGCTATGTAAGGGTCGGGCGCGGCCTATACTTTGACTGAAAAGGGAAACTTGCGTCAGGGCTGCTTTCATTACCCGAATCTGTCCAACCTTTTAAGGGGTCCTGCTTTTTCATACGCATTATCAACTTTGTTCTGTTTACATTATATCTTTCAGCTACTGATGTTGGCATTTCTAGTTTTTCGTAGCGCTCTTCATCTTTTTTTCGTCGATTGCACTCCTATTTGTCTTTCTCTTGTAGTTTCTTACCATTTCTGTAAGTAAACATGAATAAAAATAAAATCACAATTATGAGCAAAACAGATCAATGTGAGGCTCATTTAATTAATGTTAAATGCACCCCTATAAAGTCAAATGTGCCCCCTTTCGCGAAAGTCAAATGTGCCCCAAATGTTCCTCATAACTTTTTAAAAGTTTTCTTATTATATCAATGTTTCACTTAACAATATTGGCTTTAAAATATTTTCATTTTAAAATTAATGCCATCATAATACTATTTCACAATAAGAAAAGCCCTTTTTTTATTGACAAATCTGTTACATGCCAAAATGGTCAAAATTTACTTTAAAAAGTTGAAATCACAAAAACACGTGCTACTCCAAGACTAATTAAAACAAAACTTCCAAAATTCATGACTTTTATTTTCAGACCGAAAATCAAATATTCAATTGTGCCTTAATTTAACCTACAAACAAGCAAACAACAATTTCATCAAATAAATAACTAAAAACGACGGTAAAGTATTAAGGAAAAACAATACTATATAAACCGAAAAATTCAAGGGAAAAAAACATATAATATCATAATAATAGAGAATAATGATAATATTTTTCTTTTGAATAAAAATAAGATACATTTTTTTAAGGACTGACATCTTCACAGATTTGATCTGGCAATATTTTTTTGGGACTTCAAGCTATCCAGTTTGACAGCTTTTCAGTGGCGGATCTAGACTAATGGCGCCCCTAGGCTGTGAAAAAAAACCGCCCCAAAAAAATTTTTTCACCCAAAACAAAAAATAAAATTTTTAGTATAACGAATAATAATTTTTAGTATAAAAAATAAAGTATAACTACTATTAAAATCATTATTTTTTTTTACAAAAAAAAATCAGTTTCTTTAGTTTGGTATCAAAATATTGCGTGTTACACATCACATCAATAATAATAATAATATATCAGAATTACATTTTATGTTATATTTTATTCATTGGTTTAAATTAATTTTAGTGATTTTATATTCGTGCTTTTTTTCTGCGTATGCTTCAATTATATCATCGAAGTCCAGTGATCTCAGTAAACTGGGCTCAATATTCATGATGGTGTAAAAACGCAGATCCGCAAAGCAATGTAAAAATTGGGGTACATTAATTCAAACTAATTTTTTTTAAACCACTTTAACAGTTCAATAGCTGACTTTGGAACTTCATTTTTTTAGTGATTTCCAATCATAGTGGATCTCAATGCATTCATTGACAAAATTTTTCTCAACATCATCCTCATAAATACTTTGAAAAGTTGCAGCTCGATGTTTGACGTCGTCTATTTTCATTTCCAATAAATTGAAAAGAAAAAAAAATTGGTGGTAAATTGCTGATAGGCATCGGATCTTTCTTCAAGAGCTGTCACGAGATTATCGATAATCACAAAAAAGTATAAATTTTCAGATTATCTTCTCTACTCAACTCAATTTCACCAATTGCTGTTTGACCAGCACGTATTTTTTTTTTCTCCTATTTGTGTCTTTCTCATGTCCGTCAAGTTAGCACTACCACTTCAAAATTTTCATAGTGTGTTAATTGGATTAATTGTCGTAAATTTGTCGTAAATTTGTCGTGAAAACAAAAAATTTGTCGCTCTTCGTTTTAAAAAAAAACCGTGTGTAGTGCTAACTTTACCCCCCCCAAATCCGTCAAATCGATCTTAAACAAAAAACTAAGTATGCAATTAACTGTCGCAAATTTGTCGTAGATTAGTCGTGAAAACGAAAAAATTTTAGCTCTTCATTTTTTAAAAAAAATAGTGTGTAGTGCTAACTTGACGCATCAAGTTAGCACTACACACTATTTTTTTTTTTTAAATGAAGAGCTAAAATTTTTTACTACCACCCCCTAAAATGGTCAAATCAACTCGAAATCAAAAACTGAGCACGCCGTTAATTGTCATAAATTTGTCGTTCACAAGATATCCAAAAAGATATTTTGTCGCGACCCCCCTTTCGAAGTGCCCCCCATATGAATGATTTTCAAGCAACGAAAAACACCAAAGTTCAATACTTCAAAAAATCGTTCAAATCAACTCCAAATTGAAAACTGAGTACGCAAATTATCTGTTTGCATATCTCAAAAGAGGATAAAAGGCGACAATTAACTGCGTACTCAGTTTTTGATTTGGAGTTGATTTGAACGATTTTTTGAAGTATTGAACTTTGGTGTTTTTCGTTGCTTGAAAATCATTCATTTGGGGGGCACTTCGAAAGGGGGGTCGCGACAAAATATCTTTTTGGATATCTTGTCAACGACAAACTTACGACAATTAATGGCGTACTCAGTTTTTGATTTCGAGTTGATTTGACCATTTTAGGGGGGTGGTATTGCTAACTTTGTGTCAAGTTAGCACTACACACTACTCTTTTTAAAATACTATCCGAAAGGGGGGCGCGACAAATTATCTCTTTGCATATCTCATAAGAGGATAAAAAGCGACAATTAACTGCGTACTCAGTTTTCGATTTGGAGTTCATTTGAACGATTTTTTGAAGTATTGAACTTTGGTGTTTTTCGTTGCTTGAAAATCATTCATATGGGGGGCACTTCGAAAGGGGGTCGCGACAAAATATCTTTTTGGATATCTTGTGAACGACAAATTTACGACAATTAATGGCGTACTCAGTTTTTGATTTCGAGTTGATTTGACCATTTTAGGGGGTGGTAGTGCTAACTTGACGCATCAAGTTAGCACTACACACGTTTTTTTTTTTAAAACGAAGAGCGACAAATTTTTTGTTTTCACGACAAATTAACGACAAATTAACGACAATTAATCCAATTAACAAACTATAAAAATTTTGAAGTGGTAGTGCTAACTTGACGGACATGTCTTTCTCATAATTTTTTTTTTTTGAAATTTCCTTGGCTTGGTCTACAAAATTATTAAAATTTTCACGTTGTGCAGAAATAAATGTAATCAACATTTTGTATTCTGTTACGACAGTGAATGTATCAATTTCAACCTATTGTAATTTTGTATTGATAAAATTAATTTTTTTCAATATAAAATTCCAAACGATCACCATAAAAGTTGTTTCAAAACGTTGTAATTTTAATAGAATCCTCCTGGCTTCACATCTCGTAGTGACTTTCTGGCAAGTATCTTGTTCTATGTAAAAAAGTGCATAAATTATTTCTTCGGCTGACTCAGATAGAGCTTGACAAGCTCTATCTTGAGCTTGACTCGCTGACCAGCGAGTTGTCGATAAACAACCAACTAAGTTGAGTGAATGAGCAGCGCAAGGGATGTACACTGCGAGTGGTGATAGATGTTTTATTTTTTGCTGTAGGCCATTTTATACTCCAGACATATTACGAGCGTTGTCGTATGATTGGCCACGACAATTTTTTATTTCAAGCAATTCCATCACAGCATCTACCATATCTTGAGGTTTGTGGCCAGCATTTGGGACAAATTGTATAAAACGTTCAACGGGAGAACCATCACCTTGGACATATCGAACCACTATTGTAAATTGATCAACATGAGAAATATCAGGTGTCGAGTCGAGAATGATTGAGAAGTATTTTGCCTCTTTTACTTCTGTTATAATCGTTTCTCTCATTTTATCAGCCATCAAACTTATTATTTCGTCGCAAGTTGTTGATGAGAGATAACTGGTATGACCTTTTCCGGGATGTGATATATTTTTGGCCAAGAATGAATCAAATTCTGCAATCATTTCTAATGACATACAGAAATTTCCATTGTGGACTGATCCAAAAATTTCATCATGCCCTCTGAATGCAAGACCACAAGAACCAAGATTTTTTTACTACCACGACAACCCTTTTCAATACATTCCGCCAGTATTTCGATTCTTCTTCGACTTGAAGTATCAGACAATTATCTTTTCGCTCTCGTATATTTCCTCGTTGTTTCATCGTTAAAATTGCGATTTTATGATCCCGAGAAAGTTCATGAGATGATATTCTACTAGATGCGTTCTTCCAATCATCAAAACTTCCAGTTGTACCGAACTGAGAGCCTGTGACTTGTCTGTGATGCTGTTGGCTATTGGTTATGTGTTGGGGCTAAGTATGAAAGCGCTCTATATGAAGTTCAATTTGCAATGCTTTTGTGTGTTGGGTAAGTTTTATATTGTATATCGCATCTGGCATCTGGTTGTTGTGTTGCTTTTGAGTTGAAAGCGCCATAGTATTTGAAAGCGCTTTGAGTTGCAATTGCAAAAAACTAAAAGACGAAAAAATAACGCCCCCGTACAAGGCATCAGGTTAAACTGTTTGTTTACATATTTATACTCACCACAATCATATGAAACTCGACCATGAACGTCGATAACATAAGACTGTAAAATAAAAAATAAAAATCAAGTTGACATAAGAAATATTCGAGATTCGAGAGTGATACTCATAGCGAATAGTTGTGCTCTTATATTTCTCCTCTTGTTGCAAGTTTTTTTTTTTTTCTTTTTTCATCTAAGTATGGCTAGTAAGAAGAAGTTAAACAATATGTGTTTTGCCTGCAAAAATGCAATTTACGATGATAGTGGCATTAAATGTGGATATTTTTGCGGTAATTCATTTCACAAAATCTGTGCTACAATATCTGATGACATGCAAAAACAAATTATCAAAGAGCATTCAAATGTTTTTTTCCGTTGCTCTGATTGTGCCAATTTTAATATGACTCATTTATTTGCAAAAGTTAATGATCTTGTTTCAACGGTTGATTTATTGGCGAAAAAAATGCATGATGTAAGCTCTCTTCATGTTGACCTACGGAAACTCTTTGATGCTGTTGGTACTCTTAACAGCAATAATGAAATACACCAGCACCAGCACCAGCACTCAACTGACGGTACCTGTGAGGGAAGTGGAGAATCCATCAATGTCAATAAAAAATGCACATCTTCTGTGTCTAATTTGATCTCTTCGAATGATGGTCAAAGAGTGGCTTTACTCGATGGAGAACTTATATCAGAGAGGGTGAGGAGTAGTGCAAATGGTGTGTTAGGAGCTGAAACTAGTGCGAAGGGGACAGGTTCATACGTACTCAGAGAAAAATCACCAACAAGTGAAAGTGATGCACTTGTAAATAATGTTTTGGAAACTGCTGGTGTTCGTTCGCAAACTGCTACACATTATCCAACAATGCATGTATGTGGTGAAGATGTTGCCGATGGTTTAAAGGTGTTTGTAACTCATCAATGGTTTCATGTATCCAAATTCGATGTATCAACACCTACTGAGGCGTTAACCAAATATGTTGCTGCTATACTTGGGATTGATGAAACAACAATTAAATGCTATAAACTGGTAAAAAAAGATGCAACAAATTTAAGGTATATCAATTTCAAAGTTGGTATTCCAAGAAACAAAGTCAATTTAAGTATGGTATTATTGGGATCTAATTGGCCAAAGAATACTGTTGTGCGAAAATTTACTCAGCATAATAATCCAAAAAACATCAAAGTGGCGCGAGTTCCCAATCCTGGCGAAATGATTTCCAGTCAGCTTGGACAAGCGCAAATGTAAACAAACCAGATGTTTCTATTTATTTTCAAAATATGGGTGGAATGAGAGGTAAAATTCACGATCTCTATGCCTGTGCTGATTCTTTTGAGTACGATGTTTATGCGTTTGCTGAGACCTGGTTTTATAATGATATAAGAAATGAAGAAGTTTTCGATACACTTGATTTTGCTGTGTTTCGGCGTGATCGTTATGATGTTGGATCCGGAAGAGGTGGCGGTGTTCTTTTGGCTGTTCGTAATGGTTTTTCTTCTTATGCTATTGATCTTGATTTATATTCTTTAGAAGTAAATACTGAACAACTGTGTATTTGTATTCAAGGCAATAATGATCATAAGTTCTTAATTTTTCTTAGTTATATACCTCCTGACTCTCAACTATCTATTTATACAAGTCATTTGCATAATATTGAAAAAATCATTTCTGATTTTTCTGATTATAAATCTACTGTTTGTGTAATTGGTGATTTTAATTTGGGTGGAATTAAATGGATGCAACAAGAAAATAGGGTTTTACCAGTTGTTCTTACAACTGAAAAAGAATTTGATTTTGTCGATACTCTTTTTGCCTTAAATTTAACGCAATTTAGTTTCGTGCATAACTCATTGCAACGAATGCTTGATTTGGTATTTGCTAATGATGGATCCGACGTAAATGTTTCTGAATGCATCCCTTTATTCTCAAATTCAACTCACCACGTTGCCATGTCCATTTCTCTGAATAATATTTGCTTCAATAATGTCAATGCTTATCAGTTTGTTAGTAAATTTAAATATCATTTCAACTCTATTAATTTAAATATCTTAAATGAGTCGTTTCTCAGAATCGACTGGCAACTGTTATTGAATAATCATCTGAAAGACAATTTTGATAATTTTTTAAATATTTTTGTAAGAGAATTGAATTCCTCTGTTCCGCGTTCTATACTTAAAGTTAACTCTCATCCTCCTTGGTCGAATTTTAGATTGCGCAAACTTAAAAATGCAAAGAATAAAGCTTTCAAAAATTACAAGCATACGAATAGCAATGATGATTTCACTCTATATTCGCGTCTAAGGAAAGAGTATGTATTTCTTTCAAAATTTTGCTATAGTAATTATGTTCATTTGACTGAAATTGAATTGAAGCAAAATCCTAAAATTTTTTGGAGATTTATGAACTCAAAACGTAAATCTGTCGGGTTTCCTACAGTAATGGCTTATAAGAATGAATTTTCGATTGACTCTCGTACAATTGTAAATTGGTTTGCAGAAAGCTTTCAAAGTGTTTATAATACTTCTGATTCAGTAGTTGGAAATAATTATTTTTCTAATAATTTAATTCCAATGACTGATTGCTGTTTGTTGAGCTGTGAATTGGATGAAGTTTCTACAGCTTTATTTGAATTGAAGGCTTCACTCAGTCCTGATTTTCATGGAATTTTCCCGATTGTACTGAAGCATTGCTTCAAATCTTTAAGCCTTCCGCTTCAGTTCTTATTCAATCAATCACTTTCAACTGGAATTTTCTTAAACGAATGGAAAATCGGCCATATAAATCCTATTTTTAAAAATGGTGATAAAAAGAAAATTGAAAACTATCGCCCAATATGTAAGCAGCCAACCATTCCAAAACTTTTTGATAAAATCATGAAAAATAAAATATATGCTGTCATTAAATGCCACATTTCAAACAGCCAACACGGCTTTTATCGTGGTCGGTCAACAACTACAAATTTGGCTTGTTTTTCAAAAACGTGTTTTAAAACGCTTGAAAATCGATGCCAATTGGATGTTGTATATACCGATTTTACTAAAGCTTTTAGTAGAGTAAATCACCTTGTTTTAATTAAAAAATTAAAATTATATGGTTTTGACGGCACTCTACTTAAATGGTTCTGGTCTTATCTGACTGATAGAATGCAAATTGTTAAAATTGGGGATGTTGAATCATTCCCAATTATTGCTTCTTCTGGTGTCCCAGAGGGAAGTCATTTGGGCCCACCGTTATTCGATTTGTTCATCAACGATTTTCCAAACATATTGTCTTCATCAGAATGCTTAATTTTTGCTGATGACGTAGAAATGTTTAAAGTCATAAAAAATTATAATAATTGCATTGCATTTCAACAAGATATTTCCAAATTTGAGGTTTGGTGCCGGCAAAATGATCTAAATCTTAACTTGTCTAAATGCTCTGTTTTAACTTACTGTCGTCTGTCCAATCAAATTGTTTTTGATTACACCTTACAAGGTTTTAAATTATACCGGCTTCATGAAGTTAAAGATCTTGGAATAATTTTTGATGCTAAACTAAGTTTCGACTCTCATGTTTCTTATATTGTTTCAAAGTCAAACAGTATGTTAGGTTTTCTAAAAAGAAATTCCAGCGACTTTAAAGATCCTTATACTCTTAAAGCTATTTACTGTTCAATTGTTCGACCTTTATTAGAATACGGTGTAGTTATTTGGAATCCTGCGACAAAAAAATTAATTAATAGAATTGAAAAAGTTCAAAAAAATTTTCTAAGATTTGCTTTGAGACAATTTTCTTCCTATAATGGTGTAAACCTTAACTACAAAAGTAGATGTTTGTTATTGGGAATACCAACTCTGGAGTCAAGACGTGTAATGTATAGTGTATTATTTATTCGCGATATTATTTCGAATGATATTGATTGTGAATTTCTTTTATCTTCAATCAATATTTATGCGCCTATTCGATCATTGAGAATGAGACCTTTTATTTATGAAATACCTCATTCTACAAATTACGGACAAAGGGAACCAATTTCTCATTGCTGTTCATTTTTTAATTTGTATTACAACAATCTTGATGTAACTACTACAAGATTTCATTTCAAAAGTTGCCTCTGTTCATTGTTATTAACTAATTCTTAGTTTTAAATTGAATCTTATATAAATTTGTATAGATATATTAGCTGTAAGCATAATCTGTAGATTTCTTAAATCGTAGATTGAATAAATAAATAAATAAAAATAAATAAATAAATAAAAAAAATTACATTTCTGTTAAAATTTTTTTTGTTCGAGAAAAAAATTCTTATTTTCAAAATATTTGCCGCCCCTCCTGGAGTTGCCGCCCTAGGCTGCAGCCTACTAGGCCTATTGCTAAATCCGCCACTTCAGCTTTTACAGTGTGACGACTGATTAAGGAATGGTTTATGCAGCAGCTAGTTTTTACTTTGTTTGAGTCTAAGCGTCAGTTAAAATAATGATTATAAATCAAACGAACTTACCTGTAATGATGTCCGATAGTAATTATACGAATCTCCTCCTTTTTTTTCTCATTCTATAGATATATTTCTTTATTAGCACAAATTAAATAATTTAAATACATAAATAAAACAATAAACAAAATGTTTATGCATTTAATCAATATTTCAGTCTTACAATTGGTTGAAAATCTTAAAACCCTTATAAATAAGTGAGTTTTGAGCTCTCGCTGTTACAAAACTTGGTAATCTGAAATCGTTCATATTTCTGAGAGAATAATAGTCCGGTCAAATTAGCTTCAAAAATAGGGGTAAGGTTACATTAATTCGCACCTTGCTAAAAATTGGCATGAATGTTGGGAACCCTATTACTTACAATTTGTCAATTATCCACATCAATCCGCCGTGTGGAAAAAAATTTATTCAAGGTCAAACGTTGCAAACATCGATTTTTTGAGCTTTCTAGCTAAACGATAAGTTTTATCATAAAAATATATAGACAAAAAATATTCATCATGCAATTATCTATAAAAATTGTAAACACATTTTTTTCCTAAGAATCACCATTTTGGAGATATAGCTTTGCAAAAAGTTGAAAAAGTTGTGTTTTTCCTAAAATGCACACGTTTCCGCGCCACCCGTGAGGTAGTGGTTTACGTGGTTTCCCTGGTAGGCTAATTCCAGTCCACTATCTTTTGGTGTTCTGTTGAGGTAAAAGCTATTGTATTAAATTGAAAATGGTACTATTGTAATGACTATTGTAATGAATGAGAGCGGTGTAAGTAATGAGTAATTTGAGAAAACTATTCGTCTGATTGAAACTCTGTCTTGTTCTTCTTCTTCTTTTTCTTCATCTTCTTCCTACTGGGTGCAAATAAATTGTTCAAAGAGCGATGCATCAGAAGTCTCCTCGCATATATCGTAAGAATCCTCTTCTACTGGCGATTGAACATTGGAGCACGATTGGCCTCAACAACTTATACATGCTAATGAACAAAACAACCCAACTTTCTTACAGCCGCATTTACACCCCTTTTCGCAATTGCAAATAATTGAGTTGAGGAGTTTTTCCGGTGCAGGAGGGAGTAAAGTCTTAACTGGTTCCAATATGTTGTCAATTAACTTCCAACCCCAGTTTTCTGGGTTTAGTTTATTACCGAGCCATATTTGAACTTGGTAATATACCCGAAATAGATCCTGCTCAGCAGAAGCAGAGGTTGGAGGAAGACAAGCTAATTGTACTTGTTTCTTCTTATGCGTGTTTTTAGCAAAAGATAAGTATCGAAACTTATTCAAGAACGTAACATTTTTTGGAGCTCCGTAAAAGGAAAGAAGAAAGCGAATTCCATTGGTGATTACAGCTTGTGGAGTAGAGGTACTTTCTTTGAAAACGTAAGCATAATCTTCCAAATCTTGTCTCGCCTGAAAAATTTTTTCGACACTGCACATGAACTATCACAGAAGTCTGGGCTTTCACGTATTCCGACGATTCATCACCTCTTTTAATTCTTGCATCAATTGACGTCTTTAGCCCACGATCAACAGTAACTGTTTTGCTTTCGGCCAAATGTTTATTACAAATAAAGTAAAATTGAGACATTTCTATAACAAACACAAAACTGCACATATTTTGTTTGGAAATAAAAGCAATAACTATGTGTTCTTACTACGAAGAAATTCTTGAGACTAATACTATTCTATCGACTAAGACCTTGAAAAAGAAGCAGTTATACTAGCGTCGCCACGCGGACAATTGAATAGCAGACAGTTGTGGCTCAATACAAGCCTGCAAGACCGTACGGTCAAATAAAATGAGGGACTGGGTTTTTTTCGAGTTTATATTCTTTTAATTGTATGTATGTATACGCCACGAAAACTATTATTTTAACTTATGTTATCGTTCTGTAACGCATATAACGGTAATTGACATACATATTATGAAGAATACAACTTTTCAACTTTTTGCATAGCTATGTCTCCGAAATGGTGATTCTTAGGGAAAAAAGTGTGTTTACAATTTTTATAGATAATTGCATCATGAATAATTTTCGTCTTCCTATTTTTATGATAAAATTAACCGTTTAGTTGGAAAACTCACAAAACCCATGTTTGGAACGTTTGACTTTGAATAAATTTTTTTCCACACGGCGGATTGATGTGGATAATTGACAAATTGTAAGTAATAGGGTTCCCAACATTCATGCCAATTTTAAGCTAGGTGCGAATTAATGTAACCTTGATTGTCTATTTTGACCGGAATATAAGGTTGAGTTTCATGGACATAATTTACATATCTTGTTAAATATACTGGCATCAAGTTATTTTTAATTTTGAAGACAAACATTGACATCTTCATGACGATTCTTTGTTTAACAGTTAACCATTTCAGCGATTCTAGCATAAAACTAATTGATGAGTATCAGTTGAACAGTATTCAAAGTGAGGTTTCACAATAACATTATAAATATTAATTGCAGTTAACATCGTAACATCGCTTCTGATCCTTTTTAAAAAACCTATCTTTTTGGAAATTTTTTTACAGGTATATTCAATGTGACTTTCAAATAAAATTTTACTATCTATCATAATACCAAGGTATTTTATTTCATTAACACTTTCTATTACCTGATTTTCAATTATCAGGTTTGAATGAAAATTTAGATTAGTTTTATTTGTTATTATCATACTTTTTGTTTTCATTATATTTAATTTAAGTTTATTTTGACATAACCAAACATAGATATTATTCAGATCTTCTTGTACTTTACTGTGGCACTCTTCAATGCATCATCAGCAAACAGGGCAATTTCACAGTGCTTCAAGACACACACAATATCATTAATATAAATGACAAACATAAGAGTCCCCAAAACTGATCCTTGAGGAACTCCTAGGTCAACATACTTTGATTTTGAAATATGTCCATTGACCTTAACTTTCTGTGTTCTTTTTTCGAGGTATGTTTTAAACCAACTCAGTTCACGGCTTTTAACACCACATTTTTCTAATTTGTCCAACAGGATTGATAGATCTATTGTTTCAAACGCTCGTTTCAAATCAAGAAAGACACTATACACATACTTTAGTTCAGAAACACTTTCTTTCCAGTGTGTAACAATCAAATTGCACGCACTCTCACATGAATGGTCTTTCCGAAAACCCGATTGGGATTCTATTAAAATGTTATTGTTTCAAAGAATTTTTCAATTTGTTCAAAAGCAATTTTGTCTAACAATTTTTCATAAACAGGCATACTATTCACTGGTCGAAACTCATCACATTTTTTTGTATTTGAAACTTTTTCTATCGGGCTAACTACTGATTCTTTCCAAGAGTTGGTGAATACACCCTCTTCAAAGGATCTATTTATTATTGACTTTAAAGCTGGTCCTAATGTTTCAAAATTTTCCAAATACATTTTGGGACACATACACGCACTATCTCTCTTATTTTTTAACTGCAAAAGTACACTTCGGATATGATCTAACTAAACAGTGTTAAATTTGAACGAATAGCCCAAATTCGTGATAAGATTAACATACGGCACACAAGGAATTAAGTTGCTTATTTCAATCACACTATTTACGAAAAAATCATTAAATTTATTGGCAATATCATTCTTATCCTTTATAACGTCATTATCAAATTCAACACACGATATCCTTGAGTCGTCCTTTTTCAATACAAATTTTTTAAAACTACGCCACATTTCTTTTGGGTTCGATGCATTATCAAATTTTTCTTCTATAAATTTACGTTTACAGCGTATAATTTCTTTCTTATAACGATTTCTTGCAATCGTATATATCTTCCAATCCTCATCAGATTTGGTAAGAATTGCCTCGCTCGTTTTATGATTTTATTTTATCTTAAACACTGTAGGTAATTACTAAACCACTTATTTTCACCAGTTTTGACTTGATTTCCTTAATAAATTTTTCAACCACAGAATTTATTTCTTTCGCAAACACATTTGATGCAATCTTTGTATCCACATGCATGCATTGATGGTATTTGGCTATGTTGAAAGTTGAGATTTGATACTTTGTTTTTAAATACTTTGTTTATTTTATTGTTATCAAATTGTTCTAATTTTTATATGTTTGATTTATTGAAAATAAATTTTTTTACTGTTCAGAATCTTAAAACATCAGGTTATGGGCCTTATCACGAACTAAATACAAAATAATAAGGAAATTTGTATTGAGAAAAGATGTCTGAAACGAAATTCAGTATTGAAAAGCTTCGGGGAAGCGAAAACTTCGAAGACTGGAACTTTTCGGTTGAAGCTTATTTCCAAATGAAAGGACTTTGGACGGCTGTTTCTGATGGTAGTGAGACTAAGAAGGATGCAACGAAGCTCTTAAACGCAAAATCGGAGCTTACATTGCTTGTTGAAACATCCATTTATCCTCATATAAGACATTGCAAAAGCGCTAAGGAGATTTGGGATTCTCTTCAGAAAATTTTTCAAGATTCTGGTCTTGTGAGGAGAGTTGGGCTCATGCAAAAGTTTTGTTCTACAAAATTGAAAGATTTTTCTACCGTAGATGCGTACGTTAACGATGTGTTAAATACATCATACAAGCTCAGGTCTGTTGATCTTAACCTAGATGCAGAATGGATAGGATTAATGCTTCTAGCTGGTCTTCCCGAAGAATACAAGCCAATGGTAATGTGAATCCAAAGCTCTGGGATTCTTATTACAGGAGACAGTATTAAAACCAAACTTCTTCAAGACGTTAATTTGGATTCAAGTCAAGATACTGCTTTTGTTGGCAAGAACAAGAAAAACTTTGGGAATAAGAACTTTAAGGGTCCTAAATGTTACAACTGCAACGAATTTGGCCATATTGCTGCTAAATGTCCAAAAATGAATAAGAACCTTCAAGAAAAGAAGAATGCGATGTTAGGATGTTTTTCTGTCTCGGCTCTTGAAAAAGAAGAATGGTATTTCGACTCGGGAGCGTCAGCTCACATGTGCTCAAATAGTGCATGCTTTTCAAGATGGAAAATCTTAATTCTGAGGTAATTGTTGCAAATAATTCAAAAATGCAAGTCCAAGGTATAGGTAGAGTCGATATGAAGATATCTATTGGAAAATTCAAAGAAAGTGAGGTTGAATTTTTAGAAGTCCTTCACGTTCCTGACTTATGCATTAATCTCTTATCTGTCTCGAAAATTGTTCAGAGGGGTTTTTCAATGATTTTTTCCAAGAATGGATGTTTAGTAAAAGACCAAAGGGGTAATGTTGTTGCAACTGCAAGCTTGGTGAATAATATGTTCCGACTCAACAGACCACCCAACCAAAGTGCATATGTTACAAAAAATGTAACTTCACACTTTGAACTTTGGCACAAGCGTGTTGGACATCCATGTATCGAAACCACACAAGCTATGATTCCGAAAGTGGTGCAGAATATTGATTGCGATAGCTCAAAAATCAATTGCATCACATGTATCAAAGGTAAAATGGCACGCCAGCCTTTTAACTTAATTGGTACTAGGGCAGAATCAATTTTAGAACTGATACATACAGATCTTTGTGGTACGATTGAACAAAAATCAATTGGAGGTTCAAAGTACATGCTTCTTCATTGATGATTTTTCAAGAAAAGTCTTTGCGTTTTTCATTAAAAGCAAGAATGTGGTAGCGGAAAAGTTCCTTGAGTTCAAAAATTTTGTAGAAAATCAGACTGGTAACAAAATAAAAGCCATTAGAAGTGACAATGGAAAGGAATATTGTAATTTTAAGATGAAGAAGATTCTAGCAGATGCAGGCATTCAACATCAAACAACGGTTCCATATTCTCCACAACAAAACGGGTTGGCAGAGAGAATGAATAGAACCATAATCGAAAAAGCACGTTGTCTTCTCATCGAGTCTGGTTTACACAAACGATTTTGGGCCGAAGCTGCAAATACGGTCGTTTATTTAACAAACAGAACACCTTGTAAAGGTACAAAAGAAAAAAAACGACTTTTCCGTTATATTAAAGGAACAATAAACTACAAGCTAAAATACACTCGAAACATTGAAGGACGTTTAGAAGGATTTTCGGATGCTGACTGGGCTAGTGACTCAGATGACAGAAAATCAACTACAGGTTATCTCTTTAAATACTAAGGAGGACCTATTTCGTGGAATTCAAAGAAAGAACCTACTGTCGCTCTCTCCACCACAGAGGCTGAGTATATGGCTTTAGCCTCAACATCTCAAGAAGCACTTTGGCTTCAATCTTTATTGCAAGAACTAATTCATTGGAATCAAGAACTTATATTGCAATGCGATAACAAGAGTGCAATAAACATATCTAAAAACAACGTTCATCACGCACGTTCAAAGCACATCGATATAAGGCATCATTTCATTCGAGATCTTATAGAAGAAAATAAATTAGAAGTAGTATATTTGAAAACTGAAGAGATGCCTGCTGATGTTCTAACCAAAGGACTTCCTGCTACAAAACATAACAACTGTTGTACTCTCATTGGCATAAAAGTATAAAAATCTAGTGGGGGTGTTGAAAGTTGATATTTGATACTCTGTTTTTAAATACTTTGTTTATTTTATTATTATCAAATTGTTCTAATTTTTATATGTTTGATTTATTGAAAATAAATTTTTTTACTGTTCAGAAACTGAAAACAGCAGGCTACACAACAATTCACGATTAAAACTGTTTCTGTTGTACTTCAGTGTTTTAATTTTCTGCGGTACATTTTTTACAGTTTTTTCATTGTTAGTTTAACCGTAATTGTCTCATGATCGCTAATCTTAAGTTCTTTCATTACTTTAGTTTCGAGATGTTTATTATTAGAGACTACGTAGTCTATAAGCGTTTCAGATGTTCTAGTGATTCTAGTAGGTTCACTTCAGTGGCGGATCCAGGATTTGGGCATGGGGGGGGTCCATTACTCAAAATTTTATTTATATATACAAGGTTTAGCAGATTCAATCAGAAATTATTTACATGATGTTGGCGTCGATTGCTCATATATGTATGGCCAAGGATTCGACGGAGCTCCGGCAAAGAGTGTCCAATTCATTGGTGCACAGGCACATCTGAGATCGTATTTTCCCCTGGCAATTTATGTACATTGCGCTGCACATAGCTTTAGTTTGGCAGTCAATGCAGCATGCGAAGTATCAGGAATCAAAAATGCGTTAGGAACTATCGGAGCGATTGAAGACGTTCTACACCAAGAAATTTCAAAAATGACAATCAAAGTGAGAAAAAAACAAAAGTTGAAGTCTGTTTGTCCTACCAAGTGGGCTCAGTCTCATGAAGCAGTTGGAACGTACGTTGAATTGCAACCAGCTGCCATTGAATCTTTGGAAGAAGATGGAGATACTTCGCAAAATGCATTGCATCTTTTGATATCGATTTCGACGGTTGAATTCCAAATCGCCATTATGGAATCAGTTAATTCGATTGTTTTGCCTTTGAGTCGGGAATTGCAATCTAAAAACCAAGATCTGGGTGAGGCTACTAAGCTGGCAGATGACGCTTTGAATGAATTTGCGTACAAACGCGAAAACGCAGATTCTACTTTCCACGTTATTTATGAGCATGTTTCTAGAATTTGTTCTGAATACGAAATCACAATGAAATTGCCACGCCGCGCCGGCCGGCCGCCGCCGTTGCAATCAACAATAAAATCGTTGCAACGTTCAAGCACAAAGTATTGAAGACTACTACTGAGTTTCTTTCTACATTCCGTTTCTTGATACGTTCATTTCTCAACTCAAAAGTCAGATCTCGGAAAACAAATCCATTTTCCAAAGTTTCAAGCAACTGTTTTTTAAACAAGAATTTAACGAAAAGAAATGCGCTTTTACGAAGATATATCGGATTGTTCGAAAGAAAATTTTCTGTCAGAAATCAAGATGTGGAGACAACGAATCCACCGCCAGCACATCCAAAATGTGCTTGATGCTTTACTGGTTAGTATCTTTCGATCAAAAATTTAAATGTAAAAAGGTTTATATGTGACGCGATGTGCGAGAAAAGGCACCTTTTAGGCAAAAGTGAAAGCTTACACGGCTCTGAAAGGCGCTGATGTAGCATTCAAACCAGTGGCGACTCGTCAGGGTGTGCAAGGTGTGCATTGCACACCCTGATCTATCGAAAAAAGAAACCTCATCTAATTATAATGACACGCACAAATATGCACAATTATTCAACCCATAAAACCTGCATCAAACAGTCTACACTCATATTCTTCCTTCCTATTTTTTTATTTCAAATTTCCTTTCTTTTGAGAAGCAAAATAAACTCGTACGAAATCGGGCTGTGCACATTTTCAGTTCATCCAAACTATACCTATGTTTGCAAGATTGTCGCAGTATTCATCCCCATCGTTGTTCGTCACTTACAATGCTCGTGATGAATTTGTAGTGAACTCGTGCGACGGTTTTCTGTGCACGGGCTGTAATACAGTCACTGTTTTCTTACTTCCTTTTCTTTGCTATCTGTTCTGTTTCTGTAAAGCGTCATAGGTGAAAGATACGTTGAATTAAATCGAAGCTCGTGCGAAAAAAAGGAATGCACGAGCTGTGATGTTTTTTGTTTTCTTTTGTGGGTACAGTACACCACCGCCAAATTTCGTAGGAAAAATGAAAGTAAAAGGGTAAGTATTTTTTAAGTGGTTACAGTTTCGTGCGGTGCTTTTATTTTGCTTGGGAAAGTTTTATGTTTCAATTAAATTAATTTGAACAAAACATTATAACAATAACGTCAGAACAATGAGTGAGAGTGAATACGGGGATCGTGTAAATAGTTTACTAGAAAAACCGTTTAGTTGTCATACTTATGACGAAAAAAAAACAATCATTGATGCAGGAAGGCCTACACCAGAACTAGCAAACTTAATATCAGTGTACAAAAAAAGTGGAAAAGAGTATACCCGAAAATTTAATTTCGATTTGTATAAACAACATGATTGGTTGACGGGGTCAGTTAAGAAAAATAAACTTTTTTGTTGGCCTTGTTTAATTTTTCAAACTAATGAAAAGGAAAAAGTGTGGAGCACTATTGGTTATACTGATCTGAACCATTTGCATGAGAAGATCCCGAAACACGAACTTTCCATTTCACACATAACGAATGCTCTGTCATTGAATACTTTTGGAAAAACTAGAATAGAGTATTTATTTGACCATCAAAAAAAGATTTCTGCACAATGTTTTAATGAAAATGTGTCAAAAAATAGAAGGGCTTTCGAAGTTTTGATTGATGCAACTATTTTTTTGGCTGTTCATGAGTTGCCATTTAGGGGTCACGACGAATCCAACCTGTCTTTAAATAAAGGTAATTTTAAGGACATATGTGAATATACCGGTAAATACAATCAAGAATTTCAACAATTCTTGGAAACATCCACAGTTTTTAAGGGAACCTCTGCAACTATTCAAAATGATTTAATTGAAGCAGTGAGCAATGTATTGAAAATGGAGATTAAAAGAGAGATTCAAGAAACCGAGTTTGTCGCAGTACAATTTGACGAAACTACAGATATCTCTCGAAAAGCACAACTTTCGTCAATAGTTCGTTATATAAAGGAAAACGGAGAGTGTGAAGAACGTTTCTATAAATTTTTTGATATAAGTAATGACCAAAGCGCTGATGCAATTGCAAAAGTTGTTTTACATGTAATAGACGAACTAGACATTGGTGCAAAACTTGTTGCTCAGACTTATGATGGTGCACCTGTAATGTCTGGTCCAATTAATGGAGTGCAAGCACAGATAAAAAAAGTTTATAGTCATGCTCTCTTCATCCACTGCAATGCTCATGTGTTAAATCTAGTCCTTTCTAAATCAGTTCAAAGTGTGAAAGAAACAAAACAGTTTTTTGCTACTTTAAGTAGTTTAGCATCATTTTTTTCAACATCAGCAAAGAGAGATACTTTATTAAAAGAAACACTAAACAAAAAAATACCATCAGTTTGTAATGTAAAGTGGTCTTTTAACTCACGGTTACTCAATTTAGTTGAAAGAGAAAGACTGAACCTAATTACTGTGTTTGAATACATAATTAATGATGAAGTACAAAGTTGGGGCGAAAATACATCAGTTACTGCTCGCGGTTACTTGCAATTCTTAAGCGAGTTTAAAACAATTTTTTTTTTAAATCTATTTTCATCTATATTCGCACAAACCGACGTGTTATATAATTTGCTTCAACAGAAATCATTAGATATTGAAAAGTGCTTAAAAGAAATTGTGAAATGTACAGAATTCTTAAAAAAAATCAGTGGAAATGAAGACTTCGAAATTCATTTTCAGAAAACTTTTGATTTATTTGGAAGTTTGCCAGTCAAACGTTCTGAAAACAAAGACTTCTTCAAACAAATCTATGCCAATATATTCGAAAAAGTTTTATTTGAAATAAGTGCTCGGTACAAAGACTTAAGAAACATTAAGTTTGTACAATTATTAGATTGTGAAAAATTTTCAGACTACGTTGTTAAATTTCCTAATGATCTCTTACTTTCCCTTAAAGAAAACTATGCCAATTTTTTGAAAATTAATTATTTAAAATTGGAAAATGAATTAAAAGTACTTTATCGATCTGATTGCTACAATCAAAAAAATGTAACGGAAATTGCAAATCTAATTACGTCTGCTAACTTAAAGCAAACATTTTCTGAGTGCTTAAGACTGTGCCATTTAATCATGACAATTCCTTCAACAACAGCAACAACAGAAAGAAGCTTTTCAACGTTAAAACGAATAAAAACTTCGAATAGAAGCACTATGAGAGAAGACCGACTTTCTGCGTTGTCTTCCATTACTATTGAAAAGGAATTCCTGATATCTTTGCGGAGATGCCAAAGTTTCAATTTCGTTGAGAAGGTGATTGAAGAGTTTGTTAAGAAAAATCGAAGAATCGATTTAATATATAAAAAACTGTAATCAATTATGTTTTTATTATTATATATTTTGTTGGAGTTTAATGTTTTAAGTTTTTGTTACGTTCTTTCCATATTTAATTATGTTTTTTATTAAGTTTTTGTTGGAGTACCTACAAGTTTTTTGTATTGTTGGACGATAGTTTTTGTTATGTTCTTTGGCGAGTGTTTTTTAATAAAAAAAGATTATGACATTTTTGTTTTTGTTTTTTTTTTATGTGTATCGGGAAATAATAAATAAGGAGTTCTTTCAGAAGACATTTTGCCACAATCGCAATAAATTGATATTAAAAAATATATACTATTTTCAAGAATTGCACACCCATCTAAATAATTCACGCGACGCCACTGATTCAAACCCATCTAAAAATCGTTTCTCTAAATTTATATTTTGTGAAATAATAGCGATGTTACAATTTCTGATTGCACTTCATGAATATTCAATAAAAGAACTTGTGTAATCAATCAAGATCCAACAACCGATTTTTTGCCTAGTAAGTCCCTTTTATCGGATCGATTGACATATGCAAACATCAATCTGACGATATTTTTCAGGTCATCAATAGCAAGTCGTTCAAGAATGTCGATTATATTTTTATAATTTAAACATTAGGAACAGATAAATGTTACAAATAACATCTTTTATTTTCCCGATTGGGGGGGGTCCGGACCCGAAAACCCCCCCCCCCCCCCCCCCGTGGATCCGCCTATGGTTCACTTACCAATTGGTAGCAGGAGTTATCTTTATTATCTTGTGAATTTCATTCCTATAAGTATCTTCTGTTCATAGCCAATCAATATTAAAATCACCCATTACTACTATATCTTCGCTCATTTCACTAATTTCGTCTATTACTTCAGAGAAGTTATCACAGAAAACCCGATCCGACACTCTAGGCGATTTATAAAGAGCAACCAGCACACATTTATAATTAAGTTAACACAAATCACATTTCAACCACCAAATATTATTATCCTTTACTGCAGTACTTATGTTAACTGTTTGTATAGTATTCTTTACATACATCACAACACCGCCTGTTCTTGTATTATCCGAATCACACTTCAGTATACAATTATTTTCTAACTGGATTTCATTATTACTAACATCCACTGTTAATTGGGTTTATGACCGGAAAACTATAACAAAGTCCTTACAAAAGATAATGCTTCTTATAGGGTCCATACACTACACATGCATGCCTATTGAAGGTGTATGGTGTTGACTGAGTGGTTTTGCATGCGGCATGAGCAAAATCAGAATTTTCTGATATTTTCTTGTTTGCGCATGCATGCATGTGTGGTGTGTTGACAAAGTCAAGTGATAAAATTCGAATGAAGAGAAGAGCAGCAGCGGAGTTTTGGCTTGACATCTTTATTACTTGTCTACACGGCTACAAAAACACGAATGAAGACTGCGCAGTTTGCATGAGTAATGTAGGGCGAAAGCAATATTGCGCAATCTTCTGATTGCGCATGCATGCGTAGTGTATGAGCCCTATTAGCTCATCGAAATTGTTTCTCAAACCACATATATTCAAATAACAAACTTTTGACTTTGATAGCTAGTAGGCAGACCTGCCTCTCTGCGTTTCCACTTTTTTCTTTAACACTTCACACACATAACTTCGAGAGTCATGATCAACATTCAAGTTTAATCCTAGTTTAATATTCGCCATATCACAATTATAGCATTTCAAAAAAATTTTATCACAGTCTCTTGTTTCATGATGTTCAGCATATTAAGCACACACTTTAGTTTTCGCACAGTCTTTGGCTTCATGGTTAAGACCCCAACAGTTAAAACAACGTTTTACAGACACAAAATCATAAACAAAGCATCGATCCCAGCCAATGTTAAGGCTTCTTTTATTCATTATTTCCTTATAGTCATCACTATCTACTTCTAAAATTGCTTTATATACCTTTTCATTTTTCTTATTTTTATTCGATGCACAAAAAACTTAACACACTTTACTGATCCATTGATTTTATTCTGTTTCTTCAAAGCTTCTTCCTTTTTTTTAACATCTAAATCATTGTTAATTCCACACACTATTAAACGCGGTTTTTTTTAATTTAGGCACTAAAATTTCATAATCATTTCCTAATTTATCTTTTGCTTCTTTCTCAATAATTTCCCTGGATTCAACATCATCACAGTTGATGACAACCATACCATCACTTTTATTCACCACACTGTTTACTTTTACTGATAATGACGTTGGATAAATTTTTTCTTTTATAATATCACTTGTCACCTTATTCTTTTGTGTTTTCTGCGGCTTTACAATGACAGGTAGTTCATTTTTCTTAAGCACTTCGCAAATGATAATGAACCCACACTATCACCAACAACACCACTCACACCAGTTTGTACCTTTTTTGTTTTAGTTTTTCCCGTTTTATCAACATTATGTTTTTTTATTTATTTATTTATTTATCTATTTATTGATAGCTATTTCTTACACAATAAGATACAACATCTTTTAAGCTAGTGCAAGATTCAGTATTAGTATACTATTTATAAAAAACAAAAATTTAATATACTTCACACTTTTTATATACGTTCATTTTATCCAACATCTCATTTATTGCTTTTTCTTGTTTTGAAACCCTTTCTTTATTTGCATTAACAGATTTCAAAATGTCATCCAATCTCTCGTATAAAGCATTTTTTTCATCTAAACAACCAACACAAGACTTAATTTTTTGTAGAAATAACATCCTTTAAGACTGTATTTAAGTTCACCTTCCACAGGCTTAGGGTTGCCAGATTTTCAATTTTAAATTATGTTTAAATTTTCTTCCCCGAACTAGTTTTTGAATTTGAGGTCAATTTTTTCAGAAAATGCCTGATAAACATGGGGTTTTTTTATTTTTTACAGATGAACAAAACAATAATAAAAAAAAAAAACCTAGCCGTAAGTTCACTCAAAAACCCATACATTTATTGATACTTGAAAAAATACAAAATGGGTAAAATAAAAAAAAAAATTTTTTAATTTTTAGCTTTGAGGTTTGATTTTGAAAGTTTGAAAAAAAAAAAAAAAAATAACCTCAGAGTCAAAACTTTGCTTGGGGAAGAAAATTTGAACATCATTTAAAATTGAAAATCTGGCAAACATAAAACTATGGAAGATCAACTTAAATACAGTCTTAAAGGTTGCTATTTCTACAAAAAAAAGTTAAGTATTAATTAGATCTCTATCATTAGTATTGACAGAGATATCGAATTTAACACAGGTCAGGGTACACCGAAGTTAAAATTGTCAAAAAGTGATGTCAAAGTTGTATACAGGGTGTCCCGTAATTCGTTTTACATACTTTGGGATATGATTCTTGGTCATATTCTAAGAAAAAAATTGTTCTACAGTAAAGTCCGTTTCTCAAGTTTGACATCACTTTTTGACAATTTAAAAAAAGGCTAACTTTGGTGAACCCTGACCTGTGTTAAATTTGAAGGCCTGATAAACATAGAGTTTCCTTATTTTTTACAGATGAACAAAACAATAATAAAGAAAAAACTCAGCATTAAGTTAACTCAAAAATTCATACATTTTATGATACTAAGAAAAATACAAAATGGGAAAAATAAAAAAAAAATAAAAAAAAGTTTTTGCTTTGAGGTTTGTTTGAATAAAACAATAATATGATCACTTTTAGTAGTTTTTTTATGTATTTAATACAAATACAATTATAACAAGTGCTCAAAGCGCCCTCCTTCGTTTTGAATCCATGCCAGAGCCCGTTTTTGGATTTCATTGTGTGTTTTTATATTTTTTTAAATATTTCTCATTTCGTATTTTTCTAAGTATCATAAAATGTATGGGTTTTTGAGCTAACTTATTGCTGAGTTTTTTCCTTATTATTGTTTTGTTCATCTGTAAAAAATAAAGAAACTCTATGTTTATCAGGCCTTTTCTCCAAAAAAATGACCTCAAAGTCAAAACTTTGTTTTGGGAAGAAAATTTGAACACCACTTAAAATTGAAAATCTGGCAACCCTAAACCTATGGAAGCCTAATTTAAATACAGTCTTAAAGGTTGTTATTTCTACAAAAAATTGAGTCTAAGATTAGGTTCCTATCATCAGTTTCGACAGAGATATCGAATTTAACAAAGGTCAGGGTACACCAAAGTTAGCCTTTTTTTAAATTGTCAAAAAGTGATGTCAAACTTGAGAAACGGACTTTACTGTAGAACAATTTTTTTGTTAGAATATGACCAAGAATCATATCCCAAAGTATGTAAAACGAATTACGGGACACCCTGTATAGTTTTACTCATTTTATTTGTTTGCGTTTATCAGCTGAACCGGTTATGGGCCCAGAAATTTAATTTCGAAATTTAATTACAAAAACTTAACCTCACTCCTATTTTTAACTTTTGTTGTTGAAAATGTCGCAATCGAGTTCTTCTCAGAGGATTGACCTCTTGACTACTACGATACATGGTGCCTTCAAGTAGAAGCCTTGCTTGTCAAGAACGAGGCATGGGATTATGTGTTCGGTGAAAAACCTAAACCACCTGTGCCAACGGAAGACGATGAGCCTAAAGTGAAGAAGGCTTTTACTAACTCTAACTGGCAAAATAGAGACAAAAAGGCAAAAGCCTTTCAGTCCATCCGAACTCAAACAAGTCCGTGGTTGTGAAACATCAGTGCCGATTTGCCATCGAACGCATAAACACGCGCCGTACTCAGTGTCCGACCCCCACTTTAGTTTTTAGTTTAAAAAAAAAAAAATAAAAAATTCGAACCATTGTCTAACTCCCATTTAAAACAAAAATATAATCAATAACACATTACCTTCCTAAAAACAATTTGTAAAATCTTGCTGCCGCGCCGCGAATTAATCAATTATAAAAATGTGAAAAGTTTTCTAGTGCTAGTGTGCCACCCATCATAATCCATAAGAAAATCACAAAAAAAAAAAAAACAACACTTATAAAAACTAAACACAAAGTGCGGTCCCCTCTTTGCCATCTCCTATCCCATACCACTCTTGTAGTCTCGGCAACTGCATACATTTCCTTTGATTTGATTTTTTTTTCTTATCAATAAGTGTGTGCAGGTGCTGAGGTTGCGAGTTTGTTAGGCGGATAGTCAATCAACGGGTGTTGATTCCGTTAGTGAACTAAAGCAAGTTGCTGGCTGGGCATAACAACGATAGTAATTTGTTTTTGGTTTTCTGATAGGAATCTTCACTTGTAGGTTTGACTTAGGTAGCGTCTGCGTTTGATACTTTGTTTTGTGTGTTTCTGTGAATTGTAATGTTGGGTAAATTTCGGGTTGATTTTAGAAACATTAGGGGGATCAAATTTCTTTGCTGTGTACACCCACACTGCAAAATGCAGGCCAGTTGTTTTGGCACTAAGTGAAACACAGGTGGGTGTTGATTCTGATCCCTCAGAGTTCAACCTGCCTGGATATAGCTTAGTTCCATTATTCTTTCCCTCTCATGTTCCTCACAGAACAAAAAGTATCATCCCCAAAGAGAATTCGTGGTTTGATTCAAGCTGTAAAGAAGCGATTAGGGATAGAGAAAGTAGTTTTCTAAAATTTAAAGGCAACCCTACAGTAGAAAATTGAAATTTGTTCAAACGGGCCAGAAATATCTGTAATGCTCAAATACAAAAGGCTAAGTTTTTACATGACCAAAAAGTAAGGCAAAAAATACTATTGTGTCCAAAAGGAGGTAAAAACTTTTGGTCTTTTGTCAAGAACACTAAGAACTCGACCACGTCATCGGTCCCAACGCTCGTCTTCAATGACTCTCCGTATGTCAGCTCCATCGACCAAGTCAATTTGCTGCTAACTCGACACTTCCTCATAGCATATTGGCTCCACCTGAGCTCGAGTCCGCAAAATTCTGTGATGAAGCAGATATTTTTTCGAACTTGCTCGGTTGCGAGAGTCCTCAAAGATCTCAACATACATAAATCCGCTGGTCCAGATGGTATCCCCGCCGTTATTCTGAAGAGGTGTTCTTCTATGCTGGCAAACCCACTGCGTAAACTTTTCCATCTTTCTTATTCTGCTGGGATTTTTCCGAGCAGATGGAAAACTGCATTTGTCCAGCCGGTCCCTAAAAAAGGGAAATCTTCCTCCCCTTCCAATTACCGTCAAATTGCACTAACGTCCCTTCTTTCCAAGGGCATGGAAACGTTGATTAACCCTCAATTCATGAAATATCTTGAAGAACGAAAACTTCTTAATGACCGTCAGTACGGCTTTCGTAGCAAACGGTCCACTGGTGATTTGATGGCTTATCTCACCGAAAAGTGGAACCAATCTTTACATTGTTTTGAAGAAAGTAAGATTTGCGCTTGATATTTCTAAATCGATAGATTGTTCCTCTGGTGTTGACGTTTGAGTTTCTTACAATCTGTTCAAGTATGATGTTGAAGAAATCGCATGACAGTTTATCGCCTTGCCTAAAACCTTTTTCGACATCAAAGGTCTCGGTGAGTTCTTTACCGACCTTGACGGAGCAGCGTGAATTCTCCAAAGTCATCCGGCATAGTCGTACAAGTTTTACAGGGATGCCGAAACTAGACATGGCTCTGTACAGCTCGTCTCTGTAAATACTGTCATACGCGGCCTTGAAATCGATAAAGAGGTGGTGAATATCGATATTATGTTCTCGGGTTTTTTCCAAGATCTGCCGTAATGTGAAAGTTTGGTATATTGTGGACTTCTCTGGTCTAAAACCACATTGATAAGGACCTATCAAGTTGTTGACGTGGGGTTTCAGACGTTCACATATAACAACAGACAAGATCTTATAAGCGACGTTAAGGAGGCTTATCCCTCTGTAATTGGCGCAATTGTGAGGGTCTCCCTACTTTAAGATCGGGCATACGATACTGAGGTTCCATTCATCGGGCATGCTTTCTTTCGACCATATCATGCAGATCAGCTGGTGCATGCTCCTTTTCAACTGATCTCCAGCTGCCTTGAAGAGTTCGGCATCAAGGCCGTCTGCACCTGCAGTCTTATTTGATTTAAATTTGCATATGGCAAGCTAAACTTCCTCTAGGTCGGGAGGACGGCATTCTTGATCATCGTCCAAGCTGAATGGGGCAATCTGCCTGACAGCGACTGTGACTTTATAACTATGTTTCCCTGCTGGTCTTTAGAGGCTTGAGTTCGGGGCCTGCCACCCTGGCAGGATCTTTTTACCTTTTCGTAAAACTTCCGAATCTCGTTCCTGTCATGGCACCTCTCTATTTCCTCAAACGAGCGCTTCTCATGTTGCTTCTTTTTCTTTTTGAGAAGTCGGTGTTCTTCCCTTCTTTTCTCCTTGTAGATCTCGTTATACTGATCGTAAGCAGCCGTTGTTCGTTTTTGCATCAGCATTTGTCGTGCTTTTTGTTTGGCTGCATTTGCCTGCCTGCATTCTTCATCGAACCATGGGTTTCGTTTTGGTGGCCGAGTGAAACCCAGAAACTCAGAGGCAGCGGTTCTGATGGTTTCTTGGCATTGCTGCCACTGGTCTTCAATGCTTAATGCTGGCGGCATAGGATTCAAGGATAATTGAAGAGACACTCGATTGGAAAAGGCATTGGCAATCTCTTGCGATTGTAGCTTTCCGACGTCATATCTCTTCACAGCGTTAGTTCGTGCTGGTCGTGAACAAGATATCCTCATTCGTACCCTGGCTACAACAAGGTAGTGGTCAGAGTCAAAGTTGGCCCCTCGGAAAGTTCGGACATCTAGTACACTGGAAGAGTGCCTTGCGTCGATCGCAACATGGTCAAATTGGTTGACGGTTAATTGATCTGGAGATCGCCATGTACCTTTATGAATTTTGAGATGCGGGAAGCGTGTACTACTTACAACAAGACTTAGCCCCGCAGCAAAATCGATTAGCCTCAGTCCGTTTTCGGAGGTTTTGTCGTGGAGGCTATGTTTACCGATTGTGTTTCAAAAGATGTCCTCCTTCCCTAGCTTTGCGTTAAAATCGCCAAGAACGATTTTCACGTCGTGTCTAGTTCACTGCTCATACGTTTCTTCGAGGAGCTCGTAGAAACAGTCTTTGGAATCGTCATCTTTCTCTTCTGCGGGGCGTTGGCGCATATAAGGCTAATGTTGGCGAATTAAGCCCTGATGCGGATGGTCATTATACGCTCATTGACTGGATTTTGGTTGATCACCTTATCCCTGAGTCTTCCTCTAACGACAAATCCGCACCCAAATAAGCGTTGTTTCTTTTGTCTGTAGCAGTCGCCATAGTAGATGTCACAGTTTTTCATCTTCTTTATGCCCGGTCCACTCCATCGCACTTCGTGGATGGCGATTATGTCTGCTTTACAGCAGTCCAGGGTGTCTGCTAATTCTCCAGCTGCACCAAGTCCGTTAAGAAATCTTACGTTCCACGTGCAGATCCGGAGGTCATTGCCCTTTTTTCGTTTGCTTGGGTCGTCAACTTTGAAATCATTATCGTTATCCGAGGCTATTAGTTGTTTCGGAACTAATATTTTTTTACTACGTGCAACCCCCAACCTGGAGGGGCAGGTCCTTTTGGATCCCTTCGGACATAAAGGGCTGGAATATCCAGTGTCAGTACCCTGCTGCAGGGGTGTGAGTGCTGCCGTTGGCTCACCAGGAGCTCATCCGCCACCATCTCTACTTCAATACCCTGTCCTAGTATTGAAAGACCCTGAAAGACCTTTAAACCAAATATGTTGGAGTAGCTCCTTCAGGGGATTCTGCTTTTTTGACTGCTGAAGTCCACCGTTGATTCTGTCATTTGAATTCATCCGCTGGGACATTTACGAGAAAGCTCTCGTAGACTACTGAGATTCGTGCAGTCAGTCATTGTTCGCAGAGCAATTATAGTGTTGAACGATCACAATTCCTTTGTTCCGGATTCCTTTGTCAACACTCGCACTTACTAGTTTAGCAGGTCAGCTCTGGACGGAGCATCCCAGGTCCAAGTGGATACCGCTTGGAGGTAAGCACAATTGACGAGTACTATAAGTTGCAGCATCTGGGCGCCGCCAAGTTGGCACCAATCAGAGCCTACCCGAATAGTACTTCGCCCATTCACATTTTCATGCATTTTCCAGCCGGTCCCTAAAAAAGGAGAATCTTCCTCCCCTTCCAATTACCGTCCAATTCCACTAACGTCCCTTCTTTCCAAGGTCATGGAAACGTTGATCAATCGTCAACTTATGAAATATCTTGAAGAACGAAAACTTCTTAATGACCGTCAGTACGGCTTTCGTAGCAAACGGTCCACTGGTGATTTGATGGCTTATCTCACCGAAAAGTGGAACCAATCTTTACATTGTTTTGGAGAAAGTAAGATTATTGCGCTTGAGTTTTCTAAAGCATTTGATAGAGTTTGGCACCAGGCTCTTTTATCGAAAATGCGTGCTTTTGTTATCGATGAGTATCTTCTTCGTTGGATTAGAAATTACCTTTCCGACCGTTCAATACAAGTTATGTTGGATGGTTTCAAGTCTGATACCCACTTCATAAATGCTGGTGTGCCCCAGGGCTCCGTTTTGTCTCCGACTCTCTTCCTCATTTTCATTAATGATCTCTTGTCTGAAACTTCTAATCCGCTTAACTGTTTTGCTGACGACTCGACCCTCAGCTTTTCATATTCGTTTCCAAATTCACGTCCCTGCTCTTCGGATGTGGAACTGGAACGGTCGCGTATGATAAGCTCATTGAATTCTGACCTTGACAGCATTGTTTCATGGGGTCTTATGAACCGAGTAGAATTCAATGCTTCGAAAACTAAATGCTGTCTCTTGTCGTTGAAGCTTAACATTCCCCCATTGCCATTATCCATGAATGGTACCTGCATCGAAGAAACCGAAAAGCTGTCAGTATTTGGTATGTGTGTAAACGATGATCTTCGTTGGAATGACCACATATTTGAAGTCGCTAAAAACGGTGCTATATGCTTAGGTTTCTTAAGACGATGCAGGAAGTTCTTCACCCATTCTGATCTGGCTACAATTTATAAGGCCTTCATTCGCCCAAAACTGGAGTATAACTCCCATATCTGGTCAGGTGCTGCTGAAACATATTTGCACCTGCTTGATAGGGTACAAAATAGAGCGTTAAAATTGATAGGTGAGAGTTCAATTGTAAAATCGATTGATTCTCTTGAACATCGTCGAAATGTTACCTGCCTCACTCTCTTTTATCGCTTTTTATATAAACAGTGCTCTAGTGAAATAGCCAGTTGCATTCCTCCCCTGAAACAATTTAGCCGCAACACCCGCCTCGCTAGGAATGCTCATCAGTTTTACCTTGAACCCAACTTCGGGCGTAAAGTCAAGTATAGAGATTCATATTTTAGTCGCACCACCCGCATGTGGAATGCTCTGCCCGACCCTGTTTTTCCCCTACATTACGATTTACAAAGATTCAAAAGCAACGTACATCGGTGTCTCCTTTTAAATCCTCTCCTATTTTCCTAAATGCTCGCACTAGGTTTTTACAACATTACAAGGGTAGTTATAACCCCTTAATGTGCGCGTTAATTATAAAAAAAAAAAAAATTATGTTGACATCACCTCAACGTGTTTAAATGGAACATTAAATGAGGAAATACATATGAAACCTCCAGCGTTACTGGAAGATGTTTTGGAAGAAATTCTTCAAGGTAAGATAACAAACAGTTGCATTGCTCAGAAGGCGAAAACTAGGCTTCGATCTTTTCGTGAAGGAAAACAGGTGTGTTACCTTAGAAATGCACTTTATGGCTTGAAACAAGCCGGACATCAATGGAATGAAAGATTTGACCGAAAATCGCAGCAAATTGGTTTAAAAGCTGCAAAATCCGATCCATGCGTGTATGTTGCATCGAAAACTGGTAAAATCTTAATTCTCTCTATTTATTTTGACGATGTTCCTCTTTGCCCCAAGGATATGAACTGGATTCAGTCAGTCAAAAGTAGTCTTATGGAAGACTTCGAAGTAAAAGATCTTGGAGAGGCAAAATATTGCCTAGGGATCGAAATTTCCGTAAACGTAACTTGCTTCAGAGGTTTAACATGAAGGACGCCAAAACACTTACGATTCCCATGCAGCCAGACTCAAGACTTTTGAAGGATGAAAATTCTTGTGATCGAGAAAAGCGGCCATACAAAGAATTAATCGGTGGACTGATATTTGCTGCTGTTTGTTCCCGGCCTGTAATATCTCATGTAACAAGAGTGCTTGCTCAGATCAACAGCTGTTTCAACGATGTTCATTATGGAGCTGCAAAGCGTGTGTTACGCTTTCTGCAAGGAACAATAAACTTTGGATTGCGATACTTTTCTAACAAGGAAAATCAGGTTTTCCATCAAAGAACTAAACATATAGATATCCGCCACCATTTTATTCACGATGTGCTATCCGAAGGATGTATAAGGATGAAATATCTACCTGAAGAAATTGCAGCTGATGTTTTGACTAAGGCACTAACAGGGCCTAAGCATTATAATTGTATACCAACTACTAAACAATTAAATTTCTTTTTCTCTACTTCTTTTTTGTCCTGTCATTCTGACTTGACTTCTTTTTGCTCATTCTGAATTAAAATTTATTGAACTGTCCTGCCTTTTGCGTATTTTAATGAATCTTTAAAAATCAAAATCATCCTTCGGGTTTTATTATTTAATTATAGTTTTGCTCATTTAATTTGTTTGCGTTTATCGGCTCAAAAATCTGGAACGAGACTTTTACATAATCACAATCGAACTTCATTACTGGTAAGCTCGTTCGATTTATAATTATACTTCAAGTCTCGTTCTGAGATTACAAATGCAAATGCAGATGTTTAGAGTTACTTGTAGTCTTGGATACATTTTTGTTGACTATGGCATTGACTATGCAAAGTGTTAGTATAATAGTATAATGTTAATTTTCTTCTTCTTTATTTGAAAACAGTGATATTTCGAAACTACTCACAATGGACTCAACAAATCCATTACAGAATTAAACAAATGTCTTTGATTCAGACCAGCCCGTCGTGCTCTTTATGATGTTTGGATAGGGTTAGGGTCAAAATACTGAATGGGTCATTCTCATTACACTGTTTTTAAAATACTGTTTCTCAAAAAACTGTATTTCAAAACATTGTATGTACAAAATACTGTATGATCAAAGTACTGTAAGTCAAAATACTGTATCTCAAAATTCTGTATCTCAAAATCCTGTATTTCAAAATACTGTAAGTCGAAATACTGTATCTCAAAATTCTGTATTTCAAAATACTGTAAGTAGGCTTACTTACTTACTTAAGCGGGCATTACAGTTCGGGGTGAACCTGGGCCTCAACCAACACTCTTCTATAACGACTTCGATTTCGGGCGAGCTCTCTCCAGTTTCGCACTCTAAGTCGGTTGAGGTCTTCATCCACTTGATTGCGCGGCCTAAGACGAGGTCTTCCCCTTCCGCTATTTCCCTGCAATGTGCTTTCGAAAACCCGTCGAGCCGGAGCGTTTGGGTCAATCCGCTCTACATGACCCAACCTCGCGATGCGTACTCTTCTAGCTATGCCCATGTCGCGGTACAGCTTATACAGCTCGTTGTTGTATCTTCTTCTCCACACATTGTCTTCGCATACGGGACCAAAGATCATTCGGAGAATTTTTCTTTCGAAACGACCAAGGGTTTCCTCATCCGCTTTCGATAAGCTCCATGCTTCCGCGCCGTAAAGCAGGACTGGGATGATCAAGGTCTTATTTAAGGTTACCTTAATTTTTCTAGAGAGGGTTTTGTTTCTCAATTGCCTTCTTAACCCAAAGAAGCAACGGTTGGCAAGAGTTATTCTCTGTTTGATCTCCGCACTGATGTTGCTGTCCGTGTCTACAGCGGATCCTAGGTAGACGAAGTCCTGTACTACCTCGAAGTTATGTCTGTCTAATGTGACGTTTTGTGCAATTCGTCGATGTTCTGTGTCCTTGTTTGATGACAACATAAACTTCGTTTTGCCCTCATTAACCATCAAACCCATTTTTGCGGCTTCTGTTTCAATTCTCACAAAAGCACCTATGACATCACGCTTATTTCTTCCCATTACATCAATATCGTCTGCATAGGCGAGTAATTGTACAAACTTTTGAAAGATTGTTCCTCTGGTGTTGACGTTGGAGTTTCTTACAATCCTTTCAAGTATGATGTTGAAAAAATCGCATTTGTCGCCTTACCTTAGGCCTTTTACGACATCAAAGGTCTCGGTGAGTTCTTTACTGACCTCGACGGAGCAGCGTGAATTCTCTAAAGTCATCCTGAATAGTCGTACGAATTTTGCAGGGATGCCGAAACTAGACATGGCTCTGTACAGCTCATCTTTGTGAACTATGTTTCCCTGCTGGTCTTTACAGGCTTGAGTTCGGGATTTGCCATCGAAAAATTAAAATTAACGAGTTATTTAACAATTTAACAACCATTTTTCGAATCTTCGAAAACAGAATTCAGATAATGCCATTCTTTAAAAGTCCCGTTAAATTTTAATAGCATTTATCCCATTACCTCAAAGCGATAATAGTATATCCCATTAAAGTGCACGATATTTACGAAATTTATGGTATGTATCCCATTACTTTATTCCAATTTATAGTATATCCCATTAAAATAGTAAGGTTTCGCTAATTTAGGATGGCAAATATTTTGCCATTACAGTCGTTGTCATTGTAAATGTAGTTGTCGTTTAGTTGTGTAGCTAAAAGTGAAATAAAATATTTGTTGAAAAATTCAGTAAAAAAGACAAAAAAACAAACAAAATTTAAGACTATTGAACTCAGGAGTGGTCTATATAATTTATCTTGATAATAAATGTGTTTCATTGAGTGTTTTATTACCATTTTTAGAATTATCTAAAATCAGATTCAGATAAAGCCATTCTTTAAAAGTTCCGTTAAATTTTAATAGTATTTATCCCATTACCTCAAAGCAATAATAGTATATCCCATTAAAGGGCACAGTTCTTTACGAAATTTACGGAATGTATCCCATTACTTTATTCCAATTTATTGTATATCCCATTAAAATAGTAAGGTAATGGCAGCAAGTCAATGTCCCTCAAAATTGGGTTTTTTCAATGAAACTTTGATTTACTTCATTTTAACAAAAAAGTTTAATTAATTAATTAAACTTAATTAAGCCACAAATGCTATTCATTGTCTTTTTCCATCTGAAAGCAAAGTGAGTTTTTTTACTTTAAAATTACACAAATTAAAAAAGTAAAGAACTTTACATGATCATCGGTCATTTCATTTCATTTCATTTCATATTTTCATTTTGCTAAAGGAATATTATCTGCACAAAAGAGGTCGTGGTCTTAATCCAACCGGTAAGCTTCACGATAAGGCCTTAAATGCGCGGATAAAATTAAGAGGTTTAAAAAGACAACTAATAACCGAGAGCATCGAGGACGAAGGTAAAAAACAAAATCGGTTTTAACTTTTTTTTATGTAATTTTGTTTATTCCTTTAGAAACTTTCGTATGTGATCCCCCAATTGACGAGATATTAGCTGACGTTAACTCCGAAGAAGCTGAGCAAACCATTATTTGACTGACGCACAATAATGAGCCATGGTCCGAAGTTCAGACAAAATGTATTACAAAATGTATTGGGGTATTCCATACCAAATCGACCACTTTTGAACCCGACCCCTTTGGATTTTGCTGAAACCTTACCATTCTTTTCTGCCCTTTGAAAAACATTTTTGAGAATTTTTTCAAATTTTTTTGTCCAATCTCAAAAAAGTTATGAATTTTTCAAAAAAATGCCTTTTTTATTTTCAAACAGCCATAACTTTTTTTAAAAATTGACTTTTGGGAACATTTTTTTTTCAAATTGTTTGTTTTTGAATGAACTTTTCGAAAAAATACACGAAAAAAATTTAGCATGATCAATTATATAAAATAATCGGTTTTTTTGAGTAAAATTGTCATTTTTTTGAAGTTCGCCATATTTTATTTTCTTCATTTTTTTCTCAAAAAAAAACTTCAATCAATTTGACAACTATTTTCACCAATTTCGGAGTGGGCCGACTTTTTTTTATATTTTTTTTATTTATTTAAAAGAAAAATCAAAATTGAAAAAAAAAAATTTTTTTCGTAAACTTTACTCGGCACTAGAACGATAACTTTGGCGACAAAAAATAATAACGGTTTTTGGTGGAGGGGTTCAATACAATCATTTTTTACTACAGGAGGGGGTCTATCTCCCCCCGCTTAGGCGGTAGGAACAATTTTATAAAAATTGACTTCAAAAAATATTGTTAAGGAACGGGAACATTTACAGATACAAATTATACTTTTTATGAAAGCCAGAAATCTGCACTTCATAATAAATTTTTAATAAAGTGGTTTCAATTTACAGTTTTTGAAATAACTGACTTCAAAGTCAAAATTTACGAAAAAAAGTAAAAAAATCACTTTGAGTATTATGTTCCTGAGTTTTTTAGTTGAGATATTCCACGTGTTTTTTAATCTAATAAATGAAAAAAAAAAAAAAAAATCTTTTCATTTATTATGTTCCTCATGATTACAAATGAAAATAAAAAAAAATTGATGTAGTAAGTTGCTTCAATAAATTTTTCATCAAACGCTGTAACCTACTTTTTTCTATGACTTGTAGTTTTTGAGATAATTTAAAAATAGTAAAACTATATTTTATCCTCCACCAAAAACCGTTATTATTTTTTGTCGCCAAAGTTATCGTTCTAGTGCCGAGTAAAGTTTACGAAAAAAATTTTTTTTTTCAATTTTGATTTTTTTTTTAAATAAATAAAAAAAATATAAAAAAAAGTCGGCCCACTCCGAAATTGGTGAAAATAGTTGTCAAATTGATTGAAGTTTTTTTGAGAAAAAAATGAAGAAAATAAAATATGGCAAACTTCAAAAAAATGACGATTTTACTCAAAAAAACCGATTATTTTATATAATTGATCATGCTAAATTTTTTTCGTGTATTTTTTCGAAAAGTTCATTCAAAAACAAACAATTTGAAAAAAAAATGTTCCCAAAAGTCAATTTTTAAAAAAAGTTATGGCTGTTTGAAAATAAAAAAGCCATTTTTTTGAAAAATTCATAACTTTTTTGAGATTGGACAAAAAAATTTGAAAAAATTCTCAAAAATGTTTTTCAAAGGGCAGAAAAGAATGGTAAGGTTTCAGCAAAATCTAAAGGGGTCGGGTTCAAAAGTGGTCGATTTGGTATGGAATACCCCATTATAGACTACAGTATTCCAAGAGCGGAGCTTGGATATACAAACTGAGGGTTTAAATGTCCTTACAAAATGGCCACTGTTTAAGCATTCTCTGGGGCATATCTACTTTTCGCACTGGTCTACAGGGGAAGTGCAATTCCAAATGAAATTTCAACCTGCATTGCATTGCATGGAAAATCAATTTCCACTTCGGTGTTGCACTCAGTTAATGATCTTAATCTTGACAGCCCGCCAATTCACATTCGTTATTTACACAATGGATTAAAAGTGTTTCGGTTAAAAAAAATTTTAAAACATTTGCTTAACATAAAAATTGGTATCCCAACATACAATACTATTTTAAACTCATAACTTTAAATTTGTATCTTTATATCGAACTTATTGTACAGAAATTAAGTTTAGTTAAGTTTTTTGTTAAATAAAACCTATTTAAAACACTTAAATTGAAGAGAAAATATAGATTGTATAAATATTTTAAAAAGTTTAAATAAATGTTAAAGTAAAATTGTAAAATGTTACTTGAATACTTGTATTAATTTTTTTTTGTAGATTTTTATTTAAACAGGTTATGGATAACTATCACTGAGTATAATGTAAAAGTGAGTATATTTTCAAAAGGACTTGGATCTAATCTGCAATAATGCTCTTTTCAGCTTTTTATTTTTGGAACATAGTGGTACATATTGTTTTTTTAATATGATATCTATCATTTTAATAGTACATACCTCATAAACGCATGTTGTTACTATTAAATTGATATAGATATCACATTAAAACAATAATGCGTACCATTAATTTTAAAAAATGTATACTATGAAAGTCATAACATAATACTATTAAAGCAAAAGTACTTAACTATTAAAACAATAGTGCAACCCTATTAAAAAATTAGTACTACACTATAAAATCAATAGTACCAAACTTTTGAAACAAAAGTGCTACACTATTGAAATAATATTACAACACTATTGAGACAATAGTACTACACTATTAAAATAATAGTATTACACTATTAAAACACTAGTACTTGACTATTAAAATAATGGTGCATAACTTTTAAAACAATAGTACGAACAATAGTACAACACTTTTGTTTTAATTGTACTACATTTTTGTTTTAATACGGTTTTCCTATTATTTAAAGGCGATTTACCATAAGATCTTAATAGTTTATATACCATTGAATTAATAGGTATCGCGTTGAAACAATAATGCGTACTATACATTTTTGAAAAACATACCATAGAAAATGTAAGATTATACTATTAAAGCAATAGTACAACACTATACATCCGTTTACAAATACATACATTCGAGTTCGAATTTCGAGACTAAGCAATGGTATTCCACTGTTGAATCAATAGTATTACCAGATTAATTTTCAATAGGACATTGCTTATTAATTTTAGTCTGTTATAGTACCAACCATTGATTATTAATAAGAGAGACTATTATTTCAAAACTATTTAACTTTTAAAACAATAATACAGACGTACCATTATAATAATAGTTCCAAAACTGTTACGGTAATGGTCTGTGTCCTATTGACCAATTTTAATCGTAAAAAATCATTGAAACAATGGGAATTCTTATTCAAAATATGGTTTCTTTCTCTGAGTGTATTCTTACCTATGGATGTGGTGTCTGGAAAATGCGATGTTATCGCTAAACGAAAACTTAATGTAGCTTACAATAATGCAATTAGGTATGTCTTTGGGCTTCGGAGATTCGACAGAGTTTCTAGTTTTTCGAACAAGATTTGCAGCCTCACTCTTGATAAGTTGTTACATTTCCGAACATTGACTAATGACTATGCTCTTTAATATTGTACAAACACACCAACCTCCGGATCTGTTTAATAAAATAACTTTCTGCGCTTCCACTAGAACAGCGCACATCCTTCAACCGCGTTTTTCATGCTTGACATCTGAGCGTCAGTTCTTCGTTCACGCCGTTCGACTTTGGAACTCTCTCCCACGACATTTGAGGAACATTGGTGATAAGAAGGGATTATCTAATTATTTAACGATTTAAACTATTTATTAACTTTTTTCAGAGGGAACTTAAGGCATATTATCGAATTATTTAACGATTTAAACTATTTATTAACTTTTTTCTTTTTTTTTCTTTTTTTTGTTAATCTCTTTGTATATATACAACCTCTTTGTATATATCTTTATATTTTTGTATATGAACGATTTTAAGCTTCTTTGAATTGTAGTCAAGTTAAATCTGTCCATTAATTCAACTTTGCACTATTTTATAAGATTTTTGTATCTTACTGTGTACCAGTATCTATTATTATAAAAAAATAAAAATAAAAAAACACACTTCCCGCATCTCAAAATTCATAAAGGTATATGGCGATACCCAGATCAATCAACCGTCAACCAAATTGATAATGTTGCGATCGACGCAAGGCACTCTTCCAGTGTGTTAGACGTCCGAACTTTCCGAGGGGCCAACTTTGACTCGGACCACTACCTTGTTGTAGCCAAGGTACGAATGAGGATATCTTGTTCACGACAAGGACGAACTAACGCTGCTGTGAAGAGATATGACGTCGGAAAGCTACAATCGCAAGAGATTGCCAATGCCTTTTCCAATCGAGTGTCCTTTCAATTAGAATAAAACCAGTGGCAGCAATGCCAAGAACCCATCAGAACCGCTGCCTCTGAGGTTCTGGGTCTCACTCGGCCACCAAAACGAAACCCATGGTTCGATGAAGAATGCAGGCAGGCAAATGCAGCCAAACAAAAAGCACGTCAAATGCTGATGCAAAACCGAACAAGGACTGCTTACGATAAGTATAACGAGCTTGAGTTCGGGATTTGCCACCCTGGCAGGATCTTTTTTACCGTTAAAAAAGTTAATAAATAGTTTAAATCGTTAAATAATTCGATAATATGCCTTAAGTTCCCTCTGAAATCCCTTCTTATCACCAATGTTCCTCAAATGTCGTGGGAGAGAGTTCCAAAGTCGAACGGCGTGAACGAAGAACTGACGCTCAGATGTCAAGCATGAAAAACGCGGTTGAAGGATGTGCGCTGTTCTAGTGGAAGCGCAGAAAGTTATTTTATTAAACAGATCCGGAGGTTGGTGTGTTTGTACAATATTAAAGAGCATAGTCATTAGTCAATGTTCGGAAATGTAACAACTTATCAAGAGTGAGGCTGCAAATCTTGTTCGAAAAACTAGAAACTCTGTCGAATCTCCGAAGCCCAAAGACATACCTAATTGCATTATTGTAAGCTACATTAAGTTTTCGTTTAGCGATAACATCGCATTTTCCAGACACCACATCCATAGGTAAGAATACGTATGATTAGATTTTTTTTGATTGGAGTAAAATGCTGAGACGCCCATAAAGATCGTAAGACCCCATAGATTTTACCAACGACTGAGCTGATGTGGTTGCTCCAAGTCAGGGTTTTGTTGAAAACCATTCCTAGATTTTATGCTGTGGAGACGTATTCTATTAGAGCATCATTAAGTATTATTTTAGGAAAATAAGAGGTTGATGTGTGTTTCTTAGATATGATGATGCACTTTGATTTCGACGAATTAATTGACAGAAAATTCTTCTTTGCCCAATTAGCTATATTTTCTAAGTCTGCATTGATGCGACTTGCACAATCTTCTATCAGTCCGAGAGGGCAACTTATATGAAGTTGTGCATCATCGGCGCAGAGTTGGACTTTAGAACTGGTAACGACAGATGGAAGTTCGTTGATGTAGAGGGAGAAAAGCAAAGGCCCCAAAATAGATCCTCGCGGCACTCCTGTAGTTACAGTTATGAAGTCCGATAAAACATTACTTGCATAAACTGCTTGCTGCCGATCAGAAAGATAGGAAATCAAAAGCTTTGTAGCGGAGGATGAAAAATCAAACAAATTTATGAGCTTATTGCAAAGAATATTGTGATCAACAGTATCAAAAGCACGTGAGAAATCAAGTAGTAAAAGAAAAGTTATTTGATCTTTATCAAAACTTTGCCTAATCTCTTCAACTACTGTCAACAAAGCAATATTGCAATTTGCAACTATGTTTTTCACGAAAACCCGATTGTAATGGTGAAATGGCGTGAGTGGCATCTAAAAAAGAGTTGATTTGTATTTTCATGATTTTTTCAAAAACCTTGGATAGAAACGGAAGTATGGATGTGGGCCTGAAATCTTTTCCACTTGAGTTTTTGGGAACCGGTATAATTTTTGCTCTTTTCCAAGCTGTGGTAAAAACACTCGTCGTTAAAATGCGATTGAAAGCAAAAGTAATATAAGGAAGTACAATGAGATGTAGCATATTCAAAAATTTAGGATGAACACCATCATTTACTTTCATTATACTTCATTATACTTTCAACAACTTGAACCTGGTCAATTCCTTGAAATCCAAATTTATGACCAGTTTCAAAGATATTTTCCATTGGAAGATTAATCTGAGATGTGGATCGTGCACGTGTCAAATGTGGGAATGTAACGAATTCCTGGTTAAGCAAATTCACATCAACAGTTTTGCAGACTTCACCTTGTTGTTTACCTATACCTAAGCTTCTTAAATTTTTCCAAAGCTTTTTCCCACACAATGAAGGGTTGAGTCGGTTAGCAAAAACTTTAGCCTTAGTTGAACGAATAAGAGAAATTATTCTATTGCGGATGTAGCAATATTCTTGGCGGTATGTACTTAGCTTAAATCTCTTCCAGCGCTTGTAGGCCAAATCTCGCTTTTTAATTAGTAGACGTATATTTGTAGCAAACCAAGGGTGCTGTCCAGGATTGAATGTCTTAGTCTTCAATGGAACATGACTTTCAAAAAGGTGGTTAATGTTTGTTTGAATAAAATTAATTTGCTCATTACATGAGGTCATGGAGTAAATATGCTCCCACGCAATACTCCGACTGTCATTCCCCAATGATTCTAGATTAATTCTGTTGAAATCTCTATAAGTGAAGGTGGTAGGCAAACATTCAAGAAAAACTCAAATGTAAGGTAGATTAGGTCATGTTTTGAGAAAGCAGGAGCAGACAGCTGATCATACATGCTAACTCTATTTGTTTCACTCACAAAAAAAAATGTCGAGAAGTGTAGCCGATTGTGAGCTAAAGTGAGTAGGTAGAGAAGTGTTAACCGGAAATAGATTTAAAGAAAGCATACTGTTACAAATTTCTTAAATGAATAAAAGAAAGAAGAAATAAATTGATTAATTTTTGCTTTATTATTAGAAAATTAGAGGATTCTAGCCAAAATTAGTCGCTCTTCTTAAAATGGCGGACTACACGTCTTGGAGCCAAAGAATTCAATGAATTGCAAAAACGTGTTCTTCTTTTTCTGACAATTCTGATGGTTGACAGTTGACAGACGTCTAGTTGACGTGTCTTTCCAGTTGCTCTTTCCAGTTGCTTAAGGTGGAAACATCATCATTTAGTTAAGGTCGTAGCACATTTAGTTAAGGTCGTAACACTGCTCCCCATGAAGAAAAGACGACTGTCCTCAGTCGTGGTCGTCAGGTGCCAAAGCGATTTATCGAAACCATTAAGCTGAGAGTTGACACAACGCTAATCGATCTCTGTGGACAACAACATTCTTGCTTCCGGTTTGTTTAATGATTCGATACAAGACATCTCCCAGCTTTTCTAAGATTGTATAAGGACCTTGCAAGTCACATTGTAGCTTAGGACATCGGCCCTTTTTCCGTTTAGGAGCATAAAGCCAAACCTTGTCGCCTACACCAAATGGAGCAGCCTTCGCTTTGATGTCATATCTATCCTTCATTCGCCGGCTATAACTCGCTAGTTGTTGTCGATTGAAGTTATACGCTGTTTCTAAACTACCAGTTAACGATTCGATGTAATTTGAAGTGTTGACGGGTCTATCTGGAGGGGGTCCAGTTATAAGTTCGTTCGGCAATCGAAGTTCGCGGCCAAAGGTCAAAAATGCGGGCGTCTGTTTGGTGGCTTCATGAACTGCCGTGCGATATGCGAGCAACAAAAACGGAAGATGGCTGTCCCAATCCCTTTGGTTTTCCTCAACATATTTGGCGAGATAATTTAGAAGGGTTCTGTTAAAACGTTCCACCATACCGTCCGATTGTGGGTGTAAAGCTGTTGTTCGAGTTTTGTCGATTCCCATTTTTTCGAGAACGCATTTAAATACAGCGGACTCGAAATTTCTGCCTTGGTCGGAGTGAAGCTGAATCGGGACGCCAAAGCGGGAAAATACATGAACAATCAGGGCGTTTGACACCGTTTCAGCCGTTTGGTCTGGGAGAGGAATCGCCTCGGGCCATTTGGTAAAGTAATCGCAGAAGACCAGAACGTACTTGTTGCCTAGAGATGAAACTAGTAGTGGTCCAAGGATGTCAACTGCAACACGTTCAAACGGCGCGCCAACATGAACTGGTTGGAGTTTTGCACGATTTCTTGTTGATGGGCCTTTGCGTTGTTGACAACGAGGACAAGCCTTGCAATATTGTTCGACATCTTGGGAACAGCCCACCCAATAGTACCTCTTTTTGACTTTTTCTTGGGTTTTTTTGAATGAGAAAAAAAGATATCGATATAATTTTTCTACAGAGTACTTCGTTCCGGTACTCGAGGTTTTCAAACATTCCCCAGTAGGCCTTTATACGGGGGTGCAGCATACGAATTTCTTCGAAAGAAGGCCGTTCTCCATTATCCATCCACTCTCGAACAATTGACAGATGCTCATTCCGTTTTTGATGATCCACGATATCCATACTGACAATAGATGTGCGTATGAGAATGTTTTGTTTTTCTTCCACACGAGTGCAGTAACGACACTGTTGGTCTTCGCACGGTCTACGAGATAAAGCATCGGCATTCAGATGTTTTTTTCCAGGACGATACTGAACGGTGAAATCGAACTGCTGAAGTCGTTCCAACCAGCGGGCCATCTGTCCTTCAGGGTCACGGAAATTCATGAGCCAGCAGAGTGAACTGTGATCCGTCCTTAACGTGAAATGCCGTCCTAAGAGATATGGTTGGAAATGAGCCAAGGCTTTAACTATTGCCAAAAGTTCTCTCCGTGTGACGCAATAGTTTCGTTCTGGTCTTGAAAACATCTTACTGTGATATTCGATGACTTTTTCTTCTCCGTTTTGAAGTTGCGAAAGAACTGATCCGCAAGCTGTGAGGCTGGCATCGGTGTCAAGAATAAAGAAATCGTCTTCAGTTGGCTGAGATAATACAGGAGCGGAAGTCAGCTTTTCTTTTAACTCCACAAAACCACGTTCGCATTCGGTCGTCCAAATAAAAGGTTTTCTTTTCTCAGTGAGTGCTGTCAATGGACTTGCAATGGATGAAAAATTGAAAATAAAACGGCGATAATATGCGCAAAGCCCTAGAAACGATTGCAGCTCAGTTTTATTTTTTGGTTGGGGCCAGTTTGTAACCGCAGAAACCTTATCGATATCAGGTGATATGCCCGAACCCGACACAACGTGTCCCAAAAAACGAACTTCTTTTTTAGCCAGACAACATTTCTTCAGTGATAGCACCAAGCCCGCTTCTTTTAAGCGTTTGAACACCTTTTCTAAATTTCGAAGAAGATCATCGAAAGTTACCCCATGGACGATGATGTCGTCGAGATAAACTAGACATGAAGTATGTAACAGTCCATCCAGGACTGCATCCATTAACCGCTGGAATGTGGCGGGTGCATTGGTCAAACCAAAAGGCATGACATTAAACTCGTATAACCCTGTGCCGATGGAGAACGCTGTTTTTTCCTTGTCATCGGCATCCATCTCCACTTGCCAGTATCCCGATTGCAGGTCCAGGGTGGCAAACCATGTTGAACGGCCGAGAGATTCAAGTGTCAAATCGATTCGTGGTAGGGGATACGAGTCTTTCTTCGTAACGTTGTTTAACTTGCGGTAGTCGACGCAAAAACGGAGAGACCCATCCTTCTTCCTAACCAGTACAACCGGCGAGCACCAAGGGCCCTTGGATGGCTGAACGATGTTCTTATCCTTCATGTCGTCTAGGATTTTTCGAGCTTCGTTACGACGAGCTAAGGGAAGCTTTCGTGGAGGTTGTTTTATAGGATGTGCTGTTCCCGTATCTATAGAATGCTTGGTAACGGATGTTCGTCCACGATTAGCACCATCACCTGCAAAGATGTTACGGTTATTAGAAACAAGAAATTTTAACCTGCAACGTTGCTCTTCAGTCGTAGATGGAATGGTTGTCGCAATCATGTCTGCTAGTTCAGGTGACAACTCGGTGTAGTCTATTCCAGCATCAGCACGTCGACATTGAAATACATCCACGTTGGAATCTAGGTGCACTAATTGGGTATTTCGTGGGATCCAAATGTCTTCTGACGAAATGTTAGTTACCGCAACGCTGAATTCTCCACCCGATATATCACACACACCACTCTGTAGCGACATTCCATCCTGCACAGATGCAGGCATAACAAAAACAGCTTTGGTCTCTAACTCAGGTGTGCTCAGACGGACCCAACAATCTGAAAGAGCCGGGATGCAGACATCCAGCGAATTGGTCGCGATTGCATACTGGGTTGGAGTTTGTCTCAAACTTATTGTGTGTGTGCCAATCCGCAATATGTAATTCTTTAAGTCTATTACACAAGAATGTTGGCGCAGGAAATCCATTCCAATTATGCAATCATCAAAAATGCTTGCGACGAATACGGAATGTACTGTCTGGAATTCTCCTATTTGCAACTCTACTTCAAGAATTCCTTCAACTGCAGATTTATCCCCGGTGACAGTCTGGATGAAATAATGCGATGGTGTCATCGCCTGGCTGGTGACCATTCGGGAGAGAATTTTGGGGTGCAGTATTGACTGGGTGGCTCCTGTGTCAATAACGCAAGCACATTCGACATTGTTAACTTTAACTTGGGTGGCCAAGCTGTTGAGACTGTTCCCACATCGAATAAAAACGGTATTTGGTAAGGGGGCATCGGGTTGTTCCACTAATTCCGCCCCATAGGAGTTAGTGGGTTCTTGTTTACCGACGGTTCATCTATAATTCTTAATTTAATAGCACGAGGTCCAAGACGTGCGGCTTCAACATCGAACTCAACTGTCGAACCAAGTTGTAAGTTGGGAAAACGACGAAGTTCGCTGCGAGGTAAATAAACTTCCTCGTTGTTGTCGACTCGTCTGATGAAAGCGTACCTCGTTTTGTGAATAAATTTGAGTTGCCCTCTGATATTTGATTCGAGTGTGACCTGACCGCCTGAATTAAGAGCTGGGAGAGCCTGTTGATTTTTTGTTCGCTGCAGCTTAGGCTCTCTTAAACTGCGCGGTTCTCGTTTCCCGAAGCCGGCTGGGCATTTCCAAACTCATCATCGCTGGCAACACGAGCTTCAGCAACACGTACGGTTTTTCGCGTAAGACGAGTGGCAACTCGACTGGCTTCTGCACGAACAGCTATGGAAAGAGCTTTTTCCAACGTGTCTGGTGCCACGTCTCGTACCCTCTGTTGCAAATCTAGGTCAAATATTCCATCGATGAACTGGGCAAGAGAAATACGCTGCTTGGCATGTTCCGGACAGTCTGGAAATGCGAGGTAAGTGAGGCGTTGGATGTCTGTAGCCAGTTCACTTAAAGACTCTTTGGGGCGCTGTATTCGCCCTCTCAACTCACAATGTGCCGTGCTTTGCTCATACTCGTTGCTAAAGCGTTGTTTCATAGCTGCATCGAGACGAACAAAATCGTCACAAACTTGCGCGGGCAGCGTTTCGAAAAATGCAAGAGCTGTACCACGAAGATACGGAGCGAGATAGAGTGCCTTATGTTCGTTCGTCCAACTATTAACCCGTGCTACACTTTCGAAATGCAAACGATATGATTGCCAGGGAGATTTTCCATCGAACTCGCGAGGCTGAACTTTAATGCGCTGTGCAGACCCTACAAGTGAAGATTGACCGAGCGGAGATAGTGAATTTCCTTGTATCAAGCTAGGTGTATTTGTACCGTTTGGTCTGGCAGCGGGTGCATGCGCGGTAGATGACAACTTTCCGTCGAAAGGGTCAAAGGGTGTTTCTAATGCACTGTCTGGTTGGAAAAGAACATGCGGACTTAACGTGTGTGTTAGATCAATTATGCGGTTTGTACTCTCTTTTGATTGAACATCATTTAGCAGAACTTCTTGAGAGGCAGTTTGAGCAGTTGTTGGTTGCGTCTGGGACATAGCAGGGCTTCGACCGACATAGGTAGGTGTAGACAAGTGAGCTAATGCGTCTAGCCGTGTAACAAACGATTGATTTTGTGTAGCTTCTACTTGCGCTACCCGAGTGTTGATCTCTGCAATAGACTTTTGCAAATCTACCATGAGTGTCGATTGCGCCTCCAGTTGCCTGATTAATTGCTCAAACTGTCGATCGTCCATGGTTGTGAAGCGTAATTAAGACTCAATTAAGATGTCGTTCTCACAACCCCACATCTGACACCAGTTGTTACAAATTTCTTAAATGAATAAAAGAAAGAAGAAATAAATTGATTAATTTTTGCTTTATTATTAGAAAATTAGAGGATTCTAGCCAAAATTAGTCGCTCTTCTTAAAATGGCGGACTACATGTCTTGGAGCCAAAGAATTCAATGAATTGCAAAAACGTGTTCTTCTTTTTCTGACAATTCTGATGGTTGACAGTTGACAGACGTCTAGTTGACGTGTCTTTCCAGTTGCTCTTTCCAGTTGCTTAAGGTGGAAACATCATCATTTAGTTAAGGTCGTAGCACATTTAGTTAAGGTCGTAACACTGCTCCCCATGAAGAAAAGACGACTGTCCTCAGTCGTGGTCGTCAGGTGCCAAAGCGATTTATCGAAACCATTAAGCTGAGAGTTGACACAACGCTAATCGATCTCTGTGGACAACAACATTCTTGCTTCCGGTTTGTTTAATGATTCGATACAAGACATCTCCCAGCTTTTCTAAGATTGTATAAGGACCTTGCAAGTCACATTGTAGCTTAGGACATCGGCCCTTTTTCCGTTTAGGAGCATAAAGCCAAACCTTGTTGCCTACACCAAATGGAGCAGCCTTCGCTTTGATGTCATATCTATCCTTCATTCGCCGGCTATAACTCGCTAGTTGTTGTCGATTGAAGTTATACGCTGTTTCTAAACTACCAGTTAACGATTCGATGTAATTTGAAGTGTTGACGGGTCTATCTGGAGGGGGTCCAGTTATAAGTTCGTTCGGCAATCGAAGTTCGCGGCCAAAGGTCAAAAATGCGGGCGTCTGTTTGGTGGCTTCATGAACTGCCGTGCGATATGCGAGCAACAAAAACGGAAGATGGCTGTCCCAATCCCTTTGGTTTTCCTCAACATATTTGGCGAGATAATTTAGAAGGGTTCTGTTAAAACGTTCCACCATACCGTCCGATTGTGGGTGTAAAGCTGTTGTTCGAGTTTTGTCGATTCCCATTTTTTCGAGAACGCATTTAAATACAGCGGACTCGAAATTTCTGCCTTGGTCGGAGTGAAGCTGAATCGGGACGCCAAAGCGGGAAAATACATGAACAATCAGGGCGTTTGACACCGTTTCAGCCGTTTGGTCTGGGAGAGGAATCGCCTCGGGCCATTTGGTAAAGTAATCGCAGAAGACCAGAACGTACTTGTTGCCTAGAGATGAAACTGGTAGTGGTCCAAGGATGTCAACTGCAACACGTTCAAACGGCGCGCCAACATGAACTGGTTGGAGTTTTGCACGATTTCTTGTTGATGGGCCTTTGCGTTGTTGACAACGAGGACAAGCCTTGCAATATTGTTCGACATCTTGGGAACAGCCCACCCAATAGTACCTCTTTTTGACTTTTTCTTGGGTTTTTTTGAATGAGAAAAAAAGATATCGATATAATTTTTCTACAGAGTACTTCGTTCCGGTACTCGAGGTTTTCAAACATTCCCCAGTAGGCCTTTATACGGGGGTGCAGCATACGAATTTCTTCGAAAGAAGGCCGTTCTCCATTATCCATCCACTCTCGAACAATTGACAGATGCTCATCCCGTTTTTGATGATCCACGATATCCATACTGACAATAGATGTGCGTATGAGAATGTTTTGTTTTTCTTCCACACGAGTGCAGTAACGACACTGTTGGTCTTCGCACGGTCTACGAGATAAAGCATCGGCATTCAGATGTTTTTTTCCAGGACGATACTGAACGGTGAAATCGAACTGCTGAAGTCGTTCCAACCAGCGGGCCATCTGTCCTTCAGGGTCACGGAAATTCATGAGCCAGCAGAGTGAACTGTGATCCGTCCTTAACGTGAAATGCCGTCCTAAGAGATATGGTTGGAAATGAGCCAATGCTTTAACTATTGCCAAAAGTTCTCTCCGTGTGACGCAATAGTTTCGTTCTGGTCTTGAAAACATCTTACTGTGATATTCGATGACTTTTTCTTCTCCGTTTTGAAGTTGCGAAAGAACTGATCCGCAAGCTGTGAGGCTGGCATCGGTGTCAAGAATAAAGAAATCGTCTTCAGTTGGCTGAGATAATACAGGAGCGGAAGTCAGCTTTTCTTTTAACTCCACAAAACCACGTTCGCATTCGGTCGTCCAAATAAAAGGTTTTCTTTTCTCAGTGAGTGCTGTCAATGGACTTGCAATGGATGAAAAATTGAAAATAAAACGGCGATAATATGCGCAAAGCCCTAGAAACGATTGCAGCTCAGTTTCATTTTTTGATTGGGGCCAGTTTGTAACCGCAGAAACCTTATCGATATCAGGTGATATGCCCGAACCCGACACAACGTGTCCCAAAAAACGAACTTCTTTTTTAGCCAGACAACATTTCTTCGGTGATAGCACCAAGCCCGCTTCTTTTAAGCGTTTGAACACCTTTTCTAAATTTCGAAGAAGATCATCGAAAGTTACCCCATGGACGATGATGTCGTCGAGATAAACTAGACATGAAGTATGTAACAGTCCATCCAGGACTGCATCCATTAACCGCTGGAATGTGGCGGGTGCATTGGTCAAACCAAAAGGCATGACATTAAACTCGTATAACCCTGTGCCGATGGAGAACGCTGTTTTTTCCTTGTCATCGGCATCCATCTCCACTTGCCAGTATCCCGATTGCAGGTCCAGGGTGGCAAACCATGTTGAACGGCCGAGAGATTCAAGTGTCAAATCGATTCGTGGTAGGGGATACGAGTCTTTCTTCGTAACGTTGTTTAACTTGCGGTAGTCGACGCAAAAACGGAGAGACCCATCCTTCTTCCTAACCAGTACAACCGGCGAGCACCAAGGGCCCTTGGATGGCTGAACGATGTTCTTATCCTTCATGTCGTCTAGGATTTTTCGAGCTTCGTTACGACGAGCTAAGGGAAGCTTTCGTGGAGGTTGTTTTATAGGATGTGCTGTTCCCGTATCTATAGAATGCTTGGTAACGGATGTTCGTCCACGATTAGCACCATCACCTGCAAAGATGTTACGGTTATTAGAAACAAGAAATTTTAACCTGCAACGTTGCTCTTCAGTCGTAGATGGAATGGTTGTCGCAATCATGTCTGCTAGTTCAGGTGACAACTCGGTGTAGTCTATTCCAGCATCAGCACGTCGACATTGAAATACATCCACGTTGGAATCTAGGTGCACTAATTGGGTATTTCGTGGGATCCAAATGTCTTCTGACGAAATGTTAGTTACCGCAACGCTGAATTCTCCACCCGATATATCACACACACCACTCTGTAGCGACATTCCATCCTGCACAGATGCAGGCATAACAAAAACAGCTTTGGTCTCTAACTCAGGTGTGCTCAGACGGACCCAACAATCTGAAAGAGCCGGGATGCAGACATCCAGCGAATTGGTCGCGATTGCATACTGGGTTGGAGTTTGTCTCAAACTTATTGTGTGTGTGCCAATCCGCAATATGTAATTCTTTAAGTCTATTACACAAGAATGTTGGCGCAGGAAATCCATTCCAATTATGCAATCATCAAAAATGCTTGCGACGAATACGGAATGTACTGTCTGGAATTCTCCTATTTGCAACTCTACTTCAAGAATTCCTTCAACTGCAGATTTATCCCCGGTGACAGTCTGGATGAAATAATGCGATGGTGTCATCGCCTGGCTGGTGACCATTCGGGAGAGAATTTTGGGGTGCAGTATTGACTGGGTGGCTCCTGTGTCAATAACGCAAGCACATTCGACATTGTTAACTTTAACTTGGGTGGCCAAGCTGTTGAGACTGTTCCCACATCGAATAAAAACGGTATTTGGTAAGGGGGCATCGGGTTGTTCCACTAATTCCGCCCCATAGGAGTTAGTGGGTTCTTGTTTACCGACGGTTCATCTATAATTCTTAATTTAATAGCACGAGGTCCAAGACGTGCGGCTTCAACATCGAACTCAACTGTCGAACCAAGTTGTAAGTTGGGAAAACGACGAAGTTCGCTGCGAGGTAAATAAACTTCCTCGTTGTTGTCGACTCGTCTGATGAAAGCGTACCTCGTTTTGTGAATAAATTTGAGTTGCCCTCTGATATTTGATTCGAGTGTGACCTGACCGCCTGAATTAAGAGCTGGGAGAGCCTGTTGATTTTTTGTTCGCTGCAGCTTAGGCTCTCTTAAACTGCGCGGTTCTCGTTTCCCGAAGCCGGCTGGGCATTTCCAAACTCATCATCGCTGGCAACACGAGCTTCAGCAACACGTACGGTTTTTCGCGTAAGACGAGTGGCAACTCGACTGGCTTCTGCACGAACAGCTATGGAAAGAGCTTTTTCCAACGTGTCTGGTGCCACGTCTCGTACCCTCTGTTGCAAATCTAGGTCAAATATTCCATCGATGAACTGGGCAAGAGAAATACGCTGCTTGGCATGTTCCGGACAGTCTGGAAATGCGAGGTAAGTGAGGCGTTGGATGTCTGTAGCCAGTTCACTTAAAGACTCTTTGGGGCGCTGTATTCGCCCTCTCAACTCACAATGTGCCGTGCTTTGCTCATACTCGTTGCTAAAGCGTTGTTTCATAGCTGCATCGAGACGAACAAAATCGTCACAAACTTGCGCGGGCAGCGTTTCGAAAAATGCAAGAGCTGTACCACGAAGATACGGAGCGAGATAGAGTGCCTTATGTTCGTTCGTCCAACTATTAACCCGTGCTACACTTTCGAAATGCAAACGATATGATTGCCAGGGAGATTTTCCATCGAACTCGCGAGGCTGAACTTTAATGCGCTGTGCAGACCCTACAAGTGAAGATTGACCGAGCGGAGATAGTGAATTTCCTTGTATCAAGCTAGGTGTATTTGTACCGTTTGGTCTGGCAGCGGGTGCATGCGCGGTAGATGACAACTTTCCGTCGAAAGGGTCAAAGGGTGTTTCTAATGCACTGTCTGGTTGGAAAAGAACATGCGGACTTAACGTGTGTGTTAGATCAATTATGCGGTTTGTACTCTCTTTTGATTGAACATCATTTAGCAGAACTTCTTGAGAGGCAGTTTGAGCAGTTGTTGGTTGCGTCTGGGACATAGCAGGGCTTCGACCGACATAGGTAGGTGTAGACAAGTGAGCTAATGCGTCTAGCCGTGTTACAAACGATTGATTTTGTGTAGCTTCTACTTGCGCTACCCGAGTGTTGATCTCTGCAATAGACTTTTGCAAATCTACCATGAGTGTCGATTGCGCCTCCAGTTGCCTGATTAATTGCTCAAACTGTCGATCGTCCATGGTTGTGAAGCGTAATTAAGACTCGATTAAGATGTCGTTCTCACAACCCCACATCTGACACCAGTTGTTACAAATTTCTTAAATGAATAAAAGAAAGAAGAAATAAATTGATTAATTTTTGCTTTATTATTAGAAAATTAGAGGATTCTAGCCAAAATTAGTCGCTCTTCTTAAAATGGCGGACTACTCGTCTTGGAGCCAAAGAATTCAATGAATTGCAAAAACGTGTTCTTCTTTTTCTGACAACTCTGATGGTTGACAGTTGACAGACGTCTAGTTGACGTGTCTTTCCAGTTGCTCTTTCCAGTTGCTTAAGGTGGAAACATCATCATTTAGTTAAGGTCGTAGCACATTTAGTTAAGGTCGTAACAATACTCTCTACTAAATGGTTTTCCTGAAGTAAATCACTATTCATATAACCACACACAATTATTTTTGTAGATGAGATTGTTATTTCTTCAAAAAGAGATAAAAGAGGTTCAGTACTTATATGTTTGTGAGGCCTGTACACAACACCCACAAGTAGCCGCTCACCTTCGCCAACAAGTTCCAGAAATAAAAAATCAATAAGACTGTGATTCAAAGTCTTACGTCTTACAACACAGGGAATATTTTCTTTTAAATAAATAGCAACCCCACCACCATTGCACCTAGTTCGATCAGCTCGAAAAAGTTTGTAGCCTTCAAGTTTTAAAAATGTATTGTTTAAATGACTAATAAACCATGTCTCTGAGATACAAATCACATCTACCCCAGAACCCTCAAAAAGATCTCGAAATTCATCAATTTTACATTTCAAACTTTGTGCATTAATATGACAAACTTTGAGGCCAGATTTTTGTTTAACTAATATTCTGACAAGTGTGCGCAGCACAACATACCCATCGGCATTTGGGACCACTCCATTACTGTTAACCAACACCGAGCCGGTGATATAATATTAAGGCAATGAAAAAGTATGGGTATGACATAAGGAAAAGTGCAAGAAAAAACTTCAAATAGGGAGAAAGACATAGAGAACAGATTAAATTTAAGTTATATTCCATAATAAGGACTAAAATAACAAACATTAGTTAAGAAGCAAATGTAGTAAAAAAAATAAGAATAGTAATAAAAGCACGAATTAAGCACAAAAATAAATTATAGAGAAAAAGATAAAGCAATATTAAAAAATCAATAAATAAATAATAAAATAATTTATCTGGCAGTGCTGGCTATCTTCGAATATGTGTTTATTCTAAAATCGTAACCCGGTAATCTTATTTAGAGTTTCAATGTTGTCAACAATGTAAGCTTCGCTGTCATCTGTATGATTCTTGAAGTAAACAAAACCACGAGCAGCGTCCGTTGTATCCGATGCTTATGGGTCACCTCTCATAAGATCGTGTGTATTTAATCGAGCTGTCAGTTGAATCCGGCAGCGAACGGACGCAACGGGTTCTATGGGTCGGAGCCTTAACGTTCCACGTGTAGATCCGGAGGTCATTGTCCTTTATTCGTTTGCTTGGGTCGTCAACTTTGAAGTCATTATCGTTATCCGAGGCTATTGGTTGTTTCGGAACTATAATTTTTTTTACGTGGCTGGGTAGTTAACCCTACGCACAACCCCCAACCTGGAGGGCCAGGTCCTTTTGGATCCCTTCGGACATAAAGGTCTGGAATATCCAGTGTCAGTACCCTGCTGCAGGGAGTCAGAGTCTACCCGAATAGTACAACGCCCATCCACAAATTGTTTTGAGAATGTTAAGAAGTGCAAATTCTGTATTTCAAAATACTGTTAGTAGGCTGAAAGATAAAAATTATTTTGAGAATGTAAAAAAGTGCGACTTTTTGTATTTTGACTTATTGTATTTTGAGATACAGAATTTTGAGATACAGTATTTTGACATACAGTACAAGGAATTTTGTGATTTTGTTGTGTGTGCTTCTTGAAATCTTTCTTTAGTTGGCTTTTGTTGATAAATTTCAACTTATTATGCTTTACTTATCTATGACTTTTTTATGTATTCTGGTTGTACATTTGCTTAGATTTTCAGTAAAAGAAAAACACATTAATCGAGTCCTGCTTTATGTTTAATTGAAGTTTAAGAACGGAATTAGCTATGCAAAAATACAGTATTACAAACAGATTTTTGAGTTACAGTGTTTTTCTCATACAGAATTTTGAGATGAAGAATTTTGGGAAACAGAATTTTGACTGAATTCTGAATTTTGATCATACAGTATTTTGAAATACAGAATATTAACCATACAGTATTATGAGCATACAGTATCATACAGTATAATATAGTAGTTTGACCTTACATTATTTAGCATTTCGACCCGCTCCCGTTTGGATAGTGAAAAATTCCCTTTGGGTAGTCAAAAATTTATCTATATCTGATGATACGAGACAAAATTTAATCCATCTGCTGATTGTTTGGGATGTTGCCTCACGATTCACGATGCGGTTTCTTGAACGTGATATACAACTTGTCATTTGTGCCCCTTAATCAATTTGTTAGTTTTATACCAAGCTTTAGAAGTCGAGCTACGCATTCTGGTTTTCTGCTATTAAAGAATGGACAGATAAATGAGTGTTGTGAACCTATTGGTTTTGATGTGATCTGTTATCTTAATTATTGCTCCGCTTTCCCGAAAGATGATGTTACTGATTTTTATTTATTGACGACAATGTTTCTACTCTGTGGGCTGTTGCTAACGCTAGCAATGAAACCAGCTAGAGTGTTAACGATTTCAAGTCTAGCGATTCCAGAGGCCCCAATGCCTCTGCGCACCTGAGCACTGTTTCAAAGCTCCTGATAACATCATATTTTGGCTAAGCTGGACGAACTGAAAAATCGAGTTATCAGAGGGTCTTTCTCGCTCCTTGATTAAATCTGCCATTTAGAAAGGACAGTGAATTGATTGTTGGTTCCAGAGGCTCAGTCTTTAATTTGTTACGAAAATTCTACCAATTCCTTAGCTCTGCTGATGAGTGGATCTAGTTAAAGAAGATTTAAAGATGTCCAGGATTTCTTCTGGCAGTCCTCTTCTTTGGTTAATTGTCCTGAGAGTTTGCCTGTTACCAGGATATGCTTCTTCGTCAAAGGATAGGTATGAGATATGCAGGGAAATAGCATAAAATTACATTGCGGAAATATCTATGGTTAGTCAATTAAAAATCTTTAACACAACTTGAACTCCCATTGCTTTATTTATACGATCGAAAAATAAACCGCCAAGTTCCATGTAGACCTTTAGAATCTTTTTCGGATACTCACACACTTTTTCTATGGAACTGAGTGACAACCAGAAAACGATACGATTTTTCGGAGGTAAGTATTTAATGTATTCTTGCCTTACCTCAAAAGAAATGACTAGGAAAAGAAGAACAACACTGTAGTATGACGTTTAATAAAATACTTTGATTTCCATCTTAAGTATGACATTTCATATACATATAAGGTTAATTATCAATTACATAAATGGAAAGATGTAGCTAAGTTCACAATAGTAATTCATATAATAATAGTTCATACACACGGAAAAATAACCCAATGTAAAATCAACACGACAAATTACTGTTTTTACAATGGGGCACATTTTTTAAATCAACTTTTTTTTCATTGAGATTTGAAATGGTTTCGTTTTATATCGATATTTTCAGTAATTGATCTAACACGAATGCTTTGTGAACTGTCATTATTATTAAATTAGTGCTGTTTTTAAAGGATTTCGCTTAAAACAACCTTTGAATCGGATTAAAAAATAATGTAAGTCGTGGGGAAATAAAAGGGAGTCATGATAATAATCGGGTTAAAACAGAAAACAAGTCCATTGTAAAATCAACACGAGCAATTATTTTTTTTTAGTATTCAATCAACATAAAATCGCTTTAAAAAGAAAGGAAATCGTGTTGAATTAAAAGAGAGTCATGTTAATAATCGGATTAAATCAGGAAACAGATACAATGTAAGATCAATACGATACATTATTGTTTCTTTAGCTATCAATCAACATGAAATTCTTTTTTTTTTTTTTATATAATTAACGTGAACATCAAGGGGTTATGAATACCCTTATAATGTTGTAAAACACAGTGTGAGTATTTTGGAAAATTAGAGAGGATTTAAAAGGAGACACCGATGCACGCTGCTTTTAAACCTTTGTGAATCGAAATGCAAGGGAAAAACACAGTCGGGTAGAGCACTCCACATTCGGGTGGTGCGACTGAAATACGAATCTCTATACTTGACTGTACGCTCGAAGTTGGGCTCAAGGTAAAACTGATGAGCAATCCTAGCGAGGCGGGTGTTGCGGCTAAATTGTTTCAAGGGAGGAATGCAACTGGCTATTTCACAAGAGCACTGTTTGTGCAAAAAGCGATAAAAGAGAGTGAGGCAGGTGACGTTTCGACGATGTTCAAGGGAATCAATCGATTCTACGATTGAACTATCACCTATCAATTTTAACGCTCTATTTTGTACCCTATCAAGCAGGTGCAAAGATGTTTGAGCAGCACCTGACCAGATATGGGAGTTATACTCCAGTTTTGGGCGGATGAAGGCCTTATAAATTGAAGCCAGATCAGAAGGGGTGAAAAACTTCCTGCATCGTCTTAAGAAACCTAAGCATTTAGCAGCGTTTTTGGCGACTTCAAATATGTGGTCATTCTAACGAAGATCATCGTTTACACACATACCAAGTACTGACAGCTTTTCGGTTTCTTCGATGCAGGTACCATTCATGGATAATGGCAATGGGGGAATGTTAAGCTTCAACGACAAGAGACAGCATTGAGTTTTCGAAGCATTGAATTCTACTCGGTTTATAAGACCCCATGAAACAATGCTGTCAAGGTCAGAATTCAAAGAGCTTATCATACGCAACCGTTCCAGTTCCACATCCGAAGAGCAGGGACGTGAATTTGGAAACGAATATGAAAAGCTGAGGGTCGAGTCGTCAGCAAAACAGTTAAGCGGATTAGAAGTTTCAGACAAGAGATCATTAATGAAAATGAGGAAGAGAGTCGGAGACAAAACGGAACCCTGGGGCACAGCATTTATGAAGTGGGTATCAGACTTGAAGCCATCCAACATAACTTGTATTGAACGGTCGGAAAGGTAATTTCTAATCCAACGAAGAAGAGACTCATCGATACCAAAAGCACGCATTTTCGATAAAAGCTGGACAAATGCAGTTTTCCATCTGCTCGGAAAAATCCCAGCAGAATAGGAAAGATGGAAAAGTTTACGCAATGGTTTTGCCAGCGTAGAAGAACACCTCTTCAGAATAACGGCGGGGATACCATCTGAACCAGCGGATTTATGTATGTTGAGATCTTTAAGGACTCTCGCAACCGAGCGAGTTCGAAAAAATATCTGCTTCATCAAAGAATTTGCAGACTCGAGCTCAGGTGGAGCCAATATGCTATGAGGAAGTGTCGAGTTGGTAGCAAATTGAGCTCCCAGCAAATTGGCTTTGTCGATGGAGTTGACATACGGAGAGTCATTGAAGACGAGCGTTGGGACCGATGACGTGGTCGAGTTCTTAATGTTCTTGACAAAAGACCAAAAGTTTTTACCTCCTTTTGGACACAATAGTATTTTTTGCCTTACTTTTTGGTCATGTAAAAACTTAGCCCTTTGTTTTTGAGCATTACAGATATTTCTGGACCGTTTGAACAAATTTCGGTTTTCTACATTAGTGTTATTTTTAAATTTTCGAAAACTACTTTCTCTATCCCTAATCGCCTCTTTACAGCTTGAATCAAACCACGAATTCTCTTTGGGGATGATACTATTGGTTCTGTGAGGAACAAAATTTCTCATGCCGTTGAGAATTACGTTAGATATCATATCAGCTGATGCATCAACGTTTCCGTCGAGAAAGCACAATGACCAATTGAAATTTCGAAAGAAATTATTCAGGCCGTCCCAATTGGCTTTCTCGTATTGCCACGCAGTTCTTTTAGGGACTTTGTCTTTTCTTACCGTGACGGAAAACGAAAAATCTACCGATATGACACAATGGTCCGATTTGCCTAAAGGAGATGATACTACAACCCTATGTATTTTTCGGGATGAAAAGTGAGAAATAGGTCAAGAGTGTTGGCCGCATGGCCTTCAATATCTGGAACCCGAGTGGGCTCATCAACAAGTTGAGTTAGTTCGTTAAACTCAGCGAAGATCTCAACACATTTTCCTTCGGGTGTTGTCTGGCCAGAATGTCGAAGCCAACCTAAATTGTGTACATTGAAATCGCCCGCAATTGCGATTTCAGTGTGAGGATAAAGGGAAACAATTCTTATTATGGAGTCAGATAGCGCGTCAAACTCGTTAGAGGTTGGATTGCTATCTAAATTGGGGCTTCTGTATATAAAACAATAATGAATGATATGCTTACGGACGGTGAATTTTAACCACATGAAATTAAAGATCGTATTAGAACAGAGACCGTATTGTGGTAGAAGTTGGTAAGCAATATAATTTCGAACATAAACGGCGAGGCCATGGGAAGAAAAGAATAATGGCACTTAGCTATATCCAGGCAGGGATATTTAATAACACGTGGCGTAACTCGTTTCTAACGCCAATATTTAAAAACGAAGACAGATCCAACATCAAAAATTATCGAGGTATGGCAATACTGTCAGCTATTCCCAAATTATTTGAGAAACTTTTTACTGACAAGCTGAACGTGGAGCTGATTTCAGTATTAAGCGAGCATCAACATGGCTTTCTTAAAGGTGGATCTACAACTCCCAATTTAGTAGATTATACCTCATTCATTCTTTTAGAAATGGAAAAAAGGAACCAGGTTGATGCTATCTATACTGACTTCATCAAAGCTTTCGACAAAGTTGATAACACTCCGCTTATTTTTAATTAAAAAAAATATGGCATTCATTAAACCTTATTATTGTGGATCCAATCGTATTTGTCGTAAAGGACGCAGTGTGTTAAGTTTTGTGATGTCTTGTCACTTCAAATTAATGTTACTTCTGGTGTACACCAAGGTAGCCATATTGGCCCACTTTTATTTCTCCATTTTATTAATTACTTTCCCTTACTGTTTGAAGGTTGTAGATTTTTGATGTATGCCGACGATCTAAAGTTGTTTCATACAGTTAACAATATTCCCGATACGCACTCATAAAGCAATATTTGATCAGCCTATCAAAGTGGTGTAAGGCTAACGGAATGATGTTAAATGTGGAGAAATGCAATATAATTTTTTTTTAAAGAAAAACATGTGCAATAAATTTTGATTACTCCATAGACGGACAAAAGTTAGTAAGAATTGACGTAGTAAAAGACTTGGGAGTTTTAATTGACAGAAAACTAACTTTTAAACATAATATTGATAAAGTTCATTCCAAGAGTATGGCTATGCTTGGTTTCGTTAAGCGAAGATCCAAGGAATTGAGTGATCCCTATATCACTAAAGCTATTGATTGTTCATTGGTACGGTTACTGTAAGAGTACTGTCGTGTATGCTGTTGATATAAAGAAACTTGAATCTGTCCAAAAGCAATTTTTGTTGTTCGCCTTGAGAGGTCAGTTTTGTCTTACCTCGTTATTCACATCGACTAAATCTTATTAATATGTGCAGCCTTGTAAATCGTAGAGAGTTGTCGAAAGCTTTATTTGCGTTCGATCTTTTAAATGGAAATATTAACTCACCATTTCTGTGTTCCAAAATATCTGTAAATCCTAACGTTCGTATTCTAAGACTTACCAAATTTTTAAAGGAGAGCAACTCAAGGACTAATTATGCTTCGCATGAATGTTTCAATAGATGTTCAAAAACATTTAATAGATATTTTGACTTGTTCAATGTAAATATGAATAGAGAAAACTTCCGGAGAAAAATCCTAAATAGAATGCTGTTTGAAGACTCAGCTTGACTTTCTTTTGTATAGCAAATCTTTGATATAGCAAATCCGTTTTATTAATGAAAAAAAATTATTTCTATATAATAAAAGACATCTAGACAAGAGTCTAGATGTCCTCTGGCGAAGACGGAAGTCGGCCGACGGTAAATCCTCTCTAATTGTATCGTGATCTAAAATGAGTGAAGTGCTTCGGAAGATGCATGACGGACTCAAAATGACATCGCTTCTACTGGTTGCATGAGAAGACGAGAACCACACTGCTTTATTCACAATCTGGTAGAATGGTTGAAAAATTTTACCGGACCTCAAAAGTACACCTGACCTGTGGATAATCATGTACCGATATTCTAGATGGCCTATAGAAGTGGGGCGAAGCTTACCAGGACACGCAAAGTCGGGAAAATGAAAACCATACGGCAGCCCAGCGAACTCAAATTTGAATGCCCCACAAAGTAGCCACAGGACACAAATGATTATGTGCACATCGAAAATATTGTGTAGGATCCATAAAAGGATCAGTACACAGACGAAAGCATATAGTGAAGTGACGAAGCGTCACACTTTTTCCCAACCAGCGCCGAACTAACTACAGCTCACCCTATTGTTATTCATTTACTATCCCGACCAGAAACACGAAATACCACTCGCGCAGAGAAATAAATCAATGCATCTACATCTTCATCTACACACATCACGCATCGACCTCATGATGCTAACCCTTCTTGCAGTTACTCTATTGGGTTTTGTGTGCGCAAATAATTCCTTCGCCATACAAAAATAAAAGCAAACGAGCAGCGGCAGGTAAGCTGCCATAGACATTCGAATTTATTTTTCCCGTGCTGAGTTTATTGCAAAACCGCACATGGTATGTATGTTTTTTGACGCATGTTTGGTTTTTTTTTTAACAGCAACACACAATGCGTGTGTATATGCATCGGCTCAGGCGATTGTGTCCGAGCTAGATTACATAAACATTTTTCACTCGCGTTATAACTCACAATTTGTTGTCTCCGAAACATATATGATTAGGAGTAACAATTTTAATATCAGGCAGAGAAGAAATCTTCAAGATATCAGCTGTGGGAATACCACTCTGATATTGAGCTTCTCACTTCTCCTTCTCCGCAACTTCGCCTATTTTTGAATCGCATGGTTGAGGAATCAAATCTGAATCATCGATTCTAGACCCCTCTATTTAGTATCTTTGGCTTTGCCTCTTGGCCGCCATATATGATTGACTTCGGTCAAAACGGCTCCTCTGAGACATACCTCCTAGAATTGATAGGTCAGGACAGGATCGTGAGGAAACTTTCCAGGACTCCAATTCTCCACTTTGGTGAATTGCCTGTTCGGAACTGTTTCCTAAGGAAACTTTCAAGAACATCAATTCCATATTGAGTCGCTTGTTTGAGGGCTAGTTACTAGTTTCCTTCAGAAAATACCCTGAAACATTCCCCCGACCCCCTCTCGTAAATATCTGTGGCTTTTCTTTAGCCGCCACTTCCTCATCATTTTTGTAAGCGTTTGTTCGGTATTAGGTTCCTTCAAAAAATATCCGGAACAACTTTCTTAACTTTTCACGCTTAGTTCTTTACAGGAACACACCGGGGTTAGGAGAGCCCAGTCCAGTACCAGGAGAATAGGTACGCCAGACCACCGAAACTGCCAATCGAGCGTGTGAATCATCCCCATTTTCGGATTATAGCACACGTGATCTCACGATTCGTCGATTCGTATAGCTTATTAAAAATTGTACTAGTAGTATTTTTAAATGTCGCTGGTGTCTATTGGCAAGTTTAATTTTTTCTTTGGTTTTCAAAATCATTTCCTTTTAAAGAAAAGACAATGAATAATCAGTGAGCACGCCATGCGTCTATTGAATTTCCGTTCGGTTACTGATGAGACAGGGCCGAACTGTGACAACGTGAACTGTAAAACAAAACTCACATAATTCAACCCAAGCTTAAATTGAATGATATGCTACCATTTTATTAATGTATTTATTATTTTATTCAGTTTACCCTCAATGAAAAAACAAAACTTACATAATTCGGCCAAAGATTAAATAGAATGGTATGCTACCATTTTATTAAGGCATTTATTATTTTTTTCAGTTTACCCTCAATGACAAAAGTTTATATACTCACCAATAATGTATAACATGTCCTTTGACCATTTTAATAATTCACGTTTGATATGATGTCGTTCTTGTAGGCACCTTGCATATGAACACTCAGCCATTTTGGAACAATTTTTACAATTTCCTTATTTCATTTTTTTGGTCCAAAATCATTCTTGTCAAACACATAACTTACATTTGGATTGGCCAAATCTTGTCAATTATCTGGAAATACAAAAACAGAATTTTTTTTTACTAACTAGAAGAAGAAGAAGATCTTCTGAATCTGGGTAAGGTTTAGGAAAAAGCCCAAGAAAAAGTTTAGGCTCTAGCTTTTTAATGTTGTTTTTGTAATCGTTATCCGGAAATGAAAAGTAAAGATATGCATCTTGGGATGATTCTTGCTCAGTGACATTTATCATGCAATCTCAGTAGAAATATAAAGTAAACATACCATCAATTTTGCTGGAGAAATGTGATAAAATTACCTCATAGCATTACACACTTATTATTATTTTAAGTTTTCAAACTAGCAAAGAGAGATTATTATAGTCTCCGTTTTTTCATTTTATTTCAAATATATGTAACTTTGAATTCAATCAAAATGTTTGGATTATGAAGCTGATTTCACAATCAGCCGATTTGACAAGCAAGAAAGTGTACTAGAAAATTGTTTGGGTAAATTCTTAATGGAGGGGAAATTAAAAAATCAAAAGGTCTGCCACTTTTACGTCAAAAAAAGTAAAGAAACACTTTTTGGGATCCCGCGGGTGGGTAAAGAAACAGACCTTTTATATTTAGATAAATAAATCTGTTTTGTTGGCACAGAAGAGCCTATTTTTCAACAATGTGTTGTTTTGCTAATATAATTGATAAAAATTATTTTCTGTAAGAAGTAAAAAATATTTACGAATTTGATTTTGAGTAATCTCGGGTTTTTCAGATCCAGTTATCTTTACCTGAATTTTCTTGTGTTCTGCTCGCTCTATTTATACCCCATTCTACAGTGGTGTTGTGTGCTTTACTTGCGCCAGAGAGAAGAAATTAGTTAGAGAGCAAGCCTTTACTTCTCTTGCCGCACTTTTCCATTTGTTTACATTAGGTTCGTTTTTTTAAGCCTGTAAAAAAGAGGAAGCAAATACGAACAACGACGGTTTACAAACGACTCAATCAGTCAACACATTTATTTTCCGATAATACATTTGACGTCGGCTATACACAAGAATTGCAAGCATGCAAAACTGTGTTGCGCGGGCAATACCTCAACTGTGGGACCAGACATTTATAATTGATATTATGGATACACGATATGCGTGAACCTGAATTTATTGAATTGTTCCCACAATTGAAGTATTGCTTACAATACTTTTGACATATGCTGACAATACTTTTGACGGTTTTAACTCTCTAAACTAAATTTCTAACGAATATTTCATACATTTTAATTTTATCAATATTGTGATTTAAAACAAACAAAAAAAAAAACTAAAAACAAAATTTACACAAACAAAACAAATGTAACCACTATTAATTTACTTTTTACACAAAATTTATAAAATGCAAAATGAAATAATGTTCAAAGAAATAAATCATAAAAAATTAGATTAACAATAAAAAGGCAAGGTATTTGAAACTGTAGAAAATATCCAAGTATTGGAGATTTGAAGTGCCTTCCTATAATCTGCGATAGGTATTTTGTTTAACTTGCATTCGTGCAACGCATTATTTTTGTGGTTTAGCAAGGCCATTTCACAACTACTCGTGGCAGCTTAATTCTTTGTGTATGTATGGTGCAATTTTTTGCAGAGAAACTGTTGAGGTGATAGAATGTGGCATTGACTAAGTTCTAGCTCGGATAGCGGGAAAAATGAATCCTTTGTCAATGAAATTGCAAGAAATTGGGATGTAACTTCAACTAAAAAGCTTGAGGATTCTTTTAAAATAGGGATCGGATGTACATTAAACAACTGGAAATCAGTGGTATCTACCAGTGGTAGTCGTATTTCAAAAACTACGTTTTCTTCAAGAACTCTTCCTTTTACAGATATCATCTTATACAAGTCCATTGTTGATCCCTTAGCCAGTGTCAATGTTGATGGAAGGTGTGGCTTAATTACCATAATTTGGTAATTTTCGGTCAGGTTATTTGGGGTTATTATTTGTGTGTTTATGATTGCATGATTTAGATCCAGCAGCACATCTAGAAGAAGATCTTGAACCTTTTCATAGTTCGAAATAATCAAAATCAAGTACGAAGTCAACGAAGCAATGTTTTGCTTAACTTCATTAAGGTTTAGTTTTTCTTTTATTGCGTTTGGGATGCTCGATAAGTAGACATTTAAGCCTTGAAAATGTTGAGTTATTTGGGGTGTATTGCGTTTCAAAAGATTTGCTGTAGAATCTGCAATGGAAGTCTGCTTTCGAATTAGAGTTTTTAGATGATGTTCGTGTTGATTTGCATTGTTTATCTGATCCTCAATGTGCTTAGCATCATCCTGATCAAGAACACCAAAGAAACTACTTGCCAACTTTCCTACAATGTCCAGAGGAGATCTGCGTGAACTGGTTCTTGAATTTTTTCTCATGTAATTATCGAGGAGCTTGTTATTGTGCTCTATTATTGTGAGTCTATTTCGGACTTCCTCTGTAATTGGTTGGCAGTATACATACATGTTTAGCTATTTCTTGTCCACAAAGTTCTTCAATTTGGTGAAGGTATGATTTTATCTGATTCAATTCATGAACATAAGTAGTTAGATTATAGTACACATAAATATTCCAATTGCTGTTAATGGTTTGTATTTTCCCAATGTCCTCAAAATATATGCCAGTTGCATTATCCAATTGAGTTATGTTTACACGTAAAATTTTTTGAGACATTAATAGAGGGAAGATTGATAAAACCATGAGGACCACGGATAGAAGTGATTTGGGAACTTTTTTGACATTTGTCTTTCATCGCTGATTGCTTTGTCTCTTGAGCTTCATCTGATGCAGTTTCCTTTTCCAAGGGCAATGGGCATAAATTGTGAATTACACGCTTGAATGTTCCATTTTGCGTCTTAGCAGTTGCAACGCGTACGAGGTTATCATTGCCTTTTATAACTTCCTCTACACGACCTAACTTCCATTTCATTGGCGCAACATTTGCTTCTTTTATTACAACCATTGCACCAGGAAGCAAGTTGACTGATTCATGGGTCCATTTATATCTCTGTTGTAATAGGTGAAGATATTCAGTTGACCATCTTTTCCAAAAGTGCTGCTGAATACATTTTATTTGGCGGAATCTTTTAAGGCTGCTGAGATTGCAATCGCCAATATCTGGTTCTGGGAAAATTGTGAGTGGGACTCCAATCAAAAAATGCCCTGGTGTAAGGGCTTCTAATTAATTTAATAAAAAAGGAGTAATAGGCCTTGAGGTTAATATTGCTTCTATTTGTATTACCACTGTCCCCAACTCTTCAAAAGTAAGCGACGCTTCCCGAAGGTAGCGCACTAGAAGACCCTTTGCAGACTTAACAGCAGCCTCCCAAAGCCCTCCGAAATGTGGTGAACGAGGTGGTATGTATTTCCAATTGATGCCATTCTCCAAGCACATCGAGTATATAGCCGCTTGATTGTTTTGAGCTTCGAATGCCATTTTTAACTCCATCAGCTCATTTTTTGCGCCGACAAAATTAGTTGCATTATCGCAAAAAATTGTATGACACATGCCTCTTCTACCAATAAATCGGCTTAGTGCATAGATAAATGTCTCTGACGATAGATTTCCCACCACTTCAATGTGAACTGCTTTTGTTGAGAAACACACAAATACCACCAAATAAGATTTTGTTGGACCTTTTAATCTTATATCATATACCTACCGCAATAATAAAAAGGACGGGATGGTGTGACTCTTTCTTTCGGTAAATTGCCCATGATGCTTTGCATCCACCATAATTGATGCGTTTTTAAGTCTCCCACCAACTTTAAATTGCTTTGTTTATTCATCAAAGAATGGAGCTTAAGATGCTATGCTATTGATCCTATATGCACATTTAAACCTCTTTGAAGAAAACAGTAGTCGTTAGGATTTTCTCTCTTTTGAACATATACCCAAATCATTCGAGTACCATGCTGCAGCTCATCTACGGTTAGCTGACCACCATTTCTGAATGTTTTGTGCTTTCTGTAGTTACTTTAAAAACGACAGCAGTATGCAAATATGTTTTGTAGTGTCCGAAAGGAATTATTGTGATGGATACGTTCTATTCGGATATCATTATCGTTATATGCATTATCATTATGCATTGTCTGACTGCTGTCTGAGAATGCGTGCAGTTGGATGTTTCTTTTACTGCTTGGATAAGAGACATATCTTGGTAAGCTTAAATTTTTCAACATCGAAAAACCTTATAAATAACGAATCCACTTATTCGCTCTATCTTCAGGGACGTGGTCATCCCATGATAAATCTGTTTTCCATAGCTCCTGCAAGAATAGTTTTCCCAGAACTATTACGGGTCCAAGTAGTCCCAAAGGATCAAATAACCTTGCAAGATTGGCTAGTACGGTTCGTTTGCATACTTTCTCGTATTTATTAAACTCATCAAAGTCAAATTTAAATTTGAATGCATCCAAAGAGGGATCCCAGATCAATCCAAACGTTTTGATCACTTCAGATTGATGAAATGCAACTAGTTGTTCTTTATGCTCTTCAGGAATGTTCTGCAATATATAAGGATGATTAGAACAAAATTTTCTGAGCTCAAAGTGAACCATTTTTAAGACATTGTGGACATCTGTTAATAGGTTTGTGGCCTCGTCTATAGTCTCAGCACCTGCAAGACAATCGTCTATCGTCAGGACAATTAACTAAAATAGTTTTGTTGCCTGCTTAATTTAGTTTTCTTTAAGCCGCAATTATGCAAAGGATTCCGAAACACGGAAAACCTTAGGCTGTTTGGTGGAGCGTCAAGAAAATTTAGAAGCGAATTGGCAGAGCTTCGATGAGACGGATAGCATTATCCGGGATAAATTCGCTGAACAGCTTGACCATCAGTACTTCAAAAAAGACTATTACGAAGCAATACGAAAGATCAAAGAGCGAATGTTAAGTGATCTTAACATTCGGATAGACGGAATGGATAACGGACTTCAGGAAAATTCTGCTGATGGGAATGCACGAACTCAGAAAGTTTCCAAGAGTAAGGTAAAGACACCTGCTGTTGACACAGAGTGAAGGCAACAAACCTGCAGCTGCAACTAATAATCAGCCTGCCATAACGACCACCAAAAAGATCTTTCTATTGCTCGTAAGTAACCTGGAGAAGACGCTGGAAAGAATTTCCACCGAGCTGGCTCTGGGACAAAGCGAGGCTTACTGCAAGATAAAGTCCAGGTCAATTGAGCGGAGTTGGAGTGATGTTGCGGAACTATTCAGGAGACTCGGCCAAAACTTATTCATTCACGAGGACAGACGCTATTTTGACGTGCAAGACCGAGTTGAGCTGGCGTTGGTGGAGCTGTGTGATAATCCCAAATCTATTGAGAAGCCATCACAGTCACCAGTCGCTCCAACTATTAAATTGCCCAAAATTGAGCTGCCAAAGTTCAATGGGAACTATCTCAACTGGCGGCAATTTTATGATCTATTCAAACAACTTATACATGACCAACCGATTAAAGCTATACTTCCTAAGTGCGAATGTAACGGGAGAAGCGCACAGCTTAATACAGCATTTCCAGCACACTGACAAAAATTATGACGTGCCATGGAATGCTCTGGTTGATCGGTTCGATAATAGAAGGTTGTTGCTAACAGCTCAATTGTCGAAATTGCTGTCACAATCACCAGCAATTGGGACAGCTTCTAGTCTGAGACGATTGCATGATGCCACAAAGGAGGGAATGCAGGCAATATCCAATCTTGGATACGAAGTCACCAACTAGGACCCTATAGTGGTCTATCTAATGCTCCAAAAGTTGGACAAGGAGAGCAGAAGACTGTTTGAACAAACCTTAGAGGATCCCAGAAGCAGTCCCAGTTTAGATGCTTTCTTCAAATTTGTGGAATCACGTTTTCAAACATTGGAAGCAATTTGCAGTCGTGCTCTTACAGGTCCGGAACGAGAAAAAGCTGTGTACAAGCTGATGCTGTGCAAGAATTGCTTAAAGAAAGGACATTTCGCCCAATCATGCCAGTCCCGAAAATGCCAAATGCGAAGGAAGTCACAACACACTTCTTCATCCACAACAGGCTTAGCTAGAATACTCTACAAGTAGGCAGATCAACAAACCAGAAAACTCAACAAATGTTGGTAAGCGTTATAAAAATTTCCTAAACTCAAAATCTGCAAATACTGCACCAGGTTTGTTTCGTTATTTGTTCTATCAAATGAATAACGATACAAAGCCAAGTATGAATTTGTTATTTTTCTTATTTTCCATACATAAGATTCTCTCTTACAGCTCTATTTTACAATTTATAGAGGCATCGTCCAGCAGTGAAGAAAGCTCTATGTCAAAGTAAGCTGTTCTGTTGAAAAAACTTTCGGGTATGTTCGGGGAGTATGTAAAAAGATATTACAAACTAATCTTCGATGAGATTTTCCATTGGAAAACAGAATCAATTTATTTTTATCCAAATCAGTTTTAAAGCAATTTTTACACTATTGAACAGTCTTTTCGATAGGTTAAGAAAGAAAATAAGTTTATTCTATTTACAAAACCGTGAAATTGAACTACAATATTACCGCCTAAATAAGCACCACCCAAATTAAATTAAGTTGAAACAGGTACTGCTAGTTCGAAATATGAATTTCTATTCGAGAATGTTTGATATACATATATCTTTCCCTTTTGATCATTTTCTACTGTATTCGGCTATACTTTTTAAACCAATGATTTCATGCGGAAAACTATTAGCTTCAGCCAAAAAGATTTAGTGCGAAATCCTGTGTTATATACACTACCAGGTGAAAAACAGGGCGAAAATTCAATGTGAATACAATTTTTATCTCTTTAATTTTTAATCGAGAGAAAAAATTTCTTTGTAAATTTCACATTTTTTGTGAACACGTCCTTTCGAAAAGCTTTGATGAAGTTCACACTGAACTGAAATCAATGGTGGTGTCATCTTATTTTTAAAGCTGGAAACTATTAATTCACAGCAATGCAATCCCTGTTTACTGTGGAAAATTACGACAGTAAAATGATTTGTTGTTGTTCTCCAAGGGAAATTTTTACAGTACTATATAAAAAAAATAAATAGGGTGGCGCTACAGAGCGAGGAGCCCCTGGGCCTAACGCAACCAACCATCCCTTGTGAGGGAATGGAGGGGACCTACAATTTTCTGCCGGTTCCGAACGGCAATGAATGCTAAAGGAGGACCTGCCAATTCCTCGCGAAAGGCGATACCCGTAGAAAAAACATTTTTGCCTCTGTTGGGATTCGAACTCGAACCTCTGGATTAACAGGCGGACATGCTATCCATCGCACCACGGGTACCACGAGTACTATATGCTAGCATAAAAAAATGCTTTGTATAAGCATGCCTAATAAAATGCTTTGTTTTTGTTCCCCAAGGAAAATTTTTACTGTACCATATACTAGCATAAAAAAACGCACCTATTGTTGTTTTTGTAATCACATCTTCTGTCTGTGAATACGAGCGAGCTGAAAAAAATGGCGTGAAAAATTTATGAAAGTATGTGTGAGGTAAGTTTATTTTCATTTGACGTTTTAGTAGTTTTTTACTAGCGCAGTTCTCACTGTTCAACTAGTAGGCCAAGCTTGGCTGGATGCATAGAGTGGTATAGCACAAGAGGGAAACCACTTACTTTTTTGCCACACAATTTCCATTTGCTTACATTGTTGCTTTTGTAGCACAAGATTTATCTGTGATACACATATTCAGCTGAATACAAATAAGTATAAGTGAAATTACACATACTAATTTATATTCGGATATCAAACTGGTTCTGAAATCTAAATATAAAGTGGTTGTTTGAAGAAGTCTGTGGATGGATTCAGCTGTGTGTGTTACGCTTACGCTTTCTTATGTCTCCTCTGTGGTTTGATGTAAGTTTGATGGTCTCTTGTCACTAGCATTCAACTCGTCCAACTTTATTTTTCAGTTCAGATAGTTAAATTAGTCGTCGAACTTTATTTTAATAAAATTTCACAAATAATTTACATAATCGTAGCAAAAGGTATGAATTAACTTGCAGCCATATACGCAACAAAAGTACTTTCTGGCATGCATAACTTTTTATTTTATTGAAGTTATATTTTATTTCATACTTTTCTGTGATCAATTACCTTTTTTTCCTGGTTTACATGAAATTTTTCGCGATTTGGATAGTTTCTAGGTTACTTCATCAGAATTGTCTGTCAAAGTTCAAAATCACACACGTTGGAAAAGCGGTCTTTTGAGGATTCACATTACTTATCCAACATTGGTCGTTCAGACCAAAGCCTGTCCAACAATTTGTACAGTGTGAACTAATCTATTTTGAAACTTTGACAGGTTTTTTTATTTTCACCACTATGCTATGAATCAAAGCTTGTATGCAAAAATGCAATTTAAATTAATTTCTAAATGTTTGTTTAGTTTTGGAAAAGGCATAAATTTGGGTACTACCAGTCAGTGCATATGTGTGTTTGTCAATGCTTTTTATGCACAAAACTTAACTGATACTGTTTTGATTTCAGATTAATGCTACTTTTCGTGTTTTGTAACTGCTCTCTAGGAATGATGATAGTAATAATAATAATAATAATTACTCTTATTTTAGCTTTACCGTACCTATTTAACATTATTTTAAGAGAAAACTATTTGTTTAATTCACTGTTTCCAACAGGTTGTTTGTTTGAAATAAAATACAATGATAACTGCAGTGCTAGAATACGCTCCCCTATTCTTATTGAATCTTTTATTATCAAACGAACATTTGTTGATCTGATATTTTAATAAATGAAAAGATTAGTAAAGTTTTTAACAGTTAAAACACTTATTTTATTTCCTCAGATGTACATTTCAGAAGCAATGCTTCCATCGTCAGTGAGATTTATAAAATTAAATTAAATTAAATTATTTGTCAAAAAACTAATAATAAACAAAAATGTTTCTAAACAAAAATTACAGTTGAGTTGAGTTGAATCTATTAAAAAATTTTTTGAATATTGAATCTTTGATTGGTCCATCATCACTATTCATTAGATTATTTTTGTTTTTAAATATGTAAAATGATTTAAAAGCATCTAATTCATAATTGCTATTTACATTTCTTATTAGTTTTAAATTTTGCAAACTAAAGCTATGACTATTTTCTAGCATATGTTCTGCAACACTTGAATTTTCTTTTTCATTGTATTTAAGATGTGCAAAATGTTCTTTAAATCTTTTTTCATCCGATAGAATAAATTCCTGACTTTTGAAGTTGTTCAATTTTATCCTTAGATCCTCCAATCAGATTTTTTATTTTTATTTCGCTGCACTCACTCATACGGATATTATATTTATTAAAGGTTGGTTTTATCTTAGATGTTATTTCTGGATAGAAATAAAATTTTGAATATTTCTTTTCGTCATTTCCTTCATTCCTTATTAGATCTAAAGTTGTATAATTTCTCAATTCTTGTTTTCTTCTATGTGCAATTATTAAATCTTCAATCAATTCTTCAGTATATCCATTAATTTTGGCTATGTCTTTAATTTTTTGGAATTCTTTTATTTTTGTTTCTATAGTCATTGGAATATTTAGAGCTCTAAAAATCATTGAGTGAAAAGCTGACATCTTATGTTCAAAGGAATGGAACGAGTCTGATGTAATGTATCTCAGAGTATTCGTTGGTTTTCTGTATATATCCAATTCGAAATTGTCTCCATTCCGAGTTATACTTAAATCCAGAAAATTTAGTTTCCCTTCAATTTCTTCTTCATATGTAAATTTTATTGATGGGTATTTAGCTCTATTTAATTTGTTAATGAGCTGACGGAGTTCATGTTTTTTGATTATCGCCCATATATCATCTACATATCTTAACCAAATTCTTGGGAAATTTACTTGATTTTTCATTTCAGTTTCTATATGCGACATAAATAAATTTGCTAAAAACGGTCTCATATGTGATCCCATACTGCAACCAAATTTTTGTCTGTAAAACTTTTCATTAAACTGGAACCAATTTTCATCCATGCACAGTTTAGTAAGTTTTACAAATTCATTTATTTCTTCTGTATTAAGTGTATTTCTTTCTAGCCATTTTCTCAGAAAAACTAAAGTTTCATCAATTGGAACATTTGGATATAATGAAACAACATCGAATGAAACTTGAATCTCATTGCTAGCTATTTTTAAGTTCTTTACTTTTTCTGCAAATTCAATTCCATTTTTAATAGCTGCTGTTTCAAATTTGATTGGGAGATTATTTAGTTTTTCTAATAACCAACATTCAAGTTTTGATAATATTGATCCAGTTGTTGATGTAATTGGTCTTATTTGTTTTCCTGGTTTATGTAATTTTAACTGAGAATATAATCTTGGTAAAATTGGATTTGAAACATTTAATTTCCTTGATAAATTAGGATCATTAAAAACTTTAACTGCTTGTTTGATAGCTTCTTTAGTTCTCCTTATCATTCCCGGTAAAGGATTAAAAATTACTTCTTCATAAGGTCCAGTTCTTATAAATTGTTCAGTTATTGCAATATATTCTTGTTTGTCTAGTATTACAATATTATTGCTTTTATCAGCTTTACTGAAAATAACTGAAGCTTTCTATTCTTTTAAACTTTTCGCTGCTCCTCTAAAATTTTTCATTTTAGCAGTCATGTTCGTTAGATCGTTAAAATTAATTTTATCTATAGTTTCGGACCTTACTCTAACTTTATCGTCAGGATCATTGAAATGTTTCAGAGCTGTTTCAATGTTAATCAAAGCACTTTGGATAGCTTTTTCTTTTGTTGGTTGCAATGCAAAATTTAATCCTCTATTGAGTAATTCCAATTCATTTGTTGTAAATTCCAAACTTGAAAAATTTTTTACGAAATCTTCTACTGGTTCTACTTCTTTAAAAATCTTCTTTTGCTCATTATAATTGACTCTACCTATTAAAAGATTGAATTTTTTAATTAAGATTTGTTTTTTCTTACCAAAAAAAAAAAACTTACTAAACTGTGCATGGATGAAAATTGGTTCCAGTTTAATGAAAAGTTTTACAGACAAAAATTTGGTTGCAGTATGGGATCACATATGAGCCCGTTTTTAGCAAATTTATTTATGTCGCATATAGAAACTGAAATGAAAAATCAAGTAAATTTCCCAAGAATTTGGTTAAGATATGTAGATGATATATGGGCGATAATCAAAAAACATGAACTCCGTCAGCTCATTAACAAATTAAATAGAACTAAATACCCATCAATAAAATTTACATATGAAGAAGTGTGGTATAAACAATAAATAAACCGACACGGTTGACTGTCAAGAAACAACTCAACTTTTTCATTAGGAAGATTCAATGTGATCGTTGTCCAGACAAGGTCAACGCAAAATCACTGAACGTGGGAAAGTGCATGGCTTGCATATTACACGTAGTGAAATATGCAAGCACTGCGTATAAATGCATTCGGTGACTTTGGCTACCTGTGTCTGGGCCAGGTTGCACGCAGTCGGATTAGATTACGACAGCCAAACGTGCATGCAACTGGAATATTACACCACATTTCCTCCCCCTTTTGAAAAGCTTTCAATTTATTTAAACAAGATCATAGTTAAAAATTATTACAATAAAAAAATTTAAGATATGATATTATAATTTTAGTTAACATCTAGTAAAATTGTTGTTTAATTTTTAGTTTTACATTAATATAAGTCTTACTCTAAGATTTTTTTGTTTTGTATTTTTATTACTAGATATTTATTTACTTTTTTGTTTACATCTTCTTTTTGCATAAGCTAGTTACAGATTGTGTTTTTTTTTTTTTATTTATTTAAACATGTAAATGTGCATATCGTGTATTTATACATATCATGTCTGAACATTTTGACAAGCTGTTTAATTTTTAGATATGTTATTTAGGTTACATAAGTTCAATTAATTAATAGTTTTTTTTTTTTTTTATCTATTTTACATTATATTATAACTTTTGCTTTTGGAAACGGGGGAATTCATTGGATAGGTAAGATCTGTTTTTCCATTTGTTTTTTCATCTGTGGATACTAACAATGGTAGGCTTTGGCGAAGGGAATTGATTGGATAGGTAAGGTCTGTGTTTTCATTTGTAGACACTAACAATGGTAGACTTCGTGTCCCCTTCATTTTTATGGGATGGGAGTTGTCGGTAGTGAAGGAATTAGATTTCTTTGCACATCTAATGCAAATTATTTAAAGCAGGATAGTTTTAAACGATAGAAATAAAAAGAACATGAGGAGTAGGATAATCACTCCGTAAATAGCTGATTTAGTTAGCCAAGTGTCGTTTTTGTATTTATGATCCCGCAGATGAACTTCAAGAGGAAGACTGTTTGTGGCCAACTCAAACCCTACAATGTTTAGATCTTTTGAGTGAGATCGATGTTCGAAACTTACATCAGGAATCTCAATGTCTGCCATGAAACTTGAACTGAAAAATATAGTAATGTTTGACAATTTTACCGTCTGTTGGACAGTTTCTAAAGTTATTTCCGTGGACATGGCCTTGCATCCTGGATCTAGGCTAACTATTCCTGTGTCTTTAATGAGAGCTATTTTGTAGATTTCTCTACACATTATTTTTAAAGGGATTTCATGTGGAGCAACATATAACCAGGTATTAGCTTTATTTAGGTTGTACCAAATCTCTTGAGTTGAATTAAAAACGCGAATGTTACAGTTTATTGGTTTCTTGTACCCTGCCATTAAATTTATTAGTTCCCTGAATTTTCATTCCGAACAACCAAGTTATTTTTATTTAAATAAAAGTCTTCTTTGTATTTTATTAAATGGCCGAAACTGTTGGAACTTAAGAAGGCGTAACCACGTTTAGCGGTATTAATGAGCTCAGATGATATATATCTCACCGTTACCTCTACAATTTTTTGTAAATCAGCAGGGACAAAGCTCTTTACCTTGAAGGGTAGTTTAAAGGTTGCAATGTTCTCTAACTGAATTTCTTGCAAAGCATTCTTAAGTTCCGGGGACGATAGCAGAAACCTATTCAAGTGCCCCATTTTTGCATCGTTTACTATGTCTAGAATCTGGTTCTGTCTAAACTCTAGGCTAACTGATTCAGTTGTCAAAAACATTATTTTCTTGTCGATTGAACTATGTATCTGCTCTAGAGTTGTTAAATTTTCTAATTTTGAATAAATGTCGTTTATGTCGTTTTGTATTCGTGCAAAGTTAGTGCTATATTTTTCATAAGAAACGTTTAGACTCCTACCTAGGTTAGAAATTACTGACACCTGTTTGTTGAGAACATGAGCGATAGACTTTTGATTCTCTTGAAGTTCTTGCACAGACGAATAAATTTCTTGTGCGTCTCTATCGTCCATAACTCCAAACAGAGCATTAGTAATTTCACCGACAACATTTATAACCCCTCGTTTTTGGCGAACTTTCGGTTCGAACAGGTTTTTCAAGATTTCTTGATTCTGCTTTACCCTCGAATGCATCGCAGTCAATGACTTATGCCCTGTTCGACAATGGTGTTCTATTAACCGCTGTAGCGCTTGGTCTTTCTTTGTGCTGTTGCACGTGTTGAAGAAATGGTTGACGGCTGTAATAAGTAGGTCTGACTCAGCAACTACGTCTTTTCCTTGGAGGTGCGAGACAATCTTCCAATTGTTTAGTGAATGCTGCATTATTCCCACTTTTTCTCCATGGACTCCCGTCTCATTCTTTAATACCGATACATGGAATTGCGCATGGGTGCAAGACCAAGTCATCATTAGGACACAGTAAAAATACCAACTGGACATGGTTGCTGTACATGAAATTAGCCAAAAATAATAAACATGGTTGCTGTACATGAAATTAGCCAAAAATAATAAAACCAACGTTGACATAAAATAAAACCAAAAGTACAAAAATATATGGATTGAATGGAATTCCATAAAATGTTAAATATCTTGAAATTGAAGCTTAAAACCAGATCAATGGAAACATTTTTAGGAATGTCAGTAATTAGAAATTAAAATGTAACTAAAATAAAATCTAGAAGAAACATTAAAAAAATTAGCGGAAGCTTCTTGCTATGAGTTTGAAAACTAATTAATCTGCAACTCGTTAACCTTTAAGAATACTAAAAAGGAGTATTTAAGGAAGAGCAACTAATTTCTTGACTCGTTTGGCATTCCGTAAATTTTTGTCTTTTGCAGATGGATAGGGCAATGAATTTTTGTAATTAAAAAAAAAAATTTAACTAAAGGCCCTAAAATATGCTGGTAGACTCTTCTATTCATAAAAATGTTTGAGTCGATTGTTATGAACCCTTTCAAGCTTATTTTTACGTGAAATAGAAGTTTTCACATTGTTATGAACTTCCTTAACTTCAAATGGCCCTGTAAACAAGGGACAAAGTTTGTTTTTTCTGCTCATGTCTTGTAGAAGAACCAAATCACCTACTTTGAAAGACTGGGGATTTATTTTTTTATCAAAATATTCCCTTGTCTTTTCCTTACTCTTATCAATGTTAGTTCTAGCAACCTGATAAGCCTTCTGGAGTTTATGTCTCAGTTCAAAAAAATAGTTTTCGTGATCATATATAGGAGTTGGTGTCCTCGTTATGACAGTTGGCATAGGAGATTTAAAACCGAAGAGAACATCCATGGGAGTAAGCTTGGAGCTAGCGTGTGGAGTGTTATTGTGCACATACACAGCTTGTCGAAGCCATTGATCCCAATCAGAGGGGTTGCTTTTTGAAAATGATCTTAAGTACTCTGCCAATGGCCCATGGTTACGTTCCAAGGCTCCATTTGCTTGTGGATGATAAGCCGTAGTTTCAAGTTTCCTGATGTTTAGAAACTTGCACACCTTTTTAAAAAGTTCACTACAAAAGTTAGCACCCCGATCTGTCAATAAATGCTGTGGCGATCTATATCTGCTAATTATTTCATCATAGAAAACCTTAGCTACAGTTCCTGCTTCCATATTGGGTAGTGCATAGCAGTCCATAAATCGAGTTAAATCGTCCTCAAAAGTTAGTATGAATTTGTTTCCTAGAATAGTGGTAGGTAAAGGTCCCACAATATCCATGAAAACTTTGTCGAAGGGTTTTCTCGAAGTTGCCGATATCATCATAGGCATCAAAGTATGTTTCGATTTTTTGTTAATTTGGCACTGTTTGCAGGCTTTAACATGCTTTTTTATGTCAGCAAACATATTTTTCCACTTGAAGTTGGATCTTATCCGTAAGTAAGTTTTTAAGACACCCTGGTGTCCACCTAATGGAGAATTATGGTACTTTTTTAAAACTTCACTAATTTCGTCTTCCTTTGTTAGATAAATTGTACTACTGTCTTTCTTTTTGCTATCGCTTGAACATTCCTGCTGTAGATAACTTGTGTCGCTATCACTATCAGTTACACTTTCACTGTCAGAGCAACATGGATAATTATCTACTTTTGGTTGATTTGAACTATCAGCTCTTACCAAAGCTGTCTTTGATCTTGCCTGATGTCCGTTATTTTGCTTATTGTTGGAATTATTTGAATCGTCTTTAGTTTGGGAATTAGATTGTGCTCTAGTTATTGCATGTACCTTATTCATATCATAGTTATCGGGAATTCGGCTAAGGGCGTCAGCCACAACATTTTGCTTTCCTGGCTTGTATTTTATTTCGAAATCAAACTCTGATAGTTTGTGCCGAAAATTAGTCAACCTGGTGGAATCTTGAGAAATTTTAAAAAAATGGACCAATGGCTGGTGGTCTGTATATAATATAAATTTTCTACCTAGCAGGTAACACCTAAAATTTTTAACAGCCCAAACTATGGCCAAACCTTCTCGTTCAATTGTGGAATAGCGACGCTCTGTAGCACTTAAAATTCTACTTGCAAAGGCTATCGGCAAATCAAGACCATTTCTAATCTGAGAAAGAACAGCTCCTAATGTTGTTCCACTGGCATCCGTGGTGAGGAAAAATTCTTTTTTGAAATCTGGATAGATAAGTATTGGTGGACTAGAAAGAATAGCTTTCAAAGTAGTGAAAGCCGTTTCACAATCGCTATTCCAACTAAAAGGAACGTCTTTGTGAGTGATATTACGTAAAGGTCTTTCTAAAGCGGAAAAGTTAGGAACGCTACGCCTGTAAAAATTTGCCATCCCTAAAAATGACTGAATTTCCTTAGAATTTTTTGGTGTTGGGATTTCTAATATACTTCTCACTTTAGCCTTGTCTGGAAAAACGCCGTTTTGAGTAATGTTAAATCCCAGATAAACGATCTCCCGCCGAAGAAAATTACATTTACGAGGTTGTAACCGCAGATTGAAGTCTCGAATTTTTTCGAAAACACATATCAGTTTTCTGTTGTGATCTTCAAGATTTTTTCCATAGATCACAATGTCATCCAGATATACAAAACATTTGTTGCCCTGAAGCCCTGTCAGTATGTGATTCATAAGGCGTTGAAAGGTTGCTGGTGCCCCTTTCAAACCGAATGGCATTCGAATAAATTCATAATGTCCTCTATCAGTGCTGAACGCCGTTTTCTGTCTGTCATTTTTTTCGATTGAAACTTGGTGATAGCCACTCGCTAAATCTAGTGTTGAAAAATATCTACTATTGCCTAATTGGTCGAGAATTTCATCGATTCTCGGCAAAGGAAAAACATCACCTACAGTAATTTCGTTGAGCTTTCTAAAATCAACGACAACTCTGTGCTGCTTATTTCCATTTTGATCAACTTTTTTGGGTACAACTAAAAGCGGACTATTCCATGGACTTATGCTATTTTTAATTATATTATTTTTTAACATTTGTTTTACCTGATCATCTATTATTTGTTTTTGAGATTCAGGTAATCTATACTGTTTGATGTTAATGGGTCCCCGACTTGTATCAGTGGGAATTGCGTGAGCCATAGCTCTTGTGTGCGGCAACTTGTCTCCTTCAAGATAAAAAACGTCTGAGAACTGAGTACAGATTTCTTCGATAGTTTCTTTTTCCTCTTGGTTAAGAGTTTTTTGCAGACTTAGTTCTTTGAATAGTCTGTTTAGTCTTTCAGTTTTCTTTTCTTTATTGGCATGGTTTGGTTTGGTGACGCTTGCAACAAATGAAGATTTTAAATTTCTTGTTCCATTAGAATTGCAACAAGTATCTGTGACTATATAATCACAAAGATTGTAATGGTGTATGGTGACGTCATGGAGGTTTTTTTCTTCAGACGCAGTGTTTGCTATACTTAAAACTACTTGACCATTGTGTATTTTATTTAAGCATGCACCAATAAAAACTTGAGGTATAATCTCGCAAGAATAACACATCAGTTCAGTGCCATTTGCGGCATCGTTAATGATGCTGTTAACTATTATTTCGCTCCTCGGGGGTAAAGTCACTGTAACTTTAGAAGCAATAACATTTTTAGGGAATGACTTCACCGTAGGCTTAGCTTGTTTTTCAAAAAATTCATCTCCGATAAGTTGGGTTGGGCAACCACCTTGCGAAGGTGGATAAGTTACAGGACAAACTGTTTGCCCAACTTCATCAAATGGTTGAACACCGTGCGAAGGTGTTACTTGATTTGACTTAACTATCGGAAAAGAATTCTTCTGTGAGTGGTTCTTAGTAGCCATCCCAATATTTTGTTCACAGAGATCACCCTTCGCATGAAGAAATTTTAGCGATCTGTTAGGACCTTCAATATTGGTGTAAGGAAACAGAATGTCCTGCCCCAAGATACCATCACAATTTAAGGATGGAATTTTTTCCGTGACATGTAACTTACATTCAATTGGCGGATCTAGTAAAATTTTAGATTCTACTGACCCTAATGTAGTGCCGTTGGAAAATATTCCATCAATTGCAATAGCATCTGTTTTGTTAACAAAGACGTCATCTCCAAGCACGTCTTTATTAACTAAGCTGACGTCTGAGCCTGTATCTACTAATAAATTTAAATTTCTTTCTAAGCATACGTCTACTGGAATATTTACAATTCCATCCTTTACCAATTTTTCGTTGGATGAGGGTTTGGTGTTTTTTTCCCTCATCCAACCTGTTATTAGTTTTTTGACTGTTTTTGATTTTCGTCCCAGCGCTTCTTTGTGAAGCATTCCTCTATCCCATGCCCTTTTCGCAAGCAAAAATCGCATTTTTTTTTGTTTTGCTCACTTCGTTTCCTATTCAGATCATTTGTAAGCATTACCGAATAGTTCGACTGTTGCTTGCGCCTATAAGCAGGCTGCTGTGGATCCGGTTGGTTCGCAACTGATCTCAATGATATTTTGGCTGCAGTTGCCAGCCTCATGCCCATAAATTTTGCAGTTTGGACAAAAAGGTGTCATTCGTCGCTTCCTGCACTCTTGGAAAGAATGGTTTACCTCATTGCAAAAATTGCAGTTTATAGAGCCACTCTCTCCAACTCTAGGAGATTTTTGTTCGTAGGTGGGTATTTGATAAGGGGAACTCAAAGAATAAATTCCTGCACTTGCTTGCCTGGGGTTTTCGCAACAATTTCCATTAAAACTTGTCATGCTGTTAGTATTGAACACAGGATATTTTTGTTCGTAAGCGGGTAACTGATAAGGGGAATTTAAAGAATAAATTCCTGCACTTGCTTGCCTGGGGTTTTCAAAACAATTGCCATTAAAACTTGTCACACTGTTAGTATTGAAAGGAGGAGATTTTTTTTCGTAAGCGGGTAACTGACTAGAGGAATTCAAAGAACAAATTCCTGCACTAGGTTGTCGAGGGCTTTCACAATAACTGCCATTAAAATTTTTCATGCTGGGATTATTATATGGGCCTACACCGTAATCAGTTGGGCTATTCAAATCATATTGCCAAGCTCCTTCACTGTTGAAAGACGACGCGAAAGCATTTGGAAACCCAGTAGCCATGTATGCTAATTGAGGATCTATTAGCTCCCGCTTTAAAATTTTTTGGACAGTTTCCGTTAAGCTACTCTCATCAAGACCTAGGGCATACTGTCGGAGATGTAAATTACACAGCCCTGTCTTGAAAGAGTGTATTGCGGCGAGCTCGAGGTCTTTCATTATTGGCGTAGAATCTGGGCCATAGCTTGTTTTGGCCTCTTCTTGGCAATTACTTAACAACCTATTTAATGAGTTTTTTAGTTGAGATATTCCACGTGTTTTTTAATCTAATAAATGAAAAGATTAGTAAAGTTTTTAACAGTTAAAACACTTATTTTATTTCCTCAGATGTACATTTCAGAAGCAATGCTTCCATCGTCAGTGAGATTTATAAAATTAAATTAAATTAAATTATTTGTCAAAAAACTAATAATAAACAAAAATGTTTCTAAACAAAATTACAGTTGAGTTGAGTTGAATCTATTAAAAAATTTTTTGAATATTGAATCTTTGATTGGTCCATCATCACTATTCATTAGATTATTTTTGTTTTTAAATATGTAAAATGATTCAAAAGCATCTAATTCATAATTGCTATTTACATTCCTTATTAGTTTTAAATTTTGCAAACTAAAGCTATGACTATTTTCTAGCATATGTTCTGCAACACTTGACTTTTCTTTTTCATTATATTTAAGATGTGCAAAATGTTCTTTAAATCTTTTTAGAATAGGTCTTCTTGTCTGTCCTATATATTCTTTTGCACAATCATTACATCCGATAGAATAAATTCCTGACTTTTGAAGTTGTTCAATTTTATCCTTAGATCCTCCAATCAGATTTTTTATTTTTATTTCGCTGCACTCACTCATACGGATATTATATTTATTAAAGATTGGTTTTATCTTAGATGTTATTTCTGGATAGAAATAAAATTTTGAATATTTCTTTTCGTCATTTCCTTCATTCCTTATTAGATCTAAAGTTGTATAATTTCTCAATTCTTGTTTTCTTCTATGTGCAATTGTTAAATCTTCAATCAATTCTTCAGTATATCCATTAATTTTGGCTATGTCTTTAATTTTTTGGAATTCTTTTATTTTTGTTTCTATAGTCATTGGAATATTTAGAGCTCTAAAAATCATTGAGTGAAAAGCTGACATCTTATGTTCAAAGGAATGGAACGAGTCTGATGTAATGTATCTCAGAGTATTCGTTGGTTTTCTGTATATATCCAATTCGAAATTGTCTCCATTCCGAGTTATACTTAAATCCAGAAAATTTAGTTTCCCTTCAATTTCTTCTTCATATGTAAATTTTATTGATGGGTATTTAGTTCTATTTAATTTGTTAATGAGCTGACGGAGTTCATGTTTTTTGATTATCGCCCATATATCATCTACATATCTTAACCAAATTCTTGGGAAATTTACTTGATTTTTCATTTCAGTTTCTATATGCGACATAAATAAATTTGCTAAAAACGGGCTCATATGTGATCCCATACTGCAACCAAATTTTTGTCTGTAAAACTTTTCATTAAACTGGAACCAATTTTCATCCATGCACAGTTTAGTAAGTTTTACAAATTCATTTATTTCTTCTGGTTTAAGTGTATTTCTTTCTAGCCATTTTCTCAGAAAAACTAAAGTTTCATCAATTGGAACATTTGGATATAATGAAACAACATCGAATGAAACTTGAATCTCATTGCTAGCTATTTTTAAGTTCTTTACTTTTTCTGCATATTCAATTCCATTTTTTATAGCTGCTGTTTCAAATTTGATTGGGAGATTATTTAGTTTTTCTAATAACCAACATTCAAGTTTTGATAATATTGATCCAGTTGTTGATGTAATTGGTCTTATTTGTTTTCCTGGTTTATGTAATTTTAACTGAGAATATAATCTTGGTAAAATTGGATTTGAAACATTTAATTTCCTTGATAAATTAGGATCATTATATCCAAATGTTCCAATTGATGAAACTTTAGTTTTTCTGAGAAAATGGCTAGAAAGAAATACACTTAAACCAGAAGAAATAAATGAATTTGTAAAACTTACTAAACTGTGCATGGATGAAAATTGGTTCCAGTTTAATGAAAAGTTTTACAGACAAAAATTTTACGTTAAATTTACATATGAAGAAGAAATTGAAGGGAAACTAAATTTTCTGGATTTAAGTATAACTCGGAATGGAGACAATTTCGAATTGGATATATACAGAAAACCAACGAATACTCTGAGATACATTACATCAGACTCGTTCCATTCCTTTGAACATAAGATGTCAGCTTTTCACTCAATGATTTTTAGAGCTCTAAATATTCCAATGACTATAGAAACAAAAATAAAAGAATTCCAAAAAATTAAAGACATAGCCAAAATTAATGGATATACTGAAAAATTGATTGAAGATTTAACAATTGCACATAGAAGAAAACAAGAATTGAGAAATTATACAACTTTAGATCTAATAAGGAATGAAGGAAATGACGAAAAGAAATATTCAAAATTTTATTTCTATCCAGAAATAACATCTAAGATAAAACCAATCTTTAATAAATATAATATCCGTATGAGTGAGTGCAGCGAAATAAAAATAAAAAATCTGATTGGAGGATCTAAGGATAAAATTGAACAACTTCAAAAGTCAGGAATTTATTCTATCGGATGTAATGATTGTGCAAAAGAATATATAGGACAGACAAGAAGACCTATTCTAAAAAGATTTAAAGAACATTTTGCACATCTTAAATATAATGAAAAAGAAAAGTCAAGTGTTGCAGAACATATGCTAGAAAATAGTCATAGCTTTAGTTTGCAAAATTTAAAACTAATAAGGAATGTAAATAGCAATTATGAATTAGATGCTTTTGAATCATTTTACATATTTAAAAACAAAAATAATCTAATGAATAGTGATGATGGACCAATCAAAGATTCAATATTCAAAAAATTTTTTAATAGATTCAACTCAACTCAACTGTAATTTTGTTTAGAAACATTTTTGTTTATTATTAGTTTTTTGACAAATAATTTAATTTAATTTAATTTTATAAATCTCACTGACGATGGAAGCATTGCTTCTGAAATGTACATCTGAGGAAATAAAATAAGTGTTTTAACTGTTAAAAACTTTACTAATCTTTTCATTTATTAGATTAAAAAACACGTGGAATATCTCAACTAAAAAACTCATCAATTATGGCTAACGTGCTTCAAGAGATACAAAAAACAAAAAATAGATACCTGAAACTGAGGACGAAGATTAAATATTTACAAGCAGATATATTTTTTCTTAGAAGATGTAAGAAACAGAATGTTTTTCCGAATTTTATTCAACTTTGGGGTCCAACAAATTGTGAAAATAAGGGAATTATAGAGAAAGCTATTTGTGCAGGACAGAAAATGTGGCTTAATCTTGAAATAAAGTCTAAATACTCAAAGCTGTCTGTAATTGAACGTGAGGCATATTCCCTGCATCTATATCTCAGCAATAAACTAAATCATGAGGGAAATAATCAAATGCAAATAATGGAACAATCAAGCGATTGGAATAATTTTATTATGCATGTTCAAGATACAGTTGACTGTAAATTTGGTAAGAAAAAACAAATCTTAATTAAAAAATTCAATCTTTTAATAGGTAGAGTCAATTATAATGAGCAAAAGAAGATTTTTAAAGAAGTAGAACCAGTAGAAGATTTCGTAAAAAATTTTTCAAGTTTGGAATTTACAACAAATGAATTGGAATTACTCAATAGAGGATTAAATTTTGCATTGCAACCAACAAAAGAAGAAGCTATCCAAAGTGCTTTGATTAACATTGAAACAGCTCTGAAACATTTCAATGATCCTGACGATAAAGTTAGAGTAAGGTCCGAAGCTATAGATAAAATTAATTTTAACGATCTAACGAACATGACTGCTAAAATGAAAAATTTTAGAGGAGCAGCGAAAAGTTTAAAAGAAAAGAAAGCTTCAGTTATTTTCAGTAAAGCTGATAAAAGCAATAATATTGTAATACTAGACAAACAAGAATATATTGCAATAACTGAACAATTTATAAGAACTGGACCTTATGAAGAAGTAATTTTTAATCCTTTACCGGGAATGATAAGGAGAACTAAAGAAGCTATCAAACAAGCAGTTAAAGTTTTGAATGATCCTAATTTATCAAGGAAATTAAATGTTTCAAATCCAATTTTACCAAGATTATATTCTCAGTTAAAATTACATAAACCAGGAAAACAAATAAGACCAATTACATCAACAACTGGATCAATATTATCAAAACTTGAATGTTGGTTATTAGAAAAACTAAATAATCTCCCAATCAAATTTGAAACAGCAGCTATAAAAAATGGAATTGAATATGCAGAAAAAGTAAAGAACTTAAAAATAGCTAGCAATGAGATTCAAGTTTCATTCGATGTTGTTTCATTATATCCAAATGTTCCAATTGATGAAACTTTAGTTTTTCTGAGAAAATGGCTAGAAAGAAATACACTTAAACCAGAAGAAATAAATGAATTTGTAAAACTTACTAAACTGTGCATGGATGAAAATTGGTTCCAGTTTAATGAAAAGTTTTACAGACAAAAATTTGGTTGCAGTATGGGATCACATATGAGCCCGTTTTTAGCAAATTTATTTATGTCGCATATAGAAACTGAAATGAAAAATCAAGTAAATTTCCCAAGAATTTGGTTAAGATATGTAGATGATATATGGGCGATAATCAAAAAACATGAACTCCGTCAGCTCATTAACAAATTAAATAGAACTAAATACCCATCAATAAAATTTACATATGAAGAAGAAATTGAAGGGAAACTAAATTTTCTGGATTTAAGTATAACTCGGAATGGAGACAATTTCGAATTGGATATATACAGAAAACCAACGAATACTCTGAGATACATTACATCAGACTCGTTCCATTCCTTTGAACATAAGATGTCAGCTTTTCACTCAATGAATTTTAGAGCTCTAAATATTCCAATGACTATAGAAACAAAAATAAAAGAATTCCAAAAAATTAAAGACATAGCCAAAATTAATGGATATACTGAAGAATTGATTGAAGATTTAACAATTGCACATAGAAGAAAACAAGAATTGAGAAATTATACAACTTTAGATCTAATAAGGAATGAAGGAAATGACGAAAAGAAATATTCAAAATTTTATTTCTATCCAGAAATAACATCTAAGATAAAACCAATCTTTAATAAATATAATATCCGTATGAGTGAGTGCAGCGAAATAAAAATAAAAAATCTGATTGGAGGATCTAAGGATAAAATTGAACAACTTCAAAAGTCAGGAATTTATTCTATCGGATGTAATGATTGTGCAAAAGAATTTATAGGACAGACAAGAAGACCTATTCTAAAAAGATTTAAAGAACATTTTGCACATCTTAAATATAATGAAAAAGAAAAGTCAAGTGTTGCAGAACATATGCTAGAAAATAGTCATAGCTTTAGTTTGCAAAATTTAAAACTAATAAGGAATGTAAATAGCAATTATGAAATAGATGCTTTTGAATCATTTTACATATTTAAAAACAAAAATAATCTAATGAATAGTGATGATGGACCAATCAAAGATTCAATATTCAAAAAATTTTTTAATAGATTCAACTCAACTCAACTGTAATTTTGTTTAGAAACATTTTTGTTTATTATTAGTTTTTTGACAAATAATTTAATTTAATTTAATTTTATAAATCTCACTGACGATGGAAGCATTGCTTCTGAAATGTACATCTGAGGAAATAAAATAAGTGTTTTAACTGTTAAAAACTTTACTAATCTTTTCATTTAACCTATTTAATCTGAAACCGAATTGCGTTACGGTCTCATTTGAAATTTGCCGACACTGACGTAGCTCGTTTGTTATTTGAATATACGTTTTTCTTGGTAGAAAATTTTGGTTCAGCACTTGTTCTAATTCTTCGAGGCTCGCCACTGATTTCATTGAAATCAATGCAAAGGCATTGCCCCGCAGCCTTGTTAATACAAGGTTGTTAAACAGAGGCTTTTCAGCCTCTTCAAGGCATTGCCACACTTGTTTGCAGCAACCTATGAAACTTTGGACCTCGAGCACTATCCCTGGGTGATAAACACCCGAAAACGTGGGAATCAAAGTTGACACCAAACGTGCAACCTTTTCGTTGCTCATTGCAGGATGTTCTTTAAAAATATTTTTTGGTTGAATCTCAATATTTTTTATGGCCTTTTCTAAATCAGCTAACTGAGGTGTTAAAGAAAAGGAAGGGATTGAAAATTCGGGATTTGGTTGGTTGGCTATGTTCCCTTTTTTAAAATTACTTATATCTAACTTAAACTGTTTTGATAACTTACTTAGTGTTGCTAGGCGTTCTTTTTGTCTGTCGTCTATATCGCCTAATTGTTTATGGAGTTGCTCCTCAATTGATGATTGATGATTGGTGAAAGATGTTTGTTCCAGTGGGTCGTCACTTCCGTCTTCCGTCGGCTTGAATTGTTTTCCGGATCTCGTTACTGATTCCTCACTCATTCCTCATAAGGTATAATTAGGTGTTTTTGTTTTTTCGTTATTTTTCTTGTTGTTGTTATACTCTACACTTATGTCGATTTCTTTTCACCCATTTGCAGTCGATAGCAGTTGTCACTAAATTCGATTCTTCTTTGGTATTTAGGAAATAGAAAGAGTAGCAATTTTTTTTTTTTTGAATGTGTGTGTATCTAATTGACAGATAAAGAGAAACAAGCACCAAAGAACAAAACACTTCATTCAAATTGTTAAGCACACAATTTTTATATATTTTTTTTTTCACAAAATGTTTTTCAAATTCACAACTAAATTCAAAACAGTTCTGCTTCCTTTTATTTTTTTTCCATATGCTGATGTTTTTCTTTGTTGTTTTTGATTTCTTGTTCACTTTACTGTTCACTTATAGACTTTTTCACTTAAGAGACTTTGGTCGTAGTGCTCTTTCCTGGCTGCGCCAAATTGTGGTATAAACAATAAATAAACCGACACGGTTGACTGTCAAGAAACAACTCAACTTTTTCATTAGGAAGATTCAATGTGATCGTTGTCCAGACAAGGTCAACGCAAAATCACTGAACGTGGGAAAGTGCATGGCTTGCATATTACACGTAGTGAAATATGCAAGCACTGCGTATAAATGCATTCGGTGACTTTGGCTACCTGTGTCTGGGCCAGGTTGCACGCAGTCGGATTAGATTACGACAGCCAAACGTGCATGCAACTGGAATATTACACCACAGAAGAAATTGAAAGGAAACTAAATTTTCTGGATTTAAGTATAACTCGGAATGGAGACAATTTCGAATTGGATATATACAGAAAACCAACGAATACTCTGAGATACATTACATCAGACTCGTTCCATTCTTTTGAACATAAGATGTCAGCTTTTCACTCAATGATTTTTAGAGCTCTAAATATTCCAATGACTATAGAAACAAAAATAAAAGAATTCCAAAAAATTAAAGACATAGCCAAAATTAATGGATATACTGAAGAATTGATTGAAGATTTAACAATTGCACATAGAAGAAAACAAGAATTGAGAAATTATACAACTTTAGATCTAACAAGGAATGAAGGAAATGACGAAAAGAAATATTCAAAATTTTATTTCTATCCAGAAATAACATCTAAGATAAAACCAATCTTTAATAAATATAATATCCGTATGAGTGAGTGCAGCGAAATAAAAATAAAAAATCTGATTGGAGGATCTAAGGATAAAATTGAAAATTATTCTATCGGATGTAATGATTGTGCAAAAGAATATATAGGACAGACAAGAAGACCTATTCTAAAAAGATTTAAAGAACATTTTGCACATCTTAAATACAATGAAAAAGAAAAGTCAAGTGTTGCAGAACATATGCTAGAAAATAGTCATAGCTTTAGTTTGCAAAATTTAAAACTAATAAGAAATGTAAATAGCAATTATGAATTAGATGCTTTTGAATCATTTTACATATTTAAAAACAAAAATAATCTAATGAATAGTGATGATGGACCAATCAAAGATTCAATATTCAAAAAATTTTTTAATAGATTCAACTCAACTCAACTGTAATTTTTGTTTAGAAACATTTTTGTTTATTATTAGTTTTTTGACAAATAATTTAATTTAATTTAATTTTATAAATCTCACTGACGATGGAAGCATTGCTTCTGAAATGTACATATGAGGAAATAAAATAAGTGTTTTAACTGTTAAAAACTTTACTAATCTTTTCATTTATTAGATTAAAAAACACGTGGAATATTTCAACTAAAAAACTCATCTGATATTTTAAAGAAAAGAATATAGAAAAATTGGAATTTCGAAAGTGAAAACAAAATTTTTTACAAAAAGTATTAAATATTATCAGCTCTATCGGGAATTCCCTGGAAAATATTTCTCCCGCGGAATCTACTATTCTCGAGAATACATTCCTCCTATCGGCAATCCCTCGCAGAATGCTTTTCCTTGGGAACAGGTTTTACCAACATAGAAATGAGGAAAAAATATTCTAACTTAGTTTTCGAATATTTTGACATTTCGTTTTTAAGAAAAAACAAAGAAGTTAGGTTGCATAAAAAGTTTTAATTAATAGAAATGCAAAGTTTATCAGTGTTATTTTTATTGTTATTAGAAGAAGAAGAACACAGGAGGCGAAATGAGTCGAGAGCTATACGACGTGGTTTAAGAGATCATTCAAATTTTGGCAAGGAAAATCTGTGGGTTAGAAAATGTTTGGTTCTTACAAAGAACTCACCAGGAACTCTCAGATTTTTTCCATAAAGCATCTCTGATGCTGAGGCTTTGATGTCGTCTTTGTATGCCGTCCTCAATCCCAACAGAACTGTTGGAAGAGCATCAACCCAGTTGGTTTTCTCATGACACATGAGAGCGGCTTTCGGGGAACGATGCCAACGTTCGACGAGTCCAATAGATGCCGGATGGTATGGCGATGTTCCAATGCGTGTTGTTCCACACTCGAGCTGAGTACCTTGGTCCGTTGTTAGTTGTTCAGGTGGACCAAACCGTGCAACCCAGTTTGTATAGAATGCACTTGTCACTGTTTCATGTCCGGTATGGGTATTGCCTCGGGCCATCGACTGAACCTATCGATCATGGTAAGACAATACCTGTAGCCCTTGCAGAGTGGCAAAACAATGATGTCAATGTGTACATGCTGGAATCGTTGCTCCGGGACAGTGATGGAATCTGAAATCACTCACATCTGGTGAGTGATGGATCTGGAGGGTGCGTATGTCTGTTGATTATGGACCGTTGACATTGGATGAACGTACGTGACCATTCCAGTGCATCCTTTTTGATGTTCGGCCACACATACTTTTGCCTTAACTGTAGACTTGTTGTTCGTTTACTTGGGTGTGCGAGGCCGTGAACAGAATCAAGGCCTTCCGACGAAGTTACGCTGGTATTTATGGTCGAATGATGCTATGATTGACGTCGCAATAAATTTTCACATCAGGTTCCAATGATAGCTTGCTCAACTTCAGGGCGGACTTTTCGTTTTTCAATAGCTCTTGAAGCTCTGCATCCAGTAACTGAGACAAGTGTAGCTCCCTTATGTCGAATTGCACTGACAGTGCATCTGCTACAGCATTTTCTTCACCGGGTAGATATGTTATGTCCGTGGTGAATTGGAATATGTTATCCAGATGTCTCAAGCAACGTTGTGGTGCCTTGTCCGAATGCTACTGGAAAGCGTAGATAAGTGGCTTGTGGTCGGTTTGAATCGTGAAAGGTCGACCATCCAAAATGTGTTTAGAGAATCGTACAGCAAGATAAATCGCTAGTAGCTCGCGATCATATGTGCTGTAACGACTCTGAGGTTTGGATAGTTTGCACGAAAAAAGACCGATCGGTTGAAACTCGTTCTCAAACACTTGTTCCAGCTTGGCACCAACAGCAACGTCCGATGCATCTGTTGTCAAGAAAAGTTTTGCTTTTGGGTTAAGGTGGTTGAGCAAAACGGCTTTCTTGACGTTGTCCTTGCAGAGTTCAAAGGCTTTTTCTGCGGAAGAGGTCCATGCAACTGGTCGCTTGTCGTTTTTCCTGGAGTCCTTGATGAGCTCATTCAATGGTGCATGAATATGAGCACAATTTGGAATGCAGCGATGGTAATAATTCACTATTCCAAGGAAGCGACGAAGCTCTACGATGGTTGTTGGCTTTGTGTAGTTTGCGATGTCCTCAATCCTATCTTCTGGTGGTCTACAGCCGTCTTTGTTGATCGCGTGGCCTAGGTAGGTAACTTGAGACTTACCGAAGACGCACTTTTTGATGTTGAGGATCAAGTTATGTTCCTGTAGACGTTGTAGCACCTGTCGAACGTGTTGCTGATGTTGCTCTTGGGATTCGGAACTAATTAGAATGTCGTCGACGTAGCAGAATGCGAAGTCCAGCCCACGTAGTACCATATCCATGAACCTTTGGAATGTCTGAGTGGCATTTTTCAGTCCGAAAGGCATGACTAAAAACTCAAACAGTCCAAATGGTGTCGTTACCGCGGTTTTTTGGACGTCCTCTGGTGACATCGGGATCTGATAGTATGCTTTATCAAGATCCAGGATTGAGAACCCGCTTTTGTTGTTGAGCTGTTCTGTGAAATCGATGATGTGAGGAATAGGGTAACTATCTGGCTGTGTCTTCGCATTGAGACGACGGTAGTCACCGCAGCATCGCCATCCACCAGTCTTTTTTTCCACCAAGTGAATTGGACTTGAACTACTGGATGTTCGACAGTAGCCTTTTTTTAGGAAGTCTTCGAAGTCCGCCTTTGCCTGCTTCAGCTTGTCACCGGAAAGTCTTCTTGGTCGTTCTGCAACTGATTGACCTGTTGTGATGATGCAGTGTTGAACGGTGTTGACTTTGGCTTCTGGCTTGAAAATCTTTGACTTGGTGCTGTCGGTGGTCGAAAGAAATTCTTTGACGAGACTGACATATGGTTCTGTGCCACTGATAGTCAATAGTTTTGACGGATTTGTGGCACCAATCTCGGCAGATACGGCTAGTGATGTCACTTTGTCAACGACACGTTTGGATTTAAGGTCGATGACTAGCCCATAATGTGCCAGCAGGTCAGCTCCAATGATGGCGGTTTTAACATCTGCGATGATGAAAGGCCAGGTTATAGCTCGACGGAGTCTCAGATTCAATGTGAGCAATTTCTCGCCATATGTGTGGATCGGCGAGTTATTGGCTGCCAGAAGAGTTGTCTCTGCTTTGGTGTTTCGGCAGTCAGCGGAACGTGGCAAAACTCAAATCGAGGAACCCGAGTCGAGAAGGAATTTCTGCGGTTTCTTCGATGGAGGTACCACTCATGGATAATGGCAATGGGGGAATGTTAAGCTTCAACGACAAGAGACAGCATTGAGTTTTCGAAGAATTGAATTCTACTCGGTTCATAAGACCCCATGAAACAATGCTGTCAAGGTCAGAATTCAATGAGCTTATCATACGCAACCGTTCCAGTTCCACATCCGAAGAGCAGGGACGTGAATTTGGAAACGAATATGAAAAGCTGAGGGTCGAGTCGTCAGCAAAACAGTTAAGCGGATTAGAAGTTTCAGACAAGAGATCATTAATAAAGATGAGGAAGAGAGTCGGAGACAAAACGGAGCCCTGGGGCACACCAGCATTTATGAAGTGGGTATCAGACTTGAAGCCATCCAACACAACTTGTATTGAACGGTCGGAAAGGTAATTTCTAATCCAACGAAGAAGAGACTCATCGATACCAAAAGCACGCATTTTCGATAAAAGAGCCTGATGCCAAACTCTATCAAATGCTTTAGAAATATAAAGCGCAATAATCTTACTTTCTACAAAACAAAGCCATCAAATCACCAGTGGACCGCTTGCTACGAAAGCCGTACTGACGGTCATTCAGAAGCTTTCGTTCTTCAAGATATTTCATAAGCTGTCGGTTTATCACGTTTCCATGGCCTTGAAAAGAAGGGACGTTAGTGCAATTGGACGGTAATTGGAAGGGGAGGAAAATTCGCCTTTTTTAGGGACCGGCTGGACAAATGCAGTTTTCCATCTGCTCGGAAAAATGGAAAGATGGAAAAGTTTACGCAGTGGTTTTGCCAGCGTAGAAGAACACCTCTTCAGAATAACGGCGGGGATACCATCTGGACCAGCGGATTTATGTATGTTGAGATCTTTGAGGACTCTCGCAACCGAGCAAGTTCGAAAAAATATCTGCTTCATCACAGAATTTTGCAGACTCGAGCTCAGGTGGAGCCAATATGCTATGAGGAAGTGTCGAGTTAGCAGCAAATTGGCTTGGTCGATGGAGCTGACATACGGAGAGTCATTGAAGACGAGCGTTGGGACCGATGACGTGGTCGAGTTCTTAATGTTCTTGACAAAAGACCAAAAGTTTTTACTTCCTTTTGGACACAATAGTATTTTTTGCCTTACTTTTTGGTCATGTAAAAACTTAGCCTTTTGTATTTGAGCATTACAGATATTTCTGGCCCGTTTGAACAAATTTCAATTTTCTACTGTAGGGTTGCCTTTAAATTTTAGAAAACTACTTTCTCTATCCCCAATCGCTTCTTTACAGCTAGAATCAAACCACGAATTCTCCTTGGGGATGATACTATTTGTTCTGTGAGGAACAAAATTTCGCATGCCGTTGAGAATAACGTTAGATATCATATCAGCTGATGCATCAACGTTTCCGTCGAAAAAGCACAATGACCAATTAAAATTTCGAAAGAAATTATTCAGGCCGTCCCAATTGGCTTTCTCGTATTGCCACACAGTTCTTTTAGGGACTTTATCTTTTTTTACCGTGACGAACTGATTGGGCTGAACGTAAGTTTTCATTTGGTATTAGTCTCATAGGTGTACGCCCTGGTCCCAAGTATGTACCACCTCCTTTAGAGTAACGTTCGGGATTCACAATATTATTCAATACTTTTTGATGAAACAACTGATACATCTCACCTCTTCCAACTGAGTATTATATTACGCTACGATCACAATGGTAGCATTTGTCAGGATTTTGTCTCTTTTGTGGATGCATTTGAGGAACTAGCTTATTCCAGAACTGATGAAAAATACGAATCTGATGATGAAAGCTGGAGGGAAACTAGAAAAAAACTAGCTGCCGAAGAGAAATTGAATGGAAATTTTAAATCTAAGGAGTTATCTCTAACTGGCAAAGCCATCGGCCAAATTGTATTGTAGCAACTGAAAAAAAGCTCAAACTTCCTCTTGAATGCTCTGTAGGAATAGGGACAGACGAATGTGCTGTTATGCCTTCAGAAGTTCGAGGTGCTGTCATGGAAATTCAGAGAGAAGCGAAAAATGCTGTTCCTGCTACAGTCATAAGCTAAATAACTCCATTTCACAAAGTTCAAAAGTACCTGCCATTCGAGACGCTGCGCTGTTGCAATAATGAAAGAGGTTATCTTCTTCGTCAAATGGCATCCGAAACGAAAAACCGTCCTCATGAACACCTTGGGGTGTGCCCTCACATCACTTTGCGAAACAAGGTTGGTAGAACGACATGAAGGTGTACTTCAATTTTCATTTCATGTTATGCTTTCAGAAGTTCGAGGTGCTGTCATGGAAATTCCGAGAGAAGCGAAAATGCTGTCAGGACTTCCTGCTACAGTCATAAGCTAAATAACTCCATTTCACAAAGTTGAAAAGTACCTGCCATTCGAGACGCTGCGCTGTTGCAATAATGAAAGAGGTTATCTTCTTCTTCAAATCGCATCCGAAACGAAAAACTGTCCTCATGAACACCTTGGGGTGTGCCCTCACATCACTTTGCGAAACAAGGTGGGTAGAACGACATGACGACGACATACACCTGTACTTCAATTTTCTATGGACCTCATCAAAATTGCGGAAGCATTCGAAACGATATCGCAGTGTCGTGACCCAAGCACGGCTGGCAAGGCTTTCTTACTTATAACATCTTTATGCAATTCACAGTTTATTGCATCAGTTTTGTGTTTGAGGGATGTGTTGTCTTTAACACAGTCCTTGAGCAAGTTACTACAATCTAAATATATTGACCTGAATAGCAGCGCAATGCTGGTGAAGAGCACGATTTCCGTTCTTCAAGGTCACCGGGAGAACATAGATACCAGTTGAATGTTGAGTTGAGAATTCCTCGTATTCCACGTATAGTGGACGGCAAATTCGCCGAGCTAATTTTGACACTAATTCTGCTGAGGTATACTACAGAATCTCGTTATATGCACCTCTAATTGACTTTGTCCTGGCCGATTTGTATGAAAGATTTCGACCGGAAACAGATGTATTTAAACCTACAATTTTCATTCCGGAAATGCAATTCGATATAATACTAATGAGTTGGATACCACCCGTTAAGTCGCTAATAAATCGCTTTGGTCTCTCTTCTCTTAGAGTAAAATACAGACACAGCCTGTTTTTTGGTCAAAGATGAGCTGGTGTTGTGGCGGGAAAAATGATTAACGGTAAAGGAGCAGAACAACCATCTTCCCGTTACTGCTCTTGAGTTGATGGATAAATGCAATAAGGATGTGTTTGGCATTATACACAGTTTTCTTTTAATCCTTGCAACGCTTCCGGTTACGAATTCTTCGGCAGAATGGTCTTTTTTTTCATTGCGGCGCCTTAAAACTTATTTAAGGTTCACAATGAGTGAAAATCGTCTTTGAGGTCTGGCATCTATGCACATCCACAGACAAATCCCGATCGATGTTGAAAAGTAATAACAAGGTTTTAAAAAACCGGACACTGAGCAAGTCACATCATACCCTATAGAGTTTCTCAATTCCTTAGAATTATCAGGAGTGAGTAATCTAGAATTGTGCACAGCTACAAATTACACATCTGGGATGCAGCATTATAAAAGTTTTAATAATGATTGGAACAGCGAAAGGAGAAAACTATTGATTCCCCGTATTTTTTTAATTCCCACTGATTTGTCATTTTAGTTTAAAAGAGTGTATCAAACTCGCAAATCCTTTTTATTTGACAAAAGATGGAAAAAGTAAGAACGTCGTGTGCATATGTAAATAACGCCAAAGTCAGGTCACAAAATGTGTATTCAAACCTTTCTGTGCGATCTCGCAAAAACAAAATAGTTGTAACCATGAACATGCAAAAATATTCGTTGTCATCCCTCATAAATCGTGATTATTTGCTTTTTTTCAAATGCGAGTGAATATACCTGTTAGAGTTTGAATGGTCCATTCATTCATCATTCATGGGCACTAGCAATGCGAAGGCTCGTATTCACGTGTGTTGTGTACTTTTTCTACAAGCAACACACTTCATCATTGTGAGCGTGAGACTGTGTACGGCTTGTTTTTCGTGGGATGATTCGAAAGCGCAAGTGATTGCACTCATGCAGTTCTCTGTAGGTAGATATTCCTCGTGGAATTTTTCCCCAATTTCGAAATTAGTTCACGATACCTCTTTTTCGAATAAGCAAAAATTTCTTGGGAAATGCGATTCACCCTGTATAAAACACTTTCAAAAAGTCAGCCAGACGTGGCCTTAAGGTGGAATTTCATATAAATCAATGGTGGAAGTTGAAGTTGTACTCAAAGTGGTAGTATTGAGATCTTGTGTGAAGTCAATGGTGGAAACTGTACTGTATAGTAGTACAGGTAAATTTCGGTAGATGTATGCGTAAATCAGCTTGTAGGCAGGTTTCAATGTGTGTGTAAAGTTGGGCATCTAATTAATTTCTCATCTGTGCTGTGCACGGAGTGTTATCATACACCAATAAAAAAATCGAAAATATTGTTTCCTAGATTCGTGCTATTCTGCTTTTCTAAAATCAGTTTTCCCATAGTTTTCTTCGCAGTTTGAACACCTCGCTCAGCCAAACCATTGCTCTGGCTGTAATGTGGAGTATTTTTGTATTAAATTTTCTTCGCATGACAATATTGCTTGAAAAGGTGAGCATTAAACGGCTGAACATTATCTGACGCTATACATTTTGGGTATCCAAACACTACGAATGTTTCTCTTAGTTTAATTAAGAGAGATAATAAATCTGTTGACCTCATAACATTGACCATTATATATCTACTATAAGCATCAACCACAATTAAACATGTCTTGCCTGAAACGTAAGAAAAGTCTAAATGAATTCTATCGAAAGGTCACTTGATGTCACAAATTTCCTTTGGAACCTTTGCCGTGATATCGCAGATATCGTGATATCGCAGTTCTTAGTAAACCACTCAATATCTTTTGTAACGTACCCCCGAGATGTAAACCGAGGAAGGAAAACGGAAACGACATGCCTGAACTTATACTAGTGTACTTTCACTCCAAGAGATTGGAAAGTATTCAAAGAAAATTCACTAGGTTTGTGGGGGGTAGCTGTCTGAAACCTGAACGTGCGTTACGTATTCATGCCAAAATAAAAGTACGAAAAATCGGGTAATAATGTCCTACCGATATACCCTGTTTCCGACTATTTTTTAATGTGAAGAGAAAAAAGACAAACAGCTCGTCTGAGGGTTGTCCACCCCTGTATTCACACACTGTAATCAGTTGTGATACTTACCTGTTTTCCTTGTCCTCGATATTTAAGGAAACCCCCAATTTAAAAGAAAAAGTGATAGAAATCATTTTGTTTTCACATTGTTAGGTCGCGTCTGCCGTAGGTCGTTCTTTCCTTACCAAAGCCACGTCCACATTTAGCGTCTTACCAACGAGTCATGATCAGAGAACTATTCTAAAAAAGTATCTTCCCAATCTATGTTATTGACTAATCATAAAAACAAAGTCAACGAAAAATCGAAAATGACCAAATAAAAATAATGAATTTCAATGTCATCATTACAAATTTTTAATATTATAAAAAAAAGAATATATCTTAAAACTAGAAAAGTAACAAACGTACCAAAAAATGCAAAAAAAGTGCGTCTATAAGAAAAAAAAAACGCTTTCATAGGAAACAAAACTCGAATCTCAAATAAAAAATCAATAAACCTTAATGTCTAAATAATGTTTCTTTAATATCTCAAAACTTATATAAGACTCAATAAAGCTAAAAGCACTCTCTCTCTTCTGTTTTGACAAAAAAAAATTAGAGCAGCTATAAAACGTTTGTCTTGTGACTCTATTTAATTCCATTACATACATTACATTACGAATATAAATCTCTCACACACACAAAAAAAAAAACAAACAAAAAAAAATTTGTAAAAAAGCTACTGTGGCTGCTCTAGTTTTAAGTAGTTTTAATGAGTCTTAAGTAGTTTTAATTAGTTGTAATTAGTTTTAAGAAAAACCAAAAAAAAACTGATCAAAAAAACTAAGTTTTTTAAATTTTCTTAGGGTTAATATTAGTTATAGTTTGAAATATAAACGGTATCTTTAGGCCGAAAGGCATTAGAATTAAGTTATTGAGTAATTTAGAGTACCCGCCTAGGGTCAGTAAATTAATTAAGTTATTATGTAAGCTAGTTTAAACATTTTTGTTAGCAAGTTAGTAGTTATAAGTGATAAAAAAAAATAAAAATGAATTTAAAACTATAAATCTCTCATCTCTCATTCTAAGTTTTAATGAGCTCACAAAAAGTGTCAACGAGATTAAAAATGAATTGTGTTCTCTTAAATCTGAACAAATCAATAATTCCCCTTCCCCACCACGAAAAACTGCAAAAAGAAATGCTATAAGCCTTGTTACTGTTGACCAATCTTCATCTAGCCAAATCTGTAACTCTGCTTCTAATGCTTCACTTTAGTTAAAAAAGACTCTGATTTAACGAAACTTAAATTTTTAACATTTAAAATAAGCGTTCCGTCTTCAAAACTGCCTGTGATATGGGATTCTTCTGTTGGCCTTGCTTCATTCGAATAAAAAAATTCATCTCCAACTCCCATGTCAACAAAGAAAACGTACCAACACTCAATTCCTAACAAATTGAAACCACAGTAACACTACAACCAACACCATCACAAACGCAATCTTCTCAATCCCTACATCAACCTCCGCCACCTATATCCCAATCATCACTCAATTGACAATCAGCTACCACGTCACAATATTCCTCTCTTCGTCTCTCATCACCACCTCTCAACAAACTTTATGGCTATTATCAGAACACTGGAGGCATGCGAACGAAAATTCAACAAATGTTTTTGTTCTCCTCTTCGCAACAATGTGACTTCATAGCGCTCACTGAGACATTGCTAAAGAATGATCATCACACTGCAGAATTAATTAATTGTCAACATTATGCAGTTTTTCGTAATGATCGCTGCCCCCAAACAACTGGATTAGAAAGAGGAGGAGGTGCGCTGCTGGCAGTACGAAAAACTTTTTTATTGAATTGTGTCTACCTTCTTCTTCTATTTCTTGTTCTTATGACATAGATCAAATCATTGTAAAAGTAATCATTGATCGTCTTAAAGTTATTTATTTTATGCTAAGTTATATTCCACAAAAGAGCTCGTTTGAACTTTTTTCTAAAAATATAAATATTGTAAATTTTATTTATCTCAACTTAAAGACAATGAACATGTTATTATTTTAGGAGATTTCAACTCAACAAATATTGATTGGGTTTATGATCCTGAAGAATCGCAATTGCTACCCTTTACTGCGTGAACACAATGCATACGCATACGCATACGGAGCCGGAGCCGCAAGAACTGTCAAAGTATTGAAGAGTAGCAAATTCATTGATGTGAACACAATGCATACGCAACGCACTACGCGCCGCAAGCCGCAGCCGGAAGAGTTGGCTAACTTTTAACTTTTACGTGCGTACTCAATAAAGTTGTTTTGGTTTTAAAGGCGGTAGAAAATGGACGAGTCGGGAAAAATTATTGAAGCAGTTAGAAGCCGAGAAATTTTATGGAATTTGAGTAATAGGAATTATTAAAATGTTAAAATGAAAGCCAAGGAGTGAAAAAATATATCTGAGGAATTGGATTTGCCCTGTAAGTACATGTTTGCCGGTATTGTAGGTTATGTTTTGGCAAAACATATATTTTTCTTTTCAGTTGAACATGTCAAAAAAAAGTGGAGGTGTCTTCGCGACACTTATTTAAGAAACATTAACAAATCGAAAGTGTCAGGACAAGCTGCCGACGATGTAGAGCCCGTTGGAAGGTATTCCATGCAAATGGAGTTCTTGAAAGACCATGTAAAGCCAAGAACGTAAGTATTTAGATACTTCGGAATTAAAAAGAATGATTTTGATGTGTTTGTTTTTTTTTTTACCTAGAACAATGGGAAACTACATCGAAGAAAGCCAACAAACATTCACAACACCAACACCAACAGCAATGACACCAGTGGTCCTAGTGGATCCAGGCCGCCTAGTCTTCGATGACCTGGATGAAGAAGAAACACTCCCGTCGTGCTCTACTCCGCTGGCATCGACGAGTGCTTCAGCTTCAGCTTCAGCGCCTAAACGAAGGAGAGCAGGGCCGTCGATGTCTGCAGTAGAGCAGACATTCATAAGTACCTTGAGCTGCATGAAGGAATATATAGCGAGGCCAAAACTAGATACACCAGTAGTGCAGTCACAGTCATCGGAAGACGAATTGTTTTGTCGATCGATAATCCAAAAAATTCTTTCCCGAAAAGAACAATTAATAAAAGATTGAAAAGGGGTCGCGTGTCTCACAATTATTGAGAATTTCGACGGCAAAGATCAACCGAATACTAATTTGACAACACTTGCAAAACTATAAAACTCTACTTATCTTTTCTTCCAGCTACTCCTTCCTCCTTCAAATTTTCTATGCTCCGTCCGTCTGACGTTTTCTTCTCCTTTTCTCAATTTTACTCCTTCCACTGACTCTAATTCTTTTTCTAAAATTTCTCTAACACTTTCTGCTAAACAAAACTATTTCCAACTTTCACTGTTTTAACTTTCTATTTCTCTTTATAAAATCGCAAGTTTGCAAAAATAAACCACTTGTTAACTAGGTCAACCAAGAAGTCGTTGATCTTGTCAGTTTGTCCTTTCTCGACTTTCAAATTCACCCACACATTCATACAATCGGCCAATCGTGTCTCGAGGTTTTCTGTCACGGCTTTCTAGCACATGCAGCCTTATGGCTGACAAGCACCTCCGTTGTCGAATTCCAGCGAGACCTTTCACTCGCACAATTTTCCAAACACATTGAACTGAAAAAGTTGTTGGGGGTTTGTTCCCAAAACTTATCCAGCTCATTAGTCGAGATCAGACCCCTCCCATAAAACATGTCGAGAAAAATGAAAGTTCCTGAAAGTTGAAAATAATACTTCTGGGCATTTTCCCAGTTACTCTGCTATATATTCTACTGAGTCAGGGGAAGGATAAAATTCTCTGTGTTACAACTTTTCGAAAATTGAAGAAGGGAGGAAAAGCTACCAAAACCAAAATGAACTACTTTACCCTATTCGGTGGATCTTTGCGCAGATTTGGGGGAAAGGGAAAACTATTAACGTTTCATTCTTATGAATCGGTTTAACAAAAATAAAAGTTAACTTTAGGACGTTTACACTTGCAGCACTACGCTGCACAGTGTGTCTCATAACGAAGTATGGCGTTTACATAAGCCATTTCAATTGTTCACATCTTTGATATGTGTATGTATGTGTAAATTGTTGTGTGTGATACATCCTGCTTGTGTAGTGTGTGTAATGAGGTGTGTGAATGATGATGAGTGTAAAGATGATAAAAGGTGAATGATGGTATAATTGAATGAATGTAAGCATGTGTAAATGATGATGATGTGAATGTCGATAAATGAGAATGATGATGTTAGTGAGTAACGAAGTATGACATTCAATTTAAGTAAATGGTGTGCGAGTCTCCAGAGGCTTCTGGCTCGACACACCAAACGCCGACATCAGTTCAGCTCATGCGCTGATTACGACATGCACCTATTTTGTCATTTGCTCGAAGCTATGTTTCGATCACATTACTAAGAGCAAACAACGGAGAAATGATGGGACGAAGAAATGATAGAGAAGGGTTTGAGGAAAAGAGAGGGATATCGAAATCAAAATAACTAAATGTAAGAATGGTTTTTGTTGCGGGAAAATATACCGTAACAAATTCCACCCTTACCTACCAAAGAGAGAAACTGGGCTTTTCGAAAGAAAAGCCGAAGTAACAGGAAAAGAAAAGGTAAGACAACACAACCAAATGGAGCACACACTAGCAGACAACACAACCAGAACTCAATCGCTCCTGGCGAGAGTATGAGCACATCACAGAGCTTTTACTGCTCTCAGTATCTCTTTGCGAGCACGTCCTTGCTACGCGACTACCTTACGCCCTCTCTTCCGGGTCGTCGGAATAAGGTTTGAGGTCCTTTTTTTTATTTTATAAATACTTACTTTGTGTTATAAAATAGTTCCTTTAATTTTAAGAATAATAAATGTTACTGTTTTTGTTGAAATTGTGTTTTTTTTATTATAAAAGGCATAAAGTTTAAAAGGTTTCCTACGTCCTAAGGTTGAAAATCAATTTTTCCTTCATTTTGGAAATAATGAGTCAACTTTTTCGCATTTCAGCTGCTCCTTCCGCTCGGTTGTTGGTTCCACACCTGCAAATGGGTAACAAAGTGTTAGACTCCTGACGCCTAGCTCCGTTGGTGCGCTCTCCCAATTCATTGTAGGTGTCAATGTAGGACTCTGGGCAATATGTGATGGTGTCTGTACTTTTTAAAAAATTATGGAGAATTGTACAAGCAAGCACAATTTTTTCGGCATTTTGAGGATAGAACTCGATTGCCTTTCCCAGGATTCGCCAGCGGGCTGCTAAGATCCCGAAAGTGTTTTCAATTACTCTTCGGGCTCGTGATTGCCTAAAGTTGAAGATTTCTTCAGGTTCATTCAAAAGGGTGCCAGGATATGGCCTCATCAAATTCATCCTAAGCGGAAAGGCACTGTCACCAACAAAATAGTACGGAACTTTTTTGTCGGAATTGGGGAGTTTTTTCGGAGGCGGTAAGTTTAAATTGTCACCAAGTATTTTTTTGCCGATGCCGATGGTGCAGTTGCGAAAAATTCCAGCATCGCTCTGGCTAATGTATGCTCCAACATCAACAGCAGTAAATGTTTAGTCGGCGTCACAAATTGCCAGCAATACGGTGCTAAAATACCCTTTATAATTTATATATTTAGAACCTGTATTAAGAAAATACAAAACAGTTAAAAATAACCTTAATAGCTTGGCGTACTTTTAACCTGTATTCGGTGGACATTTAATTTCAACATGTTTGCTGTCAACGCTTCCAACGCAGTTAGGCATGTTCCAGGTTTGGTTGAAGCCTTCGCCCAGACGTTCCCAATCACATGTTTTAAATTCTGGCATATAAGCTGGTGACAAAACTTCCCAAAAAACTTTACAGGTTTCTACAGTTATTTTGCGAACCGTTGATGCTCCCATTCTGAACGACCATGCCAGATAGTTTGGTGATACTCCTGGTGACAGATACCTTCATAAAGAGAGAGAAAACTAAGACTCAATAAATTATATTTTACAATAGCTTACGTGAGTGTCAGAACCAATCTGCATTCTGGACCTATTGGCTTCCGAATAGACGTTTTGGTCGGGCTGTTTTCGACCAACGTCAAAAGCAAGTCAAACTGCGTTTTGCTCATACGAGTAGACTTGAAAAACAGGTCAGGATCATGTTCCTTGATAAATTTGAAGCTTGTTTCAAAATATCCTTCAATTTTTCTCCTTTGGTACAATGGTCGTACCCACCATCTTCGCTTTTTCTCTTTAAAATATTGTAAAGCCAAATAACAAATCTGGATTACACCCATCAGGAAAACCATCTCTTCATTCCCACTATCCATTCTAGCTTTTATTTTTTTTAAACAAACTCAAATTTGATATAAATTAGATTTCATGCAGTCAGCTGACATCAATACAGACCTTATGTCAAAAAACACGTCCGTCTGCATTGTGAGCAGTTTTTAAAAAACACGTACGACACACTTTGACAGCTCTTTCAGCACCGGCTGCGTATTCCGTCTGCGGCTCTTATTGTGTTCACGCAGTTAATGTTTTTATGGATTATGAGATTGAAGTTGTCGATTCATTTTCTAGTTCTGATCTAATCCAATTGAATGATTGTAAAAATAATTTTGGTAATATTCTCGATCTTATGTTTGAAGACAGAGAAGTCAAAATATCTCTTGATAAATCTTTATATCCTATTTTTTCAAACACTGTTTTTCATAATGCATTAGCTTTTGATGTAACTTTTTTAAACTATTTTAACTCAAACAACTTTGACCAGTTCAAATTAAATTTTGCAGAAGCTAATTTTGAAGGCATAGCAAGTTATATGTCGCTCATTCCGTGGCATCTTAACATAAGTACATTAAATTTAACTCAGTTCTATGATTTTTTGTTGAGTCTTTGAAAGAGGCAATTGATATGCATGTGCCAAAAGAGAAAGTTATTCGAAATTCAAAACCACCGTGGTTTAACAGGAGACTTTGTAATTTACGTAATAAAAAAAACAAAGCGTATAAAAATGTTCGAAAGTATTCAAATAACTTAGCGCTAAAAGATAACTATATTCGTCTAGAGAGGGAATTCGATGTTCTCAACAAGTTTCTTCAAAAAATTATATGTTGTCAATTGAATCTAGTTTGAAAACCAACAGTAAATCTTTTTGGGCGTTCATTAAAAATAAAAAAGGGTCTAATGGAATTCCAATTAGTATGCAATATCTTGGTTCTACATATACTGATCTTCCGACGATTTGTAATTTGTTTGCCGATTACTTCGAGTCAAATTATAAAACTTTTAGTCCTCAGACTTTAGTGGAGGACCGTTAGACATAAAAAAGGCAAAACCTAGGAATTCAGGGCCAGTCCATGGATTTTCATGAAAATTTCGGAAATCTGTTTTGAATGGCGTATAGAAAAAAGTTAAAAAAAAAAATTTCGCCGCTCTCAATTTTTTAATTATTTTTAAAATTAATTATTAACTTTTAGAATTTTATTTTATTTATTTAGGGTGTTTTAGATACGGTTTTCCAAAGAGTAAGGATGGATAGGTCTGGTCAAGACAAAAAAAAAGTTGTATGGGAAGGGGGGGTCTATATCCCTCCGTGCAGGCGCGAGGGGCAATTTTATATGAAATTTACTTCATTTTTTAAAAAATTATTAAAAATCAACTAAGCCACTTACTTTCTCATACTTCAGTGTTTTTGAAAGCTATTTCTTTGTTCTTTAATAAAAATTTTAATTAGAGTTTACTTAATGAACAGTTTTTGAGAAATCAAGCCTCCAAGTCAAAATTTTGAAAAAAGAAAATATTTATTTCCTAATTAATTTTTTTTTACATAATTTTGCCCCATTAAGCGCTATTTTTTCTTTTCATATTCAATGCTTTTATTAATTTTTATTCAAAAGCCAAAAACCGAACACAAAATTTTTTCTTGGTTTAAGAGAAATTAAAAAAAAACGAAAGGTACTTTTTTCCAGAAAACAAAATTCCGTTAATTTCCCGCTAATTGAACTTTTTTCCTGGAAGTCAAATATGAAATGGGTCTTAAATAGCATATAAATAATAATATAATCTTAATTTTAATATAAATTATAAATAATTATTAAAATTTTAGAGTTATCTTTTAATTATATTAGTTTTAAGTTAAATTTTAAGACTATGACCTATTACAAACTTGAACTTTGGTTTCAAAGGACAGCACATGTACTGATGTGTGCTCCAAACGCTGTTTCCGGTCAAACGAGTTGATGAAACCGAAAAAATGTGGTTTTTCCCAAATTTTGAATTTTCAACCAATCAAAGAAACTCAAATCAGTTAAATTAACGGTTCGAAGTTTTTTTTTAGGTGGGAGCATGCTGATGTAGTGTTCTTTCTTTTAAATAAGAATTGATGCATCCCTTATTGATATATGTTTGTTTGAATACTAAATGCACGTAGAAAAATTCGAGAGTATTTATTTGGCAAAAAACTATATTTTTCCGGATTCATCAACACGTTTGACCGGAAACAGCATTTGGGGGACAAATCAGTACATGTGCTGTCCTTTGAAACCAAAGTTCAAGTTTGTAATAGCTCATAGTCTTAAAATTTAACTTAAAACTAATATAATTAAAAGATAACTCTAAAATTTTAATAATTATTTATAATTTATATTAAAATTAAGATTATACAAAATTTTTTTTTTTTTAACTTTTTTTTATATGCTATTTAAGACCCATTTCATATTTGACTTCTAGGAAAAAAGTTCAATTAGCGGGAAATTAACGGAATTTTGTTTTCTGGAAAAAAGTACCTTTCGTTTTTTTTTAATTTCTCTTAAACCAAGAAAAAATTTTGTGTTCGGTTTTTGGCTTTTGAATAAAAATTAATAAAAGCATTGAATATGAAAAGAAAAAATGGCGCTTAATGGGGCAAAATTATGTAAAAAAAAATTAATTAGGAAAAAAATATTTTCTTTTTTCAAAATTTTGACTTGGAGGCTTGATTTCTCAAAAACTGTTCATTAAGTAAACTCTAATTAAAATTTTTATTAAAGAACAAAGAAATAGCTTTCAAAAACACTGAAGTATGAGAAAGTAAGTGGCTTAGTTGATTTTTAATAATTTTTTAAAAAATGAAGTAAATTTCATATAAAATTGCCCCTCGCGCCTGCACGGAGGGATATAGACCCCCCCTTCCCATACAACTTTTTTTTTGTCTTGACCAGACCTATCCATCCTTACTCTTTGGAAAACCGTATCTAAAACACCCTAAATAAATAAAATAAAATTCTAAAAGTTAATAATTAATTTTAAAAATAATTAAAAAATTGAGAGCGGCGAAATTTTTTTTTTTAACTTTTTTCTATACGCCATTCAAAACAGATTTCCGAAATTTTCATGAAAATCCATGGACTGGCCCTGGATTCCTAGGTAAAAAGCTTACGGTCCTCCACTACTTATATAAGACCTGAATTTTCTCCAAACCTTGTAGATATTGGGCATATTGATATTAATATTTTTGAAGTTGAAGCTACTCTGTTGAGTTTAGATTGCGATAATAATCCAGGGCCTGATGGAATACCTCCAATTATTCTTAAAAAGTGTACTGCAGTGCTTTCAGAGCCTCTTTCTTACATATTAAATAAATCTCTTTCGAATGGTGAATTCCTCTCTGTGTGGAAGAAATCATTTCTCTGTCCTATTCTTAAAGCTGGTTCCAAACAGGAAGTTTCTAATTATCGTCCTATTTGTAAGCTATCCTCAATTCCAAAAGTTTTTGAAAGATAGTTGTTCGGGAATTATATCTTCCGAGCGCGTCAGGGGAGGGAGGAAGAGCTGAAAATCATAAACGTTTCGAACCAAAGGGCACTTTGCCGAACAAAACCTTTCTTTGAATATTTTTATTTCAACGTAAAATTACAAGTCTTATTTTCCATGTTTGAGATAAATCACTATGTTGGTCCCAACGAGCCAAAAACCAAACGGAACACGTCGCGTTGAGCGATAGAGTTGAACTGTCTCGAGTGAAGGTTAAGATATAACTGTGTAGAAGCGAAGCCAAGCCGCCAAATCCAACCATCCTGGTTCTCGTTCATCCAGCCATTTGCCCATGAAGAATGTGCAGCGTCACCATAACACCCACACATGAAGGGAGTCCAATAGCTGATACCAGCTCAAAGCCATTGCTACCCAACGGCACATGAAATAGAATGTGCCGACTCCAGCGATTATGGCACCGATCCTAAGTGGCGACATTGTTGACTTCTATTTGTTTGTTGTTACTTAGGATCGGTGCCATAGATGCCAGAATAAACACTGCCATCCGATGGCATATGGGAATCCAAATGTGTATCCGATACCCATAGCCAAGTAGTGGCGATATGGGTCAATCGTCTCAAGCACAAGTATCGTACCAAAGCATTGGCAGATACTTTTCTATGTGCGGTTGTGTGTCCATATACACATTGTGCTGCGACTAGGGTGACTGTTCACGATCGGTCGTCGTGTGTTGTCATCTTAATTTTGCAAAGACGGCTTAGTAAATGGATCGATGATACCAAGCTTTTGAAAGAATTCCAGGCTGGCTTTAGGGCAGGTTATTCAACAGTTGACCACATCTTCGTGCTTAAAAGTATTGCGAATTCATTTCTTACCAAAGGAAAGAAACTGGACACGTTTTTTGTTGACTTTAAGGCGGCTTTTGATACAGTTGATAGACAAGCCCTCATGTACAAACTTTATAGCATAGGAATGTCAATGAAGTTTGGAAGAGTTATCCAAAACCTTTATGAAAACACACTGGCCAAAGTATGGAATGGTGAAGAGTTATCAGGGTGGTTTGAAACAAAATCAGGAGTCAGACAAGGTTGTACAATGAGTCCAAGCCTGTTTGCTCTATTTATTGAAGACCTAGTAGACTTTCTACCCTGTGGGATTGAATACGCAGGCCATAGAGTAACGGCATTACTTTTCTCGGATGATATCGTACTTTTGGCACCATCACCTGAATCGTTGCAGCTAATGATAAACCGGCTATCACAATACTGTATGCTTTGGAGTCTGGTTGTGGATTTGGATAAATCCAAAATTATGATCTTCAGGGAAGGAGGAGGACGATATTGTATGAACGAAAAATGGCAATATAATGGAGAGAGCAGACTGCTTAACGGCGATGAAGACACAAATTCCGCTGTCAGGCAGATTGCCCCATTCTGCTTGGACGATGATCAAGAATGCCGTCCTCCCGACCTAGAAGAGGTTAAGCTTGCCATATGCAAACTTAAATCAAATAAGACTGCAGGTGCAGATGGCCTTGATGCCGAACTTTTCAAGGCAGCTGGAGATCAGTTGGAAAGGAGCATGCACCAGCTGATCTGCATGATTTGGTCGGTAGAAAGCATGCCCGATGAATGGAACCTCAGTATCGTATGCCCGATCCTAAAGAAGGGAGACCCTCACAATTGCGCCAATTACAGAGGGATAAGCCTTCTTAACGTCGCTTATAAGATCTTATCTGCTGTAATATGTGAACATCTGAAACCCCACGTCAACAACTTGATAGGTCCTTATCAATGTGGTTTTAGACCAGAGAAGTCCACAATAGACCAAATTTTCACATTACGGCAGATCTTGGAAAAAACCCGAGAACATAATATCGATATTCACCACCTCTTTATCGATTTCAAGGCCGCGTATGACAGTATTTACAGAGACGAGCTGTACAGAGCCATGTATAGTTTCGGCATCCCTGCAAAGCTCATACGACTATGCAGGATGACTTTGGAGAATTCACGCTGCTCCGTCAAGGTCGGAAAAGAACTCACCGAGACCTTTGATGTCGAAAAAGGCTTTAGGCAAGGCGACAAACTGTCATGCGATTTCTTCAACATCCTACTTGAACAGATTGTAAGAAACTCAAACGTCAACACCAGAGGAACAATCTTTCAAAAGTCTGTACAATTACTCGCCTATGCAGACGATATTGCTTTTGCGAGTATTGAAACAGAAGCGGCAAAAATGGGTTTGATGGTTAATGAGGGCAAAACGAAGTATATGCTGTCATCAAACAAGTACACAGAACATCGATGAATTGGACAAAACGTCACAATAGACAGACATAACTTCGAGGTAGTACAGGACTTCGTCTACCTAGGATCCGCTGTAGATACGGACAACAACATCAGTGCGGAGATCAAACGGAGAATAACTCTTGCCAACCGTTGCTTCTTTGGGTTAAGAAGGCAATTGAGAAACAGAACCCTCTCTAGAAAAACCAAGGTGACCTTGTATTAGACCTTAATCATCCCAGTCCTGCTGTACGGCGCGGAAGCATGGACCTTATCGAAAGCGGATGAGGAAACTCTTGGTCGTTTCGAAAGAAAAATTCTCCGAATGATCTTTGGTCCCGTATGCGAAGACAATGTGTGGAGAAGAAGATACAACAACGAGCTGTATGAGCTGTACCGCGACATGGGCATAGCCAGAAGAGTACGCATCGCGAGGCTACGATGGTTGGGCCATGTAGAGCGGATGGATTTGTGACCTCTGCAACATGAAAAAGAGGGAAGATGTTTTTCATTTTCTTGGCGTTTGTCCCATTCTGAAAGAATATCGACTATCAATGTTTGGAAAACATGTTCTAGAAGAAGCTGAAGCAATTAATATTTTGAACGGAGAGAAAGGATGGGATGTTCTATATAATTACGCAGGTGCAGCACTCCGCTATAGAAAACGTATAATGGAAGGAGATTTTTAATATAAGATTCTTAGTTTATATTTTGTCAACCCTGGTAGACGGCCATAGGCAAAATCCATTATGACTTAGACTAAATCTAAATTGTTAAATATTTATTGAAATAAAAGTCAATTTAACTAACTAACTAACTAGAGCGGATGGACCCAAACGCTCCGGCTCGTCGGGTGTTCGAAAGCACATTGCAGGGAAATCGCGGAAGGGGAAGACCTCGTCTTAGGTGGCGCAATCAAGTGGATGAAGACCTCAACCGACTTGGAGTGCGAAACTGGAGAGAGCTCGCCCGAGATCGAAATCGTGATTGGAGGATGTTGGTTGAGGGCCAGGTTCACCCCGAACTGTAATGCCCACCTAAGTAAGTAAGTAAGTAATGGAGAGAGCATTGAAATTGTCAAGGATTTTAAATACTTGAGAGTTTACTTGACGAGAAATTTAAGTATGGAGAGGCATTTAAAGGAAAAGCTCACAAAAGCAAAAGGCGCAATCAGCGCATCGTAGAATAGATGCTTCTACAACAAAAATATTGCCCATAGCAGTAGGTTCAAGATATTCGAAGCTATAAACTTGGGGGACAAAAAGGTATGAAACAGTGGAGAAACTATTGCGCTACTACATCAAGCGAGTTTTTAGACTGCCTCCCAATATGCCAAATTATATGATAGCATTGGAAACAGGCTTATCACCCCTTTTCATTCGAACTTTAAAAATGCGAGTGGATAATGTTCTGAATGTAATGAAAATGGATAATCAGCGGCTACCAAAGATAGCAGCTCTACAAGATATACGAACCAGATCAAGATGGTATGCAGATTGGATGGACCTTGCTAGAGACTGTGAGATAGTCCTAAATCTTAATAGACCGGACTACGATGATTGGAAGAGGTCCCTTTACCAGCTAATATCAGCAGCGGATACAAAATATAGAGCAAAATGTTTAAATGACGCGGCAGGATCTCTTTACAGACAATTTTATTGTCAGTTGAACCACAACCTGGGAGAGAAAAACTATTTTAAAGATGTCAATAGCGTAGACCAAATATCGTTGATGATTAAGTTGCGGGGCGAACTTCTTCAGTTAAACTTCGAACCACATAGAGAGGACCTACCGATCATATGCTCTTTGTGCAACTTGAACGAACGAGAAGATATTTTGCACTTCATGGGAAAATGTCCGATTTTAACAGAAATTAGAAGACAAGTTTTCGGAAGCAATATTTTAATAGAAAAAGAAATGATAACACTGCTTAATACTATGGATGTAAAAAAAATTATACCAATACTGCAAACGAGCTCTACTTTATAGAAATCAAATTATTAATGAGACTTTTTAAGTAATTTAAACGAACGCTAATGATGGTTTTCAATTTAAAATTTAATTTGTTCAACGGTTATAGTAACTATGATTGAATTTGTTATGAATAATCTTATTTCAAAGTTAAATTTATTATGTTTTGTCAACGAGGCAGACGGCAGAATTAAGAATTATAAATGTTATCAAATAAAAAACAACTATCTCTCTATCTATCTATCTATCATCTGAGGTGGCTGGGTGTAGATGGTTGTGTTTTTGTTGCTGACGATTAAATGCTGCGTCGTCAGCATTCTGGATCTGATACGTCTTCGGTTGTTGACCGAACAATATTATTTGACAAATTGGCTTTTTTGGTAAAAGAAGTTATATCTCTTTCTCAGCATGGCTTCGTGCCGGGTAGATCCACATCTACTAACCTTTCAATTTTCAGTAACTATACTCTTAGTAATCTTGAAAAGGGTTACCAGGTTGATGTGATTTACACGGACTTCGCAAAGGCTTTCGATAGAGTAAGTCATAATATTTAGATAAATAAATTGGAATTGCTTGGCTTCCATTCAAATATTTTAAAATGGATTCAATCCTATCTTATAGGGCGAATTCAGTTTGTGTCGCTTGACCAAATTCTTTCTAGGCCTATTCTAATACCCTCTGGAGAAGACACACTCCCGGATGCCAGACGGTCGATATGCAATTCAGATCCCGTTCCGGCACGATGCCCCCGCTCTTGGCGACTCCTATCGCTCTGCACTTCGACAGTTCTACAGCCTAGAACGACGACTAAAAAACAGTCCAGATATCCGCACGAAGTGCATAGCCTTCATGCGGGAGTACGAGAGCTTTGGACACATGGAACGGGTTGGTCAACATGGCGACCACCCCAACTGCTACTACATCCCACACCACGCCGTGACAGCCAAATTCCGCGTGGTGTTCAACGCCTCAGCCAAGACGACCAGTGGGGTCTCGCTCAATGACACTCAGCTGGTTGGTCCTACAATCCAGGACTCACTTGTGAATGTGATCCTGCGATTCCGTCGCTACATGATAGCGCTAACCGCCGACATAGAGAAGATGTTCCGGCAAATCCTGGTGGATCCCAAGCATCGGGATTATCAGCGGATTCTTTGGCGTGAATCCCCTACAGCTGACCTGGTGGTGTACCAACTCACTACGGTCACCCATGGTGACCGTAGTGAGTTCAAGTCCCTACACATCTGTGCGCTCCATGGTGCAGTGTGCAGAGGACAACTATCAACTCGTCCCAAATCCGGCCTGCGCGCAAGCGGCCAAAGAGACCATCGAGAAGGCGTTTTACGTGGACCACCTTCTCACCAGCTGTAACAGCGTCAAGGAAACCGTGGCCTTGGCGAAAGACGTGGACCAGGTGCTCAAGAGTGGGCACTTTACACTGCGCAAATGGAGCTTTAATCGCGCAGAGGTAACTAATTTACTCACTAACAATGTTTCCCCTCCTTCTCTTTCCACAGAGCTCGTTATAGAATGCCCGACCGCCACAGTTCTTGGTTTGCGGTGGGATCCAACAGCTGACGAGCTCTTCTTCTTGGTGACCCTGAACCCTCATAAGTCGACACCCACCAAGCGGCGTGTGCTCAGCGAGATAGCACAATTGTTCGACCCCACGAGACTGCTTGCTCCTGTAGTCATTGTCGGGAAGATGTTCATCCAGACACTGTGGACATCCGGTATCACGTGGGATACCCCATTGCCAGACGAGCTGCTCAAAACCTGGACCGCGTACCGAGACGCACTTACGACACTCAACCATGTTCTTGTCCCCCGGTGGCTAGGCATGCACAGCCAGCATGTCACCACTCTGCATGGGTTCTGCGATGCCAGTGCCCGTGCCTATGCAGCAGTCATCTATGTAGTTACCAGAGAAGCAGGCGATCGGGTACACGTCTCCTTGCTGACTGCCCGCACCAGGGTAGCACCAATCAAGGGCGCTACCATTCCTCGACTCGAGCTATGTGCAGCTTACCTGTTGGCTCAAACATACGACAGCGCTTGCCGCACTCTAGGACTTCGGACGTCTCCATACTACCTCTGGTCGGATTCCAGCATTGTCCTGTGCTGGTTGCGGAAAGAGCCCTCTACGTTCAAACCCTATGTTGCCAATAGGGTCAGACAGATCTTGGACATCACTCCTCCCGAACATTGGAACCATGTTCGCACCGCGCAAAACCCTGCCGACTGTGCCAGTCGGCGTGCCACTGCGACCGAGCTTATACAACATCCATTATGGTGGCAGGGTCCCACTTCGTTGACTACCGGTCAACTTCCTTTCAGCCCAACCGGGCAGCTGCGGGACCAAGACCTGACGAATGTCTCTTCCGAGGTGAAACCAAGTATCTTCGCTGGCGTCGCCATTCGATGCCCAGAACTCACAACTTGTCGCGTCATCGCGATGGCGTTCAGAGTCCTCTTGTGGAGCGTTTCAGCTCTCAATAGACTACTACACACCGTGGCCTACATCTTCCGATGGCGGAATCGACAGGCACGGACAAATCTTGTGGTGACAGCGGACGAGCTTCACCAAGCCAAGCAACGACTCATCATCTTGGAGCAAGCAAGCGCCTTCCCAGACGAGATACGTGAAATGTGGACTCAGGCTACTCTGGCCAGCCACAGTCCACTGCTATCGCTCAACACATACTTGGACCCCAGAGTCATTCTTCGAGTCAGTGGACGACTCACTCATGCAGAGCTCCCTCACGAGCAGAAGTTCCCGGTGGTACTCCCCAAAGTCAGTGCGTTGGTCTGGCTACTGATCATGGATACCCACCTCAAGACAATACATGGTGGTGTACAACTAATGCTGCAGACGTTGCGGCAGAGATACTGGATTTTGAACGGGCGACAATTGGTTCGGACCGCCCTACATAAGTGTGTCACCTGCATACGGCAGCGTGGCAAGCTTCTCAAACAACAGATGGCATCATTACCCAGCCCACGAGTCAATCCAGCACGCCCGTTTTTGGGATCAGGCGTGGATTACTGTGGCCCCTTCACTTTTCGCGTTGGAACGAAGCGATCGAGGACAACGTCAAGGGCTACCTAGCCATATTCATATGTATGGCTACCAAAGCTATGCATATCGAAGCTATAGAAGTGCTCTCATCACAGGCATTTTTGGACGCTTTCACACGCTTCGTCAGTAGACGTGGGATCTGTCGAGATCTCTACAGCAACAACGGGACGGCATTCGTAGGTGCCAACCGGCATTTGAAGGAAGACTTGGAGGTCTTCCAGAGTCAACATAACCAGCAACATTTGGCGCATGCCGGCACACAGTGGCATTTCATCACACCTGGGGCACCCCATCAAGGTGGCCTCTGGGAAGCAGCGGTCAAGTGTGCTAAACATGACCTCATGCGACTGGTGGGTACCCTGTTCCTATGGTACCATCAGTTTCACACCTTGGCGACCTGGATTGAAGCCTGTCTCAACTCCCGGTCTATTGTTCCTCTACAGTCTACACGATGATCCGGACGAGAAGCTCGCACTCACCACTGGCGACCTCATTGTCGTTCCTCATTGGACAACCTCTTTTGGCTATCCCGGAACCAGCCATTACAGACGTGCCACTTAGTCGGCTCAAACAGCACCAGTGGATCAGGCAGATCCACCAAGAATTCTGGAAACGATGGTCTGAGGAGTATCTGGCCACTCTTCAGACCCGCAACAAATGGGATAAACGCGAGCCGAATCTCCAGACAGATGACATCGTCCTCATAAGGAGTGAAAACCTTCCTCCTACTACTCCCCCTGTGAGGAGGCACCAAAATGTTCGGGAATTATATCTTCCGAGCGCGTCAGGGGAGGGAGGAAGAGCTAAAAATGATAAACGTTTCGAACCAAAGGGCACTTTGCCGAACAAAAACCTTTATTTGAATATTTTTATTTCAACGTAAAATTACAAGTCTTATTTTCCATGTTTGAGATAAATCACTATGTTGGTCCCAACGAGCCAAAAACCAAACGGAACACGTCGCGTTGAGGGATAGAGTTGCACTGTCTCGAGTGAATGTTAAGATAGAACTGTGTAGAAGCGAAGCCAAGCCGCCAAATCCAACCACACTGGTTCTCGTTCATCCAGCCATTTGCCCACGAAGAATGTGCTGCGTCACCATAACTCCCACACATGAAGGGAGTCCAATAGCTGATACCAGCTCCAAGCCTTTGCTACCCAACGGCACATGAAATAGAATGTGCCGACTCCAGCGATTATGGCACCGACCCTAAGTGGCGACATTGTTGACTTCTATTTGTTTGTTGTTACTTAGGATCGGTGCCATAGATGCCAGAATAAACACTGCCATCCGATGGCATATGGGAATCCAAATGTGTATCCGATACCCATAGCCAAGTAGTGGCGATATGGGTCAATCGTCTCAAGCACAAGTATCGTACCAAAGCATTGGCAGATACTTTTCTATGTGCGGTTGTGTGTCCATATACACATTGTGCTGCGACTAGGGTGACTGTTCACGATCGGTCGTCGTGTGTTGTCATCTGAGGTGGCTGGCAAGTAGGTAGATCGATATGTAGGCGGTGAGGGTGGCTGGTGTAGATGGTTGGGTTTTTGTTGCTGACGATTAAATGCTGCGTCGTCAGCATTCTGGATCTGATACGTCTTCGGTTGTTGACCGAACAATAGTATATGACAAATTGGCTTTTTTGGTCAAAGAAATTATATCTCTTTCTCAGCATGGCTTCGTGCCGGGTAGATCCACATCTACTAACCTTTCAATTTTCAGTAACTATACTCTTAGTTATCTTGAAAAGGGTTACCAGGTTGATGTGATTTACACGGACTTCGCAAAGGCTTTCGTTAGAGTGAGTCATAATATTTTGATAAATAAATAGGAATGGCTTGGCTTCCATTCAAATATTTTAAAATGGATTCAATCCTATCTTATAGGGCGAATTCAGTTTGTGTCGCTTGACCAAATTCTTTCTAGGCCTATTCTAATACCCTCTGGTGTTCCTCAAGGTAGCCATCTTGGTCCACTTCTTTTTCTCTTGTTTATTAACGACATGCCTGATATTTTTACAAATTCGTTCAGACTGCTTTTTGCTGATGATTTAAAATTCTATCGCTGTATAAAGTCGATTGATGATTGCCATTCTTTACAAGAAGAACTTCATAAGCTTACTGATTGGTGTATGTTAAATCAATTGTTTTTAAATGTTTCAAAGTGTCATTGTTTTCCGTTTTTCCGTTTGGCATCACCAATTTTCTTTGAATACAAAACTACTAACCATGCTCTTGAAAGAGTACCTGAAAAAAAAGATCTTGGTGTAATCTTCGACTCTAAATTAAACTTTGTTAAACAAATTGAGTATATTGTTGCTAAAGCTAATTCAATGCTGGAGTTTGTCAAACGCAATTCAACGGACTTTAAAGATCCATACACGCTTAAATCACTTTATTCTGCTTATGTTAGATCCATTTTAGAATACTGCACTGTAATTTGGAATCCCTGTTACATTATTCATTCCTTTAGAATTGAACGTGTACAAAGAAAATTTACGAGGTATGTAGTTTGGAAACTAGGTTGGAACATCGAAATGCCACCCTATTCTACAAGATGTCAACTTATCGGTACACAGTCTCTTGAAAACAGACGTACATTTTTTTCTGTAATGTTTACCTTCGATATTTTGTCGCATCATATTAAGTGTCCCTTTCTCTTGTCCTTACTTAATCTCTATGTTCCTCACAGGCTGCTGAGAAGCCGTCCTTTATTATACGGGAAAATGAACACAGGGTTAATTATGCGCGTAATGAGCCGATATCTCGCTGTGTATGAGAAACGAATAGCATTTCCCATGTTATTGATATCAACTTTCATAACAGTAGACTAAATCTTAAACGCCTGCTATTGCTGCATATTTTAAGTTGATTATAGAATGTACATATATAACACGTTGCTATATTTATATTGTTTTTTGCTTGTATGTATATTATTCTCTCGCATACTTAGTTCGTTAGTCTATAAGAAGATGTTTGTATCTCTGATTGATGTTAAATAAACTAAACTAAACTAATATTCGTTGTAAAAAAATTATTATATGTAGGTACTATTAAATAAGCGACTTCAAGACTCTCAAGCTCGAAGCCCTCGATTTAAATGAGCAATCTTCTGTTGCATACATTCGAGTTTTCAATAAAACTTTAAATTTGGCTCAAATCTTCTCTCAAAAATTTCCTTCAAATCTAATTTCAAAATTCGTTCAATTTTGTTAATAAATATTGAAAGAAAAAGATTCACTCACCCCAAATTATGATTAATACTTTTGACTTGTTATAACATTTGTGCTATTTTTTTGTTGTCTGTAGCTGTGCACACCATCAGCAGGGAAACTCGCAAAATTATTGTATGTAGTTGTATGCTTAACTGTGTAAATGGATAAGTGTACCTGTATGTTTGATTGAAGAAAGGTTATAAATTTGAACGAACTGTACATAAGGCAAAAAAATAAAAAAAAAGGTAATAACAAAAAAAAAAAATACTCAGCTTTTGTGATCGTTAATTATTGAAAAAAATAAATACTATATGTGTTGCGATGACTTCTTTTCTTCGACAACGAGCCCATGGCTGATGTACATATGTGATTTGCAGGAGTACGATGAATGGTTCTGATGCTGATGACGTGTTGAAAGTTATTTCGTTTTAATCAGTTTTAATTCATTTTTATTTCTTTTTCTTAAATCTACTTAGGAGCTAGCAAAAATGTATAAAACTAGCTTATATAACAACTTAACTAACTTACTGACCCTAAACGGGTACTCTTAATTACTCAATATCTTAATTCTAATGCCTTTCGGCCTAAAGATAACTTACGGATTTACAAACTAGAACTATGGTTAAAAACTAAGAAAATTTAAAAACAAAAAACTTAGTTTGCTGGATCATTTTTTTTTTTTTTTTGTTTTTATTAAAACTACTTAAAACTACTTAAATCTATTTAAATCTACTTAAACCTAGAGCAGCCACAGTAGCTTTTTTTTTTTGTTTTCTCTTTCGTATTTTTTGGAATTTTTATGATTTATGATTTTTTTTTAGATTTTTGTACTTTTTTTTTTTTTTGTTTTTTTTGGTTTTTAAATTTTTTTTTTTTTTTGTTTTTTGTTTTTTTTTTTGTATGCCACTGTGCCCACCCCCTATACCCTAAGACTTACACGCTAAACCTGTGTAAGCCAGCCATTGGCGCCTCGCTATCAATATCAATTTGAGTTTCGTGCTCAGACAACCACCAGAACATATTTGACATTTTAACAACGTCACAACGATCGCGATCTGAGACCACCCTACTGAACCGAAGGAGCTCTTCAACGTCTCCGCCTACTGCGGTGACGTCTCGGTTATAAAGGAGCCGTCGTTCCACGGACTTACGGCAGACGTGGTAGATTAGCGGAACCGCCAACCTATCCTGAATCAGCCCTTCCATATCAAAATAGAGTAAAGCCTCCGGTGGGACAAATCCACTGAAGCGTGTTCTTTCCAAATACTCTCTGTTGGGGTAATAAGCCCCAAAAATCATGCCATTGGTCGAGGTCATCGCTCTTACCGTGTGACCACAAGTCAGTTTTATAATGAAGTTGTCGATCCTGTTTATTTGAGCCCCGTTGTAAAGGACCTCATTGGGATAATATTTTTTGTACTCCGACTCTGGTGTTCTGTGTAATCCAAGACAGGTACGCAGACACTGTCTCTCAAACACCCGAATCTTTTCCATTTGAGATGCTGTAACGTTGAACAACACGGGGCACCCATAGACAATCATTGGCCTTATGAGGGTCATGTAGCTAATCACTTTCACTCTGCTATCAAGTTGTCTGCTGTGAAACAGTCGCCTTGTCGGAGCAAAAGCTCCTCTAGCCCTGGCCAGAGCCGCATCCATATGTTTATTAAAATATAGATACTGATCTAGCCAGAGGCCGAGGTATTTGACTACTACTTTGCTTGGCAGTGGGTGGCCATGTAGATCAACGATCACCAGCTTGCGCCAGTTCTTTCTCGTATCCCATGAGGCCCGAGCCAACGGGGTCCTAAACACAATTGTTTCCGATTTCTGAAAGTTGATTTTCAACTTCCAGTCATCGCAATATTGCTGGATCTTATCGAAGTCAAGCTGCAAGAGTGTTCTGATGACTTCGATCTTTGGACCTGTTCTGTACGCAATGAGGTTGTCAGCGTACGCTATAGCATGGTGAAGAGAACCAATTAGATCGCCAGCGAAAATGCTAAATAATATAGGCGAATTCACCGCCTCCTGTTGTAGACCGTTCTGTATTTTAAAAGTTCTGGTAGAAGTTATATTGCAATTTTTCACAACAAACGTTCTACCATGAAGCATGTCATTCAGAATATAAAGCAGTGGTTTACTCATGCCATACCTGATCAATTTATAGAAAAGACCGTCTAACCAAACGGTATCGAAAGCCTTCTCCAAGTCAACCAGACATGCACCCGTACACTGCTTTTTAGCTTTGTTCCATTGAATATCAGATACTAGTTTAGACGCGGCATGTGTGGTATCATGGCCCGCTTTAAAACCGAACTGATTTTCTGGAATAAAATGTTTGTCCTCAGCCCATGTGGACAGAGCTCTATTGAGAACTTTCTCGAATACTTTGCTGATACTCGGAAGAAGACTAATTGACCGGAGATTTGCTGGATTGGAACCATCCTTACCTTTTTTAAGGAGAGGATGGACCACTGCTGTCTTCCAACGCACTAGATAATATGCATTATTCAGCGCATTGTTGAACAACGTGGTGTATATGTTCACCGCTTTCGCAGGGAGGTTTCGCAGCACAACATTAAGTATGCCGTCGACTCCTGCTGACTTCTTTTTCTTTATTTTGTGAAAGATGTCCAAGAGGTCCATCTTAGAAACGAACAGGGTGTTATCCCCGTTTCGCTGGGCGATGACTGCATTTGCAAGTCAGTCGTCATTGAACCTAGTGAAACCAGGATTCTCGGATCGCCAATGCGAGATCTCGTCTCTAAGATAGAAGTGTCCAACGAAGGCTCTGCTCTCAAGGTCGTAATTCGGGCGAATGCACTCATTCACCTTATATTATATTATATTTTTATATTTATTTATTTCGTGAATGCTAAATAACTGTAAGATACAATATCTTATTTAATAGTTAAAAGCTAAATTTTACATAGTTGAGCTGGCAATAAGTTAAATTTGTATAAAAAAAAGGAAAAGAAAAATTTAAGGCAATATAATTCTAATAATATGATATCAAAAAGGAAAAAAAAAATTATAATGCAATTTATAGAATTTCATTCAACTGGATACTGAAAAATGGGTTTTTAAAACATTTTTAATTCTTGTTGGGTGTTCAATTTCTTTAATATTGCGTGGTAGACCATTCCACACACAGAAAAATAATCGTGTAAAATCAAAAAAAATAGGATAGATTCAACACTTTTTGGGTATGATTTTGCTCTAATGGAGTTTCGTGTTGATTTAAAATGATTTTCTTGTAAAACAATCGTAAATTCTTATCATTTTGAAATAACGTGATATCAGCTTAATTTGAAAAGATTATCGTATTGATATAACTCGTTGATTCCTCTTGAATCAAAATGACTACCCTTTTAAAATAATACACATATCCTCTTGAATCAAATAGATTTTAAAATTGAAATAACTCGATGATCCTTGTTAAACCAAAATGATACTCACCTTAAAACAAATTAAGAATTCGAATTGATTCAACTAGGCTCTCATGTCAAAATAACATGATAGTTCCTTTCAAAACAATTCCTTGTCGTATTGAAACAACTTCAATTTTCCTCGAACAATCAATATGTTTTCGTTTTAAAGTAAGATGAGAATTAAAAAGAATTGAAATGACCCTCATGTCAAATAAACATAAAGGGTCCTGTTGAGTTGGTGGTCCTGTTAACAAACATACATTCAGAAATACATAATGCAATTTTTTTAAGTTATGTATTATTCAATTTTATTTTATTCTTTAAAATTACATACATTTAAATTAATTTATTTCAAAAATATATTTTTTTAATATAAATTGTAAATATCATTTAATTTATTATTTAAATACATTTATTTCTCAAATATGTTTTTGCGTTATTAATAGAAAATATATTTAGAGGCGGACTTGTGAACTCCTGAAATTTCTTCAACAAAACTTGTTCTTTTAAATTTCCCACTTCATATGATTGAAAATGACTGTCAAGAATATTAAGCTCCATTTCATGGCACAAAACATACATTGTAGGGCCGATTTTTCGGTCCAACACTGACGCTGATGGTGGCAAATTAAGGATTATATTTCCTTGGTCGTCTTTCTCGTACGTCAATTCATCACTTAAAATAGTGTGCCGCTCTTGACTGAACACAAAATCACTATTTTGCAGATCCATTAAAAAAATATTATTATTAAACCACTTTTACACTTTACCTTACACGAACTTCTCCGACCGAAAGCAAAACAAGAATGCCACCAGGATCAGACAAGCAACTGGTGATCAAAAAGATAACGAAACTTTTTTCCTGGTTTGGCAAATTTTAATGTATTTCAACACGATTTGATGCAGTATGAACACTACTCCCTCTTACTTCAACACGATTTCTTTTTGTTTTTAAACGATTAAATATTGATTTGCTACTAAACAGTTTTCGAACTGAGACACGCAATCAAATAAATTAAAAGTAAAGCTAAAATGCCAATGCAAGCAGACAAGGGGTAGTTGAAAAGATAACGGATCTTTTTCGTTGGTTTGGCAAATCTCAGCGTATTTCAACTCAATATCAAGTAATATGAACACGACTCCCTTTTAGTTCAACACGATTTACTTCTTTTTTAAACGATTTCATGTTGATTGAATACCAAAAAAACAGTAATCTATCGTGTTGATTTTACATGGGGTCTGTTTCCTGCTTTAATCCGATTATTAACACGACTCCCTTTTAAATCAACACGGTTTCTAACACGACTCCATTTTAATTCAACAAGATTTTTTTTTTTTAACGATTTCATGTTGATTGAATACTAAAAAACAATAATTTATCGTGTTGATTTTACATTGGACCTGTATTTTGTTTTAATCCGATTATTAACACGACTCCCTTTTATTTCACCACGATTAACATTTCTTTTAATCTGATGCAAAGTATATTTTAAACGAAATACTTTAAAAACAACACTAAATTAATAATAATGACATTTCAAAAAGATATCGTGTTAGATTAATCACTAAAAGTATCAATTTAAAACGAAATCTTTTTAAATCTGAATGAAATAAAAGTAGATTTAAGAAATATGCACCATTGTAAAAACAATAATATGTCGGGTTGATTTTACATTGGGTTATTTTTCTGTGTGCAGAGACTGACTGAATTTACAAAAAATTGACGCTCCGATGTAAGAGACGCATATCGAGGGTGAATTAGTTGACGAGATCTGTGAGAGGTTGCAAAACGGATTTTGTCGAAACAGTATTGTGGTTGGTGTGTAAGCAATATGTCAGAGAGCAAGATCAAACTACGGAGTTCAAGATAATTTTCAAACGGCATGTCCAGTAGCATAGAAGCAAAGTTATATACACGATCGTATCTTCGTAAGCCAAATACATAACGAACAATGCTATTAAAGGCAACATTAAGTTTACGTTTGCTTGCGTAGTTGCAGTTGCAGTATATTTCGCACCCGTATGTCAAAATCGGTATAATAAAAGTTTTGGCAAGAAGTATACGTGTTTTTACTGGCGTGAAGTACTGGGTTGCCCACAATGCACGTAGTGCACCATATACTTTGCCGACAAGCGCATTAATGTGATTGTCCCACGTTAAGAAGCGGTTAAAAGTTACACCGAGATTTTTGGCAGTTTCCACATATTCAATTGGAGCATTGCTCAAAACAATTCGTGGAAAATAATCAAGGAGTAGACTTTTTCTAGAAATAACAACACATTTTGATTTTTTCGGATTTAAAACAAGACCGTTTAAAAGGGACCAATTTTCAATTTTTTTAAGGTCTTCGTTAATATTGAAAGCTCCATTCTCAATGAGTCCAAGGGGACAGCTAAGATACAGCTGGACATCATCAGCATACATATTGTGAAGGGATCACACAAACAACAATAATAATAATAACAACAAACAATAATAATAATGCACACTTGCCGTATCAGCAAATTAATAATAAATGCGAATACCCAACAAAGTGCACAAACGTGTCTGGTCATTTGCGAATGCATGGTACATTGAACCATATCAAGTGACGAGATACGTTTGGCCATGGCAAACGTAATTTGACACAGCATTGGCCTTGAAAAGCCATGCTATGTGAATTTCACGATGTCGGGGTTTGCTCCAGAGTCAGTGACCGGCAAGTGTGAGCATTTCTATGTATGAGTAGAATTAAGAATATCAATTATGTATAAATAGGCTAAGTTGAATTAATAAAGCGTTCATTATTATTCCAGAATCAAAAAGACTAGTTTGGCTCCTTAGCCGTCTTTATTTTGGCATTTACATTCAGATAGGCTCATTAGCCATCAACCGTTTTCGGCTTGGGAAGCCTTTATAATATCCCAAAAAGTAGGGCATTAATTATTACAAGAACAGTTATCAACCAAAGATGGCAGTTCATTAACATAAATGGAGAACAATAGCGGACCCAAAATGGATCCCTGAGGAACACCTGTATTAATCGGTAAAAAATTAGACAAACTGTCGCCAACTTGAACTGCTTGTATTCTATTTGTCAAATAAGAATATATAAGCTTCGTAGCACAAGGTGAAAAATTGAAATTCTGGCGAAGCTTATTACATAGGTTCACATGGTTAACTGTGTCGAAGGCTTTTGAGAAATCAAGCAGTACCAAAAACGTTACCTCATCCTTATACAACGCTTGCCTTATGTCTTCAGTGACGTTCAAAAGTGCAGTGATACAGCTGTGTTTCTTACGAAAGCCAGATTGTTTAGGTGAAAGCATTGAGTTCGCTGTAAGGTAAACATTGATTTGTTTCTGCAAAATTTTTTCGAAGACTTTCGATAAAAAGGGAAGCACAGAAATGGGCCTAAATTCAGTACTTTTAGCGTTTTTAGGGAGTGGAATGATCTTGGCAACCTTCCACAAGAAAGAATACTATCCTGCCATCAAAATTGTATTGAATGCGTACGTAAGGAAAGGCAACACAATGGGTATGATCATATGCAAAAACTTAGGATGAATAGAGTCTAGTCCAACGGCGTTAGACTTAACAGAGAGCAAACATTCAACAACATCAGCACTATCAACGCAGCTAAAACCAAAACCATAGTTACCTGACTGATCAGTGAACGATGCGATTGGAGGTGCACTCGCCAAGGGCCTCAGTGTCGATGGTGGCAAAGCAAATGTTTTATTGAGGGAATTGACGTCTACATCCTCAACTACCACGTTTCTTGATTTACCAATACCGATGTCACGTAAGTTCTTCCATAGTTGACGCCCACCCAAGGAGGTACTGAGAAGATTAGAGAAAGTTTGAGATTTCACTTTAAGTATTTCAGCGACAACTCTGTTACGAAGCAAGCAGTACGAACATCGCATCTCAATCAACTCGCTCAAAAACAGCACCCACAGTCTCTACCTTCTCTTGAGCATCTTCCACTATAAAGTGGTCATCATCAAAGATGGCCTTATCGGGATCTATCCCTATTGTCAAAAGTAAGTTTTTGTTTTCAGTCGTCCTTTGGAGTTTAATACTCTGAAGGTCATTTTGATCTTTTCTCCTAAAAATTTTATTTATTTCCGGAAACATACTCGGGTTGTTGGACTGTACAGTGTACAGCCCGAATTTTGTTGTTCCAGAAAAGAGATATAGATATTCTGTAGTTTTCTTTTATTAACTGTTGGAGATTTTTGATCTGTGACTTCAGAGTTCTAATCTCCAAATCGTGTCGGTCAGTAAACCTCCTGTGCAAGAATTTGAGTCTTGACAGGAGTCTACTTTTTTGTTTGTAAAGTGCGTCTATTGTCGCGTTTCTGTACATTTTCGTAGAGTCATGTTGCCTATATTTAGGAATTGTCCTGTCCATTGTACTACGGATTGCATCCTCCATACGTTGCAGGTACCCATCGATCTCAACGTTCGACAGATTCCGTTGCATGGCGGCGCAATACCGTTCGAACGAAGTTCCCTTGAGACGGCACCGGAAAAGTGCGGCCAACGTGTCTTACCGTAGTTGTAAGAGTGCGTCGGCACGTACTCCTCCAGTTCCACAAGGTCGTTCGGAAGCAGTATGACGGCGGCAAGTCCACAGTGGTCACTGTCGTACTCAACCGTCGTCAAACAATTTTTCGTCCGTCGAAGAACGTCGTCGGTCAGTTTAAGTCTCGAGTCTAAAAGTAATAGATCCAAATAAGAGCCACTTCGAGTATATGAAGGCCTGTCAGTAGCCAACAGGTCGACTTTACACTCAATGCTGTGGAGCCCCATCCAATTGAATAGCTGGGTCCTCCTTGGATAGGCTAATTGATTTCCCCAATCTTTGTGTTTAGCATTGTAATCACCGGCCAAAAGGAAATAGTTTTCTTCTGAGTTCAGTTTCAGAGTTCGAAAAAGTGATTCGAGCTCTGTTATAAAACATGAGGGTTGAGAAGCCTCCGGCGCATAGATCGTGACCACATACAAGCGCCTCCCCTGTTGAAGAGGGATGCATACGATACACGCTTCCAGCAACCGGAATCGGCGTACTTCACCACTATATATTACTTTGTGAGCGATGCCCTTACGTATGAAGATCGCAACCCCACCCGCGAAAGTTGAGTTGGGTCGGTCTCTCCTTACGATAATGTAATTGGTATTCGCCATTTTGTGATGCTGGTTTAGCCTAGTTTCGCTAACCATACATACATCTGGACGTTGGTCTTTTAACAACTCAAAGAGGTTGGTTCGTCGTTCTATCCTAAATAGCGAATTCACATTCACGGCTAGGATCTTGAAAGGCCTCTCCGGCAGCGCGCCCGTTAACCTAAAAATTGCGCAAGCGTAGGCATTGCACGGTAGATCACCTCTACCCTACGCGCCTGCTCACTGATTTGCCGTGATAGATCGCTCATTTGTGCCTGAATGACACGCAAAGCGACCATCACCTCTGACTCCCCAGCAGCTGCCTTACACACAGATGGCTGTGTGGCCGCTTTCTGGGGAGGCTGTACCATTTTCCAAGCCCCTCATGCCATTTGGGCGAAGGAAACTTCGGGAACGACGGCCCTTGGAATTGGTCTGGCTGGTTGCCTTCCCTCATACTTAGTTGCTGTTGGAGCAGCTTTTTTTGACTTTTTAATCGTCTGGTATCGAGGACAACCCCGATAATTAGCACGGTGTCCATCTCCACCACAAAGAACACATTTCAGCAGGGTCTTGTCTTCGACCCTTGCCTCCCCGAGCTTACAGTCTTTATTATTGTGGTTCTCTCCACACTTAACGCATCTCGACTGCATATGGCAGTGAATGCGACGTGGCCGAACCTTTGGCAACGAAGACATTGTAATATGTCCCCGTTCCTGTTTAATTTTTCCCATCTTACCATCTGGTAGTCCAGGACGGAGATTTTCCTTACACTCTCCAGACGGCTACTGGGTGATAGGGTGACGAGGAACATCGGCAATAGCCGCTTCTCCCGTCTTGCCTTGGCCGTGGTGAACGACTTAACCCCGATAAACTCGAGATCGTCGCCCGCCAACCTGCGGAGCTCAGTTAAGAGCTCATCTGGATCAGAGAAAGGCTCTACCCCTTTCAAAAGCATGCATTTAGGTTTCTCCTCTTTGGGAGTATACGAGAAATGTTGAGTGTTTGTCTTTGCTAACAACTCCCGAACAATCTGATGTTCACCAATGCTATTGCATTGGATCGCATGTCTATCAACCCCGAGTCTCTTAATAGTAAAACTATCGCCAATGGCGGACTAACATTAATTTTTTGTGTCGTTGAATACCATCTTTAGAGTATTTATTGGGGGCACCCTGCTCTTTTTAGTGGTCTTCTTTTAGGCTGCTGCTGCTGTTGTTGTTGTTGTTGCTGCTGCTTCGGCTTCTGCTTCTGCTTCTCTGCTGGCTGCTGCATCTTGCTGGGGATCGATGGCGCGGCTTTTTTAGTCGCGGTCCCCCGTGGCTGCTCATGTGTAGCAGTTTTTTTTCCCTCTACAGCTATTTTAGCTGTGGCTGCGGTTGCAATTTTATTGACAGCAGCCTTTGTTGTTGCTTGGCAATTTTCTCTGCTGTTGCCGGCCGTTGTTGTTTTGGCTGCAACGGTTGCTTGGCCTCGCATTCCGCTTTCCTGCGGGCTTCTTGCTTTGCTTTTATGGCCTCGATTTCGCCAAACAGCTTCTGTATTATCATATTAAACTCTTGCAGTCGCTTTTCTTCGTTCTTATCGATGTTTTTGTTTATGTCGTCAACTACACCGTCTCCGTCTGCTAGTGCAGCGAAGGAGTTGCCGCTATCGTTGTAACGGCCCTCGCCACCGTTTGACTCATAGTCATATGTTGACTTCAAACTGACTATGGACTCTGTGCTGGTCGACATTCGTCGTCGTCGACCTCCGCTGCTGCTTCCTTCTTTGCCTTTTGCTTTGGCATCATGTTCGGCTTCGCTTTAAAGCGCCGCCTCCTCTTAATTGCAGTTGTTGCAACTGCTGTTGTTGCTGTTGATACAGCTATCTCGTCAGCGGCTGTTGCCGCTATCTGATCTGCGGCTGTTGCCGCTTCTGTATTTGTTGTTGTTGTTGTTTCCGCCAACTCCAACGTTCTTGACGATGATGGACCCGACAGGTCCATCAAAGCACAACTTGCCTCCTCAAATTCTTTGAGGAGCCGCTCCCTCTCCTTTTGTTGGGCAATTTTCTTCAACCAGAAGATGTGCACTTTTAAGTTTGCGTCGGGATCGAGATCGTGTTCTTCCACACCGACGAAATAAGAAAAAAACTTTCTTTAATGCCACTGCTGGGGGTCGATCCTGAGACCCTCTACACCGAAGACCGAACTCAAACACCTCTTTATTTAGGCTACTGCCCTTATTAAAATTTCACTGATTTTATTACTTGTTAATCACAAACCGAATTTATTGAATACTGCCAAAGTCGCCAACACGTCTATGCGCTCTTGCAGGTGCTGAACGACTGATTTCGTTTTAATTTTCTTCTTTATATGGATTCTCTCAAATGTGTCTGCTGTTGTTTGAAGGGGTTCATTTTTTTTTTTTTATAGGTGAGTATGATGTAGGTAGATTGTTCTGTGGCGATAAATGTTGTTAAATTCTCTTGATGCAGTGATCGTTGTGTTGTCGGAACGATCAGTTGAACTTTACAGAAGTGTTCGGGTTGGACGTTCACTAGTCTTTGCATTTTGTGGTGTGTGGTGTGTTTGTTCCTTGGGTTTAGAAGGGTTTTTCTCTTTTCATCGACGACGTTTTAGTTTTAAGCGGGAAAGTGCGACTTGATCGCGACCAAACTTCAAATTATATGGGTGAAATATAGAGCCCTATAAGGCCCTAAAAAAAACCTATAGGTATATACCAATGTAAGTAGGTAGAATTTCGATCTTTTTAATGGTAAACTTACCCTCAGCTATACACTTTTACTACGTTTATAATTTATAAATTTTTTCCTTTTTTTTCTCTGTGTTCGATTGCGTAGGTATGCTGAAAAGCACGATACTACTGGATTACGCTTCTGTTGCTTTGCTCACTGTAGCCTGTCGACTTTTCTTTGCATATAATGTTTTTTTCTCGACGAATTTTGCATGCTTACACGCGGTTAGCACTTTGGTTACATGATTATTTATTCAATTTGCGCTGGGGCAAAGCAAAATTTAAAAAAAAAAGATTACGTATAACTGAGGGTTAACATAAAAAGTTTCCTCGATATTTAGACGTCACATCAATATTTTGGTTGGCAAAGAAGTTGGGCCACATAACACTTAAAGCAAGTTTTGCTTCATTACTTTTCAGCTTTACATGTTTTAAAAAATTAAGGTTATAAGTAAGTAAAACCCCGACGTACTTAAATTCTTCTACAACTTCAATAGGTGAGTTATTAAGACACCATCGTTCTTCCAGTAACCTTTTTGTTCGACGTCCTTCAAAAATCATCTTTTAATATATCTCTACCTACAAATTGGTTAACTCTAACAATTCTTGCGAAACAATACCAAATTTTATTCTTTATCTTTTTAAATATACCTACTATATATAAGTGTATACTTCAAACTCCAAAAACGAAACTACTTTAATTTAACTTGAATTAACTTAAATACTGCACAGGTGAAAGGCGAATGAATCAAAAGGCATGTGATCTGAAATTCCATCTGTCCGCAAAGAATGTGCCGGTAGTAATAATACTTTCTCTTTCCTTTAGAAAGAGAAGAAATTACATATCTGATATTCGAATTTTCGAAGTTGCGTAATTCTATATGGATACGTTCCAGGTATGAACTAGTTTTTTTTACTCGATGACATTTCCCGAGTCGTGAGAGGTACACGAAGACTCTAAATCCAAAACAGAGAGTCTCCCTATTGATCGCTTCAGCTTGGTGGAACCGTTTGAGAGCTTAACGATGAACGAACGAACAACTCCATCAGGGCCGAGATAAGTTTTCACAACACGTCCTAAGTGCCAGGCTGAGCAAATCTCGTTCGGTTCGATGACAATAACGATATCTTCTAATTGAACTGGCCTTGTATTCTTGAACCACTTTGATCGTCTCGTAATAGTAAGCATTATTCATGATACCACCGTTTTATAAATTCTGCCATCAAGTGCTAAGACCGCCGACTTTACAATCTCCTACAAAAATCTTATTCTGAAAACACCCCTGGCGCTGTTATATCTCGATCGTCCCCTCCAAAGAGTATTGCATTAGGTGTTAAAGGCTTGGGATCTTCGGGATCTACTGGAATATGTGTGAGAGGTCGTCTGTTCATTTGGCCTTGCACTTCTAAAAAGGCGTTCGATGGAAATCGATGCTTGTTTTTACTAATTGGATGAGCCTTTCTGCGCCCTTGAACTTAGTCGTAACGTTCCTTCTTCGCCAAGAAACAGTGAAAGACTTAAGATTCAACTCGAAGAATTGAGCTTACCCTTGAATCTTAACGAAGCTATTTCGTCCGGGAAAGACTCTTCTTGAATTTTCCGGAACATCCATTCCTCTCCTTTAATCAACTCAAACGGTGTTATAGATAGATAGATAGATGATAGATAGATGATTTTTATTACTTAAAATTGTTACATACAATATTTCGGTTACATTTGATTTGAATATAAATTTGGTAATAAAAGTGTTTTGGCGGGGCAATGCCGTCTGCCAGATTGACTATGTGTTTTCAAATTTTTTCAAGGAAAATGTATGCTATTTAACAAAATGTAAATGAACAATTGCAAAAATTATATAAAGTTGTAAATAGGGCTTTCAGTTTAGCTAAAACAAAATAAATTGCTTCATTGTTAATACATAATTTTTTTTTGGCAAAAGAATTAACAGCGTTTAGTTTGACAAAAAACAAAATTAAGTTGAGTAAAAAATTGATTCAGGATTAAAAAATTTAAGGGCTTTTGGTTTGGCTAAAACAAAAATAAAGGGTATTTGAACCCATTAAAAGTTAAGTGTAATTTAAAGACTTTTAGTTTAGTTAAAACAAAATTTCAATTATTAAAAATAATAATATAATAATAAATAATATACAACGAAAATATATGATAGTAATTACAAAATCATGATATCTAATTGTACCGTTCATAATTTAAGTATTAAGAAAATTCTGTTATAATCAATTCTCTGTAACGGATTGATTTTTCAAGATAATTATATAGATTTTTCCAATTTTCACCATTTAAAATTGTCAAAGTTTGCTCCATAGTTAGAGTAGGTTTCCCAAAGTAGAGGATTCTAAGTTCTTTATAAACTGGGCATATTGATAAAAAATGAAAAGTATCCTCTTTTGAATTCAAATTGCAAAGGGTGCAATGTGTAGTGGATGACCCCTTATACGATGAGCCGTTTAAATTAAGTTGCTCTCTTCTTGCTTTACAGATTAACGAAATTTCCTTTGTACTGTATTCATCACTAAAATAGTTATTTATGAGGTCATGTTTCAAATCGGGGTAAATGACTCTGTTGATTGAAGATGACATTTTTTGTAAATTTTCATTCCGCTGGTAGATGTCGACAGCCTGTAATAACCCGTAGAGTTGTTCTTTTAGTAGGTTTAAGTTAGTATACTGGAAATTTAGCTCAATTCCACACTTCATTGCCCATTGTCTCCATTCTCCTATCCACTCCACTTTGTTATCCATGATGTAGTTTGCCATTGACAATTGAGTTCTATTTGGTCTATATGCCAGTACTTTCGAAATGTAGTCAAAATGGAGTTTCAGAGTATGAATAATAAGAGCAGGAAGGCCGGTTTCTAGTTGTAGCACATAGTTTGGAATATTGGATGGTAAGTAGAAAAGTCGTTTGAGAAAGTAACGTTGAAGTTTCTCGACTTCTTCGTGTGACTGATATCCCCTTGTTTGACAGCCGTAGCACATAACAGAGCGCATAACAGCGTCAAAAACCTTGTACTTAGCTGAGGTTGGTACATCTTTGTTGTTCATAACATCTTTCCATGATGCGTTAATCGTACTTTTTGATGCAATCAGTTTTTTTTTTCAAGATGTGGGGTTAACTTCATATTAGGTTTTAGAAGCAGTCCAAGGTATTTGTATTCTGTCACTATTTCAATGACCTCCCCATTAAAGAACCACTTTTCATTCGGGAGCGTATCGGAATCCCGCTTTTTAAAATCCCGACAAAAAAAAGTTTATAATCCCGTCTTCTTAAATACCGTTTTGTTAAAATCCCGTTCGTGACAATCCTGTTTAATCAAAATCCCGTCTATTAAAAGCCCGCCCTTTAAAATCCCGTTTAATCCCGCTTAGCCCGTTTTATATTTGGATAAGTATGATTCAATATTGTTCATTTAAACACTACATATCAGTTCTCAAATGTTGAAAGTTTTGTTGTCTGAACATTTTTTTTATTAATACCATTATACAGAGAAGCTGGGACAGATCTTTCAATATTTTTGTCGTATAGCTCACAATATTCAACTGTATTAATTTTTTGTTATTTTTTGTTGTAATCTTTTTTGGAATTATATTTTTGTTATGTATTATGTTCTTTTCTTTTGAAACAATAATAATGTTGGCAATAAAATTATCTAGACCAAATATTCTTCTTCTTTTTTATACTTAATCCCGCTTTTGTAATCAACACCAGGTGTTTTATTTTAAAAATCACTCGATTTTTAAAATAAAACACCTGGTGTTGATTACAAAAGCGGGCTTATAAAAACGGGATTTTAATAAACGGGATTTCAACAAACGGGATTTTAAAAACGGGGTTTTAAAAAAGCGGGATAATAACAAAACGGGCTTAAAAAAACGGGATTTTAAATGCGGGAAAATAAAAAGCAGGATTATAAAAAACGGGATATCGAACCCAACCCTTTTCATTCGACTTAAGTTTTGATTGTGTATTTCTTACTATCATTACTTTTGATTTTTCTAGATTAACCGTTAATTTCCAGACTCTACAAAAATCAACTAGCTTATTTATCATAAGTTGTAAGCTTTGGGGCGATTCTGCTAAAAGCACAATGTCATCTGCGTACATGAGTACCTTAACGTTTAGACCTGCAAAACTTATTCCAGCGGGTAGATACATTGAAATATCATCAATCAATATAGCAATGAGAACTGCACTCAAAACAACCTTGTTTGACACCAGATGTAGTTTCAAACCATTCAGACATACACATCCCATCCCAAACCGCTGAGCGAGTGTTTTTGTACATATTTTTCAGGACCAAAAGAAATTTCATCGACAATCCCTTTTGTGACAGTTTGTAAAACAATGCTTGTCGGTCTATCGAATCGAAAGCAGCTTTAAAGTCCACGAAAAATATGTACAAACTTCTTTTTTGTCGAAGGAAGTACTGTGCAATTGAGTTTAAGGTGAAAATGTTGTCAACTGTGGAGTAGCCTTTACGAAAACCAGATTGGAATTCACTAAGCACTTCATTATTTGTTAACCAAATGTTGATGCGACTAAGGAGTACAGCTGCAAAAAGCTTCGCAATAGAATTCATAAACGATATTCCTCAATTATTTGCTAGGTTAACATCGCCCTTTTTAAAAATTGGGTAGACCAGAGAATCTTGAAAGGCTTGCCTTTCTTTAACATCGTGAAAGGCAAGCCTTTCAAACGGTGTTATATAAGCGCAAGCAGTCCTGGTTTTAGATTTAGGCTGAGTTCCCAGTTTATCTGGGACTTTCTTCCGAAGTATGTGGCTTAGTCTAAGCAGAAACGCAATAACTCGTGCGGACGAAGACCATCTGGCTTGAAATCTTCTAGATATTAACTCGGATTCTCCGTAGCAGTGACTTTGTCTATGGGTGTGAAGAAGACTTTGACCGTTGCCAATGTCTTCGGCTTTTGAAATTGTTGTGCCGATGCAAGAGGTAATCAGCCAATCCTCAAAAGGACGTTTTAAAAATTCAGGTCCGTTAAACCACCGTGTGTCTTTATTACCCATTGAAATGTCAAATCGTTTTGTGCCATCATCAGCCACGTTCTCGATGGATCCAACATGAAACCATTCACAAGGTGAAGTAGAATCGACGAATAAACGAATGGATGGAATTTGCAATTGGACGAATTAATCCACGCCAGAACTGTTTTTGAGTCTGACAAAAACAACGAATCATCAATTTTAATAGTATTTTACCCCGGTGCCGTGAAATAAGGCCAAGTGAAATAAGGCAAAGTGAAATTAGGCCAAATGAAGAGATTTGGCCTTATTTCGCTTTCTTAAAGTGAAATAAGGAAAAATTGTAACGTTTGGCCGTATTCCACTTTGTCTAAGTGAAATAAGGCCAGTTTGGCATTATTTCGCTTTCGAATACCTAGATTACCCAAAATGAACTAAAAACCATTCTTAAATTTTGAAATGATTGAAGAGAACATAGTCAACGAAAGTTTGTACATAAATTTACAAATCAGTATAGTAAATGTATAGAACTAACAATAATACTAATACTAATACTAGAATAATAATTTACACTGTGACTCGAGAATTTTATATATTAGATTTTACAGTCTCAGTGTAAATGTCACATTTATCAATTTAATTTGTTTAAAAATAAATCCTGAAATCACATTTTTTGCTCAGAGAATTCATTGCGATAACAGTGTAAGTTTTCTTCTTTATTTATATTTACCTAAATCGAATTGTGTTTTATCAATTTAGTGGTTTAAATTTACAAACTATTAACTATTTCCAATAACTAAAGTGCCAGTTATAGCGATCAGGAAAACGAATCAGGAAAAATTTTCAAAATTAATTATCACTATGTTTTTGTTACAATTGAATAACAAATGTTATACTAATCAATAGTAAGCAGCCCAGAGAATCTATTTTGCCAAGAAAATGTTCAATTTAACAAATATTTTGCCGTAAAATTGTATTTTTCTATTTTCCTGATGGAATTGAAACAGGAAAATAGAAAAATACAAATTAAACAGCAAATATTTGTTCTATTATATCTTTTTTGGGCACAAAAAATTCTTTGAGTGATTTGCCACCGATTGGTATAACATTTGTTATTCAATTGGAACGAGAACATAGTTATTATTCCGTTTGAAAATTTTTCCTGATCGCTATAACTGGCCCCTTAACCAGATAAGCTGCTGGACTTAGTACTGATTGGCAACTTTCGCACTTATTGTATTTATTAGTATTAAAGATTTTTGGTAATGCATGTTTTCCGCTATAAATTTTAATATACATGTTGCAGCGGCGTTGGGCTCGATATTGAGGCTCAGAAATTTGATTAGCATTTGCTACATAAACTGAAATAAACTTTTTTCTGGCTACAGCCCGATATCCCGTGCTGTGCTTTCTAAAAATGTATCTTTTACTGCTTCAACAAACCTATCTTAAAATAAGTCAGTAATCTTAAGCGCTGAGTCATATAGAAAATTTCCGTTATCTTTGAAACTCAGTAGCTGCTCAGCAGTGGAATCATCAAGTCCTATTTTCTGCAAACGAGTAAGCGCATCTTTTGTCTTTTCTTTTTCTCCTTTCATAAATTTTTCAAAATGTTACTACAAAGGCAAATGTTTCCCGAGTTGCCGCAGTTCTGATAAGTGGTACGGTGTGTTCCAAAACTGACAAAATTCCAGGATTTTCCACGAGTATTTTATATAGTAGGTTTTACAGTCTCAGTGTAAATGTCATATTTAACAATTTAATTTCTTTAAAAATAGATTCTGAAATCACATTTTTTGCTCAGAGAATTCATTGCCATGACAGTGTAAGTTTTCTTCTTTATTTTTATTTAAATCAAATTGTGTTTTATCAATTTAGTGGTTTAAAGTTTAATTGTTTTTATTATACTAGACCGAACACGTGAAAACCGAACACAATTTACATGAACATTAATTAAATACTAATTAAAACACCTCAATCTTTTCAAGCTTTTAGTTTTGTTTTTTTTCCGCGTTTCGCGTCAACAAATAGTCACAACAAAAAACGATAAAACGATCAAAAACACGTACCTTGAATGCATTTCAGACTGCATGCAGTCCATCATCAGCATCACGATTCACGACTGATCAAATCAGTGGCATCTTCTTTGGTATTGGTGATTAGATGAGAGAAAAGAGGCTCGAAGTAATGTTGCCGTTATCAGCATTGATAGAACGGCTATCTCGTTGTATGAAGTAGCTTTCATACGCGTCCAATTTCGTTTTGTTTGTTTTTTGAGTGTGGCTAAACTTTGTATGCAACAAAACTTTTTCCAATTCAGGGATAAGTTTTATAAGGTTGAAAAGGGAACAAATATGGGTAACCCATTGAGTCCTCTAATATCGGAATTGCTTATGTCAGCGTTTGAAATTCGGTTGAGAAATAGAAATGTATTACCAAGGTTCTGGTGTCGATATGTGGATGATGTTTTTTCGATTGTGAAAAAAGATAAGATAGAAGATACATTGAGTGTTTTAAACTGTGAATTTGAAACAATTAAATTTACAATTGAAATGGAGGCAAACAATAAAATTTGTTTTCTATACCTTGAAGTCAGAAAAACGTGTGAAAATAAAATAGATGTTTCAGTTTACCATAAACCAACAAGTACACTTCGGTTTATTACAAGTGATTCAAATTGTCCAATTCAACATAAACATGCCGCGTTTCATTCAATGATTTTCAGAATGGGTAAACTCCCTTTGTCAGCTTCAATCTTCAAACTACAAAATTGAGTATGAATACATAAAAAAAGCTGCAGATGTAAACGGGTACAATGCGAGTTTAGTAGATAGAATGATAAGGAAACATTCTAACAAAATTAAAAAATCTTCATTGTCGACTCTTTCTTACAAAATATGTATTGAAAGAAGTGAAGTTATACGAGCTTCAGTGTGTTATGTGCCTGAATTAACAAACAAAATATCAAAAAACTTCCGAGAACATAACATTCAATTAGTCTTTTCTAGTAAAACAAAACTAAAAAATCTACTCGGGTCGACGAAAGATAAAATTGACAACATGAAAAAGTCGGGTATATATGCAATAAATTGTGGTGACTGCGATGGTGTTTACTATGGTCAAACCAAAAGAACCATCGAAAAAAGATTTAAAGAACATAGTGCGTACATCAAGCAAAATAAAAATTAAAGTTCTGCTATTGCAGACCACGTCTTAAAGCTCAACCACTTTAATATAAATGCAAGCTGTGTGAGTCTAAAAAACAAATAACAGATGAGAGAAAATTGGACGCGTATGAAAGCTACTTCATACAAAGGGATAGCCGTTCTATCAATGCTGATAACGGCAACATTACTTCGAGCCTTTTTTCTCTCATCTAATCACCAATACCAAAGAAGATGCCACTGATTTGATCAGTCGTGATGCTGATGATGGACTCTGCATGCACTCCGAAATGCATTCAAGGTACGTGTTTTTGATCGTTTTTCGTTTTTTGTTGTGACTATTTGTTGACGCGAAACGCGGAAAAAAAGACAAAACTAAAAGTGTGAAAACATTAAGGTGTTTTAATTAGTATTTAATTAATGTTCATGTAAATTTAATTGTTTTGTTTTTGAAAAATTGTTTTTTAAATTTTCGTCAACCATTTGGAAGATTTATTTGTTGATTGAATCGGAATTATATCGAATTATGTTTGATCAATTTTGTGGTTGATAGTTAAAAGTTTTATACTTGAAAACCCAACAGCGGTGCTTTGTGGTGTGAATTTTGGTTTTCATTTCTATCAACCATTGACAAATCAAGGAGGTGAAAATAATTTTAAAATAGTGTCGATGTATCGGAATACAAAAATATTGTGCGTTGACACATATTCGAACACATTTTATTTCCTTTTTTCAATAATTTGTTCCATTTGTTTAAAAAAATAATGAATTCTTAGAATTTTGAATTTTTTAAAATTTTTTTAAAATTGAAATATTATTTATTAAATTTTAGTCAACCATTTGGAACATAAATTTGTCAATTGAATTGAAATTACCGTTTTATCAGAGAATTCCGTGCGATAGCTGTAAGTTTTTTTCTTCTGTTTTTATTTAAACCAAATTAAGTTTGATCAGTTCTGTGGTTTAAATGTTAAAAAGTTTAAACTTGAAAACTTTACAATGGTGCTTTGTGCTGTGATTTTTAGTATTCCATCTCCATCGACCATTGACAAATCAAATAGGTGAAAATTTTCATTTGGTTTTAAACAAGTGATTTACATAACCTTAAATGTACTTAACACGTGTCACTGTAGGTATACTTTTTTTTATAAAAGTAATTTCATTATTTCTATTTCTATGTGTTTTGTACAGTGAGCAATGCCAAGAAAACGCAAAAGGGCTGATTTGAGCCGCAATACAAGTAGGTCCAGAAGTATGAAAGATAAAAGATACCATAGAACCGAAGACCAAATCCAGCAACAAAATGCTGATGCATGTGTGAGCCTGCAGTAATTTCGTCAAGAACAGTCAAATGATACACAATCTGAGTGCAATGAAGTTATACGTTTAGAACAACGATAATCACGCCGTTTCACGGTTAATAGATTCAGAACAACGCCAACAGGTACATCGTGTATTTATACCTGATTCATTTTTGTGTCTATAGCATTCCAGTATGAGCCCGATATTGAATATTATGCTCATTCAAAAGTGGTAATATGTAATGTAATATAAGAAATAATAATAATAATAAATAATATGTAGATAATGTAAAAAATAAACTATAAAAACTTAAAAATAATATGTTTTGGCATTTGTTACTTTTATATTCCCTTATCGTTCATACCGCTCCATGCCTATTTCACGCATATACCACATACTTATAGACTTATAATAAGTAAGTTACTTTTTCTCTACACTAGAACTTATCTAGAAACTAGAAATAATTTATAAGGCAAAACAACGTTTACCGGGTCAGCTAGTAATAATATATAATGTTTAATGTATTTAGTTTTCCTTACTGAAAAAATAATAATAGCAAAAAATTCCGGCGGTAATTCTGAAGAGCTGTTCTTCTACGCTGGCAGAACCCATGTGTAAACTTTTCCATCTTTCTTATCTGCTGGACTTTTCCCGAGCAGATGGAAACTGCTTTTGCCCAGCCGGTCCCTAAAAAAGGCGAATCTTCCTCCCCTTCCAATTGCACTAACGTCCCTTCTTTCCAAGGTAATGGAAATGTTGATAAACCGTCAACTCATGAAATATCTTGAAGAACGAAAGCTTCTTACTGACCGTCAGTACGGCTTTCGTAGCAAACGGTTCACTGGTGATTTGATGGCTTATCTCACCGAAAATTGGAACCAATCTTTACATTGTTTTGGGGAAAGTAAGATTATTGCGCTTGATATTTCTAAAATATTTGATAGAGTTTGGCATCACGCTTTTTTATCGAGAATGTGTGCTTTTGGTATTGATGAATCTCTTCTCCGCTGGACTAGAAACTACTTTTCCGTCCGTTCAATAAAGTTGCATTAAGCCATCCAATACAACATGTATTGAACGGACCCATTTCATAAATGCTGGTGTGCACCAGGGCTGCGTTTTGTCTCCGTCTCTCTTCTTCATTTTCATAAATGATCTCTTGTCTGCAACTTCTAGTCCGCTTAACTGTGTTGCTGACGACTCGACCCTCAGCTTTTCATATTCGTTTCCAAATTCACGTCCCTGCTCTTCGGATGTGGAACTGGAACGGCTGAGTATGATTAGCTCAATGAATTCTGACCTTGACAGCATTGTTTCATGGGGTCATAAGAACCGAGGAGAATTCAATGCTTCGAAAACTCAATACTGTCTCTTGTCGTTAAAGCTTAACATTCCCCCTTTGCCGTTAACCATGAATGGGGCCTGCATCCAAGAAACCGAAAAGCTGTCAGTACTCGGTATGTGTGTAAACGATGATCTTCGTGGGAATGACCACATATTTTAAGTGGCCGAAAACGTTGCTAAATGCTTAGGTTTCTTGAGACGATGTCGGAGGTTCTTCACCCCTACTGATCTGGCTACAATTTATAAGGGGTTCATCCGCCCAAAACTGGAGTATAACTCCCAAAGACATCTGCAACGAGTGGCTTGAAACCAATTCCAAGCCATCCTATATTTTTTCAGATCCACTACTCGCTGGTTTTTTTTATTTCAAAACAAAACAAATGACTCATTACCCCAAACCAAAACGTCGGCTGAGTTCTATCTTGTTCAATAGGCCATTTTTCACGAAATTGAGTTAGGTATGCAGTCTTCATAATTTAGGGGCGCTCTTTCGTTTGGCGCAAACCATTTTGTCCTATCTCTTTTGGTTTTTAAGTTATGGAAAACTGCTTTGTTCAATAGTACAATTTTCTAACTGTTTTTTTTGTTCAATAAACACTTATTGACTAATTTTTTATTATGTTGAACAGTTTCTTTCTATCTTGTTCAATGTTCAATTCTACTTTGTTCAATTACTTACAAAATGATTTCCAACTTGTTATTGCTCCATACAAAATTGTTCAATATCAAAAACGACTTCCTTATTGATTTTAATTTATAACTTTTTTAAAAGAAAAGAAAAACATCTAGTGTGACTTGTTTTAAAACTAAAATTGTCTACGCTTGCAGAAAAAATTTACTTCCAAACAATAATCTTCAAATATAATAAAAAAAATTTCGATCTGAACCTTAAAAATCGATTTCCCAACATTTTGAAAAATGGACATTGAACAAGATAGAACTCAGCGACGAAAACAATAGAATCGTGCATTCATTCCCAATGAATACACCATTTGGTTTTTTTCTCAAATGCATCGAATACACCGAGTTTATATCGAACACATCGAATACACCAAATAATGTACTATACACACCAAGCGAACTGAGAATTTTCAATTACTAACAAATGAAAGAGTGAATAATCAACAATTACAAAAAGAGTCTTAGTACATTTTCTTTGAACATATTTCATTTTCAAGAAATATCTACATATGTATGTATGTAAGAAAAATTTGTAAACTATTATCGGTTTTGCTATTCAAAATTATTAATAATGTTATAAATGCAAATGTAACTCTGTTTGTTCGCTTTTTTATCCATCTCCTGCCCAAACCACTGAACCGATTTAAATTAAATTTTGCACAGATATAGTCTAGAACCTGAGGAAGAACATAGGCTATATATGTTATCCCTATATTTCCACGGGAACGGAAACGAAAATGGGAAAAATTTGTTCACCGTTAGAATGCTACACCATTCACGAGTAAAAAACTCTAACTCATCCGTATATGCCCACGGGATCGGCAATGAGAAATTAAAAACTTTCAGGTTAAAGCTAGAAACAAACAAAGCGGAGCATCACATAATTCATTGGCATCAGTTCAAGCCACTCGCTGCACTCAGTGTGCTTGTAAATGTTCTATTTGTATTTTTTCAATTGTTGTATTCGGTGTGTTGATAACTGTTAAGCTTGTTGTGTTCTGTTTAAATCAAGCATTCAAGCCTAGGAGGGAAACCAAACAGTGTATTCGTTCTATTACGAAGAGATCGAATGGTGTGCAGTATTTGCTTTTTTAGATTAATGCACTCATTTTTAGTGTACACTAATTTCTAAGCATTCTACGAACAGAATACACTGAACTACTGTGCTTGATTTGAAAAGGTAAATGAATGTATTCATGCAGACCTCTAACTCCCATATCTCTTTTATCGCTTTTTCTACAAACAGTGCTCTAGTGAAATAGCCAGTTGCATTCCTCCCCTGAAACAATCAGTTTTACCTTAAGTCCAACTTCGGGCGTACAGTCAAGTATAGAGATTCATATTTTAGTCGCACCACCCGAATGTGGAATGCTCTACCTGACCCTGTCTTTCCCCTTCATTACGATTCACAAAAGTTCAAAAGCAACGTGCATCGGTGTCTCCTTTCAAATCCTCTCCTATTTTCCTAAATGCTCGCACTGCTGTGTTCTATAACATTATAAGGGTAGTCATAACCCCTTTTAGGGGTAGTCATAACCTATTTTAGGAGTTCCAATTAAACGTTCACGGAAATCTACTTCCCATTCAACACAGCTTTGAAAGCGCCGACCGTATTTAATGGAAAACAAATGAGCTCGAGCAAATAAGGAGTCTCTTGAGATTTGTTTACAAAAATATAAGAAATTTTAATTTTTGGGCCATTAATTCAATAAAATTAAAAGATTTTCATTTAACAGCTGTCATACATATTAAAGAAAATTACATGATCGTAAACAACTCCAAAAAAGTTAAAACAAAACAACTCTTATCACAATCAGTAAACTCAATTCAATTCAGAACAAACCATATGTCCGATAAACAAAAATCAGGAATTCATAGCATAGTAAATAAACGCAATCACGATTGCCTATCGTTATCCTATCCCCGAAATAAATGAAGTATTAGCTAATTTGGGAAAAAAAAATTGGCTTACAGTTCTCGATCTAAGAAGTGGCTTTAATCATATTCCTTTAAAGGAAGAAGATATGGAAGAAACAGCCTTTTCCGTAAATTATGGAGAATATGAGTTTACAAGGCTACCTTTTGGATTAAAAAACGCCCCTTCCATTTTCCAGAGAGCTTTAGATGATATCCTTCGGGATCATATTGGCAAAATTTGCTATGTATACTTTGATGATATAATTATCTTCAGTAAGGACGAGACAGCCCATTTCGAGAACATTTCAAAAATGTTCGAAACATTAAACAACGCCAAAATGAAGGTACAGCTGGACAAGTGCGAGTTTTTCAAGCAAGAAATAGAATTTTTTGGCTTTATAGTTTCTTCAAAAGGCATAAAAACAAATCCGGAGAAAGTTAGTGCTATTAGTGACTTTCCACCTCCACAAACTTTGAAAGATTTAAGATCTTTCCTTGGAATGTCAGGTTATTACCGACGATTCATTCGGGATTATGCAAAACTTGCAAAACCCCTGACATCCATTTTATAACGTTGACTGCCAAGCCAATTTTCGGTATATTTCACTGGGTGCCAATAACGTTTTTTGCTATATTGTAAATTTTTATTGAATAAATATATATTTTTATATGAATATTTATGTTTGTGTTGTCCTGGGAAACCTATGGGAGGGTCTTTTTCCTGGCAATCAAATATGATAGCCATGGCACAGCACAATAAGTTAGACCTCTATCTTTCCGTCGGAGGCCATGGCTATGATATGTGATATCCAGTTTGCCCAAACCAAGTTTACCTAGCCAGAGTTTTCAATTTGTATTGAGATTTCTTCCTAGTAGCTAGGTACCATTTGTGATACTCCTATCATTTTATGATAGCATAACGGCACCACTGAAAACATAACTGGCTATCAAATATGATAGCCATGGCAGTCAATGTGTTAAGAGGAGAGGGTGGGCGTACCCCAAAAATCTTATCCAGTAAAAAAAATAAAATTTAAGAAGCTTTCAATAAAATAAAAAGTTCATTAACTTCGGATGATACAATTCTAATATATCCCGATTTTAATCATCCATTTGAACTCACAACATATGCCTCAAACTATGCCATAGGCGCAGTATTATCGCAAAAAGGAAAACCTATAACATTCATATCTAGAAATTTAAATAAAACCGAAGAGAATTTCGCTACTGACGAGAAAGAGATGCTAGCCATCGTCTGGGCTTTAGACTCTCTTAGAAAAAACCTTTACGGTACCGCAAAAGTTCTTATTTTTACCGATCGTCAACCCTTAGCATATGCACTCAGTACCAAAAACAAAAATACTAAATTAAAACGTTGGAAAGCTTATTTGGAAGAATATAATTATGAAATTAAATATAAACCAGGTAAGACAAATGCGGTAGCAGATGCGCTATCATGACCACCTTTTGTCACAAAAATAAACTCTTTAACACCAACCATTCACAGTGAGGAATCATCATCTCATGGCTTAATTTATACAGTAGAATCACCCATCAATTGTTTTAAAAACCAAATTTTTCTTCTAGAAGGTACACGTACCAGTACCACATTCAAAATCACATTTCCGACTTATCATAGACATATACGAATCACTCTACACTGAATCAAATTTAATTCAAATTTAAAAAAAATGCTTTAACCCGTCTATAACGAATGGAATTAAAACAAATCAGCGAATAATGGGTCTAATCCAAAACATTTATAAAAATCATTTCAGTTCCTATAAGATCCGATTTACACAAAGACAAGTTCAAGACGTGGAAAATGGACAAGATCAAGAAAACTTGATAATGGATGAACATAATCGTGCACACAGAAACCAAAAAGAAAATAAAACTCAAATTTAGAAAAAATACTTCTTTCCTTCATTAAGTAAAAAACTAAAAAAATTCACTAAGCTTTGTTTAGTCTGCAAGCAAAATAAATACGACAGACACCCTAATACGGTCCCAATACAAACAACCCCAATTCCAAAATACCCTGGTGAAATTATTCACATCGATATTTTCTCTACTGAGGGTAAACTAGTTATCCTGCAATCGATAAGTTTTCAAAATATTTATGCTTTGACAAAAATTATCAAGTCAAAAGCTATAAAAGATGTAAGACAACCTATAAGAGATATTGTCTTTGGTTTCGGAATACCTAAAGTAATAGTTTGTGATAATGAGAAATCTTTCAATGCAGCCTCAATACTCTTTATGTTAGAAAATGAATTTGGAATCCAAGTTTTTACTACACCTCCTTACACTAGCACATCAAATGGACAGATAGAAAGATTTCATTCTACTCTCGCTGAAATCATGCGATGCTTGAAATCTGAGAAAATTTATGAATCCTTTACGGAACTTTTAGAAGCAGCTGTTAATGCTTATAATTGCACTGTTCATTCTGTTACAGGAAGAAAACCAATCGATATATTTTTAAGTAGGAACACCGAAAATACAAAACAAATCGAGGAAACACAAAAAAGAAATATAGCAAAATTAAAATCAAAAAAAGAAACCGATATAACATACCATAATAAGAAAAGAACTGATTTAAAAACCTACTTTCCTAGAGATATAATCAACATCAAAGTTAACAAAAGATTAGGTCTGATATTTGATCGCAAGATATAAAAAAAGAAAAAGTTAAAGAAAATAAATCAACAACTGTCTTAACAGAATCAGGCAAAGTTGTTCACAAATCAAACATTAGAAACTAATCCATTATTACCTTTTTCCTCTCCTTTATCCGCAGGTATCTAATAAAACTTATTCAGGCGAACATTGGAATTTTAGATTATTCTAGTTCGCCAATCATCATCCTTAATAATAGTCAAGCCAAAATATCGGAAGGAAACATAAAATTCATACACACCGTGGCTATGACTCCATTTGAAGACTTCATTTTAGAAGCAAATTCTATCGTCCTAAGAAAAATTCCAAAAACAAATCATTTTTTTTCTATTATTCATCATGAAGTAGAATTAATCAAAAACAGTATTCAAAATTTCAAAATTAGTAGAACAAAACGATCTTTAGATTTCTTAGGGACAGGTTGGAAATGGATAGCAGGGTCTTGGGACCATAATGATTTTAAAATTCTTTGAAATAAAATAAACAATGTAATTGAAAACAATAGTGAGCAAATAATAATGAAGAATATTAAGAGAGAATAAATAGACTTACCAATGTAACTAATGAAATAATCTATATATATAAAAGAAAGTCGTGTTAGTTACACTATTTCATAACTCAAGAACGGCTGAGCCGATTTGTCTGAAAATTAGTGGGGAGGGAGCTTAGCAGAAGGAGACGGACATAGGATACTTTTTATCCCCAAATCCCTATGGGAACGACATCAATGCAATGCGTTAGCTTTCGTTATACACATAACACTGAGCTTTAAAAAAAAAAATTGACTTATCGTGAGAAACTAATTTGATTTTTGTATTAAATCAATATTAAATAAATATAATATAATCTTTTAAATAAAGCCATTGCCTATTTAATAAAGTGAAGTGCATTTGGTGGTGCTTCTGGAGAGTGGTCAACGAGTATATTTTACGGCTTCGAATGCTATGCAGCGTGCTGTAACACCTCCAGCAACTACATTGACCAATTACTTTGCGATCTGCCAAAGCTAACCGTTTGCACGAACTTTGCTTTAATCGGAGATGCCACGTTATTATACTTGGAATGCTTCATCGAAGAATTTTCAAGACGGAAGCAAGGTGATGCGGTTCCTGGGTATCTGGATGTGCTTTCTACTGATGTTCTTGGTCGTTTGTATACAGTTCATCCAAAGAATAATGAATATTTCTATTTCCGGTTGTTGCTGGTAAATGTGCGTGGGCCAACGTCATTTGAAACACTACGGACTGTTAATGGTGTAATATTCCCAACATATCGTGCTGCATGTGAAGAACTGAACTAATTAGAAAACGATACCCATTGGGATACGACAATCGCTGAAGCCATTATCTCTGAATCTGCAAGTCAGATACGCACATTATTCGCTATCATAATTTCGACATGCTTTCCATCAAACCCATGTAACCTGTGGCACAAATAAGAGGATAATATGTCAGAAGATATTTTACATCAAATTCGAGTCAGTTCCAGAAATTACGATATTGAGATGAATGAGGAGATACATGCTTTACTCTTGATCGAAGATATGTGTTCAGGTTAGGAATGCCAGCGCCAAATACTGAAATGAATTTATGCATTTAATCGAGAATTGGAACGGGAACGTGAATACGATCACCAGGAATTAGATTTAGTAGTTCAAACGAGTGTAACCCTGTTGAATTCGCAACAAAAGGAAGTTAATGATACTTTAATGAAGGCAACCGATGATGAAAATGGTGGTTTACATTTCCTAGATGCCCCTGGTGGAACTGGTAACACATTCCTCATGTCAGTAGTTTTAGCCACTGTTCGTGCGAGATCCAGCATAGCGGTTGTAGTTGCTTCTTCTGGAATAGCAGCCACATTGTTAGAAGGATGCCGTACGGCTCATTCAGCATTAAAATTAGCGGCTAAGAATAAAGATGTAGATGACCTGAACTACATAATTTAAAATAAGATCATTGGAACAATGCATTCATTCAAATCTATTGACTGCGTCACAAATAAAGATGAAGCTATCCAAATGAATTTTTAAACTCATTGGATGTGCCTGGCTTACTACAGTACCAACCAAAACTGTGCAACGGTACGCGTTTGGTGGTTAGAAAATTGATGAACAATAGATTTCAGGAAAGTTGTGCGACCTTTTGAATGTTAAATAATTTGTTTTTGAGCAGGCTCAAGGTCAATAAAAACAATGTTGTTATATGGTTGTTAACGACGTTTCGAGCATGAATACGCTCTTCATCAGGTCTGTTTATTCGGAAGTAAATAAAACAATCGTCAATTAAATTGTTCAACAAGAACATAATGGTTAAAACAAAAACTTACAATAATACAAGAAATCAGTTTTCACAATGAATACTCAAATACCCAAGCACTGTCATTTGGTCACAAACATTTACATGACGATTTAAAGTTAAAATTTAAAATTTACTTTGCAAACAAAAAAGTTTAAACTGCATCAACCAACTAAGTAGGGATATCTTGGTTTGTTCTGTAGATCAGCTGTCTGTACATGTTGCTGAGATTTTCACAGTCAGATCTCCTATTTACTGTGTTCTCAGTGTTTAGAATGTGCAACATTTCCAGCAACATTCTCTTATTGTAGTTTCTCTCTATGTCTAGTATTGTAAGATTGTAACGTTATCAAAGTCTGGCTTGTGCGATTCTTCAATACAGTGTAACGCCAGTGCAGTTTTTTTGTGCTCCCCCATTGTTGATGTCAGAACGGTGGCCGGAGAGTCGGTTTCTCAATTTTTGTTTTGATGTGCCTACATACACCGACGGACAAGAGGTGTTATTTCTACCACCCAAACAATTAATTTTGTAGACTACATCGCATTTGTCCAACTTATCAACACTTCCCTTAGTGTTGGTAAACACTAATGACTTGAGCGTGTTGGTGGACTTAAACGCTATTTTCGTTGTGTTTTTGTCACGTATAGGTGCTGCTTTCATACGTGTTGAAAGAGACGGGATAAAGAAAGCACTTTTGTAAATCGTTGGAGGGGGATCAGCAGGTTGTTCCATCGTTGTCTTTTTTCCGCAAATGGTAATCAGTTTGTTGATTATTGTAATGGGGAAAGAATTCGAGAGCAGGGTGTCTTTAATGATGTCGACGTTTTTTTGACGAAAATTGTCGTGGCAGGTATTTAAAACACGATCGATAAAATTTTGCGCTGTATTAAATATAACCTGTTTGGGTTGTTTTGAAAGGTAATTAATAAGTCTGCCTGATGAGGTTGGTTTCTTATACCAATCAAAAATGATACCTCCATTATGTCTAACAACCCTGACATCAAGGTATGGTAATGATCCATTCTCTTCGATTTCAACCGTGAATTGAATACGGTTGTTGAAAGAATTGAGAGCTGTCAAAGTTGACTCGATTTCATTCCTCTTCAGAATGGCGAACAAATCATCCACATATTTGGTAATAACCTTGGGTTTGAAAGCTAATTTACCTATGACGTCTTCCAATAAGGCCTCCATTGCTATGTCAGCTAAAATGGGTGACGCCGGACTACCCATAGGTACACCTTGTTTTTGTTGATAAATTCTATTATCAAACTCCACATAATTACATTCTATCATACAGAAACGAAGCATCTCCATAAAATGTGATTTTTTGATGTTGGTGTGTTGCTTAATGTCGTTCCATTTTTTCTCAATAACCTCTATTATCAAACGAATGGGTACATTTGTAAATAAAGATACAACATCAAACGATACAAACACCTCATCTTCTTCCAACTTTAATGGAGTTACTATTTCTATAAACTTTTTTGAGTTTTTAACATTATATATGGAATTCTCAGTTATTTTTTGGAGAATTTTAACCAAATATTTAGATAATTCATAGCACGGCACAGAAGTTGATGCACAGATCGGTCTTAACGGCATGTTAACTTTATGGATTTTTGGCAGTCCATAAATTCGAGGACTGTTTGCCGTGTATGTCATCATACGCTTCTTCTCGTATTCGTTAAGAATATTTTCCTTAAACAAAGTTTTTATGAGTGTGTTGTTCGTAGTTTGAAGTTTCAACGTAGGATTATTCCTGAGTATCCTATACGTACTTCTATCTGCCATCAAGTCTCTCATTTTGCTTACATACTCGTTTCTATATAATGCAACCGTCACATTACCTTTATCTGCAGGAACAATACAGATTTCTTTATGTGACTTCTTAAATTTCACTGTTTTACAGCAAATTCTATTAATGAATTTATCAGTCGATGAAGTTCGTGAAGAACGTAGATGGCTTTGTAAAATTTGTGTAAAATTTGCACGAGCATTTTCTTGGTCACCCTGTGCCAATGTTTTAATCATCTCTTCTCCATCTGCTATGATATTGAAGAGGGGCAATTTGCTCTTCGATATTGGCAATGCAAACTTCGGTCCCAGCGACAACAACCACTTGACGTCTTCTGGAAAATCCACTTCGGTCTTGTTTACAAACCAATTCTCATTATAATTTAGGTTTAATTTGAGCCTCATATCATGTTTTAATTTCTCTAGTTTTCTTTTTTGTTTGGTCTTCGTTACTGTGTTTATTTTATGTTGTACATCCCATTGGCCAATGAAATAACTTGAACTTTCATCGGCATGCAGTTTGTTTTTGATGGCTTGTTCGGTTTTGTTTAGTAAAAACTTCTGTTTGTGAATTTGTGAATGCTTAAGCAAGATGGCTATGTTGAGAAGTTTATTCTGGAAGTTTTCTATGTGTGTGAAAAGTTTTTTCTCAATGTTTTTGTCTACTTCATCATTTGAGAATTCGAAAACGTTAGTGACATTTGATGAAGTGTTTTGTAAGAAAGTAGGAATAAGTCCATATTCTCTACATTTGAGGAGGAAAATTAAGGTGTTAGAGTTCTTACTTAGCGAAACGTTGATCCTACTAAATTTCTTGAGATTCCTGCAAGCTTCGTTACCATATTTAATTTTGATGTTATTATAGAATTCCATTTTGATGAGTACGGCGTGCCTTCCGTTACAATAGATTTCAGGAAAGTTGTGCGACCTTTTGAATGTTAAATAATTTGTTTTTGAGCAGGCTCAAGGTCAATAAAAACAATGTTGTTATATGGTTGTTAACGACGTTTCGAGCATGAATACGCTCTTTATCAGGTCTGTTTATTCGGAAGTAAATAAAACAATCGTCAATTAAATTGTTGTATGTCCGTCGGTGTATGTAGGCACATCAAAACAAAAATTGAGAAACCGACTCTCCGGCCACCGTTCTGACATCAACAATGGGGGAGCACAAAAAACTGCACTGGCGTTACACTGTATTGAAGAATCGCACAAGCCAGACTTTGATAACGTTACAATACTAGACATAGAGAGAAACTACAATAAGAGAATGTTGCTGGAAATGTTGCACATTCTAAACACTGAGAACACAGTAAATAGGAGATCTGACTGTGAAAATCTCAGCAACATGTACAGACAGCTGATCTACAGAACAAACCAAGATATCCCTACTTAGTTGGTTGATGCAGTTTAAACTTTTTTGTTTGCAAAGTAAATTTTAAATTTTAACTTTAAATCGTCATGTAAATGTTTGTGACCAAATGACAGTGCTTGGGTATTTGAGTATTCATTGTGAAAACTGATTTCTTGTATTATTGTAAGTTTTTGTTTTAACCATTATGTTCTTGTTGAACAATTTAATTGACGATTGTTTTATTTACTTCCGAATAAACAGACCTGATGAAGAGCGTATTCATGCTCGAAACGTCGTTAACAACCATATAACAACATTGTTTTTATTGACCTTGAGCCTGCTCAAAAACAAATTATATTGATGAACAATGTAATTTACGTGACGATACTGAAAGGAAAATTCAAAGGTGAGGAATGATCCCAACCGATATGCCCTTTGAATTTAAAAGACTTCAATTTCCGATCTATCTTGCATTTGTCATGACCATCAACAAAACACAAGGCCAATCCTTAAAAGTTTGTGGTTTGAATCTAGAACATCCATTTCCCATGGTCAATTATATGTGGCATGTTCACGGGTCGGAGGACCATCTGCGTTGTTTGTTTTTGCGCTTTATAATAAAACAAAATATGTCGTGTATCACAAGGTACTTAAGTGAAGGGCAACCTATATGTATTAAAATACAGAAACAATAATGAATGATTAATGCAGCTACTTAATTTTTTTTCTATTTTTCTAATAAAAACAAAAACTTAATAAATTCAAAAAATTGCTTAACAATGAATATTGCCTTTAAGGCGGAACAGAGATTTCAAAAATTCTTTCAGCATTGGGGGTGTCATTAGGGTCATTTTTATAATATCTCATGAGAACAGAAACGGGAACGGAAGATTCCCACAGGAATGGTGTCGCAAATGGAAACATAGAAACTACTGAACAGATTTCAAAAATTCTTTCGGAGTTGGGATGCCTCATAGTCCCACAGTAAGAAAAGATTACATTTCGTCCCCATATTCCCACGGAAGCGAAGAACGAGAACGGGAACCTTAAAGCTACAGACTTGAGCAACGCCGGGTGGCTCAGCTAGTAAATACAATAAAGAAAGATGGTACATTTGAAAACCAATTTAACTTTATATTACTATTCAAAATAAAAATTATAAAAGAAGAACTAACCAATATCATATATGCAATTAAGCTTGCAAAAGAAAATATTGTAAATTCCAATATATTATCAAAAAAAGAAATGAATTTATTATTAAGTAAAATGGATAAAGATATTTGGCCTTATACAAATGTAGAACAAGCAATCAGTGGCGGCTGGTAGGTTAACGAACTGGCAGTGCACTTTACTAAAATATTAAAATTAGAAAATTGAAAAAACAACAATTGACGTAAAATGTGTTAGATCTTTATTATTTTATTATTTTTTATACATAAAATCAATGCGACTAAAAGCAATTACCTACAGCAGTGTTTTTCAATCTTTGGGTCCTACGTAGTCTTTTCGTTAAATTATTCTTTTGCTTTCTATAATACAAGAGGGGGGGGGATGTCTGCGGTCATCGCTTCATTCTATTCTCAATACTCTATTAGTGGAGGACCGTAAGCTTTTTACCTAGGAATCCAGGGCCAGTCCATGGATTTTCATGAAATTTTCGGAAATGTGTTTTGAATGGCGTATAGAAAAAAGTTAAAAAAAAAAATTTCACCGCTCTCAATTTTTTAATTATTTTTAAAATTAATTATTAACTTTTAGAATTTTATTTTATTTATTTAGGGTGTTTAAGATACGGTTTTCCAAAGAGTAAGGATGGATAGGTTTTGTCAAGACAAAAAAAAAGTTGTATGGGGAGGGGGGTCTATATCCCTCCGTGTAGGCGCGAGGGGCAATTTTATATGAAATTTACTCCATTTTTTAAAAAATTATTAAAAATTAACTAAACCACTTACTTTCTCATACTTTAGTGTTTTTTAAAAGCTATTGCTTTGTTCTTTAATAAAAATTTTAATTTGAGTTTACTTAATGAACAGTTTCTGAGAAATCAAGCCTCAAAGTCAAAATTTTGAAAAAAGAAAATATTTTTTTCCTAATAAATTTTTTTTAAAATAATTTTGCCCTATTAAGCTCTTTGATTGGTTGAAAACTCAAAATTTGGGAAAAAAAAACCATATTTTTTCGGATTCATCAACACGTTTGACCGGAAACAGCATTTGGGGCACAAATCAGTACATGTGCTGTCCTTTGAGATCAAAGTTCTAGTTTGTAATAGGTATTAGTTTTAAAATCTAACTTAAAACTAATATAATTAAAAGATAACTCTAAAATTTTATTAATTATTTATAATTTATATTAAAATTAAGATCATACAAAAAATTTTTTTTTAACTTCTTTTTATATGCTATTTAAGACACATTTCATATTTCACTTCCAGGAAAAAAGTTCAATTAGCGGGAAATTAACGACATTTTGTTTTCTAGAAAAAAGTACCTTTGGTTTTTTTGTTAATTTCTCTTAAACCAAGAAAAATTTTTTTGTTCGGTTTCTTGCTTTTGAATAAAAATTAATAAAAGCATTGAATATGAAAAGAAAAAAGGCGCTTAATAGGGCAAAATTATTTAAAAAAAAATTTATTAGGAAAAAAATATTTTTTATTAAAAAACAAAGCAATAACTTTTAAAAAACACTAAAGTATGAGAAAGTAAGTGGTTTAGATAATTTTTAATAATTTTTTAAAAAATGGAGTAAATTTCATATAAAATTGCCCCTCGCGCCTACACGGAGGGATATAGACCCCCCTTCCCATACAACTTTTTTTTTGTCTTGACACAACCTATCCATCCTTACTCTTTTGAAAACCGTATCTTAAACACCCTAAATAAATAAAATAAAATTCTAAAAGTTAATAATTAATTTTAAAAATAGTTAAAAAATTGAGAGCGGTGAAATTTTTTTTTTTAACTTTTTTCTATACGCCATTCAAAACACATTTCCGAAAATTTCATGAAAATCCATGGACTGGCCCTGAATTCCGAGGTTTTGCCTTTTTTATGTCTAACGGTCCTCCACTATATATCTATATTGTCTATTTTGTGCACAAAAGGCAAATGAAAAATTATGAAAAAAAAACTTTTCCGCGTACACCTACACAGCATGTGTACGCGGAACAACATGACGACATGCGCAATAGTGCAATATATTACTTTCGATGTGTGTACTGTGTGTGCTCTTGGCAATCTTCGGTTCGTGCGGCTCTCGAGAACCGACTTATTACTTGGTACATTTCTATGAAATATTTTTTGTTTCACGCGTCAGGCATATTACTCGTATCTCATACAAGTTATATTAGCAGTCCTCGTGCGCTCGGGGAAGCGCACGAGATTTTATCTTTACATGAAAATAAGTTTTAATAGTTTGGTAAAGCCCTCAAACTGTTTCACATAATTTGAAATTTAATTTTTTATACGCTTTTGTATGTTTAAAAAATAAATATTAAAATGGTAATTTAAAAAGTTGAAGTTATGTTTTGTAATTTTTAATCTTTTGAATTGGTGGTTCAGCGCACGAGCGCACTTAAGGTACAGCCGCCACTGCAAGCAATCAAATTCGCTGACGTTAAAATTGCATCAAACTCTAAAAATTTACTTTATATTATAAGTGTTCCTAAACCAAAAAAGGAACTATGTATATGAAAAACTAATTATAGTCCCAATTAAAAAAAGTAATGGTTTAATAACAAAAACAGCACATACGAATACATTGAAGAATGAAATAAATATTTATGGAACATTAAAAGAATGCCAAAAATCGAAAATATTTCTTTATGTAACCAAACAGATTTTTTAGATTTAAAAAACGATAATTGTATATCAAATTAAATCAAATACAAAAATGCATTATGTAACTCAACAAATAGTCAACACATTGCCCAAATCCAAGAGACATCACCAGGACTGATCATTCTCAACCAATTCAACAGCACAATAGAAGCTGAAATTATGTCATCAGATTTTCCAATTAATCTATATTGATCAACAATCAACGATATGTCGCCCAAGAAGTAATCAATATACAAGCGTTACTACCGTCACTACATCCGAATACAGATTCAGCTGTCGAAGAAATCCTTTCATTACAATTCATAAAGGAATTACATATAAAAAATATGCAACACCTCAACAAAATACAAATAGAAAAAGACACACACCAGATAATAACATATTTGATTTTTGCAGTAATATTCCTCATTATAGTACTAATTGCATACAAAAGAAAATCCAGAGAATCTACTGATAAACCAAAAACAATACCACCTATACATATAAATCAGGGGGAGTCAAATCAATCATCAGCTCTGCAAAAATATCCAAGTCTCTATACCATCACGTATAAATGTGTGGACGTATTATCTTAAGAAAGGAGGAGTTAAAGCCATATACATAGATTTAGTTTCCATACTCATCATCAAATAAAATAAACAACATCATCCGGCGACGCGATGGCACCGACGCACACTGGGCCGGCTCATATGAATGAATCGGAATAAATTAAAAAAAAAAATTTAAGCTATAAAAATAAAAACTGGTTTTTCCGTTAGCACACATTCTAATGCATCATTTGCAAAAACAGTTATATTTTAAAGTTGCTTTTCTACTCCATACGATCGATTTGAAAGTCACATTTCATTTACTTTTAAGACTATTGATTATTAAGTAGTGGTTTAGTATGGCGTTGATAATATAAAATTTGATAGCGTGAAAATTTAAAACCAATATGAATTTAATAGTTTCAAATATGTACTTTTTTCTAAATATATTTTAAGGCTCTAAGTTTTTTCGTTTACAAATAAATGGTGTTTAAATAATATTTTCAATAAATTAAGGTATATTTGATATATATTTAGAGTACAAGTAGATTTCTAAACGTTTCTAAACGGACATTTTTATTTGTAAAAATAGTTGAACATCTTCAATCATACGTGCTCCAATTTATTTTACTGAAATTTTCCGAATAGACTACCTTAAGTCAATTCGCAAAAAAACGTACATATTGATGATTTTTTTCTGACGACACTGTGTCTTTGTGTCTTTTTATTAAAATCAATTTGTGTCTTTTTATTAAAATCAATGTTGTTTTCAAAAATGATATTTTAAAAATGTTGTGTAAAAATTTTATAAGAACTATCAAAAACTACGGCAATGGCAGCACCGCAATGGCGTAGTAACGGTGGGGGGGGGGTGGTTTGGGGATAACCCAAACTCAAACTTCAAACTTCACCGCCGACTCGCAGGTGGCGTAGCAGACATTAAAATGACATCAATTCAAAATTTGGTAACCAGCGATTTTCTATTCGGCTAGCAGCTGCCTATTTTTTCATTCGATGTCTAGACATTTTCTAGGTTGGCAACTCTGCTGTAAAAGTGTGTAGTTTAACTTTCATATCGCTCTATAGAATTTTGAATTTTAAATATTTTTCTAACGTATAATTAAATCTTAAAAGTGCACACAGTTGAATTTCTGCTTTAAATGCCCGTAAAAATATTAAAATACCAGGTAACGATAGTGTTTAAGTCGAAATTTCAATAACTTAAACTGATTCCTGTGTCACATGACCGACAATAAGCGAAAAATTTGTCAAACTTCACCTGAAGATATACCAAATACTTCGTCAAATATTAATAGATTGTCCAAAATCTTTAAAAAGAACCAAAAAATGTCTATGACGGATTCCGATTTACAACAAATCAAAGCTATTGTCGATAGTTCTCTTCAAGTTGCCATAGCCAAACTGGCAACAAAAGATGACCTCTGTAAACTAAACAAGGAACTTGATCTTCTGCGGCTTCAAAACCAAGATTTGTGCAAGCAATTACATGAGTTTGAAATGCGTTGCTGTGTTCTAGAAGAGGAACTAGAAATACAAAGCCGTTAAATACGTGGAAAGAATTTGATATTTTCGATCCCAAAGAACACTGATAACCCCCAGGCAAAAATTGAAGGCATAACCCAACTTTTGCTGGGCAACGAAGCACCGCAAATGTCGCTAGCTGTTAAACTTGGAGAAAACAACAATTTAATCAAACTTAAACTCAACACGGGATCTAACGAAACCGCAACAAAAATGCTAAAAAACGCTCATAAATTAAAAGGCACAGGTGCTTTTATACAGCTCGATCGGAGCAAGCAGTCACAAATCAAACACCGCATCCTACTTGGTTATCGAAAAGTGGTTAAAGTATGCAGTCCGGCGGAGCTGATTTCTATTAAGAACAATGCATTGATTATTCGTGAAAAAACATTTTATTTGAACAAAAACAACATCCTAAAATACCAAAATAAAAGCGGAGAAGCAGAATTGCAAAACATTTTTGGGAATTTGAACTTTGGAGCTGTCACTAATGTCACTGAAAGCATGCTGTCAAACAGACGTCATAATGGTTGGAGTGTAGCAGATGAACCAGATACACCAGGGATGGTACATAGAAACCAAAATGGTAATAGTCAGCCAACTTAATAATAGTAACAATTTAAAAATCTTATCATATAATATTTCAGGATTAAATAATATGCTTTCATTTGCAAACTTTTTTAATTACGTTAAGAATTTTGAAATATTTTTCTTGTTTGAAACGCATGTTACGAATGAAAATTTTAGTAGATTTCAGATATTTTAGTGAATTCCAACTTATGTGGATTGATGCAATTAAGATCTCTTTAAAAGGGCGCGCAAGTGGAGGTTGTCTGTATGGGATACGAACAGCACTATTTAATACATAAGTGTTTGGTGAATGTGAAGGTACAATAATAGTTAATTGTCTGAAAGAGAAGAATATGTGTATGGTACCCTACTACATAAATTGTAACAAATGGGCAAACGATTTTAAAAAATTATATGACACAATGCAACAACTAGCTAATATGAGCGTTTTACTGATTGGTGATTTGAACGCAAGAATCGGCAATTCCCAAACCACAATTATTCAAAATGAATCAAACCCTGCGATTTTTCACGCTAACAGGAATTCATTGGACACAATTTCAAATAAAAATGGATTAGATCTGCTGCAGTTGCTTCAAATGTACGAGTCGATAATTCTGAATGGTTGTACGGAAGTAGATAAGGAAGGCCACTACACTTTCATCGGAGGTCGAGGCAAATCTGTAATCGACTTTTGTGCTGTAAACTACGACTGGATTGAACGGATCAATAAATTTGAAGTGGAATGTTAAAACTTTTCAGATCACATGCCTATTGTTGTGGAGCTCTCGTGTAAATCATCACCAACAGAAATAAATCTTCCCCTATTACCTCGTCTTTGTTGGAAAAATGAACAAAAAATTTCCTACCAGCGTAAACTGGACGATTTATTCTCTAAAAACGAGTTGATCACTGAACCCACAGAAGTACTTTCCAATGAGTTAACAGAACATATTCGAAGTTCTGCACCAAACAAAATTATAACTCATATCACATCTTATAAACAAAAGTGGTTTGATAAGGACTGTTGGAAAGCTCGTTCAAAGTCTTTTGCTCTTCTTCGTGCCATGCGTACTTCGAACAATCAACAACTAAAAAATTGGTACATAGAAGCTAACACATATTATAAGAACCTTTGTCTTCAATAGAAAATTGAATTTGAAAATCAACAAGCAATAACACTAGGTCAAACTAGAAACTCAAAGGATTTCTGGAAGATCGCGAGGGAGATCAATGGGATGAACTTTAAAATTGGTGTAGGCGTATCTGCTGCAGATCTATTTATTTTTTTTTTACCCGATTTAAACAATTACATCGAGATCTTTTGTTTTTCTTTGTCTTTTCTTCAAAGGATTAAAATTCTTTCGTCTTTCTATTTCTTCACACATAAAATTTTCAAAAAAAATAACAGAACTTTATCTTGTTCTTTTCCCTTTACACGCACGAAATTGCGGGAATCTTATTATAAGAACGTGGCGAGCCACGTTCAACCTTACCGCTCTGGATTCTTAGTCCACGTACTTTCGAACTCTACGCTGAAGCACTACGCTTTGTTCCAATTCGTTGTAGTTTCACTTTTATTTTGCGTTGTCGGATGTTTTCTGAAAACTTATTTTAGTGGAGTGCCGTAAGCTTTATACCTAGGAATCCAGGGCCAGTCCATGGGCTTTCATGAAATTTTCGGAAATGTGTTTTAAATAGCGTATAGAAAAAAGTTAAAAAAAATTTTTGTTATTATTAACTTCTTGAATTTTCTTTTATTTATGTAGGGTGTTTAAGATACCGTTCGACAAAGGCTCAGGATGGATAGGTTGGGTCAAGACAAGAAAAAAATTGTATATCCCCCCGTGTAGGCGAGAGTTATGAAGAAGAAAAAAGAAACTCTTTGATTGATAGTTTATACACAACTGAACTTTTATTTCTGTCTTAAAGTAAGTTCAGCTTTTGCATATTTCTATATCCGATTGAGATATCATGTGCATAATGGAATCGTAGGAACAGACACTACGTCAGCATAATTCTGTCGTACGCATGTTTCCATTGCCAATGCTTATGATACTACGATCGGATATGAAGTGTCATATTATTATCGATTGTATAATGTACATATATTAAACATAACTCGCAAGGGGCAATTTTATAAAAAATTTACTCAATTTAAAAAAAAAATTATTTAAAATCATCTAAGCCACTTACTCTCTCATACTTTACTGGTTTTGAAAGATAATGCTTTGTTCTTTTATAAAAATTTTAATTTGAGTTCACTTAATGAACAGTTTTCGAGAAATCAAGACTCAAAAGCAAAATTTTGAAAAAAGAAAATATTTTTTTCTTAATAAATTTTTTTTTTACAAAATTTTGCCCCATTAACGGCCATTTTTTTTTTATATTCAATGCTTTTATTAATTTTTACTCAAAAACAAAAAATCGAACGAAAAAATTTTTGTTGGCCTTAACCCTTTACCGCATACGAAGCCAAATATGGCTTTGACTGTTTGTATCCTTTTTTCTGTTCTCTGTCATAAGGAAAAGATCGAAATACAGAATGATCCTCTTCTTTGCATTTCTAAGAACGTTTAACGGTAGATTTTTTGTGTGTGCGACAGCAAAGAAGTATGCATTTCGTGATCAAAGGTCAGCCGGTCGGTCCGGTGTATTGAAAACGGAAGTGTAGAATATATTAATATTTTGAGTGTTAATTTATTGCTATTGCTTGGTAACTAAAGTGAAATCAAAAATATATTTGTGATTAAGTGTTAAATTGCGCATGCAATGAACCAATTTTTTATTGAAAAAAATGACTGGGCTGGTCTTGGGAGGGCAAAAGATACGGAAGCCATATTTGGCTTCGTATGCAGTAAGGGGTTGCAAATCTACACATTTTGTTGATTTTTTTTTTTGTTTGGTTGGGAGATTTTTTGACAACTGTTACAAAAGCCCGAATTTGCAGGTCCATTTATTCAAAAATGGGCTCTTACCACTGGGTACCGTGAGGCTCAACAGAGTTCCAAATTCAAAAATGCCGATTGAAGAGCTGAAAAAAGGAGGTAGTGGAAGCATGGTTGAAAAACTGGCCACAATTGATGGAGTCAAATTGAGCTTGGTTTCTTGGTTTGACAACAAATTTGTAAGCATGATGTCACCGTATGTGGGCAGCGAACCAATTGTAGAAAGACGCCATTATTTAAGAAAGGATAAGCAATACAGAAATATTTCCGCTCCTAAATTTGCGAGGTGTACAACAAGTACATGGGCGTCGTCGATTTGTTAGATTCGATGCTTGGACTATACCGTATTCCTTTGCGATCTAAGGATTGGTACAAAAGAATATTTTTTCATATGATAGACTTATGTATAGTGAATGCATGGATCATCTGACGACGTTGGGAGCGACTTCCACTTACTGCTATTTGATTTCAAACTTGCTGTTGTGGAGACCTTATGCTAGGCTGATAAGATGGCTTTGAAAGGACGCGGCTGATCATGCAGCTCAATAAGTCTTGCAACTCCTGAGACTATTGGAACTCCAACATCAAGTCGAACCACACCAAGCATTACAACACCGACAACCACCCTGAAAAAACGGCATCCTGCAAGGCATCAAGACTTTCCTCCTTCTTCGGTACGTTGTGATAACTATGGTCATTTTCCACAAATTAAAAAAAAATCGCCAAATTTGCCAAAATAATTGTAATGGATGTTCGTTTACCTTTTGTCAAAAATATAAAGTTGCTCTATGTTACAATGAAAAAAGAAATTGCTTTTCTCAGCTCCACGGTGCATAATCTTTGAAATAATTATAATAATCGATCAGCGGGAAATTATCGACATTATGTTTTCTGGAAAAAAGTACCTTTCGATTTTTTTTAATTTCTCTAAAGCCAAGAAAAATTTTTTCGTTCGGTTTTTTGTTTGTGAGTAAAAATTAATAAAAGCATTGAATATCGAAAGAAAAAATGGCCGTTAATGGGGCAAATTAATCTTAATCTGATCTTAATTAATTAAGAAAAAAATATTCTTTTTTCAAAATTTTGCTTTTGAGTCTTGATTTCTCGAAAACTGTTCATTAAGTGAACTCAAATAAACATTTTTTTTAAAGAACAAATCATAAGATTTCAAAACCAGTAAAGTATGAGAAAGTAAGTGACTTAGTTGATTTTAAATAATTTTTTTTTAAATTGAATGAATTTTTTATAAAACTACCCCTCGGAGGGATACACAATTGCTTTCTTGCCTTGACCCAACCTATCCATCCTGAGCCTTTGTCAAACGGTATCTAAAATAAAAAAAAAATTGAGAGCGGTGAAAAATTTTTTTGAAATTTTTCTATACGCTTCTTAAAACACATTTCCGAAATTTCGTGAAAATCCATGGACTGGCCCTGGATTCCTAGGTTTTGCCATTTTAATGTCTAACGACACTCCACTATTTGGAATAATCCAAATTCGGTACCAAAATTTAAATCAGAATTTTCTTTAAAAAAAACGAACGAAAACCTGTCCGAATTTTTCCAATAAAATCTGCAATGGTCTTAGCAAAACAGCAGTCCTTAATGCTCTTTTTCAGTTGCGGCTAAATTTTTAAAATACTAGCGACATCCACAACTTCGAAAGATAATCCATCCCATCATTCTTATCCATTGTCCCTAATAGACCCTTTCAAATCTCGTACACTTCTAATCGAGATGGTTTTACTTTAAGTAGTTTTTGGCTCAATGGGTAAAGCGACCAATCTGGCACACCCCAACTAAGCTTACTTACTTACTTAGGTGGTCATTACAGTTCGGGGTGAACCTGGGCCTCAACCAACATCCTTCCATAATGACTTCGATTTCTGGTGAGCTCTCTCCAGTTTCGCACTCTAAGTCGGTTGAGGTCTTCATCCACTTGGTTGCGCCACCTAAGACGAGGTCTTCCCCTTCCGCTATTTCCCTGCAATGTGCTTTCGAAGACCCGTCGAGCCGGAGCGTTTGGGTCCATCCGCTTTACGTGACCCAACCATCATAGCCTCGCGATGCGTACTCTTCTGGCTATGCCCATGTCGCGGTACAACTCATACAGCTCGTTGTTGTATCTTCTTCTCCACACATTGTCTTCGCATACGGGACCAAAGACCATTCGGAGAATTTTTCTTTCGAAACGACCAAGAGTTTTCTCATCCGCTTTCGATAAGGTCCATGCTCCGCGCCGTTAAGCAGGTTAAGGTCTTACAAAAGATTACCTTGGTTTTTCTGGAGAGGGTTTTGTTTCTCAATTGCTTTCTTAACCCAAAGAAGCAACGGTTAACAAGAGTTATTCTCCGTTTGATCTCCGCACTGATGTTGTTTTCCGTGTCTATAGCGGATCCTAGGTAGACGAAGTCCTGTACTACCTCGAAGTTGTGTCTGTCTATTGTGACGTTTTGTTTGATGACAACATAAACTTCGTTTTGCCCTCATTGACCATTAAACCCATTTTTGCCGCTTCTGTTTCAATACTCGCAAAAGCACCTATGACATCACGCTAATTTCTCCCCATTACGTCAATATCGTCTGCGTAGGCGAGTAATTTTACAGACTTTTGAAAGATTGTTCCTCTGGTGTTGACGTTAGAGTTTCTTACAATTGTGATGCTTCTTTTGTTTCCAGCTGGGGTATAACTCAGCGGGTCCAAGGTGGACCCCAAGGAAGCGATATCAAGACTTGGGTTGCGTATAGTCCAACTTCTTAACGAATAGCCAACTCGGAAAATGATTAAGGTTAACGTTATAATTTATTAATATGAAATCTTACAAAAATACAAGATACTCCTATTGGAGGACAGTGTTGGGGTTTATAAGTTTTTCCCTTCGTTTTGCATACAACCGATGTAATTGAGCTTCAATAGCTCCTGGAAATCAGGCCTCGGAGTGGACTGGTGGCGTTCGGCTTCTAGATGACGTCAGGTAGGCGGTAGGCAGTAGTTGGATAGCGGCGCGGTACACTCTGGTAAAACTAACCTACTCGGTCAATGCCAGTATGATGGTTTAATGTCAACTGCCCATGCAAGCACGTCCGGAATGACACTAAACAATCTACGTTCGGCAGGCTGTCCAAATAATTGCTTGGCCCATACAAGACGTCCCGCACAATTATTTGCCCGGCTTCTACCTAGGCTCTACTTCCCTAAACAAAATTGCTTTGGCAGACTGTCCAAATAATTGCTTGGCCCATACGAAACGTCCCGCACAATTATTCGCCCGGTGGCTACCTCCACAATTTTTCTAACTCAATTAATTACCTGCCGCTACCTCTGGTTTTGCTGCCTCTGGTTCGTTCTTCCAATATACTATTGGTTTTCACTTTACTATACTTTAACTGGAACACACTGTACTGAGAATTGATCTCACTGGTATCGGAACTTCACACCGATATCGGAACTTGATTTTTTGGTGCTGCGATCACCTCCCCTTATAGCACCTTTGGCCACAAGAAAATGTGAACTCTATAAAATGATCGTCACTGGTTTCTGAAAATACATAAGATATGAAAAGGGGCGGTCCCTCTGCCATGTCATTGACATTATGAGAACCACAAGAAATAATTAATTTTATACAACCCATGATATGCCATGCAGTCATTGCATAGTCTCAGCGCACATTTGACTAAACGAAATTCAACCTTGACTGCTGCTGTGGTACGTAGTCAGCTTGTGTGTGCAAACAACCAAGTAATTTGCCTTTGGTTCTTTGGTGAGCGCTGATTAGCTGACGTGTTTCGTTTGATAATTTGTAGGGGAGTCTGGGGGTATGTGCGGCCACTTGATTCGGAGTTGCAAAAATATGGTGCGGGAAAGTTGGTTGGTCGATGTCGGTGAAAAGTTGTAACGCTTCGTTACAAACCCCCCTTTCTTTATGAGACGAGAACCCTCTCGTCTGGACCGGTGGAACGGAAAGAAAACTGGATTAATTTAAAAGAAAAAGAACGCATTAATTCTCGTAAAAATAATACTAAATATTAATAATAAAAAATATGATATCAATAAAAATCAAAATTTCGAAGCGCTTGATTAAATGAGTGCTGATGCTCGTTGCCCTTCAGCCTTCCTCGTGCGGCTTTTTCGGCGTCGTGCGGATGAGCCTGAACCTGGTCCCTTGGACCAGGCTCGGGTGTTGACGACTATCGGTTGCTCTCTTAGCTTGGATGCAGGAATGAGTTCGGGTCGGGGAATGCGGTCTGTAAACCGAGGGTCTACGTTGCGTTGAATGTCGGTCGTATCTTGGTGTGCAGTTTTAATTACTGCCCGTTAGGCGCTCGTCGCAGGAGCCATCGAAAATCCTCCCAAATGCCAAGGTGGGTCGGAACTAGGTGGTGACTGTGGAGGCTTTAAGACTGCTGTGCGGCTCAACCATACTTCGGGTGCCTTCTTGCGTGATGCCTTAACTGTGGTCCTAACAACTTCGGGAGGAGGTGGTGCTTGAATGAGGACCGTTTCTGCCAGCTTGAGCGCTACTCGTCGGTTGGTCGTTTTTTGGATCGGTTTCGATAGCTGCCACGCCACTCGCTTAGGTTCCGGTGGCGGTCGCATTTTTGTAGGTCGGATGGGCGTTCGTAGGCACGGGTCTGGGTCTGGTGCGGAAGCCGGTTTTCTTGGAGTAATACTACCCGTCGCACTATTATTTCGTTTATTGCGGATTCGCGCCTCTTCGGCACGGAAACTAGTGTGAGACGGTTTGGATTCTCTGGCGAATTTTACTTCTGCCACCTCGCTGGAAGGAAAAATGTCGTCTGTATTGCACGACTTCAGATCTCGTACGTGGGCTTTGATTGTTACGGTGTTCTTCCTATTTGCCTCTTTTCTTCGCAGAGCGACAATAACGGGAGGGACAATTTTTATTACCTCATAAGGTCCATCGAATTTAGCAGCCAATTTTTCAGCAAAATAATTTACTCCTGATGAAAGCACACGAATTTTTGGGTATACCCGGTCTCCAAGGTTAGGTCTCCAAGGGCGGTGGCGAAGATTATATTGTCTTGCTTGTGCTTGGGTAGCTCGTTGCATATTCAAATTCACTAACTCAAACAATGAGCGCATTCGTTCTGTACGAGTGTTGATATCTTCTAGAGAATTATTTGTATCTGAACTCTCGGCCGTTTTCCCCGGTGCTCGCAATTCTCGACCGAAATTTAAAAATGCCGGTGAATACCCTGTCGACTCGTGTCGGCTAGAGTTTATGGCGAAAGTTAATTTAGGAATATGCTCATCCCACCGTCTATGATCTCCATCGATATATTGGGCGATCATAGTCTTGAGCACTTTATTAACTCTTTCGGTCGTGTTTTCCTGCGGCGTATAAGGGGCAGTAAGTCGCTGTGATATCCCCATGTCGGAAAGAAACTGGTGAATTGGCTCCCATTATCGGACAAAAATATGCGAGGGGTTCCAAATCGTGTAATTACTCTTTCTCTTAGAGCTTTTATTAAACTGGGAGACGTAGCGGCGGATAGGGGGACTGCTTCAACCCATTTGGTATATTCGTCCACTAGGACGAGTAGCATGGTGTTCCCCTTATTCGACCGAGGGAACGGCCCCATAAAGTCGCCGCATACTACGTCCCACGGTCCTTCGGTCTGTGTTGTATACATAAGTCCGCTCGGTTTTTGTTGCGACGGTTTAAATTGAATGCAAGTCTTGCAGTTTCGCACGTACTTAGCTACATCTCGAAACATTCCGGGCCAGTAATATTTCTGCATAATCCGGGCTGTGGTATAAACAATAAATAAACCGACACGGTTGACTGTCAAGAAACAACTCAACTTTTTCATTAGGAAGATTCAATGTGATCGTTGTCCAGACAAGGTCAACGCAAAATCACTGAACGTGGGAAAGTGCATGGCTTGCATATTACACGTAGTGAAATATGCAAGCACTGCGTATAAATGCATTCGGTGACTTTGGCTACCTGTGTCTGGGCCAGATTGCACGCAGTCGGATTAGATTACGACAGCCAAACGTGCATGCAACTGGAATATTACACCACATTTCCTCCCCCTTTTGAAAAACTTTCAATTTATTTAAACAATCATAGTTAAAAATTATTACAATAAAAAAATTTAAGATATGATATTATAATTTTAGTTTACATCTTCTAGTAAAATTGTTGTTTAATTTTTAGTTTTACATTAATATAAGTCTTACTCTAAGATTTTTTTGTTTTGTATTTTTATTATTAGATATTTATTTACTTTTTAGTTTACATCTTCTAGTAAAATTATTATTTTATTTTTAGTTTTACCATAATATAGGTCTTACTCTAAGTTTTTTTTTTTTTTTTTTGCATAAGCTAGTTACAGATTGTTTTTTTTTTTTCCTACCGGCCTACGCCAAATTGTGGTATAAACAATAAATAAACCGACACGGTTGACTGTCAAGAAACAACTCAACTTTTTCATTAGGAAGATTCAATGTGATCGTTGTCCAGACAAGGTCAACGCAAAATCACTGAACGTGGGAAAGTGCATGGCTTGCATATTACACGTAGTGAAATATGCAAGCACTGCGTATAAATGCATTCGGTGACTTTGGCTACCTGTGTCTGGGCCAGATTGCACGCAGTCGGATTAGATTACGACAGCCAAACGTGCATGCAACTGGAATATTACACCACAGGGCGATGGTTTTCGCAATTCCCAAGTGCCCGGCTGTGACTTCGTCATGGTTTTCGAATATGACTCGGTTCCGATCCCAGGTATTAACACATAATTTCCATTGTTCGGCATTCGGGTCTGCTACTGGATTGTTAGATTGGAAATGACGGTACAGGCGATTTTCTTCGACTTTATATTCTGGAAATTTTCCCGGCGTGAGCTCTACTTGCTTGGTGCGTTTCTGCACCCAATCTGGGCCAGCATCTTTGATGGCAGCGAGTCGGTCGGTTTCTGTAATCGGTAGTGGGTCCCTTGACAAAGCGTCGGCTACGACGTTCAAAGCCCCTTTGCGGTAGTGAATATCGAAATCATATTGTTGGAGTTCTAGCGCCCAACGCGCTAATCGTCCTGACGGGTTTTCGAGGGAATGCAACCATTTAAGCGAATGGTGATCGGTGATCACATGGAAATGATACTCCTCCAAGTAGGGTCGCATCTTTCGTATTCCCCATAAAATGGCGAGGCATTCTTTTTCTGTAGCGGCGTACTTTCGTTCTAATTCGGTAAGTGTCCGGCTGGCATAAGCAATTACCTTCTCCTGCCCTTCTAGTTTTTGCGTTAGCACAACTCCCAAACCGTCAAGGCTCGCGTCGGTTTGAAGAGTAAAAGGTTAGCTGAAGTCAGGGCAGGCTAGTACTGGTGACTCGGTCAAGTTTTTCTTCAATGTGTCGAAGGCGTTTTGTTGTTCGGCATTCCATTCCCACTTCACGGTCTTTTTTAGTAGCTGAGTGAGAGGTGCGGCTATGGTGGAGAAATCTTTGATGAAGCGACGGTACCAAGAACATATCCCAATAATGCGTCGTAATGCTTTAATGGTAGTGGGGGCTTTCAGGTCTCGGACGGCAGCTACTTTGTCGGGGTCGGTGTGGATTCCTTCCTTGCTAATAACATGCCCTAAGTATTTGAGACTAGGTCTACAGAAATGGCATTTGTCCACGTTTATTCGCAAGTTTGCGGCATGGAGTCGTCTAAATACTTCAGCTAAGTGTTCTAAATGATCCTCGAAGGTTTTACTAATGACGATTATGTCATCTAGATACACCAGGACGTGGTCCTCTAAATCATGACCGAAAATCTCGTCCATAGCCCTTTGGAATGTGGCTCCTGCCGAATGCAGCCCACATGGCATGACGTTCCATTCGAATAATCCTCGGCCTGGGACGGTAAATGCGGTGTACGGCCGACACTCAGGCTTCAGAGCGATTTGCCAATACCCTTGCTTGATATCGATCGTGGACATAAATCGTGCTCCCCGCAGTTTGTCCAAAATAGATGAGATGTAAGGCAAAGGGTAGGCATCTTTAAAAGAGATATCGTTTAGCTGGCGGAAATCCACGCACACCCTCCAAGAACCTTCCTTCTTACGGACCAGCACTACTGGAGAACTGTATGGGCTTTTAGACGGTCTAATCTTCCCAGTAGCCAGCAGGTCATCTACTTCATCGTCTATTATTTGTTGCATAGCAGGATTACGAGGAAAGTAACGTTGCTTAAAAGGTTCCGACGTTTTAAGACGTATGACGTGGGGAGTAACCGTGGAAATACCTTTGATTTCTTCGAATTGTGGGAGCTCACTATTTAAAAATGTCTGTAGTCGTTGCTCGTCCGAACTTGGCCTTGCGCCAGAACATAGCGTAGCGGCGTGATTACTATAAGCTAGGTGAGACGTGGACGGGGGAGAACTCGGGTGGTCTTGTGGCTGTAAAAGCACTTGTAAACTGTTCCGGTATACGGGTTGAGCGGAGGGCTGGTCGGATAGTACAAGTTTGTCTTCCATATTGGCCATGTCGGGCAATTGTCGGGCGGCTACGGTCGGTGGACGAAGCTTCAGTTCCTGGTAATCGGACGGTCGGTGGTTGAACTTTCAGCTTGTCCCTGCTCGGGCGCCAATTTGTGATGCTTCTTTTGTTTCCAGCTGGGGTATAACTCAGCGGGTCCAAGGTGGTCCCCAAGGAAGCGATATCAAGACTTGGGTTGCGTATAGTCCAACTTCTTAACGAATAGCCAACTCGGAAAATGATTAAGGTTAACGTTATAATTTATTAATATGAAATCTTACAAAAATACAAGATACTCCTATTGGAGGACAGTGTTGGGGTTTATAAGTTTTTCCCTTCGTTTTGCATACAACCGATGTAATTGAGCTTCAATAGCTCCTGGAAATCAGGCCTCGGAGTGGACTGGTGGCGTTCGGCTTCTAGATGACGTCAGGTAGGCGGTAGGCAGTAGTTGGATAGCGGCGCGGTACACTCTGGTAAAACTAACCTACTCGGTCAATGCCAGTATGATGGTTTAATGTCAACTGCCCATGCAAGCACGTCCGGAATGACACTAAACAATCTACGTTCGGCAGGCTGTCCAAATAATTGCTTGGCCCATACAAGACGTCCCGCACAATTATTTGCCCGGCTTCTACCTAGGCTCTACTTCCCTAAACAAAATTGCTTTGGCAGACTGTCCAAATAATTGCTTGGCCCATACGAAACGTCCCGCACAATTATTCGCCCGGTGGCTACCTCCACAATTTTTCTAACTCAATTAATTACCTGCCGCTACCTCTGGTTTTGCTGCCTCTGGTTCGTTCTTCCAATATACTATTGGTTTTCACTTTACTATACTTTAACTGGAACACACTGTACTGAGAATTGATCTCACTGGTATCGGAGCTTCACACCGATATCGGAACTTGATTTTTTGGTGCTGCGATCACCTCCCCTTATAGCACCTTTGGCCACAAGAAAATGTGAACTCTATAAAATGATCGTCACTGGTTTCTGAAAATACATAAGATATGAAAAGGGGCGGTCCCTCTGCCATGCCATTGACATTATGAGAACCACAAGAAATAATTAATTTTATACAACCCATGATATGCCATGCAGTCATTGCATAGTCTCAGCGCACATTTGACTAAACGAAATTCAACCTTGACTGCTGCTGTGGTACGTAGTCAGCTTGTGTGTGCAAACAACCACGTAATTTGCCTTTGGTTCTCTGGTGAGCGCTGATTGGCTGACGTGTTTCGTTTGATAATTTGTAGGGGAGTCTGGGGGTATGTGCGGCCACTTGATTCGGAGTTGCAAAAATATGGTGCGGGAAAGTTGGTTGGTCGGTGTCGGTGAAAAGTTGTAACGCTTCGTTACACAATCCTTTCAAGTATGATGTTGAAGAAATCGCATGACAGTTTGTCGCCTTGCCTAAAGCCTTTTTCGACATCAAAGGTCTCGGTGAGTTATTTACCGACCCTGACGGAGCAGCGTGAACTCTCCACAGTCATCCTGCATAGTCGTACGAGTTTTGCAGGGATGCCTAAACTAGACATGGCTCTGTACAGTTCGTCTCTGTAAATACTGTCATACGCGGCCTTGAAATCGATAAAGAAATGGTGAATATCGATATTATGTTCTCGGGTTTCTTCCAAGATCTGCCGTAATGTGAAAATTTGGTCTATTGTGGACTTCTCTGGTCTAAAACCACATATATAAGTTAGGTTAAATTAGGTTTAAAATGGCTGTCAGGAAAACAAACTGACACACTTAGACTAATATTAGGTCCATTGTGATACCATAGAAATTATGCGAGGGAGTACCTCACTTAACAAAACCATTTGTAGCTTTTAATAAAGCGAAGGAGATGCAGGGGATCTGTGTTCGCCAGATCGCTTGGATCATCAAGAAAATATTTTCCTAGATGCCGTTTTCTTTTAAAATATGGTGCAGGATATGAGCAGAGGAGGTGTGGGATTATCTCCTCCTCTTCTTCATCTTAGCAACTTCTGCAGAAGTCATTGGAGGAAACGCCAAGTCTTATGGCGTGTCTTCCTATCAGACAATGTCCGGTGATGACATTGATTACGGAGCTAACTTGCAATCTGGTTATGGATAACAAATGTCTGTGCGTTTTGGATCTAGTCCTGGCCATATCCGTTTTGTTGCCACACACGTGGTGATATTGTTACACCTATGATTTGTTCTATCCATTGCCTCTTGCTTTAGTATAAGTTTACATGTAGCGATTGGTATACCAATATTCAACCTGCTGGTTGAGATCGGTAGAACGGTTCCTTCTCTGGCGAGTTCATCGGCTTTGCAGTTACCGACGATGTCTCTGTGACCCGGCACCCAAATAAGATGAATATTGAACTGTTCAGCCATCTCCTTAAGAGATAAGCGACAATTAAGGGCGGTTACTGAGTTCGTAGAAACAGCGCAAAGTGATTTTGGAACCATCTGTATAGAAATGAATTGAATCATCTCTCAAAAATTCTTCGTTTTCCCAGGTCGTTCTCGGTGGGATTGAGACTTGGAACTTATTATCAAAAACCAATTGGGGGATGGTGTAGTCGGAGTGGCAGGGGATTGATTCGAATAAATTCAGGAGTGTTGATCTCAGTGCTCCGCTTCTATACAAACAGGCTGTTCGTTGGACCTTGCTTAAATTATCGCAGTAGGTCCTTTTATCAAGAGCGGTTCACTATACCACTACTCCGTATGTGAGTATTGGTCTGATGACCGGGGTGTAGAGTCAGTGAGTGATTTGGGGGGGAGAAACCCCATTTATTACCAATGGCTTTTTTACAGGAAAAAAAGGCTACGGTGGATTTCCTGATTCTTTCCTGTATATTGGATTTCCAATTTAGCTTTTTGTCTAGGATTATACCTAGATATTTGGCTTCGTTTGAAAGTTCAAGTGGGATTCCATTAATTGATGGAGTTATTAGTTGAGGAAATTTGTATTTCCTCGTGAAGAGAACAAGTTCAGTTTTCTGAGGGTTGACCCCTAGATCACATTTTCCCGCCCATTTTACTGTTTTATTTAGAGCGGTTTGCATGAGATCCGTAAGGACGTGAGCATGTTTGCCAGATACCGCAATGAAGACGTCATCTGCATATGCAATCACTTTGAATCCCTCAGCTTCTAAGTAAACTAGAAGTTCATTGACGACTAAATTATATAGAAGAGGGGATAGGACTCTGCCTTGCGGTGTTCCTCTACTGACAGATCTCTTTGCAGAGAAGTTTCCTAGAGTAGAGTTGATTCTCCTGCTTTTTAGCATTAGATTTATCAACTCCACTATGGAACCATCTACTTTGAGCTTCGTCAGTGCCTTTGTAATTGCAGAGTTGCTGACGTTATTGAAGGCTCCTTCTATTACGAGGAAAGCGGCCAGAGAGAATTCTTTGTGATGGAGGGAATATTCTATTCAATTTTGGATCTATAGCTATTCGCAAATGGATATTAATCAGTCGTTCTCAAGTTTTAAGAAGGAAAGATGATAGACTTATTGGTCGGAGATCTTTTGGGTTTACGTGGGATGATTTCCCAGCCTTAGGTATAAACAAAACCTTGACCTCTCTCCACTGAGTGGGGATATAGTTCAAGGTGGTACAGCCGATGAAAATTACTTCCAGGACAGGGATAATAATATCCGCGTCCTTTTGAAGTTTGGCTGGAGTTATGCCAACAGGTCTAGGGGATTTGTATGGGTCAAAGCTGTTAATGGCCCAAACTAGTTTTTCCCTTGTAATCAGATCGGGGTTGTTAGTTATTATGCTACCTGATTTTATGAAATCATAGTTACATAAGTTCTTAGAGCTGCCTGGAAAGTGAGTGTCTAGGAGCAGATTGAGCGTTTCTTCGCAGGATTCTGTCCAGCCGTTAGCTGTTTTCAGGCTGCTAGGCATGGTCGGACTTTTTGATAGGATTTTTCTTAATCTAGAAGCTTCTGAAGTATCTTCTATTTTTCCACAGAAGTTTCTCCAGGAAGTTCTTTTATTTTTCCTCAGTTGATATTTATAAGTTTTGAGGGATTCCTTGTAGGAGTCCCAGTCTATTAAAATTTTAGATTGCTTAGCTCGGTTGAAAAGTTTTCTACATTCCTTCCTGAGCGGTTCTAGCTCGAGCTCCACCACAGTGGTTTCTGTTTTCCTCTTATTTTTATAAGAGGACAGGATATCTGCAGTGAATGGTTAAGGGCAGTTGTAAGATCTTTGACTTTTTTGTCTAGATCGTGTTTGTTTGTAGGGTTTTGTAAAAGTTCAGGTTTAATAAACTTTTTGTAAGTCACCCGATATTTTTCCCAGTCAGTTTTCCGTTAGTTTCGGATAGCTGCTGTTATTGATGGTGTTGTTGCTGCTTCAAATGGGGTTGCTGAAAACAATACTCCAGTCATCGTAACATAATATAATTTTCTTATTTTCTTTCGCAAAATTTTTCAAGCTTACCAAGTAGGTACAAAGTTTCTCATTTTACTTTGTTTTTAAATCACATAATTCATTGAGCTTTTAAGATTTGAATTTTTTGTACTAATGCTAGTCGTTTTCCATACCTTATATCTAATTTGTGTAAGAAACTTTAATTTGAAAACCGTCTGTGTAATGTGCATGATGGACTAAATGTATGTCACATTAATGCTGCTAGTGTTCCTTCTAATTACACTGTCCTTTATCAAATGTTGAGTAGTTCTGAGATGGATGTAATAATGGTCTCTGAATCATGGTTAAATGAATCAATTTCATCTCAACTAGTTGGTTTCCCTGAGTTTAGACTGTATAGGAATGATCGTGGCTCTCGAGGTGGTGGTGTATGCATAAATGCATATACATTAGGGAAAACATAACATCAAAAACAATTAATTCCTCATCAAAATCTCCTTTAGAATTCTTGTGCATTAAAATTTGTAACTGCAATGAAATATGCCTTTTGGTTGTTGTGTATTGCCCACCCTGTTCATTTAAAGAAGATAATTTATTTGAGTTAGAAGAAACTTTGCTTCATCTCAACACAAAGCACTGTCATATTTTAGTTGGCGGTGATTTTAATGTAAACCTACTAGTTAATAATTTCACTTCACGGCTTTTCAATTATTTTTGTGACAACGTATGCTTAACTGTTGTGAATAAATTGTATCCAACATGCTATCAGTCAGTGTTGAACCCATCACTAATTGATATTTTTCTTACAACTTCTAAAGAAAAAGTTCTGTGCAATGATCAACTAAGGCTTACATCGGATTATATCCATGATCTAATTTTTTGCTGTTTTCAATAAGAAGAATCTGCGTACCTCTAACACTTTCAGTTATCGGTCATATCGCTCTTTTAATTTCGTAGAAGTTCAAAGCTATGTTGGAAACGATTACTGGAACGATATTCTATACACTGTTAATGTTGACAGCAAAGTTTTGCTGTTCAATAATTTACTAAATCTACTTTTTGATACATATGTTCCGATAGTAACTAAACAAGTTAAAAGAACTAGAAATTGCCCTTGATATAATAGAGATATTGAAATTCAAATCAAAGAAAGAGAACGTTTTCACAAAAGATATAAGAAATACCCTTCTGAGTACAATAGACGTCAATATACTTTTGCTAGAAATAAAGTTGTTTCTCTTATACGTTTAAGTAAGAAAAATTATTTTCTACAAAAACTTGTCTCGTTAAACTATAAAGTGCTTTGGAAAAACTTAAAAGACATTGGTATCACGAGAAATAAAAATACACAACAGTGTTTGATAGATCCAGAAGTAATTGCGTCATTTTATGCTCCTCACTTACCTAGTACGAGCTCTTCTCCAACTTTTCCAGAAAACAAAATTGGCTTATTTTCATTCAACTGCGTCGATGAAATTGAAATCATTAGTGCTGTAAAGTTGGTGAAATCGAATGCTGTCGGCTCTGACAAAATTTCTCCAAAATTTATTCGCTTAATCTTACCAATTGTTCTTCCACCTTTAAAACATATTGTAAATACTTGTTTGTATAGGAGCGAATTCCCTAAACCCTGGAAGGATACAATTGTATTACCTATTCCCAAAAAAAGCAATTCCTGTGAGCCCTCTGACTTCAGACCAATTAACCTTTTGCCTTTCTTTGGTAAAGTTTTTGAACGGTTGATGGCTACTCAAGCTCTAGACTTCATTCAATCTAACGACAAAATGTCTAAATGGCAATCTGGTTTTCGTAAAAACCATAGTTGTGAAACTGCGGTAGTTAAGGTCACTTCTGATTTCCGTTCTGCGCTCGATAGTAATCAGCTGGGTACAATGGTACTGTTGGATTTCTCAAAAGCATTTTGAAACTTTGTGACAACTTCAATTTTTCCAGTACTGCTCTTAAGCTTTTGAGAAACTATCTGTTAAACAGGCCCCAAAAAATTACAACAAGTCAAGGTTCTTCAAGATCATACCTTGCGGTGTATCGCAAGGCTCAATTCTAGGACCGCTCTTTTCACTTTTCATAAATGACCTTCCCGCAATAGTTAAAAACTGTCATACTCATATCTATGCAGATGATGTCTTACTTTATATATTTGATGAGTTTTTTAGTTGAGATATTCCACGTGTTTTTTAATCTAATAAATGAAATGATTAGTAAAGTTTTTAACAGTTAAAACACTTATTTTATTTCCTCAGATGTACATTTCAGAAGCAATGCTTCCATTGTCAATCCGGCAGACGGCATAAAGCCATGCTCAAACGTTTTTTGTATAAATTATATGTATATTTATTGTTAATTTTTTGACAAATAATTTAATTTAATTTAATTTTATAAATCTCACTGACGATGGAAGCATTGCTTCTGAAATGTACATCTGAGGAAATAAAATAAGTGTTTTAACTGTTAAAAACTTTACTAATCTTTTCATTTATTTTATATATTTATTGAATTGGGTTCAATGAATTATTGCGTTACCCGGATTAATGAAGATTTAGTTAATATTCAAAGCTGAGTTGACTCTAACAAGCTAAAACTCAATCCTTCAAAAACGCTTAGTATGATATGCTCAAGACGTGAAATTAATCATTTGGACTTACCAAGAATTGATTTGAATACACAAATCATTGAATACGTTTGCAAAGTAAAATACCTTGGTTTTACAATAAATAATAAATTGAGCTGTTGTGATGCAATATCCGAAAGCATAAGAAGAATATACAGCGGCTTACGCTCCTTGAGGTGTTCATGTGCTATTTTGAATCCTGCCTTGACAAAACAGCTGGTAAAAAGCCTAATCTTGCCTTACTTCACTTTTAATTGTGCTGTTTACCCTAGCCTTGACTATGATTGTAAGGGTAAGCTAAATGTAGCATTTTAATGACTGCTTGCGTTTTATTCATAACAACCGTAGGTATGAAAGTGTTTCATTTTTACATGATTCTTTGTTGGGACTGAATCTAGATAAATATATTTTGTATCGAAACGCTTTACTCCTTCATAACATAATACAAACATGGAAGGTGTCCAGTGTACCTAAAAGAAATGCTTCATTTTGCACAGTCTAGAAGAGGACTAAATTAATCCTGAAGCGATTTGCACACACTATTGCTGAACGAAAAAAAAAAAAAAATTTATTTGTCAATTATTATAATAAAGTATATTTCGGTATATCATCGGTGCATAGATCAGTGTATAGTCGCTTGAACCACAATTTGCTAGACAGGAACTATTTCAAAGATGAAAACAGTATACAAATGATATCAATGATCATAAGGCTGCGAGGAGAGATTTTAAATCTCAATTACGTGCCACATAGAGAAGACCTACCCTGTTTTTGCGAGTTATGTAATTTGAGAGAACGAGAAGACGTCTTGCATTTTATTGGAAAATGTCCGATCTTGCGAGAAATAAGAATACAGGTGTTTGGAAAAGGTTATCTTTCAGAGGAGGAGGTTATAAAAGAGTTAAATGAACTTGATGTGGATAAACTATTCAAATACTCCAAAACAGCTACAACGTACCGCAATAAAATAATGAGTGGGAGTTTTTAAGTATCTACCATTAATAATTGCTACTTTTCAAATTTTCTTAATTTGCTAAAAGCTATTGTAAGAAATTAGAAAAATATAAAAAGGAAATATAATTTAAATTATTATTAATTGTCAATCCGGCAGACGGCATAAAGCCATGCTCAAACGTTTTTTGTATAAATTATATGTATATTTATTATTAGTAATGGAATAAAAAACACTTCAAATTCAAAAATTCAATTCAAATAATAAAGTATATTATGTACAAAAATTTTTCTGTTATCACATATCTCTATACTATTAAATGTATTGTTAGTCTTATTCACTTGGTAAGCACTTTATTATATACTACTCGTATAAAAAAATTATAACTTATTGTATGATGTAATAATTCAAATAGCAAATACAAATAATGAACCGAATCGGAGACAAGACTGATATCTAAAATTTCTTGTCTGTTTCTGGTAATGAATGTTGGTTCATTGCCAGTATTACTTACTATAAGGATAGTACTTAAAATAAAATCAAAAAGTGACTCACCCATTTCATTTATGTCAGTACTTCCCCATACTGTGTGATGCGCATTCAGACATCTTAGCTAAAGACGGCGCATCTAAACCATTCGTCGGTCCGGAACCCTTCTGCGGTGTAAATAAAAGCATCTCCAAACATACTGCCAAGAACATCCTACTGGAGGAATCTAATTAAGCTTGGAGTAACTTATCTGGTCAAATCTGTTCAAAACTCTTTTTGCCAGAATATACTGAAAAAACATCAAAATTCCTACTGAACCTCAATAGGAAAACCCTAAAAATTTGCACAGGACTACTAACCGGTCACTGTTCTTTAAAGAAACATCTTCACCAAATGAGGCTGGTAGCGGACCTTATCTGTAGACTATGCCTCGAAAATGAAGAAACATCTCTGCACATCATTACAGAATGTCCAGCACTTTTCACAGAAGATTGCTAACTTCTGGTTCAATTCGGGAGCAGAGGAACTGTCCTGAAACCTCACATGGGCTGGCACAATAGGTTTCATTCAGACACCGCAGTGCCCGGAGCTGAGCAAGCTCTACCCGTCAATCTAGATCTAAATCTACGTCTCGATTGCTGTTATTAGGGAGTAAAAATACATTAGTGCTACTTACTCTTTAATGCTCTTACCAATATGCAGGATCTGGGTTCACCTTTGTTCTTCATATACAGAAGAGTATATCCAGGAGTCCTTAGTACTTGAACGATGGATTTGTTGATCCAAGGCTCTTGGATAAGGACAATATCTTCACCTCTCTTGTTAAGGCGGAAAAGAAGGGAGGCCAAAGCCTGCTTGGAGTGTTGGAGGTTAATCTGTGCTAGCTGCACCATCTTGGCGACAACTAAGTAGACAAACCCCCACCACAGTCTAGTTGAGGTCGTCGTCTGCTTCGCTCTCAGAGTTTGACCTAAGAAGGTCATCCTCGCTGAGCGAAACCTCGTTAGCGGAGTCATCAGTCTCCAAGTCGGAGAATTTGATGACGTTTTGGGCATCCAAGTGGGATGTGGAGGGTCTATTATCATGCGTTTCAGCAGAGGATGTACCGAGCTCGTCTATCTCCATGGATGGAGGGTCGACTTGCCCTGCGGGTTCTTCCACTAAAGACGCACTTTTTGTCTCGGGAGATGGAACGATGTTCTGTTCTTCATCTTTTTTGTATGTTTTTAAGGCAATGTTTGACCAGCCGAACCGAATCACGCCTTTTGTCGCAGCCAGGGGAGCAAGGGAGTCCTTATAGATGACTATTATAGCCGATCTAAAGTGACCCTCCGGCTCTTCCAGCTTCGCGACTTTCCAGTCATGAGTAGGCAGGGTTGGATTGCCAACCACATTGATAAGAAAATATCAATTTGTTGATTTGGGGTTTCAGACGTTCACATATTACAGCAGACAAGATCTTATAAGCGACGTTAAGGAAGCTTATCTCTCTGTAATTGGCGCAATTGTGAGGGTCTCCCTTCTTTAGGATCGGGCATACGATACTGAGGTTCCATTCATCGGGCATGCTTTCTTCCGGCCGTATCATGCAGATCAGCTGGTGCATGCTCCTTTCCAACTGGTCTCCAGCTGCCTTGAAAAGTTCGGCATCAAGGCCATCTGCACTTGCAGTCTTATTTGATTTGAGTTTGCATATGGCAAGCTTAACCTCTTCTATGTCGGGAGGATGGCACTCTTGATCATCGTCCAAGCTGAATGGGGAAATTTGCCTGACAGCGGAATTTGAGTCCTCATCGCCGTTAACCAGTCTGCAGAAGTGATCTATCCAGATCCTCACTAGCGACTGTGACTCTACAACTATGTTTCCCTGCTGGTCTTTACAAGCTTGAGTTCGGGATTTGCCACCCTGGCAGGATCTTTTAACCTTTTTGTAAAACTTCCGAATCTCGTTCCTGTCATGGAACCTCTCTATTTTCTCAAACGAGCGCGTTTCTTTTTCTTTTTGAGAATTCGGTGTTCTTCCCTTCTTTTCTCCTTGTAAATCTCTTTATACTCATCATAAGCAGCTCTCGTTCATTTTGCATCAACATTTGTCGTGCTTTTTGTTTGGCTGCATTTGCCTGCCTGCATTCTTCATTGTACCATGGGTCCCGTTTTGGGGGCCGAGTGAAACCCAGAAACTCAGAGGCAGCGGTTCTGATGGTTTCTTGGCATTGCTGCCACTGGTCTTCAATGCTTAATGCTGGCGGCATGGGATTCAAGGATAATTGAAGGGACACTCGATTAGCCTCAGTCCGTTTTCGGAGGTTTTGTCGTGGAGGCTATGCTTACCGATTGTATTTCCAAAGATGTCCTCCTTCCCTAGTTTTGCGTTAAAATCGCAAAGAGCGATTTTCACGTCGTGTCTAGGGCACTGCTCATATGTTTCTTCGAGGAGCTCGTAGCCAACCGACCCCAAATAAGCGCTGGGTTATAAATTTTTGAAAAAGTTTATTTTTAGACAACATGTTTGGACAATCGAATCAAAAATAAAACAAAATTCTTTATCTTTTTGGTCTTATAATAACGAAAAATGTAGATCTTTTGGTATTCTGGCGTGTACGTCACGAAAGTACGAAAGTGTTACTGCCAATTACTTGCAACAAAAATGTAATATACATATTTGCTTCTTATTTTCAATCAAACTATGAGTACAAATCTCTTGCTTAGAACTCGACATTGGTCCTGCAGACATGCGTTGATTAAAGTTTTCAATGTATTACAGAAGTTGAAGTCATATTAGTTCCAGATAATCTGCCATCAATTCTTCTTAAGTCATGCAAGACTAGTTTAGCTAAGCCTCTTAGCATAATTTTCAATAAGTTATTAGCCAATGGAGAATTTTCAGATGTTGGAAAAATTCTCTAATAATTCCAATACATAAGGCTGGTTGTAAAAATCAAATAAATAGTTATAGGACTATTGCTGAATTGCAACTTATACCCAAGGTATTCGAAGCTATTATCAAAATAAAATCTATGCCATGGCTTTGTATCTGGGAGTCAACAGCTAAAAATCTTACCATCCTTGCAAATTATTGCCTTCGCAGCATGGAAACACGACATCAAGTTGTCATAATCTTTACTGATTTTGCTAAGGCCTTCAATCGTGTTCAACATTTAGTTCTAGTTAGTAAGCTAGAACGCTTCGGTTTTCATTCAAATATTTTTAATTCGGAGCTATTTTTAAAATCGTAAGCAATGTGTTAAGATAGGCTCTTCTATATCTTAGGCGGTCCATAACTGTTCTGGTGTTCCTCAAGGTAGCCATCTTGGTCCGCTCTTATTCTTACTCTTCATCAATGACCTATTTTTTTTCAACACCCTTATTTTCTGTTGTTTGCAAACGGTTTAAAGTTATTTAAATGCATTGCTTCCGTATCTGATGCCTATGATCTATAAGAGGAAAGATAAACTGCGCCTTTGAGGCGCCCGCAAAATCAAAATATATATATTGCTTTCTTCTTTAAACGAACGCTCGGACAGGCTTGTTGTTTTAAACCAACTCAGTCGTCAATCAACACTTGCGAGAAACGGTAGTTCCGGTTTAATAAGTACTACCGTTTTTTAGTTATGGCAATGCGTTGCGCTCGAGAGGCGCATGTTTATCTTCTGTGTAACTTTCATGCATAGGTATAAACTGCCTAATAATAATATATTTTTTCCTTAACTTAATAACGAATACTTAATAAGCAACATAACAATAATATAAAGAAATAAAAAAAAAAATTATTTAATTTTGTATGGAAAAAAACTGTTTTTTAAGCGTGCGCTTCGTAGGCGCATGTTTATCTTTTCAGTACTAAAAAATAAGTTTATCTTTCTAGCGTTAATAATATCGCTCCACTCCTAATGGTTTACAATTGAATATAAGTATGCAAATGCTCAGTATTTTTTTTTTTCAGAATTATTTCTACTTTAAATTTTCAGTACACCATCCAAAAATAAATTCTATCACGAGTGGAAGTCGTGATCTTGGTTCTTGGGGCAGTCTTTGACCAATAACTTGATTTTTCAATGCACTACGATTACATAATATATCGTGCAAATTCATTGTTCGGTTTTATGCGCAATACCAAAGAATTTCAAGACCCATACACACTAAAGACTTTGTTTTATTGATATTGTAATGTACAACCAATATTCAAGACAAAATCCCCAAACGAAAACGTTCAAACGAAACAACAAAGTGACATCACTATAATGTACATTTTATGGAAGGCGTTGCTTTTGAGGGAGTGTGTGTGTTTGTAGAAATATACCAGGAGGGGAATGCTTTCCAGCAAACTACTGGAAAGCTCTCGTATGATATGGTTTACTACATAAAGAGGTTGCTGGTGTGACCAGAGTTTCAGTCATGGACAACAGGAACTGAACACTCCTACAGTTATAAAATACTAACAATCTATTCTCTCTTATAATAATCATTAGCTTAAATTTAATTCATTATTCTAATATCAGACAGTGCATATCGTAAGGCCCCTTATGTGCCAACACAGTAAAATTATCAGTATATATTGAGTAACATATAATTAAGTATCAATTGTAAATATTCTTTTGTTCAATAAAATTCGTTAATCGTTAGAAAACCGGAGGGTCACTTTAGATCATAAAGTGATAGTTTAAAGATTGCATTTGTGTGATTATTAATCGAATAAAAACGGGTATCGAATAAAAGTAGCATGTTTAAAGTGAAAACAAAAGTTTTATTATTTCGAACTCAGCGAACATTATATTGGCGTCAGAAGTCTAAATAAAACTTATTTGATAGAACTAGTTAGACTAATGAAACTGCATTAAACTAATTAAAAAAAAAAGTGAAAATAAGTAAGTTGTTTGAAGGGCTCAACTACATTGAGCTTAAAAGTGAGCTAACTAAACGAGATCTTTCTCGTTTCTCTCGAGCGGGATCGAAAAATAAGCTCGTACTGCGCTTGCGCAGTTATTATTTGGACCAGCAAGGGGAAGACTTAAGCAATTTTGTTTAAGTACTTTTGCGAAGGAAGAAGAAGTACGTGAAAATGTTGATTTTTCAAGTATGATGAAGCTTCCGTTAGATCAAAAGAAAAAACTCAAAGCACAAAAAAAGAAGCTGGCTGAAGAGCAACAGCAGAATATTCTCGGACGTCTGGAAGAGCAACAAAACGATCAAAAGAAAGAACAGCGGAACAACCTGAAGCACAACGAAACAAACAAAAGAAGAAACAACAAATATTCTCGAACGACTTCAAGCGCAACAGAATGTTTTAGAAAGCCAGAAAAACATTAAAGGAGCGAATTGCGTAACATTGAGAAAAATGCATGTGCCCGTTGAAGGTATGGGAAAACAGCTTTCGGAGATGTGATAAACAGTATTCTTTCTAGACCAAGGAATTAGACCAGATCCGGAAAATCAGTATTCGAGAATCTGCTGGAGAGTTTTCAAAGAAAAAGGAGATGAAACCGCCAACATTTGATGGACAGTCTTCTTGGTCAGTTTGCAAGATACAATTTGAGGCAGCCGCGACAGCAAATGGCTGGGATGACGAAGACAAGTACATAGCACTGACTTTTGCTCTTAGAAGACCAGCAGCTGAATAACTTCAAATTGTTTTAGCTGTTAAAAGCGGCAATTGCAGTTTACTTGCGGCAGCTACATATATATAAGGGCCTTGGCGATAGCCACTTGAATGAAATCTTCTGAGTCCAACTCAACAACAGAGTCCAGAAAAGGGGTGAAAGTCTACAGCAGCTCCAAGCAGACGTCGACAGACTGGTTCACCTGGCATACCTCGAAAGACTGGTTCATCTGGCATACCTGGATGCTGGAGGAGAAATCATCAACCTGCTTGCAGTTGAGTCATTCATTTCCGACATTCATCTTCAGAGGTCTGTGCGAACTGATAGAACACGTACTCTTTCCAAAACTTTAGCATTTGCATTGACACCAGTTGGCAACCTAGGCTGCGAAGTCTTGCCTTTATTTTCGAGTCCTCATCTGAAAGTCTTTCACTTCTTCATTAAACATTGTTAATGTACTTATTAAATCTTCAAACCTTTGCAAAGGTACATTTTAATACCCTTGTACACGAAACAATCAAAATCTTAGAAGTGCATTCGCTTAATTTTTATGAATTCATAATTTAATTTCGCGTTAGACGAAATTTTCTCCATCGTAAATATTTGTGTATTTGTTCCTGAGTGTTAATTATTCAGTCATCTCCCTCATCACCAGGCAGCATATCTGACATAAAAGTGTCTATCTTACTTTCCTCAGGTAAGTGCTGATTTTAGTATATATGCTTCTGCCAATTTGAAGTAATTCGTGGAAACTGCACATAACCATATTATTGTTTTATGTTTCTACGCTTTTAACTGCTGGACAAGAGAAAAATTCTACACAATTTATATAACAATTTAAATCGATGTTCCTCGCCTTACTGCATTTGTGTCAAATCAACAATCGATAAGCCTTTGCTGCATTCACATGATCTGCATTTTATGTTCAGTCTCAGCTGTACCCTGTACATACTTTATCGATCTGCCCCCCTTCTTGCTGCCGATCGTGATTGAATAGGAATCAACAATCACCTAGACTCCATCTTTGGTATTTTACTTATATCTGTGACGAGTTTAACAAAATATTGCTCTCCCATGTTCTCCTTGCCATTAAATGTTTAAGTGACCAAACAAATTCTATCATAACGTATAACAATCGCTTTCATAAAAATGTACTCGCGCAATTTCACCACTTTGACGATTTTTCAAAGTCTATTGAAGTCCTGGAAAGCTCTATCGAGACTCTTGTCGGTCGTTTTTTTTTTTTTTTCAAAGCAATCCGCTCTTGAAAAACAAATTTCATCTATAGCGGACATTCTTAACTCGCGTCTCGCGTGTTGACTTTTTTAACTCCCATTTTAAGACTGTTTGTAGCGAAATACAATCTACTCTCTATTCAGCCTCACGATCTAGCCCGATCGATTTGATAATTGATCATATCAAAAACATTCGTTCCGATTTCTAAACACGTCACCAATCAACTCCTTTATCAGCCTCAACAGCTTCCTGCCATCTAAATGCAATCCACCTTGACTTAATATCAAAAATAAATGACATTAGCAGTGAATTAACAATAACTCGATCTGAGCATGCAATCTTTGAATTGACAATCACAATTGAACATCCAACCAGTTGAGGTGCACTGCAACGCATCTATTTTTGCTGAATTTAACGAGTCCATTCAAAAGCAACCTTTCTCTTCTTCACTCACTCCAGCCATCGACTATGTTACCAGAGCAAATTATTCCACCCAGACTGATTGTTCTGCTTCCCCTGCCACCATTATACGGCTTAACAACACTTGGACCGTAAGAGACTTTAATGATAGGCTTAACAATTTGAAAGAACTTAGCAAATCCGGCCCTTACTTTATAAACAACTAGCTGTGCCCGCGACTTCGTCCGCGTGGAATAGTGACTTTCGGCAGCATTTTTTTAGTTAACTATGGTTATATTATTTTATTTTAGTACATTTTTGCACACGACGCTCTTACTTTTTCCATCTTTTGCCAAATAAAAATGTGTTACGAGTTTGATACACTCTTTTAAACTAAAATGACTAATCAGTGAGAATTAAAGAAATACGGGGAATCAATAATTTTCTAATTTCGCTGTTCCAATCATTATTAAAACTTTTATAATGACGCATCCCAGATGTGTAATTTGTAGCTGTGTACAATTCTAGATTACTCATTATTGGCACTGGAACACCAACTTGCAGCCACTCCTGATAGTTCTAATTAATTGAGAAACTCTATAGGGTTTGATGTGACTTGCTCAGTGTCCATAATATTGTCTACTGACAGACATTGGACAAAATCCCCCAATACGTCAAACATAATTTATTACTTTATATGGTTAACTATCTCATTAGTCGGCGGCGGCGCCGAAATCGACTTTTCGAACAGTCATTACCGATTGCCAATATTTATTTGAAGATCAAGATAGACATTTCTTCTCAGGTCAACTGTGTAATCGACCATTTGACAGGAATCACCTCACGGTGAAAAAACTTTTGAAATCGATCCAGTAGTTTCAAGGAACATTGCGGTTCCCGTAGGAATATTGGGATAAAAAATACAGCCCATGTCCTTTTTCAGGCTCAAAACTGTCTCTGCACCAAAATTCATACAAATAGGTTCAATAGTTTGGGCGGTTGATGGTAACAAAGAAAAACATACAGACGGAGTTGATTTCGGATCTATAATGTAAGTACGTACTTCCGTTCCCATGGGCATATGGGGATAAATTAAATTTAATGTTACTTTGAGATACTGTAGCATTCTAACGGGCAAATAATTCATGAAATCAGTTCAGTAGTTTCTAGGTTCCCGTTTACGTTTGAGTTCTTGTGGGAATATATAGGCTAGCCTAAGTGTCCATACAGCCCATGTCCTTTTTCATTCTCAAGACTATATGTATCACTGTACCAAAATTCATATAAATAGGTTAAAAAATAGACAGACAGACATATGATATAAGTAAAGACTCCTATTCCCGTGGGAATGTGGTGACTGTTCCCGTAGGAATATGGGGATGACTTACAGCAGTTTCTGTTACTCAGGGATAGTGTAGCATTCTGTCAACTGTTTCAAATGACCTTGCCACATACGCTTCCCACCTAGATTTAAAACGCTTACCTTTCCCCCGTTCCAATAACAATCCTAGTCTATCTTTACGCTCTGTCTCTATTCTTTCTTTTTATTATCAGAATGTTAGAGGCCTTCGTAATAAAACTTCTGACGTGTACATGAACTCCAAATGTCTCCCATATTACATTTTTGTCCTCACTGAAACAAATCTGTGTTCTGATTATCTAGATAGTGAATTATTTACTTCTGATTTTGCTGTTTTTCGTGCGGATGTCAAATAAGTGATATTGCTCTTACTAGGCGTGGTATTCTTTTTGCCGTACACATTCGTTTCAATGCGTGTCTAGTCGAAACATATAAATCTCCTCTATTTGGGTTTGAGTGTATTAAATTGTCTTTCCCCAAACGCTGTCTTTACCTTCTTTGTTGTTATATTCGCCCTTCACAATCCTGTCTTGTCTATCAACAATTTGTTGATTCTATAAGCCCTTTAATTGAGGGGACAGACTCCAATGATGACTTTATAGTACTTGGGGACTTTAACTTGCCCGATTTGAAATGGACTCCTTCTGAGGACGAATCTTGTTTTGTTCCATCTAACCCGTCTTCTGATAAAAAATTCATATTCACTGACAGATTTCTTGAATCAGGCCTCTTGCAAATGAGTTACATCTCAAACGATCTTAGGAGACAGCTTGACCTTGCTTTTTCCTCTGATTCCTTAACTCCGCTGTCCTAAGAAGCTCGCATCTTTTATCCACCCTGTACCGAAGCATTTTCGGCTTCGTCACATGCTTCTCAATTATAGCCCGCCGTAAACCAGCTATCGCCATATAGGGCACAAAAGTGGAAAGCGCACCAACCCGAGACATCAACGTGGGAACACTAGTGTAGCTAAAACACACTCTAAATAGTGGTGAGTGGGATCCATAGCCTACCACAAGACAAGGAACCCACCATGCATGTAAGAAGCTGGCACCATCACTTGATGGTGAGTAGTGGAGTACGTTACCTACCTACGTTAAATGGAAATAGACACAACACCAAAGAGTGCCCAATCCCCATGCACAAGTGGTGTGGACCATGCAATGCGGTAGAGCTTGGTGGTGAGTAATATGGTTGGCATAGTGGTGTAGTGTAGGCAAGCATATGATATATGGAAAATACATAGGGGTATGGGATATCCCAATAGCCAATAGTTTGAATGGGAGTTGCGAACGGCACCACAGTGAGCTGTGGGTATAAAATAGAGCAGCTCAGCGCAGGAAAAAGCAGTTCGCCGGGTCCAGCCACACGGTACAGTTCTCCTTAGGAACGAGAAATAAATAATAATAGCCAAGAAGCAACCAGCAGAGAAGCCAGCAGAAGTACCAGCAGCAGTGAGTAACCAAGGTGTTTGGAGTAAGTTTGGTAATAAATATTAAATTGCTTACGTATTGTGCCACCTAAGGGCAGAGACTAACAACTGTGATCCCCCAGAGCTATTGCCTGTGAGCCTGCCTACCAGGGTCTTCAGACGCCTGCTGTTTCTGCCTACCAGGGTCTTCGGACGCCTGCTGTTTCTGCCTACCCGGGTCTTCGGACGTCTGCTGTTTCTGCCTACCAGGGTTTTCGGACTCCTGCTGTTTCTGCCTACCAAGGTCTTCGGACTCCTGCTGTTTCTGCCTACCAGGGTCTTCAGACGCCTGTTGTTTCTGCCCACCAGGGTCTTCGGAAGTCTGCCATTTCTGCCTACCAGGGTTTTCGTTCGCCTGCCGTCTCTGCCTACCAGGGTTTTCGGACGCCTGCCGTTTCTGCCTACCAGGGTCTTCGGATGCCTACTGTTTCTGCCTGCTAGGGTCTTCGGACGCCTACGCGCTTCGACTTACGTTCGGCAACCTATAGGGTGAATGGCCACAAGGGATTGTGCCGCTAAAGGCAGTTACCATGTCTAACCTGATAATTACTTATCACTTTTCTCCCATAGTGAATACGAGACCAAGAGTAACTAGACCAAAGCAGCTACAACCGGTCAGAAGTCATAGAAGTCGCTGAGATTACTGACCACGACACGTTAGCTGTTAAACCTGAATTACAATATCAAACAATACCTGAAATATACTAACCTTTGTTTGTTAATTATAATATTAAATATAGAAAGTTCCTAATAAAAGAGAGTTTCTGACCTTGTGAATTTTTGAGTGTTTTTGTTCACTAAACCCTGGCCCGCCGTGAGTATTACCCCGGCTGGGAAACTAAAAGCACGTCACAACCCTTGATCATTTTCATTCTCCACTATCTTTCAATTATTGTCTTGATCAAAGCACTCCAACAAAGGAGTCTGAGAACACTTTTACTTCCGTAAGACCGATTTCAATATGCTTAGTCATCTTCTAAGCAGGATCGACTTTGGATCTCTTTATTAACCTCTCTACACCCATTGATATAGCTCTTTTCTTTTCCTATCCTTCAATTTTTGCATGCTTCATACAATGTGTTCCCTATATATTTTAAAAAACCTTTTTATTATTTCCTCCTCCCTGGTACACAACAGAGTTAAAAATATCCGTAACATTATACTTTAAAATCCCAGACCCCTTCCAACTACTATTACTACCAACAGGCCACTTCTAACTTCTCAACTTTATGCTAATCTCTATACTCAACCTATCTTGATAAAATGCAATTCTCTCTTATCTCTGATCCAAAGCGCTTTTATCAATTTGTTGACGTCAAGAGAAAATCTGACGGTCTTCCTTCAACGCTTAATTTCCCTGACAAATCTTCTGATGACCCCAAAGTAATTTTTAATCTTTTTGCTACCTTTTCCAGCCAATCATATACCAATGATCTGAATGATCCTGACCTAGACTATCACAGGTTTCTGATTAATAGCCCGCAAACTTCCCTTGACTTTCTTGATGTTAGTTCCCAAACTGTTTGTGATAAATTAAGGTTACTGAATGATGATTTCATAATCATCAGTGCTCTATCAACCCCTTGCTAATATCAACTTTCTCTTTCCCAGGCAGTTTTCCCCTCTCTTTGGAAAGAATCTTTTATCTTCCCAATTTTCAAAAAGGGTTGTAAAAATCAAATCTCGAACTATCGACCGATAGTTAAGCTTTCCGCCATCCCTAAACTTTTCGAAATCATTGTGTAAGACTCTCTGCATTTTCATTCTATACCAATTGTCTCTTCTCTTCAACATGGTTTCCTAAAAGGAAGGTCTACTTCGACTAACCTTACCCAATTCGTATTGTTACGAAACCTCAATCGATGTGAACACACCGCTGCAGCGCGCTGGAAAGGAATTATTGACACAACTCAGCGAACAGGCGAAAACAAATGTGCAAGAAATGAATTTGACAGATAAGCACGTGGGGAAGAATGAGGAAGGGGGAAAACTGATGGCGAATTGAAGAGGAGCTGTCATCACGGGTGGAGAGCTGAAAGTCTTTAAAAAGGAGTGTGCCCATGGAGAGAGGACAATCTGGGAGGTTCGTCAAACGAAGCGTGCAGAAACCAGCAACGAGTAATTTAAGTGTTGGGATACAAAGAAATTTAAATAAAACCTCTCGGGAACCAGAGCTCCCCGAAAATTATTTAAACTAGAAATTTTTTTTACTTAGAAATTATAAAAATAATTATTGGCATTTCTTTACTTTGTTACTCTCCTTTGTCTCTTTATCCAGCAGCCTTGCAGTCGATTTTCGTTACACTGGTGTTAGGTGTGGGGTATTTCAGTCACGATCGGAGCTAAGATTAGTTCTATTCCACGATGGATGCAGCGGATATTCAGAAGCAGTTTGACTCGTTGGCAGACATTTTTTCTGAGAGTCTTGAAAATGATAGGACTTTCTGGGAGAATAAGCTGGGTGAGTGGAGCCAAAAGGAATCTTTAGCAGAGTTTGATCTTTAATCAGAGTAGTTACAACGCTTGTCTGTTGCTGCCTTTTCCCATTGCTCTGACGTGGTTGTTAATGAATTCGTACTGTCGCAGTTTGTGGAACGCATTCGAGATGAACAAGTACAAAACTTATTGAACTTTGAAGATTTTACTTTACTTTTTAGTTTCAAGTTTCAAAAATAACTAAGAATACATTTTAGTATTTATCAAAACAAATATTTTTGATCTTCACTTCACATTAAACTTTCGAACAATAAAGACATCTTTAAATAAGCTAAAGCTTATTTTTGATTTGGACATTGATTCAATTGGCTGAGGAAAGACTAAGAACAAAAGGTTATGGGCCCAGTTCACGGAGTACAAGACAATTCGAAGCGAATTTGTACAACTTTCAAGAATTAATTGATCAAGTCCAGGATTTTCAAGCGAATTAAGTTTTTTTTTTAAAGAAGAATTATTTATTATGGATAACGAAAGAATAAGCATTGAAAAACTCGAAGGTGGTAGTAATTGGCTTACATGGAAGTTCCAAATGCGACAAATTCTAGAAGCGACTGAATTGTTTGATGTCGTTGATGGAACTGTTGCTAACCCAATGCTTGGTTCTGCAAATTATGCAAATGAAATGATAGCATGGAAGAAGTTGGATGCGAAGGCAAGAAGAACTATCTCAACTGCATGTATGAAACAACCACTCCTTCAAATTTTATGAACTGTGCTACTGCTGCTAGTATGTGGTTAACGCTGAAGAGCACATATGAGCAGGCATCGAAAAGTAATATTTTGTTCTTGCAACAAAAGTATTACAGTTTTGCTAAGGAGCAAGAAGACAACATTGCTACATTCCTATCAAAGCTTTTGGAAATTGTGCAGCAACTAAGAGATCAGAATGAGGAAATATCCGAATCCATGGTTATGACCAAAATTTTGATGTCGTTGCCTGCGGAATATAATCACTTCCATAGCGCATGGGAATCTGCAAGCTCAGACTGTCAAACGATGGCAAATTTGCGAGCACGGTTGAAATCTCAAGGTCAAGTTGAAGAAGTGGAAGCGCTTATGGTCAAGCGATCTTTTCCGAAGAAGAACAATTCACAAAAACAGAATTCATCAAAAACAAACAACAAACCCCAACATAAAGGCAAGTGTTTCAGATGTGGTCAAGGTGGCCATTGGAAGCGAAACTGTCCTAAGACTAGTGTTTCATATATAAGGTGCAACATCAAAATGAAGCATCGATCGACGCTTTCGTGTGTCATGGTTACGGGTCAGCATCGAATGGAGACAAAGATATTTGGATTCTTGACTCGGGTGCAAGTGACCACATGAGCCATAGGCTTGAATGGTCTGAGAATTTTGAAGAAAAGGAAATTCATGTGACAGTTGGAAATGGTCAGAAGATAATTGCTCGAGGGACTGGTAATATAAACATTTATGCATTTAATGGTAACAATTGGATCAGAAAACTCATGGCGAATGTTCAATTCAATTCAATTGAATTTATTTTCTTCGGGAAAGGCCATGGATCAAAGTTACCAAATGCAGTCAAGCAACAAACGTTGTGAATTACTGAAGAATGGAAAAATTGTTGCAGTGGGAGTTCGCAGAGATAAGTTGTTCCAAATGATATTCAAGGTGAATGAGTCATCGCATACCCAAGTAATAACAGCAAACGTAGCAGTAAAGAAATTGTCACTCAGTTTATGGCACGAACGATTAGGTCACCAGCACGTCGCTCACGTAAGGAAATTCTTAAAAGACAAAAACATCGACTTTACCGACCAAGAATTCACATGCGAGGCTTGTATATAAATGGGAAGCATTGCAGAGGTCCTTTCAAGAGCCGTGAAGAAAAATGAAAATATGCGGTGAAATCATCCACTCAGATGTATGCGGACCGTTTCAAGAAAATTCTATTGGAAACTCCAGGTATTTTTTGCTTCTGAAGGACGACTATTCGCATTTTCGATTTGTTTATTTTTTGAAGCAAAAATCTGAGGTCGCAAGCAATATCAAGAAATGTATTCGAATGATGCAAAAAGAAAATGGTCACAACATTCACATTTTCAGATCGGACAACGGAACTGAATTTGTGAATGGAGAGTTGAAATCTTTCTTTAATGAAATGGGCATTCAACACCAGGGTTGCAAAAGCTTAATTCTTTTCTTAGCTTAAGCTAGTCTTTAATTCACAAGCTAATATGTGAATTATGAATTAACAAATAATAATTCTTAAGCTAATTGGTGACTTATGAATTAAATTTTCCCAAGTCATGAGCTGGTAAGTGAGTTATGAATTAAATATTTGTCAATTCATAAGTCAGTTGGTGAATTATGAATTAATTTTTTTCAATTCAGAAGCTAGTTGGTGAATTATGAATTAAATCTTTTTCAATTCATAAGTCAGTTGGTGACTTGTGAATTAAATCTTTTCAATTCATAAGTCAGTTGGTGAATTATGAATTAAATTTTTTCAATTCAGAAGCTAGTTGGTGAATTATGAATTAAATTTTTTCAATTCAGAAGCCAGTTGGTGACTTGTGAATTAAATCTTTTCAATTCATAAGTCAGTCGGTGAATTATGAAATAAATTTTCCCAAGTCATGAGCTGATAAGTGAATTATGAATTAAATTTTTTCAATTCATTAGCTAGTTTGTGAATTATGAATTAAATTTTCCCAAGTCATGAGCTGATAAGTGAGTTATGAATTAAAAAAAAAATTATCTGGTAAGGTAGTTGGTGACTTATGAATTGAATCTTTTCAAATCCTCGCACAGGCAAATCTACTAGACGGTTTTTGGAGTATAATAGCGCGTTAGTTAGGTTCATTCCATTCGTATCAGAGCTGTCTCCCAATGGACCGATAAAAGAATTGTTCACGCTGCAATCCTGAATTTATTCAGATCAGTACCTTGCCACTCCGACTACACCATCCCCCAACTGGTTTTTGATAATAAGTTCCAAGTCTCAATCCCATCGAGAACTACCTGGGAAGACGAAGAATTCTTAAGAGATGATTCAATTCATTTCTATATAGATGGGTCAAAAACCAAGGAAAGGGTCGGCTGCGGGGTGTAGGTACTCAGAAAGAACCAATATAAGTCTTTCATTCCACCTTCCAAACCACTGTAGCGTGTTCGAAGCGGAAATTCTGGCAATCAAAGAGGTCCTATCGTGGTTAAAAGAAAACGTGATATCCTCAGCGAATATCCGGATTTTCTCAGACTGTCGCCTATCTCTTAAGGAGATGGCTGAACAGTTCAATATTCACCTTATTTGGGTGCCGGGCACAGAGATATCGTGGGTAACTGCAAAGCCGATGAACTCGACAGAAAAGGAACCGTTCTACCGATCTCAACAAAACAGACAAGAGGTTTTAGATGTTACCTTTGTATCTCAATCAATCTATAACAAGATTAAAAATTGGGCTGTATCTAAGGATCACTCCTTCTCTGATCACAGATACATCCAATTTAGTCTAACAGATGACACACCAAAACCCATAGGCTTCCGTAATTATAGGAAAACTGATTGGGTAAAATTCAGGGAAATCCTCAAACATTGTTACAACTACAATGACAATAGCTTCCCTTCAAACCCCAAGGATCTTGACAACAAAGTCGACGATCTAACTAGTGCTCTTAACCATGCCTTGTGTAACTCCTGTCCTCTTACCATAGTAAGAGGGAAGAAGAAACCACACTGGTGGACCAAGGAGCTAGAACCGCTCAAGAAAAGTTGTGCGAAGCTTTTCAATCGAGCCAAATCTTCCAGAAATCCCATAGACTGGGATCTCTATAAGGAATCCCTTAGGATTTACAAAAAGAGGTTACGAATAAGCAAAAGATCCTCTTGGAGAGAATTCTGCAATAAAATTGAAGACTCCTCAGAGGCATCTAGACTTAGGAAAATCCTATCAACGAGTCCAAACATGCCAAGTTCTATAAAAGATGAAAACGGCAACTGGACCAACTCATATGAAGAAACATTAAACCTGCTACTGGATACTCATTTCCCTGGTAGCTCGTTGACAATAACAGACGAGGAGCACTTGCCCCGACTCGCAAACCAATCAGGAAAAGGTCTTATCTCTAGAGATATACTGTTATGGGCAATAAACAGCTTTGACCCTTATAAATCACCAGGGCCTGACGGAATCATTCCTGCGGAGCTGCAACAGGTTTCAGACATCATCATCTATAACTTAGAGATGATCATGAAAGGATGCATCAGCTATGCATATATTCCCAAGGCCTGGAGAGAAGCTAGGGTCGTCTTTATACCTAAAGCCGGCAAAAGCTCCCATGTAAATCCAAAAGATTTAAGACCTATTAGTCTGTCATCCTTCCTCCTTAAAACACTGGAAAGAATGATTGACATACACTTAAGACAAGAAATTAAACCTAGTCTGATTTCAACGGCGCAACATGCCTATACAAAAGGTAAATCAGTGGAAACTGCACTCCACTCTCTGGTTTGCACCATTGAAAAATCCCTGCACTACAAAGAATACTCTCTCGTCGCATTCCTAGACATAGAGGGTGCATTTAATAATGTTAAAAATTCAGCAATCACTAATGCTCTTGATGGGCTGCTCATAGAGGAACACATCAAAAACATGATAACAACAATGCTCAGCAGCAGAATCATTAGTTCCGAAATGGGGAACTACAAAACAAGCAGAATGGCCAATAGAGGAACCCCGCAGGGAGGAGTTTTATCTCCCCTACTGTGGAACCTGGTCGTTAACAAATTGTTAATCGACCTAGAGGACGAAGGTTTCAAAACAATAGCCTATGCCGATGATGTAGCAATTGCCGTTTCAGGCAAGCACCCACAAACCCTAGCTGAGCTGCTACAAACAGCACTTAACAAGCTTAACAATTGGGCTGCAGAGTGTGGTCTGAACATCAATCCACACAAAACGGAATTAGTTCTCTTTACGAGGAAATACAAAATTCCGGACTTCAGACCCCCAACTATTAAAGGGGTAACTCTCACACTGTCAAATCAGGCTAAATATCTAGGTCTCATTTTTGACAAAAAACTGACCTGGAAAACCAATATTGAGGAAAGAGTAACTAAAGCCAACGTTGCACTCTTCTCCTGTAAAAAAGCCATTGGCGGGAAATGGGGTTTCTCCCCCCAAATCACCCATTGGCTGTTTACATCGGTAATTAGACCGATACTCACATACGGGGTGATAGTCTGGTGGACAGCACTAGACAAGATGATCAACTACAACAAGCTGGCCAAAGTTCAAAGAACGGCTAGTCTGTGTATTAGTGGTGCACTGAGGACAACCCCATCGGACGCCCTCAATGTACTACTAGATCTCACACCCCTAGATATCTTCAGCAAACAAGTCGCAGCTAGCTCAGCTACTCGACTCAGAGCTACATCACAGTGGACCAATAATCAAATCGGCCACACTACCATTCTAGATAACTTTAGATTCTTACCGAATCGATGCGACTACACCACCCCCAAGTTGGTGTTTGATAATAATTTCCAAGTAACCATACCTTCAAGAGAAGCTTGGGAAAATGGCGCTCTTTTGGAAAATGAAGCAATACACTTCTACACCGATGGTTCAAAAACCAGCGAAGGTGTGGGAAGTGGAATCTACTCAGAAAAACTGAATCTCAGTCTTTTCTTCCGCCTACCCAATCATTGTAGTGTGTTCCAAGCGGAAATTCTGGCGATTAAGGAGGTGCTGTCTTGGCTCAAAGAAAACGTCATATCCTCCACGGATATTCGGATCTTCTCAGACAGCCAAGCTGCCCTTAAATCTCTTGCCTCTGTCTCTACAAAATCCATCACGGTCCAAAATTGTCAGATGTCTCTGAGGGAGATGTCAAAACAGTTTAACATTCACCTTTCATGGGTGCCAGGGCACAGGGACATACCAGGCAACTGTATGGCAGACGAACTAGCCAAAAAGGGCACGACCACTTCCCTACGCTCAGAATGGAACAACATAGGTGTACCTATCGCTACATGTAAACTCCTACTTAGACAAGACGCTTCAAGGATAACAAACACTAGATGGACTGAGAGTAACAACTGCCTTGCAACCAAAAAAGTTTGGCCGTGTGTTGACTCAAAACGCTCGAAGAGTTTGTTGGCCCTGAACCGTCTGTATCTAGGTTCTACCATAGGTGTTCTTACGGGACACTGTCTAATAGGGAGACACGCCAAAAGACTTGGTGTGTTTTCCAATGATTTCTGCAGAAGCTGCATGGACGAGGAGGAGGAAGAAACCGTTCAACACCTTCTTTGCTCATGCCCTGCACTACTTCATAGGAGGAAAACTCATCTCGGTGAATTCTTCTTCGATGATACTAGCGACCTAGCTTACATAGACCCTAAAAGTCTTTCAAAATACATTAAAAGTTCCACGTGGTTCGACTAGCAGGTGATTAACCGGCTAGTCCCGTAATGGAAGATTAATAAGTGATCAACTCGTTAATCTTACATCGGGTTTCTGAGATCAGTAGGTGATTAACTTGCTGATCTCTGTGGTATCACAATGGGCCCTTGCGGCCTAAGTGTGTTAGGCAATGTACTCATTGACTGACAGCCACTTCCACCTAACCTAACCTAACCGATCTCAACCAGCAGTTTTAATATATATATGGTATACCAATCGCTACATCCTAAAGCAAGAGGCAATGGATAGAAAAAATAGGTGGAACGTAATCACTGCGAGTGTGGCCAAAACTAGATCCTAAACGCACAAGACATTTGCTATAACCAGATTGCACTTTAGCTCCGTAATCAATTATTTTATCAATGTCATCACCGGTCATTGTCTTTGTTTGATAGGAAGACACGCCATAAGACTCGGCGTTTCCTTTAATGACTTCTGCAGAAGTTGTTTAGATGAGGAGGAGGAGGAGACAATCCCACACCTCCTCTGCTCATGTCCTGCACTCTTTAAAAAAAAAACTGCATCTAGGAAAATATTTTCTTGATGATTTAAGCGATCTGGCGAACCCAGGTACCCTGCATATCTCTCGCTTTATCAAAAGCTTCAAATGGTTTTGTTAAGTGAGGTACTCCCTTACATAATTCTTATAGTATCACAATGGACTTAATACAGGTCTAAGTGTGTCAGTTGTTTTCCTGACAGCCATTTTAACCTAACCTAACCTAGATAGGGTTTTTGCTCGACACGCTTTTGCGGATTAGACAAGTTTTGCAATCGTGCAGAAAAATTTTTTGAGATAACAATTAAACATGACATTCCGATGATAAGTCTAAAAACGGCACCTCCCATAATACCGTTTTTTCAAAATCGACTTTCTAGTGAGTGGCTTCCATGATGGTGGCGAAATTTTGTTTTTTAGAAGTCTCAAGTTGTTGAAGAAAAAATGCATTTCAAAATGTGAAAAATTTTAATTTTTGAAATTTTCATAAATTTTTAAAAAAATTTTTGATTTTTTGTACGAAATTTGATTTGATTTGATTTTTGATTTTTTTTTTCAAATTTTTTGTCAAAACAGTTTCACACGTATTTAGCAACATAAAAATCATTACAGATAAAAATAATAACAAAATACGTTAACCTACCAATGTATAAATAAATTCCTGAGGTCGCCATTTTGTTAATTTTGAAAAAAAAATCCTTCAATCAGGCACTAGCTTTTCATGTTTTCTAAAAACTGTATTAGTTTCATTGAAATGTATCGAGCGGTTTTTGAGTTACAGTTGGCACCGCAAGGACCCATTTTTAAAACCAGTTGAACTTAGACCGCCATAACTTGTAAAATAGTATAGTTTATACCAAAACTAGATTTTTAGAGGTTTGTTTATTAACATAATTATGTAACTAAGAAGAGATTTAAAATACTTCAATCACTACCTTTTAAAGATAATTGTAATGCAGCAAACGAAGCATAATTCAGTGCACAAGAAGAAGAATTGAGTTAATTTAATAAATTTAATTCATAACTCAAAAAATAGCTTATGAATTGAAAAAGATTTAATTCATAACTCACTTATCAGCTCATGACTTGGGAAAATTTAATTCATAATTCACCAAATGACTTATGAATTGAAAAAGATTTAATTCATAATTCACCAAATAGCTTATGAATTGAAAAAATTTAATTCACAAGTCACCAACTGGCTTCTGAATTGAAAAAATTTAATTCATAATTCACCAACTGACTTATGAATTGAAAAAGATTTAATTCATAATTCACCAACTGGCTTATGAATTGAAAAAATTTAATTCATAAGTCACCAGCTAACTTATGACTTGAAAAATTTTCAATTCTAAATCAGCAACTAGCTTGCGAATTACATTTTTTTTTAAATCAGAAGTCAACAATTAGCTTATGATTTAGGGATTTTTTAATTCATAAATTCGCAACCCTGTTCAACACCAGCGAACCATTCCCTTTAATCCTGAGCAAAATGGATGTGCAGAAAGGGACATGCGGACTATTATGGAGACAGCGAGGACAATGATTCATTCCAAATGTATGAGCAAGCGATTTTGGACCGAAGCAGTGAATTCAGCGGTTTATGTTCTTAATCGAACTGGAACAAGTACAGTTGCGGAAGATCACCCTATGAACTGTGGTATACCAAGCAACCAAAAATCGACCATTTACAAGTTTTTGGAACCCTATTTCGAACAGAATCGAAATTGCTAGAAACGTCGTATTTTTACTTGAGAAATCAACAACATCCATCATAATTGAAGATTCACCAATGAATGAAAATGCATATGAGAATGAAATTCATGAAGAAGTAGCATTATCAGAATCAGAAGAGGTTCAGAAGCAAGGTGCTTTGTGCGATGTAGATAAGAAGAACATTATCAAACGTCGTCTTCGTGAAAGAAGTGGGCCAAAACAATCAATTTGCATTGAATCTGAAGTTCATACCACGGTGCTAGCTGTAAGAGAAGAGCCCAGAACATATCAAGAAGCCATCATATCGAAAGACTGCGAACAGTGGAAGCTAGCGATGGACGAAGAATATCAATCACTCATTAAAAACAGAACATGGAATTTAGTTGACCGTCCTCTCAACCAGAAGGTAATTGATAATAGATGGATTTTTAAAATTAAACAGAACCCAGATGGAAGTATTGATCGATACAAGGCGTGACTGGTGGTGCGAGGTTTCACACAAGAGTATGGAATTGACTACGAAGAAACGTTTAGTCCTGTTCTGAAATTCACTTCGATTAGAACAATTTTGGCACTGGCAGCATCGAAACGTATGAAACTGAAACAGTTTGACGTGAAGACAGCTTTCTTGAACGGTGTTTTAGAAGATGATGACTACATGAACCAGCCGATTGGAAATGAAGATGGTACAAATAAAGTTTGCAAGTTATTCAAAAGCTTGTATGGTTTGAAGCAAGCGTCACGTTGCTGGAATAAAAAGTTTACATCCTTCATAAACAAGTTTGGTTTTAAAGCATGCAACTCTGACCCATGTGTATTTGTGTACAATGGCAGAGAAGGTATGATAATTCTGGGAATTTATGTCGATGATGGTTTGATTGCAGCTGAAAGAGAAGAAGCAATGGTATCTGTAATTGAACATATGCAGAAAGAATTTGAAATAAAATTATCTTCATTAAATTGTTTTCTTGGACTCGAAATAATCCAACGAGAACATTCTATTCATCTGCATCAACAAGGTTACGCAAGAAAAATCTTGGATCGTTTCAAAATGTCAAATTGTAATGCTGTAACAACAACATCGGACACTTCACAAAATCTTGGAGATTTCGAAGCTCAAGAAGATGTAAAATTTCCATATCGTGAAGCTATCGGTAGCTTAATGTATTTGATGGTAGCTACTAGACCAGATATCTGTTTTGCAGTAGGAAATGTTAGTCGTTATATGGAGAAACCAGCAGTAGCACATGTTAATGCAGTCAAACGCATTTTTAAATACATAAGAGAGACGATGGACATGGGAATTACATTTAAAAGCGAAAATAATATCAGTTTATCTGGCTACAGTGATGCAGATTATGCCGGAGACATTGCTACAAGACGATCAACATCTGGATATGTTTTCATGATTGGAAATAGCATCATCAGTTGGAGTTCTGAGCGTCAAAAATCTGTTGCTCTATCAACGACAGAATCCGAGTATATGGCAGCAGCTCACGCAGTCAAAGAAATGATCTGGTTGAAGAATTTAATAGAAGAATTGCTACAGTCTACATTACAGGCACCAATATTCTATATTGACAATCAGAGCGCAATACGTATCATCAAAAATCCAGAGTACCACAAAAGAACCAAACATATTGACGTTCGATATCACTTCATTCGTGATAAATTTGAAGAAGGATATTATGAACTTAAATATGTGCCCACAAACGAACAATTAGCAGATGTTATGACCAAATCTTTGCCCAAGGTTAAACATCAACATTTTCGAGATCTGATGAACGTTAAATCGAAGAATCAACATTAATTTTGTTTGTTTAATCTTTACTATTTATACGTTTATCATTTATATTAACTTGTAACTAAAAGTGGGAGTATACTTTGAAGACTTTACTTTACTTTTTAGTTTCAAGTTTCAAAAATAACTAAGAATACTTTTTAGTATTTATCAAAATAAATATTTTTGATCTTCACTTCACATTAAACTTTCGAACAATAAAGACTTCCTTAAATTAGCTAAAGCTTATTTTTGATTTGGACATTGATTCAATTGGCTGAGGAAAGACTAAGAACAAAAGGTTAGAGGCCCAGTTCACGGAGTACAAGACAATTCGAAGCGAATTTGTACAACTTTCAAGAATTAATTGATCAAGTCCAGGATTTTCAAGCGAATTAAGTTTTTTTTAAAGAAGAATTATTTATTATGGATAACGAAAGAATAAGCATTGAAAAACTCGAAGGTGGTAGTAATTGGCTTACATGGAAGTTCCAAATGCGACAAATTCTAGAAGCGACTGAATTGTTTGATGTCGTTGATGGAACTGTTGCTAACCCAATGCTTGGTTCTGCAAATTATGCGAATGAAATGATAGCATGGAAGAAGTTGGATGCGAAGGCAAGAAGAACTATCTCAACTGCATGTATGAAACAACCACTCCTTCAAATTATGAACTGTGCTACTGCTGCTAGTATGTGGTAAACGCTGAAGAGCACATATGAGCAGGCATCGAAAAGTAATATTTTGTTCTTGCAACAAAAGTATTACAGTTTTGCTAAGGAGCAAGAAGACAACATTGCTACATTCCTATCAAAGCTTTTGGAAATTGTGCAGCAACTAAGAGATCAGAATGAGGAAATATCCGAATCCATGGTTATGACCAAAATTTTGATGTCGTTGCCTGCGGAATATAATCACTTCCATAGCGCATGGGAATCTGCAAGCTCAGACTGTCAAACGATGGCAAATTTGCGAGCACGGTTGATGGCAGAGGAATTACGGTTGAAATCTCAAGGTCAAATTGAAGAAGTGGAAGCGCTTATGGTCAAGCGATCTTTTCCGAAGAAGAACAATTCACAAAAACAGAATTCATCAAAAACAAACAACAAACCCCAACATAAAGGCAAGTGTTTCAGATGTGGTCAAGGTGGCCATTGGAAGCGAAACTGTCCTAAGACTAGTGTTTCATATATAAGGTGCAACATCAAAATGAAGCATCGATCGACGCTTTCGTGTGTCATGGTTACGGGTCAGCATCGAATGGAGACAAAGATATTTGGATTCTTGACTCGGGTGCAAGTGACCACATGAGCCATAGACTTGAATGGTTTGAGAATTTTGAAGAAAAGGAAATTCATGTGACAGTTGGAAATGGTCAGAAGATAATTGCTCGAGGGACTGGTAATATAAACATTTATGCATTTAATGGTAACAATTGGATCAGAAAACTCATGGCGAATGTTCAATTCAATTCAATTGAATTTATTTTCTTCGGGAAAGGCCATGGATCAAAGTTACCAAATGCAGTCAAGCAACAAACGTTGTGAATTACTGAAGAATGGAAAAATTGTTGCAGTGGGAGTTCGCAGAGATAAGTTGTTCCAAATGATATTCAAGGTGAATGAGTCATCGCATACCCAAGTAATAACAGCAAACGTAGCAGTAAAGAAATTGTCACTCAGTTTATGGCACGAACGATTAGGTCACCAGCACGTCGCTCACGTAAGGAAATTCTTAAAAGACAAAAACATCGACTTTACCGACCAAGAATTCACATGCGAGGCTTGTATATAAATGGGAAGCATTGCAGAGGTCCTTTCAAGAGCCGTGAAGAAAAATGAAAATATGCGGTGAAATCATCCACTCAGATGTATACGGACCGTTTCAAGAAAATTCTATTGGAAACTCCAGGTATTTTTTGCTTCTGAAGGACGACTATTCGCATTTTCGATTTGTTTATTTTTTGAAGCAAAAATCTGAGGTCGCAAGCAATATCAAGAAATGTATTCGAATGATGCAAAAAGAAAATGGTCACAACATTCACATTTTCAGATCGGACAACGGAACTGAATTTGTGAATGGAGAGTTGAAATCTTTCTTTAATGAAATGGGCATTCAACACCAGCGAACCATTCCCTTTAATCCTGAGCAAAATGGATGTGCAGAAAGGGACATGCGGACTATTATGGAGACAGCGAGGACAATGATTCATTCCAAATGTATGAGCAAGCGATTTTGGGCCGAAGCAGTGAATTCAGCGGTTTATGTTCTTAATCGAACTGGAACAAGTACAGTTGCGGAAGATCACCCTATGAACTGTGGTATAACAAGCAACCAAAAATCGACCATTTGCAAGTTTTTGGAACCCTATTTCGAACAGAATCGAAATTGCTAGAAACGTCGTATTTTTACTTGAGAAATCAACAACATCCATCATAATTGAAGATTCACCAATGAATGAAAATGCATATGAGAATGAAATTCATGAAGAAGTAGCATTATCAGAATCAGAAGAGGTTCAGAAGCAAGGTGCTTTGTGCGATGTAGATAAGAAGATCATTATCAAACTTCGTCTTCGTGAAAGAAGTGGGCCAAAACAATCAATTTGCATTGAATCTGAAGTTCATACCGCGGTGCTAGCTGTAAGAGAAGAGCCCAGAACATATCAAGAAGCCATCATATCGAAAGACTACGAACAGTGGAAGCTAGCGATGGACGAAGAATATCAATCACTCATTAAAAACAGAACATGGAATTTGGTTGACCGTCCTCTCAACAAGAAGGTAATTGATAATAGATGGATTTTTAAAATTAAACAGAACCCAGATGGAAGTATTGATCGATACAAGGCGCGACTGGTGGTGCGAGGTTTCACACAAGAGTATGGAATTGACTACGAAGAAACGTTTAGTCCTGTTCTGAAATTCACTTCGATTAGAACAATTTTGGCACTGGCAGCATCGAAACGTATGAAACTGAAACAGTTTGACGTGAAGACAGCTTTCTTGAACGGTGTTTTAGAAGATGATGTCTACATGAACCAGCCGATTGGAAATGAAGATGGTACAAAACAAGTTTGCAAGTTATTCAAAAGCTTGTATGGTTTGAAGCAAGCGTCACGTTGCTGGAATAAAAAGTTTACATCCTTCATAAACAAGTTTGGTTTTAAAGCATGCAACTCTGACCCATGTGTATTTGTGTACAATGGCAGAGAAGGTATGATAATTCTGGGAATTTATGTCGATGATGGTTTGATTGCAGCTGAAAGAGAAGAAGCAATGGTATCTGTAATTGAACATATGCAGAAAGAATTTGAAATAAAATTATCTTCATTAAATTGTTTTCTTGGACTCGAAATAATCCAACGAGAACATTCTATTCATCTGCATCAACAAGGTTACGCAAGAAAAATCTTGGATCGTTTCAAAATGTCAAATTGTAATGCTGTAACAACAACATCGGACACTTCACAAAATCTTGGAGATTTCGAAGCTCAAGAAGATGTAAAATTTCCATATCGTGAAGCTATCGGTAGCTTAATGTATTTGATGGTAGCTACTAGACCAGATATCTGTTTTGCAGTAGGAAATGTTAGTCGTTATATGGAGAAACCAGCAGTAGCACATGTTAATGCAGTCAAACGCATTTTTAAATACATAAGAGAGACGATGGACATGGGAATTACATTTAAAAGCGAAAATAATATCAGTTTATCTGGCTACAGTGATGCAGATTATGCCGGAGACATTGCTACAAGACGATCAACATCTGGATATGTTTTCATGATTGGAAATAGCATCATCAGTTGGAGTTCTGAGCGTCAAAAATCTGTTGCTCTATCAACGACAGAATCCGAGTATATGGCAGCAGCTCACGCAGTCAAAGAAATGATCTGGTTGAAGAATTTAATAGAAGAATTGCTACAGTCTACATTACAGGCACCAATATTCTATATTGACAATCAGAGCGCAATACGTATCATCAAAAATCCAGAGTACCACAAAAGAACCAAACATATTGACGTTCGATATCACTTCATTCGTGATAAATTTGAAGAAGGATATTATGAACTTAAATATGTGCCCACAAACGAACAATTAGCAGATGTTATGACCAAATCTTTGCCCAAGGTTAAGCATCAACATTTTCGAGATCTGATGAACGTTAAATCGAAGAATCAACATTAATTTTTTGTTTAATCTTTACTATTTATACGTTTATCATTTATATTAACTTGTAACTAGAAGTGGGAGTATACTTTGAAGATTTTACTTTACTTTTTAGTTTCAAGTTTCAAAAATAACTAAGAATACTTTTTAGTATTTATCAAAATAAATATTTTTGATCTTCACTTCACATTAAACTTTCGAACAATAAAGACTTCCTTAAATTAGCTAAAGCTTATTTTTGATTTGGACATTGATTCAATTGGCTGAGGAAAGACTAAGAACAAAAGGTTATGGGCCCAGTTCACGGAGTACAAGACAATTCGAAGCGAATTTGTACAACTTTCAAGAATTAATTGATCAAGTCCAGGATTTTCAAGCGAATTAAGTTTTTTTTAAAGAAGAATTATTTATTATGGATAACGAAAGCATAAGCATTGTGCCGTGCAGTGTCGGGTTAGAATAGCACTGCAGCGCCTCCCCGCTTGTCGTAAAAGGCGACTAAAGGAGCAATCATATCTAGACGACTAACATCAAAGTGAGTCTAGCGGCACACATACCACCTAAAAACTCTCCCCAAGTATGCATGCAGATCCCGGGGTTAACACGACTGGAGATTACCGGTGTAGTAAAAGGGAAATCAAACTCATTAAATGGAGCATGCATGTGTCGAAAAGGATGAAAGGAAAATTTTTGAAAAATTTTGAGCATTATGGAAGTACTTGCAAACATAAGAAGCACTACCCCGCCAGGCAGTTCCATTGCTATGCATGGAGCTGGTCCTGGACCGAGCAGCAATGTTCGGGTCAGAGCTATACGGATTCCGGGGGCTAGCAAAGTAATGCAACGAGTTGGACGAAAATTTAGAGTCGCGAGTTGGAACGTTGGAAGTATGACTGGTAGAAGTCTTGAACTCGAAGAGATGATGAGAAGGAGGCGAGTGGACATCTTGTGTGTTCAGGAAACGAAATGGCGAAACACAGCAAACAAAGCCCGTTTCTTAGATGTAAAAACCAAGGCTTACAAGATGTTCTACTATGGAACAGAACAAGGTAGGAACGGAGTCGGTATCTTCCTTGACCAAAGTTTATATAACAGCGTGTTGACCATTTTGAAGTCCAGTGACCGTTTGATGTCTCTTAAATTGGTGATGGAAGGAAAGGTCTGGAATATCATCAGTGCATATGCTCCCCAAATAGGGTGTGAGCAGGAGGAAAAAGATGCATTCTGGCTTGATTTTCATAACCTCCTTAAGAACATCCCAAAAGAAGAGTATTTGTTTGTTGGAGGAGATTTGAATGGACATGTCGGGAAGACAAACGAGGATTATGAAGACTCCCATGGAGGTTTGGGATTCAGCACCAGGAACACTCCTGGTGAAGATATTCTAAATATGTGCAAGTCATACGGTCTAATCGTACTAAATACCATGTTCATCAAACAAGACCGACACCTTATCACTTACAGCAGTGGAGGAAATGAAACCCAGATTGATTACCATTTGGTAACCAATTACATGAAATCTCGGGTGAAAGACTGCAAAGTGATACTAGGAGAAGCTGCCGCTCAACAACACCGTCTTCTTTTAACAGAATTTTTTACGGATGCGGTGAAGGAAGTCAAACAAACAAAGGCTCCTAGGAGAATCAAGTGGTACAATCTGGAGAAAACCAAAGGACAGCAATTCATTTCGTATATGCGAAGTCAGCTGTGTAATACCATCGACGCAGTTTCAAATGCAATCACGGCACAAAATATGTGGGATCGCCTACAACGAACCTGCTTAGAGAGAGCCAAATCACTGCTAGGAGTCTCAAAAGGACACTACCAACAAGCTAAAGAAACCTGGTGGTGGGATGATGAAGCTAAAGCAGTGATTAGAAAGAAGAAAGCAGCTTTCCAAGCTTGGTCGAAGTGCCCCTCAAGAAATACAAATGAAAAAGCGCGTCTCAAAATGGAATACAAGAGCTGCAGAAAAGAAGCGAAGAAAAAGTGCGCCCAACTTCAAGCAAAAAGCACGGAGGGCCTGTATCGAGAGCTGGAAGAGATTTCTGCCCCAGCTGCTGAAGCAAATCAGGCAATCCAAGAGCTAAGACAAAGCAACTTGAATAAGGGAGCAACCATTTTCAAAATAGCCGCTCAGAGAAGGAGAAATGCGCAGGAGATTCGTTCGCCAAAGTTCATAAATGATGCTCAAGGAGTGCTCCTTGTGGATGACGACAAAATTCTTCACAGGTGGCGAGAGTATTGCGATGATCTTTTGAATGAACAGTTTCCTCGGCGCCACTTTCCAACAGCTGCACCTAACTTTACGGAAGTATCCGACGTCACAGTCGAAGAAGTTAGGGAGGCAGTTAAGAACTCTAAAAAAGGCAAAGCGATTGGGCCAGACGAGGTACCATATGAGTTTTGGAAAAATATGGGAGACATCGGGTTGAGATGGCTCACGATTCTCATCTCCAAACTTATAAGAGGTGACAGTTTGCCTAATCAATGGAGGGACAATTTTCTACTTCCAATGTACAAGGGAAAGGGAGATACCAGAAGCTGTGACAACTATCGTTCGATCAAGTTGATGTCCCACACTATGAAGATCGTTGAGCGGGTCTTGGATAGCCGACTGCGGAAAATAATAAGGCTTTCTGATGACCAATGCGGGTTTGTCGCGGGTAAGTCAACTACAGACGCAATCCAAAGTATAAGGATCATTATGGAAAAACACCGAGATGCCTTAGAGGATTTGCATATTGTGTTGGTTGACTTCGAAAAAGCATTCGATCGACAACCACGAGATCTGATATGGGTGGCCCTCAGACACCGAGGAGTTCCTGAAGCCTATGTGCGAATAATTATGGACACGTACGAGGGAGCAGTTACAAAAGTGAGATGCCCAGCTGGAGTCACCGAAGAATTCCAAATAACAGTAGGTGTACATCAAGGAAGTGTCTTGAGTCCACTGCTCTTTATTGCTGTTCTGGATTATTTGCTCGAAGGAAAAGTAACGGACAATAAAGTACAACAATTATTCTTTGCTGACGATGGAGCCATCATAAGCGAGGATCCTACATCCCTGCAACGAGCACTTGACGTTTGGATTGATGTTCTGGAAGGAAATGGGTACCGTATTAGCGCTAAAAAGACTGAATACCTGTGCTGCCCTTTTTCTGATCCAGACAAGCCTATTCCAGACATTTATTTGAATTGAAATGTGCTTCCCAAGTGTGAAAAGTTTAAATATCTGGGATCTATGATCAATAGTGAAGCAACTTGTGATGACGACATCAATCATCGAGTAAGCGTAGGGTGGATGAAGTGGCGAGAAAACTCCGCTATCTTCTGTGATCGAAAAATGCCCCCTAAGCTGAAGGGAAGACTCTACACAGCAGCTGTCCGTCCAGCTCTGACATACGGTTCACAATGTTGGACAATGTACAAAAAGTATGAGAGCAAATTGACGGCAGCCGAAATGAAGATGCTTCGGATGACAGCAGGAGTAACAAAGCTTGATCGAATTAGAAGTACTAAGATCCGTGGAAGCCTTCATGTCAAAAGTACCATCTTGGACAAAATTCAGCACAACCGGCTCAGTTGGTATTGTCATGTTCAAAGGAGAGATCCGCAGAACCCCGTCCAAAAGGCAATTTCGTACAACGTTTCAACAAATTCGCGACGAAAAAGAAAAGGCAGGCCAAAACACTCCTGGTACAAGCAAATGCAAAAACAGCAGCATTTGGTTGGCCTCAGACATGGAACAATCAAAAACCGGGAGGCTTGCCGACGCTTTCTGAGGTCAACGCGGCGTACCCCACAGGCGGATCACTAGTGTGAAGCAGAAAAGTGGGAGAGTTGTGATCGCTTCAAGATCACTACTCGTAACGCCAGAAATGGAAAGAAGAAGAACGAAAGAATAAGCATTGAAAAACTCGAAGGTGGTAGTAATTGGCTTACATGGAAGTTCCAAATGCGACAAATTCTAGAAGCGACTGAATTGTTTGATGTCGTTGATGGAACTGTTGCTAACCCAATGCTTGGTTCTGCAAATTATGCGAATGAAATGATAGCATGGAAGAAGTTGGATGCGAAGGCAAGAAGAACTATCTCAACTGCATGTATGAAACAACCACTCCTTCAAATTATGAACTGTGCTACTGCTGCTAGTATGTGGTTAACGCTGAAGAGCACATATGAGCAGGCATCGAAAAGTAATATTTTGTTCTTGCAACAAAAGTATTACAGTTTTGCTAAGGAGCAAGAAGACAACATTGCTACATTCCTATCAAAGCTTTTGGAAATTGTGCAGCAACTAAGAGATCAGAATGAGGAAATATCCGAATCCATGGTTATGACCAAAATTTTGATGTCGTTGCCTGCGGAATATAATCACTTCCATAGCGCATGGGAATCTGCAAGCTCAGACTGTCAAACGATGGCAAATTTGCGAGCACGGTTGATGGCAGAGGAATTACGGTTGAAATCTCAAGGTCAAATTGAAGAAGTGGAAGCGCTTATGGTCAAGCGATCTTTTCCGAAGAAGAACAATTCACAAAAACAGAATTCATCAAAAACAAACAACAAACCCCAACATAAAGGCAAGTGTTTCAGATGTGGTCAAGGTGGCCATTGGAAGCGAAACTGTCCTAAGACTAGTGTTTCATATATAAGGTGCAACATCAAAATGAAGCATCGATCGACGCTTTCGTGTGTCATGGTTACGGGTCAGCATCGAATGGAGACAAAGATATTTGGATTCTTGACTCGGGTGCAAGTGACCACATGAGCCATAGACTTGAATGGTTTGAGAATTTTGAAGAAAAGGAAATTCATGAGACAGTTGGAAATGGTCAGAAGATAATTGCTCGAGGGACTGGTAATATAAACATTTATGCATTTAATGGTAACAATTGGATCAGAAAACTCATGGCGAATGTTCAATTCAATTCAATTGAATTTATTTTCTTCGGGAAAGGCCATGGATCAAAGTTACCAAATGCAGTCAAGCAACAAACGTTGTGAATTACTGAAGAATGGAAAAATTGTTGCAGTGGGAGTTCGCAGAGATAAGTTGTTCCAAATGATATTCAAGGTGAATGAGTCATCGCATACCCAAGTAATAACAGCAAACGTAGCAGTAAAGAAATTGTCACTCAGTTTATGGCACGAACGATTAGGTCACCAGCACGTCGCTCACGTAAGGAAATTCTTAAAAGACAAAAACATCGACTTTACCGACCAAGAATTCACATGCGAGGCTTGTATATAAATGGGAAGCATTGCAGAGGTCCTTTCAAGAGCCGTGAAGAAAAATGAAAATATGCGGTGAAATCATCCACTCAGATGTATGCGGACCGTTTCAAGAAAATTCTATTGGAAACTCCAGGTATTTTTTGCTTCTGAAGGACGACTATTCGCATTTTCGATTTGTTTATTTTTTGAAGCAAAAATCTGAGGTCGCAAGCAATATCAAGAAATGTATTCGAATGATGCAAAAAGAAAATGGTCACAACATTCACATTTTCAGATCGGACAACGGAACTGAATTTGTGAATGGAGAGTTGAAATCTTTCTTTAATGAAATGGGCATTCAACACCAGCGAACCATTCCCTTTAATCCTGAGCAAAATGGATGTGCAGAAAGGGACATGCGGACTATTATGGAGACAGCGAGGACAATGATTCATTCCAAATGTATGAGCAAGCGATTTTGGGCCGAAGCAGTGAATTCAGCGGTTTATGTTCTTAATCGAACTGGAACAAGTACAGTTGCGGAAGATCACCCTATGAACTGTGGTATAACAAGCAACCAAAAATCGACCATTTGCAAGTTTTTGGAACCCTATTTCGAACAGAATCGAAATTGCTAGAAACGTCGTATTTTTACTTGAGAAATCAACAACATCCATCATAATTGAAGATTCACCAATGAATGAAAATGCATATGAGAATGAAATTCATGAAGAAGTAGCATTATCAGAATCAGAAGAGGTTCAGAAGCAAGGTGCCTTGTGCGATGTAGATAAGAAGAACATTATCAAACGTCGTCTTCGTGAAAGAAGTAGGCCAAAACAATCAATTTGCATTGAATCTGAAGTTCATACCGCGGTGCTAGCTGTAAGAGAAGAGCCCAGAACATATCAAGAAGCCATCATATCGAAAGACTGCGAACAGTGGAAGCTAGCGATGGACGAAGAATATCAATCACTCATTAAAAACAGAACATGGAATTTGGTTGACCGTCCTCTCAACCAGAAGGTAATTGATAATAGATGGATTTTTAAAATTAAACAGAACCCAGATGGAAGTATTGATCGATACAAGGCGCGACTGGTGGTGCGAGGTTTCACACAAGAGTATGGAATTGACTACGAAGAAGCGTTTAGTCTTGTTCTGAATTTCACTTCGATTAGAACAATTTTGGCACTGGCAGCATCGAAACGCATGAAACTGAAACAGTTTGACGTGAAGACAGCTTTCTTGAACGGTGTTTTAGAAGATGATGTCTACATGAACCAGCCGATTGGAAATGAAGATGGTACAAAACAAGTTTGCAAGTTATTGAAAAGCTTGTATGGTTTGAAGCGAGCGTCACGTTGCTGGAATAAAAAGTTTACATCCTTCATAAACAAGTTTGGTTTTAAAGCATGCAACTCTGACCCATGTGTATTTGTGTACAATGGCAGAGAAGGTATGATAATTCTGGGAATTTATGTCGATGATGGTTTGATTGCAGCTGAAAGAGAAGAAGCAATGGTATCTGTAATTGAACATATGCAGAAAGAATTTGAAATAAAATTATCTTCATTAAATTGTTTTCTTGGACTCGAAATAATCCAACGAGAACATTCTATTCATCTGCATCAACAAGGTTACGCAAGAAAAATCTTGGATCGTTTCAAAATGTCAAATTGTAATGCTGTAACAACACCATCGGACACTTCACAAAATCTTGGAGATTTCGAAGCTCAAGAAGATGTAAAATTTCCATATCGTGAAGCTATCGGTAGCTTAATGTATTTGATGGTAGCTACTAGACCAGATATCTGTTTTGCAGTAGGAAATGTTAGTCGTTATATGGAGAAACCAGCAGTAGCACATGTTAATGCAGTCAAACGCATTTTGAAATACATAAGAGAGACGATGGACATGAGAATTACATTTAAAAGCGAAAATAATATCAGTTTATCTGGCTACAGTGATGCAGATTATGCCGGAGACATTGCTACAAGACGATCAACATCTGGATATGTTTTCATGATTGGAAATAGCATCATCAGTTGGAGTTCTGAGCGTCAAAAATCTGTTGCTCTATCAACGACAGAATCCGAGTATATGGCAGCAGCTCACGCAGTCAAAGAAATGATCTGGTTGAAGAATTTAATAGAAGAAATTCTACAGTCTACATTACAGGCACCAATATTCTATATTGACAATCAGAGCGCAATACGTATCATCAAAAATCCAGAGTACCACAAAAGAACCAAACATATTGACGTTCGATATCACTTCATTCGTGATAAATTTGAAGAAGGATATTATGAACTTAAATATGTGCCCACAAACGAACAATTAGCAGATGTTATGACCAAATCTTTGCCCAAGGTTAAGCATCAACATTTTCGAGATCTGATGAACGTTAAATCGAAGAATCAACATTAATTTTGTTTGTTTAATCTTTACTATTTATACGTTTATCATTTATATTAACTTGTAACTAAAAGTGGGAGTATACTTTGAAGATTTTACTTTACTTTTTAGTTTCAAGTTTCAAAAATAACTAAGAATACTTTTTAGTATTTATCAAAATAAATATTTTTGATCTTCACTTCACATTAAACTTTCGAACAATAAAGACTTCCTTAAATTAGCTAAAGCTTATTTTTGATTTGGACATTGATTCAATTGGCTGAGGAAAGACTAAGAACAAAAGGTTATGGGCCCAGTTCACGGAGTACAAGACAATTCGAAGCGAATTTGTACAACTTTCAAGAATTAATTGATCAAGTCCAGGATTTTCAAGCGAATTAAGTTTTTTTTAAAGAAGAATTATTTATTATGGATAACGAAAGAATAAGCATTGAAAAACTCGAAGGTGGTAGTAATTGGCTTACATGGAAGTTATAAATGCGACAAATTCTAGAAGCGACTGAATTGTTTGCTGTCGTTGATGGAACTGTTGCTAACCCAATGCTTGGTTCTGCAAATTATGCGAATGAAATGATAGCATGGAAGAAGTTGGATGCGAAGGCAAGAAGAACTATCTCAACTGCATGTATGAAACAACCACTCCTTCAAATTATGAACTGTGCTACTGCTGCTAGTATGTGGTAAACGCTGAAGAGCACATATGAGCAGGCATCGAAAAGTAATATTTTGTTCTTGCAACAAAAGTATTACAGTTTTGCTAAGGAGCAAGAAGACAACATTGCTACATTCCTATCAAAGCTTTTGGAAATTGTGCAGCAACTAAGAGATCAGAATGAGGAAATATCCGAATCCATGGTTATGACCAAAATTTTGATGTCGTTGCCTGCGGAATATAATCACTTCCATAGCGCATGGGAATCTGCAAGCTCAGACTGTCAAACGATGGCAAATTTGCGAGCACGGTTGATGGCAGAGGAATTACGGTTGAAATCTCAAGGTCAAATTGAAGAAGTGGAAGCGCTTATGGTCAAGCGATCTTTTCCGAAGAAGAACAATTCACAAAAACAGAATTCATCAAAAACAAACAACAAACCCCAACATAAAGGCAAGTGTTTCAGATGTGGTCAAGGTGGCCATTGGAAGCGAAACTGTCCTAAGACTAGTGTTTCATATATAAGGTGCAACATCAAAATGAAGCATCGATCGACGCTTTCGTGTGTCATGGTTACGGGTCAGCATCGAATGGAGACAAAGATATTTGGATTCTTGACTCGGGTGCAAGTGACCACATGAGCCATAGACTTGAATGGTTTGAGAATTTTGAAGAAAAGGAAATTCATGTGACAGTTGGAAATGGTCAGAAGATAATTGCTCGAGGGACTGGTAATATAAACATTTATGCATTTAATGGTAACAATTGGATCAGAAAACTCATGGCGAATGTTCAATTCAATTCAATTGAATTTATTTTCTTCGGGAAAGGCCATGGATCAAAGTTACCAAATGCAGTCAAGCAACAAACGTTGTGAATTACTGAAGAATGGAAAAATTGTTGCAGTGGGAGTTCGCAGAGAGAAGTTGTTCCAAATGGTATTCAAGGTGAATGAGTCATCGCATACCCAAGTAATAACAGCAAACGTAGCAGTAAAGAAATTGTCACTCAGTTTATGGCACGAACGATTAGGTCACCAGCACGTCGCTCACGTAAGGAAATTCTTAAAAGACAAAAACATCGACTTTACCGACCAAGAATTCACATGCGAGGCTTGTATATAAATGGGAAGCATTGCAGAGGTCCTTTCAAGAGCCGTGAAGAAAAATGAAAATATGCGGTGAAATCATCCACTCAGATGTATGCGGACCGTTTCAAGAAAATTCTATTGGAAACTCCAGGTATTTTTTGCTTCTGAAGGACGACTATTCGCATTTTCGATTTGTTTATTTTTTGAAGCAAAAATCTGAGGTCGCAAGCAATATCAAGAAATGTATTCGAATGATGCAAAAAGAAAATGGTCACAACATTCACATTTTCAGATCGGACAACGGAACTGAATTTGTGAATGGAGAGTTGAAATCTTTCTTTAATGAAATGGGCATTCAACACCAGCGAACCATTCCCTTTAATCCTGAGCAAAATGGATGTGCAGAAAGGGACATGCGGACTATTATGGAGACAGCGAGGACAATGATTCATTCCAAATGTATGAGCAAGCGATTTTGGGCCGAAGCAGTGAATTCAGCGGTTTATGTTCTTAATCGAACTGGAACAAGTACAGTTGCGGAAGATCACGCTACGAACTGTGGTATACCAAGCAACCAAAAATCGACCATTTGCAAGTTTTTGGAACCCTATTTCGAACAGAATCGAAATTGCTAGAAACGTCGTATTTTTACTTGAGAAATCAACAACATCCATCATAATTGAAGATTCACCAATGAATGAAAATGCATATGAGAATGAAATTCATGAAGAAGTAGCATTATCAGAATCAGAAGAGGTTCAGAAGCAAGGTGCTTTGTGCGATGTAGATAAGAAGAACATTATCAAACGTCGTCTTCGTGAAAGAAGTGGGCCAAAACAATCAATTTGCATTGAATCTGAAGTTCATACCACGGTGCTAGCTGTAAGAGAAGAGCCCAGAACATATCAAGAAGCCATCATATCGAAAGACTGCGAACAGTGGAAGCTAGCGATGGACGAAGAATATCAATCACTCATTAAAAACAGAACATGGAATTTAGTTGACCGTCCTCTCAACCAGAAGGTAATTGATAATAGATGGATTTTTAAAATTAAACAGAACCCAGATGGAAGTATTGATCGATACAAGGCGCGACTGGTGGTGCGAGGTTTCACACAAGAGTATGGAATTGACTACGAAGAAACGTTTAGTCCTGTTCTGAAATTCACTTCGATTAGAACAATTTTGGCACTGGCAGCATCGAAACGCATGAAACTGAAACAGTTTGACGTGAAGACAGCTTTCTTGAACGGTGTTTTAGAAGATGATGTCTACATGAACCAGCCGATTGGATATGAAGATGGTACAAAACAAGTTTGCAAGTTATTCAAAAGCTTGTATGGTTTGAAGCGAGCGTCACGCTGCTGGAATAAAAAGTTTACATCCTTCATAAACAAGTTTGGTTTTATGATAATTCTGGGAATTTATGTCGATGATGGTTTGATTGCAGCTGAAAGAGAAGAAGCAATGGTATCTGTAATTGAACATATGCAGAAAGAATTTGAAATAAAATTATCTTCATTAAATTGTTTTCTTGGACTCGAAATAATCCAACGAGAACATTCTATTCATCTGCATCAACAAGGATACGCAAGAAAAATCTTGGATCGTTTCAAAATGTCAAATTGTAATGCTGTAACAACACCATCGGACACTTCACAAAATCTTGGAGATTTCGAAGCTCAAGAAGATGTAAAATTTCCATATCGTGAAGCTATCGGTAGCTTAATGTATTTGATGGTAGCTACTAGACCAGATATCTGTTTTGCAGTAGGAAATGTTAGTCGTTATATGGAGAAACCAGCAGTAGCACATGTTAATGCAGTCAAACGCATTTTTAAATACATAAGAGAGACGATGGACATGGGAATTACATTTAAAAGCGAAAATAATATCAGTTTATCTGGCTACAGTGATGCAGATTATGCCGGAGACATTGCTACAAGACGATCAACATCTGGATATGTTTTCATGATTAGAAATAGCATCATCAGTTGGAGTTCTGAGCGTCAAAAATCTGTTGCTCTATCAACGACAGAATCCGAGTATATGGCAGCAGCTCACGCAGTCAAAGAAATGATCTGGTTGAAGAATTTAATAGAAGAAATTCTACAATCTACATTACAGGCACCAATATTCTATATTGACAATCAGAGCGCAATACGTATCATCAAAAATCCAGAGTACCACAAAAGAACCAAACATATTGACGTTCGATATCACTTCATTCGTGATAAATTTGAAGAAGGATATTATGAACTTAAATATGTGCCCACAAACGAACAATTAGCAGATGTTGTAACGAAGCATTAGGAAAAGTGCGTTACATGCTTTCAAATCCATCTCCCCAACGCGTCATCTTGTGGTCAGAAATAAAAGAGAGTTTCTGACCTTGTGAAGCTTTAGTGTTTTTCTTCACTATACCCTGGCTAGCCGTGAGTAGTACCTCGGCTGGGAAATTAAAAACACGTCACAATTATACCACACACCGTATTTATAATCTGCCCAATATATTTGACTATACGCCATAGTCACAGCATACTTGAAATCCACCATCGAGCTCTGCTGACGGTCGTGCTGTTCACTGCTTGTGCATGGGGAGTTGGTATTTTGATGGTGCATATCGAAAGGTACCATATGCACCACCAAAATACCAACTCCCCATGCACAAGCAGTGAACAGCACGACCGTCAGCAGAGCTCGATCTCGATGGTGGATTTCAAGTATGCTATGACTATGGCGTATAGTCAAATATATTGGGCAGAGGATAAATACGGTGTGTGGTATGGATATGGCGTATAGCCAAATATAATAGTAAGATACAGTGCAAACATAATGAGATATAGGAATTACATGGGAATGGTGGCTATCCCATTAGTTTATATGGATTTGCGCACGGCACTACCCTGAGCTGCGGGTATAAAAGGAGCAGCTCAGCGCCAGAAAAATTCAGTCCACCGGCACCAGTCAAATGGTGTAGTCCTCTCCTAGAAAGGTAAAAGATAAATGTTAAGCAGTGGTTTGAGTAAGTTTTTTTTAAATAAAATAAATTTATTAAGTATTGTGCCACCAGGGGCAAAGACTAATGCCTGTGTATCCCCCAGAGCAATTGCGTGTTGAGCCTTACCTACCAGGGTCTTTTTGACGCCTGCCGTTTCCACCTACCAGGGTCTTCTGACGCCTGCCGTTTCCACCTACTAGGATCTTTTTGACGCCTACCGTTTCCACCTACCAGGGTCTTTTTGACGCCTGCCGTTTCCACCTACCAGGGTCTTTTTGACGCCTGCCGTTTCCACCTACCAGGGTCTTTTGACGCCTGCCGTTTCCACCTACCAGGGTCTTTGGACGCCTGCCGTTTCCACCTACTAGGGTCGTGTGACGCCTACCGTTTCCACCTACCAGGGTCTTTTGACGCCTGCCGTTTCCACCTACTAGGGTCTTTTTGACGCCTACCGTTTCCACCTACTAGGGTTTTTTTGACGCCTACCCTTTCCACCTACCAGGGTCTTTTGACGCCTGCCGTTTCCACCTACTAGGGTGTTTTTGACGCCTACCGTTTCCACCTACCAGGGTCTTTTGACGCCTGCCGTTTCCACCTACTAGGGTCTTTTTGACGCCTACCGTTTCCACTTACCAGGGTCTTTTTGACGCCTGCCGTTTCCACCTACCAGGGTCTTTTGACGCCTGCCGTTTCCACCTACCAGGGTCTTTTGACGCCTGCCGTTTCCACCTACTAGGGTCTTTTTGACGCCTACCGTTTCCACCTACCAGGGTCTTTTGACGCCTGCCGTTTCCACCTGCTAGGGTCTTCGGACGCCTACGCGCTTCTACTTACCTGCGGCTACCTATAGGGTGAATGTGCCGCACGGGATCGTGCCACTAAAGGCATTAACTACCTATATTGACAATTATTAATCCTTTTTATTCTCCTAGCCGTTACGAGTCCAGGAGTACGCCGACCGTAGCTGTCGTTCCCCGTCCGAAGAACTAGGAGCTGGTAAGACCCCAGCACGCAATCCAGGAGCCGATAAGCCTGCCATATAGAGCAGCCAATTACTAAACATTTCAATTAATCTTTGTCAATTATAATAATAAATATAGAGAGTTCAAATAAAAGAGAGTTTCTGACCTTGTGAAGCTTTAGTGTTTTTCTTCACTATACCCTGGCTAGCCGTGAGTAGTACCTCGGCTGGGAAATTAAAAACACGCCACAATTTGGCGCCCGAGCAGGGACTATTAAAGGTCCACTCCGTGATAAAGAAACTCTCTTCGAACTATAAACCAAACCGAAAAATAATTTAAACATGTCCGACTCCGAAGAAAGCTTCGACGTGTTCGCTAGCATTGGAGCAATATACTTGCTCAGCAAGCCAGAGCTAGTGACGCGTATGAGTCAGTTAGGACTGGACACTGAAGGCACCTTGTCTGTACTACGCGCCCGTTTCAGCGGCTACATTAAAAAGGCCAGGCTCCGTAAATGCACACAGGATCTGTGTGCCGATTTGGAGAAGGCCGTGACTGAAAGGGAGTATAAGCAAGTGCCAATACCAGAAAACGAAACCGAACCAAAGTCATCGATGTATACTGAAATCTCCTTTCAGGTACCATCCTATGTACCACGGACGAACCGCCAAGGGACCAACCAGAGTCCAATGTCACGTTCTCCGATGAAGTCGTTGCACCTCGCCCAATCGAACCCGCGCCAACAAGGCCACCTTTCCGACCGACCGGTAGATTCATACTCAGCTACGAAGCTGAGTTATTGAATAACGTTCGCAAGTGGGGACTGAGGTTTGACTCATCAGGTAACGCGGTTGAGTTCCTAGACCGGCTAGGAGAATTAACCGTGTGTTACGACATACGCCCCGACGACATCATCAAAGCGTTGCCAGAGATCTTGCGCGGCACTGCTTTAGAGTGGTACCGCATAAATAAGGAGCGCCTAAAAACGTGGACCCAGTTCCACACCGCTTTTCTCGATCATTACTTACCGGCTAGGTACCTCTGCAAGTTAGAGGAAGAGATAATGAGGAAAAAGCAAGGGCCTTGCGAAAAGGCGAAAGATTTCATTCAGGCAACCCAATACTTGATCTACCGCCATCCGCGCATACATATCGAAGATAGTATCGACCGCATATATGATAGCCTGAGGCCTGAATACCTTTTATACATTAAAAGACGAGACTTCAATACCCTCGACGAGCTAATGAAACTCGCCGATGAGTATGAATATATACGCGGAGAAGACCGTACTCCTCGTCAAGCACAGCACTATGTCGCTCCTACACCTCGTCCCGTACCTCCCCGAAACGTTCATAACCCATTCGCCTCAAACCGACCGCTTCCCAATAGTCGAGCGTTACCACCACCACGACCAAATTTCAATCGCCCCGATCCGACGCCACCGACACCCCACTCCGGTCAATACGACAAGGATACTCATTGCTGGAATTGCAAGCAGCGAGGGCATAGTAAGAATAACTGTCGAAGGCCGTTCCGTCTCTTTTGTTCTTACTGTGGAGAGGACGGACGGATGACGAAGGACTGCGGTTGTCATCCGAATAGAGCCGCCGCCATGTCCAGCCAGCAGAGCGAGCCGCGACAGCCAGACCATCCACCGATTCAGGCTATAGCGCTGGTTGAGACGACACCCTCACCATCAGACTTCGAGGCTACAGAAAGGAATACCGACCCCAGATGCTTTGTGACCATACGAGTGGGCGGGCAGGCAATTAAAGCATTATTGGATACCGGGGCCACGAAATCATTCATCAACGAAAGTACCCGACGCTTGCTGCGCCGCCTTAACGCTCCCGTCCAACGCCACCCGCACCGTACGCACCTCGCCAATGGCAAAGTGGTGATCAGCCATGAACATTACCCGCTGGCACTGACCATCCAAGAACGGATCATTCACGGGACGGTAACGTACATGAATCAACTCACCGAGGAGATGGTGAAAGGAGTGGATATATTGAGAGACGTGGATTTCCGTATGAGCCTGAGCGGCACAGAAATACCATGGTTGCCAGCGCAGAACGCAACGGATATCGTCGTGAACGAGCCCCGAGAGCATCTCTGTGCGTTGGGGGGTAGACCCTTAACCAGCTCACAAGAAGAAGCATTGCAAGCGCTGCTAGACGGAGAACTACCGAAATTTGAATCCCTACCGAAAGTCACGGATACCGCCGTGCACTATATCAAATTAAAGACCGACCAGCCGTTTAAGCAAAGGTATTACCCCAAGAACCCCGCGATGCAAAAGGTGATTGATGACGAAATCAATGAACTCCTCCAAGACGACAAGATGGAACCGTCCAAAAGTCCGTACAGCTCACCCATTGTTCTTGTAAAGAAGAAAACCGGCTCATGGAGAGTATGCGTCGACTATCGCCAGCTGAACAGCATAACGATCATGGACGCATATCCTCTTCCCCAGATCGTAGCCATATTAGATAAGTTGAAACGAGCCAACTTCATATCGACCATCGATCTCAAGCAAGGCTACTGGCAAATACCTTTACATCCCGAGTCTCGTGCTTACACCGCATTCACTGTACCAGGTCGGGGATTGTACCAGTGGAAGGTCATGCCATGTGGATTGAACTCCGCCGCCGCCACATTCCAGCGAATGCTAGACAGTATCATTGGTCCGGATATGGACGAGTATGCGTTCGCTTACTTAGATGACATCATTGTTGTGAGTAGCACGTTCGAAGAACATATAAAGCATCTGAGTGAGGTTTTCTCCAAGTTACAAGCGGCGAACCTGCGCATCAACCGCGAGAAGTGCGAATTCTGCAAGAGCCAGCTGAAATACCTGGGCCACGTCGTGAGCGACCAAGGTATCAGTACCGACCCCGATAAGATCGCCGCCGTCCAAGACCTAAACGCCCCCCGAAATGTGAAGGAGCTAAGGCGAGTTATGGGGATAACTTCCTGGTATCGCCGATTTATAAAAAATTTTTCTCAAGTAGCGACGCCCCTCACCAAGTTACTCAAGAAGAGCCAAGAATGGTCGTGGGGAGCGGAACAAGAACACGCTTTCTCTGAACTGAAGAAACGTCTGACAGAAGCACCCGTCCTGATGTGTCCAAATTTCGATTTGCCTTTTGAGTGGGCGGGCAGGCAATTAAAGCATTATTGGATACCGGGGCAACGAAATCATTCATCAACGAAAGTACCCGACGCTTGCTGCGCCGCCTTAACGCTCCCGTCCAACGCCACCCGCACCGTACGCACCTCGCCAATGGCAAAGTGGTGATCAGCCATGAACATTACCCGCTGGCACTGACCATCCAAGAACGGATCATTCACGGGACGGTAACGTACATGAATCAACTCACCGAGGAGATGGTGAAAGGAGTGGATATATTGAGAGACGTGGATTTCCGTATGAGCCTGAGCGGCACAGAAATACCATGGTTGCCAGCGCAGAACGCAACGGATATCGTCGTGAACGAGCCCCGAGAGCATCTCTGTGCGTTGGGGGGTAGACCCTTAACCAGCTCACAAGAAGAAGCATTGCAAGCGCTGCTAGACGGAGAACTACCGAAATTTGAATCCCTACCGAAAGTCACGGATACCGCCGTGCACTATATCAAATTAAAGACCGACCAGCCGTTTAAGCAAAGGTATTACCCCAAGAACCCCGCGATGCAAAAGGTGATTGATGACGAAATCAATGAACTCCTCCAAGACGACAAGATGGAACCGTCCAAAAGTCCGTACAGCTCACCCATTGTTCTTGTAAAGAAGAAAACCGGCTCATGGAGAGTATGCGTCGACTATCGCCAGCTGAACAGCATAACGATCATGGACGCATATCCTCTTCCCCAGATCGTAGCCATATTAGATAAGTTGAAACGAGCCAACTTCATATCGACCATCGATCTCAAGCAAGGCTACTGGCAAATACCTTTACATCCCGAGTCTCGTGCTTACACCGCATTCACTGTACCAGGTCGGGGATTGTACCAGTGGAAGGTCATGCCATGTGGATTGAACTCCGCCGCCGCCACATTCCAGCGAATGCTAGACAGTATCATTGGTCCGGATATGGACGAGTATGCGTTCGCTTACTTAGATGACATCATTGTTGTGAGTAGCACGTTCGAAGAACATATAAAGCATCTGAGTGAGGTTTTCTCCAAGTTACAAGCGGCGAACCTGCGCATCAACCGCGAGAAGTGCGAATTCTGCAAGAGCCAGCTGAAATACCTGGGCCACGTCGTGAGCGACCAAGGTATCAGTACCGACCCCGATAAGATCGCCGCCGTCCAAGACCTAAACGCCCCCCGAAATGTGAAGGAGCTAAGGCGAGTTATGGGGATAACTTCCTGGTATCGCCGATTTATAAAAAATTTTTCTCAAGTAGCGACGCCCCTCACCAAGTTACTCAAGAAGAGCCAAGAATGGTCGTGGGGAGCGGAACAAGAACACGCTTTCTCTGAACTGAAGAAACGTCTGACAGAAGCACCCGTCCTGATGTGTCCAAATTTCGATTTGCCTTTTACTTTGCAAACGGACGCCAGTCAATATGGACTAGGGGTCGTGCTTTCACAACAGACTGACAAACAAGAAAGGGTAATAGCATACGCCAGTCGCACACTCACCGACCTAGAAAAAAAATACTCCGTGACCGAAAAGGAGTGCCTGGCCATACTCTTTGGAATACGCAAATTGCGACCGTATCTCGAAGGTTACCATTTCACAGTCGTCACCGATCACCATTCCTTGAAATGGTTACACTCGCTTGATAATCCCTCCGGCCGGTTGGCGCGATGGGCAATAGAGCTACAGCAGTACGATTTCGACATCAAATATCGCAAAGGCGCCATGAATGTCGTTGCTGATGCTCTATCGAGAGACCCCTTGCCATTTAATCCAAGCGATCTGTCAATCATCTGCAGCGTTACCGACGATTGGACTGAGCGACGCGCCCGACAAATAGAATGTAACCCTTCGCAATATCCTGAGTACAGAATCACTGACAATAAATTATACCGTAAATTTTCCGCTCATCCACTCTCCTGTCAAGAAGAAGATTGGAAACTATGCATACCATTCAAACGAACGAGAAAAAATAATGTTTGAAAACCAAGACGCCACGGCCGCTGGGCATCTCGGTATTGCTAAAACAGCAGATCGCATTATGAAAACGTATTACTGGCCGGGAATGTATCGCGATATTGCGCGCTACGTTAAGAAATGTACTGTGTGTCTAGCCTACAAGGCGTCGCAGCAAAAGCCTAGCGGACTGATGCACACCAATATACCCAACACCCCTTGGGATACAGTATGTGTAGATTTCGTTGGTCCCCTTCCACGTTCCATGAAAGGTCATACCATGATGTTGGTAATGGTAGACCGCTTTACTAAATGGGTGGAGGCGGTGCTAGTGAGATCCGCAACCAGTCACGCAGTAGTCAGCGCCCTACGAGAGCGCGTCATAACACGTTTCGGAGTTCCCCGCATTTTACTCTCCGACAACGGCAGCCAGTTTACCAGCAACATCCTTTCCGAATTCCTATGTGACATAGGAACACAACAACGTTTTACCGCCCCTTATTCCCCGCAATAGAACCCGACCGAACGTGTCAACCGAGTGCTAAAGTCAATGATAGCGCAATACGTGCACGACAACCACCGCACATGGGATGAGCATATACCCGAACTGACTTTCGCCATAAATACCAGCAAACATGAGTCAACCGGTTTCTCTCCTGCTTTTCTGAATTTTGGCAGAGAACTCACCGCCCCGCACCAACCAAATGTATCTACCGCCGACCGCAACGAAACGGCGCAGGGACATAACTCCTCGGGTCATAAGTCCATTATGGACTTGTATCCCACTTCAGTGGGACATAAGTCCAAAACTGGGTAAAAAGTAGATTATGGACTTATATCCCACCAATATGGGACATAAGTCCACACTTTTTTTTATTTTAGGTGAGACATAAGTTCACAATTTGCATAGAATCTCAATTTTTCGATAAATAATAGTAAATAAAAAGCCTTATGAAATACAACTAGAAAACCAAAGGTTGTTAGAATACCGCCGCTCTTCAAGTTTATAAGCCAAAAACTATTTAAAAATTTTAGTATTTTAAAAAAAATATTATATGATTGAATTGATATGTAAAAAGGTAACTTTTTATATAAAATTTCTTTATTTTATTAAAACTTATTTAACCCCCTGAAAAATCAAATTTTCGTTCAGTAAAATTTCTAAAAAAAAACTCCTTGCATGGTATTCCTGATATTGCATTATTATAATTGAATACAATGACTTGGGTAATTTTGCAACAAAGTTATTTATTGTTTTTCTCTTGAAGTGAAACAAAATCATTCTGCTTTCTTTTGTTTTCCTCAAACAGAAAAACATTGAATAAAATTAGAAAAAAACAATAGAAAGCGGAATAAGATTTTGTTTCTGAGAACTAAGAAAAATAAAAGTTAAAATTCGCAAAGTAGAGATATGGTTTTCCGGAATTTGAAGATAATACATATTTTATTTTTAGAAGTTAGTAGAGTTCCTTTGTTTAAAAAAGAAATTTAAAAAATTTTAATTTTTGAGAATTTGAGAAATTAAAATTAAAAAATCGCCGGAAAACCATATCTCTACTTTGCGAATTTTAACTTTTATTTTTCTTAGTTCTCAGAAACAAAATCTTATTCCGCTTTCTATTGTTTTTTTCTAATTTTATTCAATGTTTTTCTGTTTGAGGAAAACAAAAGAAAGCAGAATGATTTTGTTTCACTTTTTTCTTTTTCCTTTCCCTGTTACATTTTATTTTTTCTTCAGTTAAATTCGAAGAGCGAGCGGCGGTATTCTAACAACCTTTGGTTTTCTAACTATAAGACATTACGCTGACTTCTTGACATAATGGTAGCCCTGCCTAGTAACTAGCAAAGAAAAAGCCCGTTAAACACGTTTTTAATGTAGTCCAAATATCTTTTGATTGCCAATTTTTTGGAAAAGGTTCATCTCGCCAAAGGTTTTGTATTTCCCTCAAACACAACATGTAAAATGGGACATAAGTCCAAACATTTCTTTTATGGACTTATGCCCCACCGCGGTGGGACATAGATCCATAATCCAGTTTTGGACTAATGTCCCACTAAAGTGGGACACAAGTCCATAATGGACTTATGTCCCGTGGAGTTATGTCCCTGCGCCCAACGAAACACCCTCAGTTAGACAAGAGAGGATGAAAATGCTCTACCAGCTGGTAGTAAATAATTTGCAGATCGCTGCACAAAAGCAAACAATAATTTGAGGAGAAGGGCGTGGCGTCCCAGTATTGGTGAGCAGGTATACAAGAGAGTGAGAGTACTCTCCTCTGCCATCAACCACTTCACCGAAAAATTAGCACCACGATATGAGGGACCGTTTGAGGTACTCCGCTTCGACTCTCCGGTCATCGTTGTGTTAAGGAGTACGAGAGGGAAAGGAAACATCATTCGCTCACATGTGAAAGATTTGCGAGGTTTCGCATCTGCCGACGCAGACGGTATATCGACAGAGGATCATGTGAATACTATTCAGTCGACAAGCAGAAGCCAACACGAGCAGTTCGTTATAAGGGAAATAAATAAAGTATTGGACCACCAGATGCAGAAAGCCGACAGCGAGGACGACAAAATGGACGCATCCCAGCCGTGGAAGCGACTACCAACCAAGCCGAATAGAGTGCAAGCTCCCAGTCGCACCACTATCCTACTACCAAACCTACCGATTACCAAAAGTGCACCCCCAGTACCGAACCCCACCACAACTACAAAGGAAAGCGGCAAGCAAAGGGTATCTCGCGTTCCTATCGCTGCACCAAGAAGTACCGGTCCCAACGCAAGCCTCAGTCAGGAGCTACGTAGACAACAGGCCAAACCAAACACGGATAGGCGACAAAACTTGTTCCCGGTCGCCCAACAACAACCAAAAAAATCCGGTCCAGTATCCTACAGCGCACCATTTACCGCCGCCGCCCCGAGTCGCCCTGCTACGACATCTACAAACCGAGGCCAAGGGAGTTCAGCACCGTCTCTTAATATGCAGAAGGGGCCCGGAAAGCCAGCCATGCCGAAGGTGACTAACCCACTCTCTGGGGACCAGAAAGTCAACAAGCCTCAGACACCAGCAACATACACGCCCGTGGCTATGGAGCTACCCTTACCCAAGGCACTACCGTCCACATCTGGAGAAAACAAGGAGCCGTCGGCTGCATCGACCTTAAAACACGGCAAACCACCGCAACCCAAGACCGAACCTAGGACTAAGAAGGACCCAGACCCCTTCCAGGGTATAGACGTCCGCCGACATGCCTTCTACAACCCGGCGAGGCGCCGCCAAAGTCTCATTTTTAAGCGCCGTAGTGGCGTGGTAGTGTGCCGAGTGGTGAAGAGAGGCGAGGTAATCCTCATTCATCGGCAGTCGGGACAGACGAAGAAGGTGTTATTTGAGCCATGATAACCGCCAGCTATGAGACTTATATTTTTTTTTTTTTACCACGAAGGTACCTTTATTTTTTGTTACTTATTACTTTTGTTACTCGTTGATTTCTAAAAAAAAAAATAAAAAAAAATAAAAAAAAAAGAAGAAAAAAAATTAAAAATACAATAAAAATATACAAAAAAATACACCGTGCGTACCTTTTCAATGGAGACATAGGTACAACCGTTTGAGAAGTTTACTTTTGAGGGCCAGGTTGCAGACGAGGAGGTCCTCGTTTCCAAAAGGGGGGTGGTATGTAACGAAGCATTAGGAAAAGTTCGTTACATGCTTTCAAATCCATCTCCCCAACGCGTCATCTAGTGGTCAGAAGTAGAGAGTCGCTTACCCAATGCACGAAACGGAAAATATCCCCGTGCTTATCCCATACACTAACCGGAATTAGTTATATAGCAAAGGCACCCAAAGCTAATAATATGGGGAAAGCTTATGCTACCAGCTAACATAATGTCGTATTCTACCATGCGTGGGGAAAGTCTACCCCGGTACTCTTTATGGTGCATATCGAAAGGTACCATATGCACCACCAAAATACCAACTCCCCATGCACAAGCAGTGAACAGCACGACCGTCAGCAGAGCTCGATGGTGGATTTCAAGTATGCTATGACTATGGCGTATAGTCAAATATATTGGGCAGAGGATAAATACGGTGTGTGGTATGGATATGGCGTATAGCCAAATATAATAGTAAGATACAGTGCAAACATAATGAGATATAGGAATTACATGGGAATGGTGGCTATCCCATTAGTTTATATGGATTTGCGCACGGCACTACCCTGAGCTGCGGGTATAAAAGGAGCAGCTCAGCGCCAGAAAAATTGAGTCCGCCGGCACCAGTCAAATGGTGTAGTCCTCTCCTAGAAAGGTAAAAGATAAATGTTAAGCAGTGGTTTGAGTAAGTTTTTTTTAAATAAAATAAATTTATTAAGTATTGTGCCACCAGGGGCAAAGACTAATGCCTGTGTATCCCCCAGAGCAATTGCCTGTTGAGCCTTACCTACCAGGGTCTTTTTGACGCCTGCCGTTTCCACCTACCAGGGTCTTTTGACGCCTGCCGTTTCCACCTACTAGGGTCTTTTTGACGCCTACCGTTTCCACCTACCAGGGTCTTTTTGACGCCTGCCGTTTCCACCTACCAGGGTCTTTTTGACGCCTGCCGTTTCCACCTACTAGGGTCTTTTGACGCCTGCCGTTTCCACCTACCAGGGTCTTTTGACGCCTGCCGTTTCCACCTACCAGGGTCTTTGGACGCCTGCCGTTTCCACCTACTAGGGTCGTGTGACGCCTACCGTTTCCACCTACCAGGGTCTTTTGACGCCTGCCGTTTCCACCTACTAGGGTCTTTTTGACGCCTGCCGTTTCCACCTACTAGGGTCTTTTTGACGCCTACCGTTTCCACCTACCAGGGTCTTTTGACGCCTGCCGTTTCCACCTACTAGGGTCTTTTTGACGCCTACCGTTTCCACCTACCAGGGTCTTTTGACGCCTGCCGTTTCCACCTACTAGGGTCTTTTTGACGCCTACCGTTTCCACCTACCAGGGTCTTTTTGACGCCTGCCGTTTCCACCTACCAGGGTCTTTTGACGCCTGCCGTTTCCACCTACCAGGGTCTTTTGACACCTGCCGTTTCCACCTACTAGGGTCTTTTTGACGCCTACCGTTTCCACCTACCAGGGTCTTTTGACGCCTGCCGTTTCCACCTACTAGGGTCTTTTTGACGCCTACCGTTTCCACCTACCAGGGTCTTTTGACGCCTGCCGTTTCCACCTACTAGGGTCTTTTTGACGCCTACCGTTTCCACCTACCAGGGTCTTTTGACGCCTGCCGTTTCCACCTACTAGGGTCTTTTTGACGCCTACCGTTACCAGGGTCTTTTGACGCCTGCCGTTTCCACCTGCTAGGGTCTTCGGACGCCTACGCGCTTCTACTTACCTGCGGCTACCTATAGGGTGAATGTGCCGCACGGGATCGTGCCACTAAAGGCATTAACTACCTATATTGACAATTATTAATCCTTTTTATTCTCCTAGCCGTTACGAGTCCAGGAGTACGCCGACCGTAGCTGTCGTTCCCCGTCCGAAGAACTAGGAGCTGGTAAGACCCCAGCACGCAATCCAGGAGCCGATAAGCCTGCCATATAGAGCAGCCAATTACTAAACATTTCAATTAATCTTTGTCAATTATAATAATAAATATAGAGAGTTCAAATAAAAGAGAGTTTCTGACCTTGTGAAGCTTTAGTGTTTTTCTTCACTATACCCTGGCTAGCCGTGAGTAGTACCTCGGCTGGGAAATTAAAAACACGTCACAATGTTATGACCAAATCCTTGCCCAAGGTTAAGCATCAACATTTTCGAGATCTGATGAACGTTAAATCGAAGAATCAACATTGATTTTGTTTGTTTAATCTTTACTATTTATACGTTTATCATTTATATTAACTTGTAACTAAAAGTGGGAGTATTGAACTTTGAAGATTTTACTTTACTTTTTGGTTTCAAGTTTCAAAAATAACTAAGAATACTTTTTAGTATTTATCAAAATAAATATTTTTGATCTTCACTTCACATTAAACTTTCGAACAATAAAGACTTCCTTAAATTAGCTAAAGCTTATTTTTGATTTGGACATTGATTCAATTGGCTGAGGGAAGATTAAGAACAATAAAACTTCGTCACAGTTGGTCGTCCGCGTAACCTGGCTGAATGGCTGATGCACTCCAGATTGCAGAAGAGATGACTATAAGGTTTGATAGTAGAAATCGAAAGGCCATTTTAATGGCCGAACAAAGTCAAGGAAACAGTAGGAGAAATCAAGGACGTCATACAGAAAGCTCATATGGTCGTCCTCCTCTAAATCAATCGGAAAACTTATCACTACCGGCCATTTGGAGCACTGGCCGGTGGTAAAACCATATCCTGCTCCACATCTAAGCCCATCTACTTTTCTGCCTTCCACAGACATACTTACTCAAACAGAAGAAACAGCTGATGGTCTTCCCACTACTGAAGAGACTATTGCAGTGCAACCATGCCGCTGTCATTTAAACCCAATTGATAAAGACAACAAACACGTAGGCGCCATAAAAGGAACCAGCTTGTCTGTCGAGGGACTCATCGGAGGTAAAGTATGCAATGTAGTTGTCGATACTGGGGTAAATATCTCGATTTTAGCCGAGAGCTATTTGCCAAATTGATAGTGTTGGAGGGTAAGCAATTCTTACACAGCTTTTCTGTGGTTAAACATGACGTACCGACCATCTTAGGAGTAGATTTCTTGGTAATCAATAGTTGCTATTTAGATTTTGGAGCGGCTTTTCTAGAGATTAGAGGTAAGAAAATTCCATTGCAAGTGCCAGGCAAACTGGAATCGTGCCTATTACTCACCACATCATCACAAACGCTTCCAGCCAGAATAGAGACAGTCTTGGAGTTACCGACACCCTTAACGGTTGCATTGACTGACGTGTTGATAGAACCATGTATGGAAGGTAATCTACCTACGGGTGTATTCCTCGCCCGTAGTCTGGGTAGGTCTGACCGACGTCACATGCTGGTGAGAATTGCCAACACTTCTTCCGAAAATATTGTCCTAACATCGAATTTAGTGGTGGGACGTATGACAAGAGCTGAAGTCTGTGAGATGCCACCCATCAAGCAACAGAAACCAATTTCTATAGAACACCTATTGCAAGAGTGTCTAGTGTCATGAACAAGACGAGAGTTGATTGAGAACTGAATATGTTTATTACGACTTCAGATTATAGACAAATATGCATATAAAATGAGTCTGATGTTGTATGTGTACATGTATGTATTACATCTTCCTTTTTTTTTTTTAAATTTATTAATTAGTTGATTTGTAGTAATAAACAAAGAAACTTAGTATAGTAATATAGTTAAATATTAAACATTGATTAGAAATAAAATCTATGTTCTTTTTAAACAACACCGTGAAGTCTAGTTACATTCATTAACGAATCAAAAAATACAACCGCCTTATGGACTCCACTTTATTTTATTTTGCCCGCTTCTTCTTTATTCTTTTCTCATAGATAAGAAACAAAAACAAACGTCAAATTTTTGAATGCATTTCGGCACTTTACAATGCCATCTTCAGCACGTCTTTTTATTGACTAAATACTAAACACATAATTATTAATAAAGCTTTCCAATAACAAATATACAAGAGTGAGAACAATAACTGCATATTGCAAATTAACATAAAACATTTCTTTGATTTTGTCTTCTTATGATGATAAAAAGAGATGACTTGATCGGTGCATCCATTGTGTTCATCAAGATGTTGTTGTTTTTGTGCATGTACAGGCTCTCATAGGCGTCTAAAAATCTGTCGTCGCTTACATGCTTGATGAGCTTTAGGTTTTCTTTCGTCACATTGTGTCCATTCTCAATCATGTGTAGGGCCACCGCTGATTTATAAGGTTTATTTAACTTTTTGTCTGCAAGATGTTCATTAAACCTTGTTTCGATGTTTCTTTTGGTTTGTCCATAATATTTTTGTTCACATTCATTGCATGAAATTTCGTATATAACTGGTTTTTTGTGGTTTTCTGTTTTGTCTTTGGTAGATCCTAACTTTGATTTTAGTTTTCCGTCAGATGAATAAACTAATTGGATATTTTGTTTTTCAAATACTCTAATAAGTTTATTTGTTATTGCAGTTGCAAATTGAATTTTTAACCTTCTTTTTTCTTTTTCTGTCCCATTAAGACATTTTAGTGTTGTTAAACTTTGTCTTTTTATTAGCTTAGATTGTTTTTGTACCATTTTCGTTATCATTGTATCGTCATATCCGTTTAGTTCGGCCGCATATTTTATGTAACTTAATCGATCGATCGGGTTTTTTCAAAGTTCGTCCAAATCTCGATACTTTCGGGTGTGAGTTGTTTGGACCTGGTGGTGAGTATTTGTTTTCGGTTGTTGGTGTAGTAAGAGATTGGGTTTTTTTCGTCAAAGCTGGTAGATCATGCGTTGCTGCTGGTGAATTTTGATTAGAAGCCGGTCTGAAATCGAATTGAGTTTCCGAATGTCTTAATGCTGGTGGTGTATGTGACAATCCTGTTTTGTGAGAAGTGTTAGGTATGTTTGGAACAATAGTCTTCTTTGTTTTAATTAAAGCTTTCGTAGGTTGAATGTGAAAGGTGTTGCGTCTTAATAACTTTTTATCGTCTGTTCGTACCATCATTGATCTATGAAGTTGATCCTTAGAATCTTCGATGGTTGCATGGATCCAGTCTCGATGACCTTTTTTAATTCTTACTCGATCGCCTTCCTTGAATGTGTGAAATGTTTTTGTTCTCTTGTCATATAGCGATTTAAAATGTTGTCTTGCCTGAAATATATTTTCTTGGACGTTTTGTATAACACCTGGTTTAAGATCGGCATTGCTCGTTGGGAGTGTGGTTCTAGTAATTCTGCTCATTAATCTCTGATTGGGGGATTGTAGCTGTTTGTTTCTTGGTGTGTTTCTGTAGTTTAAGAGCGCTAAGTAGATATCCGAACTGTCCTTGCAGCATTTTTTTAACATGGCCTTTGCAGTTTGAACATACCTCTCTGCAAGTCCGTTTGATCTTGGATAGTTGGGACTAGATGTTTGGTGCTTTATATCCCATAAGTTGGTGAACATTTTAAACTCTTTTGATGAGAATTGAGGCCCGTTGTCAGATTCCAGAACAATTGGTATTCCATGTGAGAAAACCACCGCTTTAAGATTTCTATGACTTCTCTTGATGTTGACTGTTTTAGCTTTTCAAAATCAAAAAATCCTGAATAACTGTCTGTATGAGAAGAAACTCACTACCGTGAAAATTAAATAGGTCGATGGCTACTATCTCCCATGGGAGATTAGGAATCTTTTTCAGTATGAGAGGCTCTTTAGGTTTTGCTGTTTGATACGACTGGCATATCCCGCAACGTTCTATAATATTTTCTATTCCTTTATGCATACCTAACCAGAGCACAGAGGAACGTGCTCTTTGCAAACTTCTCTGAATACCGAGATGACCCGCATGGATTCTCGTGATGATTTCCGTTTGCATGGATTTTGGTATCACTATTTTTGTTGCTTTGTAAATTACTCCTTGGTTGTAAATTAGTTCCTGTCGAAAATTCCAGTAATTTCTTATTTGTTTTTGTAGTTCTGTGATCTTTGCTGGCCAGCCTTTAAGTATTTGTTCTTTAAGTAATTGAAGGTCGGGGTCTTTAGTCGTTTCTAGTATTGTTTTTGATTTAGTTGCAGGTAAAAGTTGTTCTATTGCGTTAACTTCGATTTCTTCTGGGTCTTCTGGTGATGTATTCTTTTAATTTTTACAATTTCTGCTCAGAGTGTCTGCTAGTTTTATTTCAGTTCCTTTTCTATAAACAACTTTTGGAGCATATGGTAAAATATATATCAAAATTTTTTGTAGCCTTGGCGGGGTCGAATGTATTGGCTTTTTAAAAATGTTTTCGAGAGGCTTGTGATCCGATTCTATTATCAATTTTCTTCCGTAGACATATTCGTGAAATTTTTGGCATCCGAAACGTATAGCAAGGGCTTCTTTTTCAATTTGAGCGCAGTTTTGCTGCCCGCTTGTCAAAGATCTTGATGCATAGGCAACAGGTTGATTGTTTTGTAGAAGCGCAGCTCCGATACTTGATTTGCTGGCATCCACTTGGAGTGTTACATCTAATTTTGGATCAAAAAATTTTAGAATCGGTGTAGAAGACAAAACTTTTTTGAGTTTTTTAAAAGAATGTTCTTGTTCATCTGACCAATACCATGCAATATTTTTCTTAAGCAGCAGCCGCATTGGTTTTGTTATTTCTGACAAGTTTGGAATGAATTTGGTTAGGTAAGTGGCCATACCGAGTATTCGTTGTAGGTCTTTACCGTGTTTTTGGTCTTTCTAGATTTGGTATTGCTGTTGTTTTGTCTGGATCTGCTCCTACTCCTTCAGTTGACAAGACATGTCCTTAAAACTTAACTTTGGTTACATTGAAGACGCATTTATCTTTATTTAGCTTAAGACCAGCCTCTGAAATGATTTTTATTACCTTTACAGTTCTTTCCTTTAGTGTTTTCTCGTTTTCTGCGTGTGTTAGGATATCATCCATGGATACTTCTGTATGGTCACAAGTTTCTAAAAGTTCTGACATCATTGCTTGATACACTTCCGGAGCTGATGCTAAACCGAATGGTAAGCGCTTGTAGCAGTATCTTCCCCAAGGGGTGGCTATTGTTAGATATGTATTTACTGGTTCTCTCTGTGACTTCGATCTGCCAGAATCCCATCTTGCAGTCTAACAGGTTGAAAAATTTTGATTTTTTAATGTTTGCTAAAATTTCAACGATAGTTTTAAGAGGGTGATATCGTCTGTGAATGTTTTTGTTTACTTCTGTTGGGTCAATACAAATTCTTATTTTACCTTTTTGCTGAACCACGACCATTGGAGAGACGGCGCGGCGGGAGTCACCTCGTTTGTTTTGACTAGTACTCCTAGTTGAACCATTTCATCTATTTTCGATTTCACTTCGTCGCGGATTGCATGAGGAATTCTCCTAGGTGCATAATGCTGGAATGATGGATTTTGGATTAGATCAATGTCATAAATAAAGTTTTTAGCTCTTCCCAGTCCTTCAAATATACTGTTGCTTACATTTAGTTCATCCACGCGAATTATAAGTGACAATTTTTCACAATCGTTCTTGCCAAGGATTGGTTCGCAGTTGGGAAAATTGTTTACTAAAATGAATTTTAATGTGTGTTCTTCATTTCTTATGACACATTTGAGGGTCACTTCCCCACACACATCCATTTTTGTACCTCCGAATGCTATTAATTTTATATTTGTTGGCTGCATTTTGATTCTTTTATTTTTCTTTAGTAGTTTTAATGGTAAAATATTGCATTGTGCTGCCGAATCTAGTTTTACTTTTACTTTTTCACCACTGATTGTAATTTCTTCGTACCAATTATTTTTCTCGTCTTTGTTTGTCTCCGATTTTTCAACTGACAAGACAAATAGTTTATTTGGACATTCGCTACTGATGCTATCCCTTTCACTCTGAGAGCTCTGTGTGTACTTTTCTATGGCATCAATTTTCTTTCTCGGATTTTGTCTGTTCTTTCGTTTGTAACATGACTCTTCAAAATGGCCTGTTCTTTTGCAAAACTTACAACGGCTTTTGAAGGCAGGACAGTTATATTTTGCATGTTTGGTTCCACAACGGCTGCATTTATATGTATTCTTTGATGTGTTTTTTCTACTGGATTTATACTTTTTGATGACGTCAATTTTTGCATCATCCGTTGAATGGAGTTTTATTAACTGTTGTGATGCCATCTCACTTGCTCTGCATAGCTTGATCGCTTTTTCTAGATTAACCTCGTCTTCTGAAAGTAATTTTTCACGAATGTTATCATTTTGTATGCCGACTATTATTTTATCTCTTAACAGCGACTCTTCCAAATTCTCAAATGAACACTTTTTGGCTTGATTTTTTATTTTAGTTAAAAAGTCATCAAAGCTCTCACCTTCACTTTGACGCAGTTTGTTAAACGTATATCTTTCAAATGTTGTGCTCACTTTTGGTGAAAAGTACTCATCGAATTTTCTTTGTATCATATTGAGGTCTTTAAGCTCGGCATCTGTTAAAGCAAAAGAGTTAAACACTGTCACAGCATCTTCTCCAATGCAGGACATGAATGTGGCGACTTGTACGACCGACGATTTTTTGTCCAATTGTGCTGCTATGGTGAACCATTTGTACTGTTGCAACCAGGATTTCCAAGCAATAGATACGTTGTTACCTGATATCTGAGGGGCTTTTGGTGGCTTAACAAAATTAACACTAGATATTGAACTGGCTGCTTCTTGTGTTTCAGGCATTTTTTTTTTTTTTTTAATTTTTATAAGGGTTCAAACCGATTATGACACCATGTCATGAACAAGACGAGAGTTGATTGAGAACTGAATATATTTATTATGACTTCAGATTATAGACAGTTATGCATATGAAATGAATGTGATGTTGTATGTGTACATGTATGTATTACAGATCTTTCTCAAGATCAGGTGGGTAAATTTAAAGCTCTTCTAACAAAATTCCGTAGCGTCTTCTCATCTGGACCTAATGATTTTGGACGGACGGGAATAGCGAAGCACTACATCGACACTGGCGATGCGAAGCCTATCAAAACTTCACGTCGAGTACCTATAGCTAAACGACCAGAAGTTGATCACCTGATATAGGACATGTTAGAGCGCGGTGTGATTGAGAAGTCAAACAGCCCTTGGTCGTCTGCAATTGTTCTTGTAAAAAAGAAAGACGGCTCTTACCGATTTTGTGTAGACTACCGCCGCCGCCGCCTCAATGATGTCACAAAAAAGGATTCTTATCTGCTGCCAAGAATAGAGGAGCTTCTAACAATTCAAGAAGGTGTCTCGTGGTTTTCTACCATGGACCTGCAAAGTGAATACTAGCAGGTCGAAATGGCCGCGGAAGATAAGGAAAAGACCGCTTTCACCGATGGTTCTGACTTATGGCAGTTTAACGTAATGCCATTTGGAGCATGTAACGCACCTGGAACTTTTGAAAGGGTAATGAACAAAGCTTTCAAAGGGGTTCCACTGGAAGTAGCTCGAATCTATTTAGACGACATAATCTGCGCCACTAAAAACTTTGATTTGATTTTTGAACGGCTAAAAGTACCAAACCTTAAACTAAGCATTGGAAAATGTCATTTTTTTGAGAAACAGTGCAGATGCCTTATCTCGGAGACCATGTGTGAGGGAGGAAGAGAAAGAGTCAATGCGTTTGGAGCTAGTGAACATCGTGTATACTTCGCAGAACTGAGGAGAGGATCAAATAAAGGACCCAACGCTAGCGAAGCTCAAAACCTGGCTAGAAAAAGGATCTCGTCCCAGCCGAGAAGAAATTCTGGAGGTAACTGCTGAGGTTAAGGCCTACTGGGCTCTTTTTGATCAGTTGCGACAGGGCGATGGAGTTATAACCCTAGCATGGAAGGGAGATACGGGTGAGGTTATTTCATTGCTCGTTATTCCAAAGAAAAATGTTTCAGATGTTTTGACGGCTCTTCACGACAGTCCTAGTGGAGGTCATCTTGGGCACAAGAAGACCTTGCAAAAAATAAAGAACCGATACTTTTAGATAGGACGTACTGCAGACACCAAGCATTGGTGTCTTGGTTGCACTATCTGCACAGCACGTAAGGACCCTACTAGGCGAACCAAAGGAGCACTTTTACCCAGTCGACCTGGAAATCACTTTGAGAGAATACCATTGATATCCTTGACCCCCTTCCTCGAACAACCTCTGGAAATCGATAAATTATAGTAGTCATGGACTATTTCACGAAGTGGCCAGAATGCTTCGCAGTTCCGAACCAAACTACAGAAGTAGTGCTACAGCCATTAATTGATCATGTTTTCTGTCGGTTTGGCGTCCCTCATCTGATTCACTCTAATCAAGGCCGAAATTTTGAATCAGAGATCTTCCAAAGAACCATGGACGCACTGGGCATGGAAAAAACTCGGACTACACCACTTCGGCCGCAGTCCGATGGAATGGTCGAGCGATTTAATCGAACACTACTTGACTATCTCGCTAAATATTGTAATAGCCGTCAAGACGATTGGGATCAACATTTGCAGCCTGCTTTGTTTGCTTATCGTAGTGCTGAGCATGAAACTACCGGATTCACTCCCGCTATGCTCACCTTCGGGTGGGAATTGAAACTTCCTATTGACCTCCTTCGTGGAGTACTCCCCGATCGTTCCCCTGCTGCACCCGCTTACGTTTTCGAACTTCAGAAAAGATTACAGAAAGTGCATAACGTTGCACGATCCCATCTTCAAATCACTGCGGACTCAATGAAAACCAGGTACGATCTTAGAGAAAATCCCACTAATTTTCTTCCTAATCAACAGGTCTGGTTCTACAATCCTAAACGTCGAAAGGGTCTAAGCTCTAGGCTCCAGAGTGACTGGGAGGGGCCCGTTAAGATTATTGAAAGGTTATCTGACTTTCTGTACCGAATTCAATATCAAGGGTCCAGGAAACCAAAAGTAGTCCACATCAATCGTCTTGCCAAATATGAACCTAATCAACAAACTCAGATGGAACTATGAATCTTAAAAAGGGGACAGTGTTACGAAACCTCAATCGATGTGAACTCACAGCTGAAAAGGAACTATTGACACAACTCAGCGAACAGGCGAAAACAAATGTGCAAGAAATGAATTTGACTGATAAGCACGTGGGGAGGAATGAGGAAGGGAGAAAACTGATGGCGGAATGGTACAGCGACACCGGGGCAACTGCCCCGGTCCTCCACAAAAGAGAGGCCCCCAAAAAATTTTTTTTCAAATTCAGACTAGTAAACAATAGTAAACAACTTTCTTTTTCATATTTTTTTCGCGTTGTACCTTCACCTACAGTCTAGTTTATTTTAGTTTAGTTTAGTTTCGTTTATTCGTGAAAGCTTATAAACTGTAAGATACAATATCTTATAAAATAGTTTTAAGCTAATATATGAAAAAAAGAGCAAAATTATTTATAATAATAATAATAAAATGAAATGAATAGAAAGTATATTTACAAAAGAAATAAAATTGGAAAACATTACATAGAAATATTATTTCTACCGCAAATTTGAATTTGTATTTGAAAAATGTTTCTTTAAAGACTTCTTATCTATTTCTCTTATATGACGTGGTAAATTGTTCCAAAGACGAACCGAATTGACAAAGAACTGACGTTCAGATGTAAGACATGAGTAACGAGGTTGAATTAAGTGATGAGAGCGTAAAGAGGTTGCAATTGTAATTTTATTAAAACAATATTGTGGTTGGTGTGTTAATAATAAATCAGAAAGCAGGCTTAAACTACGATATTTAATATAATCTTCAAAAGGCATTTCAAGAAGACGATTAGTGAACCCAGATAATCTATCATATCTTCGGAGGCCGAAAACATATCGTACAATACCATTGCAAAGCTTTGATCAGTTTTTGTTTGCTGACATAATTGCAGTTACAATAAAGGTCGCACCCATATGTTAGAATCCGTATGATTAATGTCTTAGCAAGGAGTAACCGTGTCTTCACAGGAGTAAAAGATTGCGTGGCCCACAGAATACGTAAAGCACCATATACTTTGCCTACTAGAGCATTAATGTGATTATCCCAAGTTAGATAGCGATTAAAAGTAACCCCCAGATTTTTCGCAGTTTCAACATATTCAATGGGAGCATTGCTTAATATGATCTGAGGGCAATAAGTGAGATCGCGAGGTTTTCTAGAAATGACTAGGTATTTCGATTTTTTAGGGTTAAGAATAAGACCATTTAAGTTTGACCAATTAGCTATTCTTATCAAATCTTCATTAACGTTTAAAGCACCTTTCTCAATTAGCCCCAGAGGACAGCTCAGACGAAGCTGGACGTCATCTGCGTACATATGACAAGAACAGTTATGAATAAGATCTGGAAGCTCATTGACGTAAATTGAGAACAAAAGAGGGCCGAGAATTGAACCCTGTGGAACACCGGTAACAGTAGGAAGAAAATCAGATAAGCGGTCTCCAACTTGAACTGCTTGCTTTCGATCAGTTAAATAAGAAAAAATTAGAGGGACATGAGTATCATACAGAGTTTTAATCTTTTCAGTGAAAAACTGCATCTGACTATTCGGAGAAGGTATGTAACAAATGCGATTCAAATTAAAACTTCTAATGTCCTGTTCCAAAATATCGACATTAATATTATTCCAATCTCGATATAAGATATCCTCACGAGTATAATTCAAGCTGAAATTGAACGTTAGAAAAATTAGATCATGTTTTGAGAAGACAGGAGCGGCAAGCTGGCTGTATAAGGTAACATCACGAATGTCACTAACGAAAAACAGATCTAATAGTGTTGGGTCGCTGCTGGAAAAATGAGTCGGTGTGCAAGAGTTAACAGGGATTAAATTGAAAAAAACGCATGTTGTGGGAGAAGAGATTAGGGTTATCAAGTAAATTGCAATTAAAATCTCCACACAAAACAATATTTGGAGAATCCAAAGTGACTTCCTCTAAGAGGGTTAATAAAGGTGAAAAATCTATATTTTTATTCGGCCTATAAACTGTACCTAACAGCAAGTTGCCTCCATTACCCAAAATGTCCAAAAACAAATACTCGATCTCACTTCCCGGGTCAGATGATAGCTTATGCTTACATTTAATTGATGCTTTCACGTATATTGCCACACCACCCCCAACACGATCTTTTCTGATAACCCGAAACGTACGATAACCATCTAAATTACACATCTCATCTCTAAATTCATCCCTTAGCCAAGTTTCTGTAACACAAATGACGTCAACATCTGAGTCTAGAAAAATGTCACGAAACTCATCAATTTTCGGAAGCAGGCTTTGAGCATTGATGTGACAAACCCGAAGACCACTTTGTTGCTTGCTAGGTATTCTAATCATTAAACGCAATGATGTACTGTTCACCGAATTCATTTCAAGACAAAATAACAAAAAGAAGACTATAAACAATTACAGGAGAAGAAAAGCGAATGAGCAGGAGAAGAAAAATTTAAAAAAGTATATTAATAAATGAGAAAGAGAAAAAGAAGAAAATTTAATAGCAAAGAAAGAACAAAATAAAGAAAAAATGAAAAATCAAAATGAAAAAAAGAAAAATATTAAAATGGATAAAAAAGAAATTTCAAAATTATTATTTAAGATGAGCAGCAACTGGTCTGGCAACGTCTTCAAGTCCCTCGATGCTGTCAACTAACACAGATGGTCCATCAGTTTGACATTTTACGCAAACAACTCCTCGTGCAGTATGGACAGACAAAATCTGCTTACTTTTTTTTAATTCGAGTGCACGTTGGAAAATGCACTTGTTATGCTGCGATAAACTCTCACGAATGTAGATAGGAGAAGATGATGCGGATGATGAAGTGCTATCAACAGCGAGGTAAATGTCATTCAAACAAAGTTGTTTCTTGTGTTTTTTCGGTAATTCGCGATTGAAGTTAACACACAATTTTTGTCATATGGTGAACCGAATTTAATCATTATCGACGAGTTACGAGAATTAGTTTTAGGGCGAGTGCGGTATATATTGTTGAGTGTTGGTGGCTCTATACCAATTTCGTTGCATATTGAGTCAAAAATTGATTTTAGATTCTCGTTTGGCAGATATGGAATACCGAACATGAATGCATCTCGCGCAATAATACTATTCTCATAGGAGTTCATTGTTTGTTTAAGTTTATTTAATTCACCAGCAGTGTTATTTAATTTGTTGCTAATGCACGTGACTTGAGCAGTTTTGTCAACTAGAGAAGATTTATTGTTTGTGGATTCATTAGAAACATCCACAAGTGTCATTTTTAGATGGCTAACTTCAGTGACGAGAGAAGCAATTTCGGATTTGGTGTCGGAGTGCAATGATTCTAATTGAATAACCCGATTGTTAATATCACATAAACTGATCTTAATATCTTTTATTTCGCGGCCCAGTTCTTCAGTAAATTCAATTCCAGCAATTTTTGGGATATAAGGCTAACTATTAACTCACTTTGATGGTTAAGTCTTTCGTTTATCTTATTATTATTATTGGCTTCCATGGTTTCATTAATTTGGTTCAGAGCAGAGGAAGGTTGCTCAGATTTCAGCAATTTTTGGGATATAAGGCTAACTATTAACTCACTTTGATGGTTAAGTCTTTCGTTTATCTTATTATTATTATTGGCTTCCATGGTTTCACTAATTTGGTTCAGAGCAGAGGAAGGTAAAGAGCTTTTGGGCGAATTAAAGGCTGAGCTATTTTGTTTGAGTCGCGAAGAGGAACGTTTAGGAGGGTAAGATGTAGAGGACATGAGTATGTAGGTATTTAAGTTATGTATTAGCTGATTTTTTTTTTTTTTTCTTTTATTTAAGTTGTGGTTGTGTGAAAGGGGAAATCAATGCACCTATGTTGGACGCACAAAGAAAACTAATTTCACTTTTAATTTGTTTAATTTAAAACAAACACCACAGCATGAAATGATTTTAAACTCATTAAAATAAGTTTATGAGTGATTGTAAGACTAATTTAACTTTCATCGAGGCTTCGATCACAATAAATTTAACAATATTACCAGAGGCAGAAAAAACACGTCTATTCTATAGCTCTCATACTCTATGTTTTAGTACTTGCTACAAACATGATTACATTAAATATTAACAGAAATCATCGATCTACATATATTTGTTCACTTTAATCAGCCAAACAGTAAAATATCAAAATCTCAAATTGCCCTGATAAGCACTTGCAATTTTCGATGACGCGCTTGCCATGGGTCGCGCGGCGGATAAAACAATCTCAACTCTGTATGCGTACATAAGGTTCTTTTTAGTCTACCTACCTTCCCTTTGTAGCGGACTAGCAACGTAATTTACATTAGCTCAAATATTTTTGGGTATAAGAAAATCCCACAAAAAACAGTTTCACTGTAAAAATCTGCTCCAAGTACCCGCTGAGCCATTATTACTAAGAATCAAAAATCTAGTTTTTACAAAAACTAATGAAATCTTTTAAAAAAAAAATAACCAAGTACTTGAAAAATAATTGGTGTAGGTACTTGGAATGCATTTTATCACTACATGTATAAATTAGATTTGATTTAAACAATGCACGTCAAGTAAAACTTATTTTTTTTATTTTCTTGACTATTTTTTTTAAGAACTTGGTTGTTTTTTTTCTTTTAGATTTCATTATTTAAATTCAAGTTTCCATTAACTTCAACAAAAATATTATTGTTATTTTTTGTTTTTTAATAATTAAGTTATTTATAGTTACGTTTCTTTTCAAAAAATAGTCATCAAAATATTGACTTGATTAAAAAACTGAGTGTCAATAAAGTAAAAAATTTATTTCATGAGAAATTCGTTCAGCGGCAGCAAACAGCGCACTTAGACTAAATCAGTGTAATGTCAGGAAAACCAGCCATGCACAGATTTGATCACGATACGCAGACAACAATATCTGCACGGATTACATACATACATAACTCCATACCTGGACTTTAAAAGATCCTGTTGAAAATCGTAGTACGCAAATAAATAATTAAACAAGTAAAATGCAAAAGATTTAAGCTGTATGACAATGTTCTCTTTTATGGAACGGTTTATTATAAAAGATGTTAAGTGTGTGTTCTTTTCTAACTAACTAGACTGACTATTGACATTTTACATTAACTGTATGAGTGTGTGATAAAATCTGGAATGGTGTTACCACATGCTATTTTGTATTTGACAATGTATTTTTCTCAACACTTCCACTAGTTGTCACAAAACAAAATTTACTTTAAACATTTCATTCAAAAGTTAAATCCATCATTTTACACAAGTATTTGTGACGGTTCTTATTCAAAGCTTTAGTGAGTATGTCCGCAATTTGGTTTTCTGTACCAATATACATCAAGTCGAAATATCCGTCTTCATAAACTTTTCTGATGTAGTGGAATCGAACATCGATGTGTTTGGTGCGTTTGTGTAATACAGGATTCTTTGTCATGTTGATGGCGCTTTGATTATACACGTAGAATTTGGCTTTCAAATTCCTTCCCATCGACAGTTCAGAAATGATCCCATTTAGCCAAATTAGCTCTTTGACCGCTTGAGCTGCAGATACATACTCCGATTCTGCCGTAGACATTGATACCGACCGTTGCCTTTCTGATGCCCAACTAATGACACCCGAACCAATACTGAAAACGTAGCCGCTTGTTGACTTTCTTGTTTCCGTGCAACCAGCATAGTCAGCATCACTGTAACCAACAAAATTAAATTCATTATTACTTTTATAAAGGATACCTGTGCTTTGAGTCCCCTTTATGTACTTCATAACGCGTTTTACCGCATTAACATGTGCCTCGCTCGGTCGATCCAAGTAACGACTTACGACACCGACAGCGAAAGTAATGTCTGGTCTTGTTCCATTCGATAAATAAATCAAACTTCTAACGGCTTCTCGATATGGAAATGCTTCGTAATGCTCGTCGTTAACGAAGTCACCAAGGTTTTGATTGCAGTCCATTGGCGCTCCCACGGTTTTGCAATCAATCATGTTGAAACGATTTAACACTTTCTTTGCATATGCTTCTTGTCGAATGCAGATTGAACCATCGGCTAATTTTTCAATTTCAAGTCCCAGAAAACACCCGGCTCCGAGCACTTTCACTTCAAAATGTTCTTGCAAATATGTAATTATTGCATCAATTTCCCTTGCACTGTTTGTCGCTATCAAACCATCATCAACATAAATGGCGATTATTGTCATTGTTTCTTTGCTTTGACGAACAAACACGCACGGATCTTATTCACTTTGTTTGAAATCAAATTCACGAATGAACGATGTGAATTTTTGATTCCAACATCGCGAAGCTTGTTTTAGTCCGTACAAACTTTTCTTTAATTTGCACACCCGTTCACTATTGTCTTCGTAGCTCATCGGCTGTTTCATGTAAACGTTTTCTTTCAGTTCACCGTACAAGAACGCGGTCTTAACGTCAAACTGTTTTAACTGCATTTTATTTATGATAAAATTAAACGGATCGACGTATACCTTGCCACTGGACTAAATGTTTCTTCATAGTCCACGCCGTACTGTTGAGTAAAGCCACGAACCACTAAACGCGCTTTAAATCGTTCAATTGCTCCATTTGGTTTTTCTTTCACCTTAAACACCCAACGATTGTCAATTATCTTTTGATTTTTCGGCGGTTCAACCAAATCCCAAGTATGGTTTTGCATCAGCGAATTATATTCATCATCCATTGCGTTCTTCCAATGTTTCTTTTGCTCTGAATTAATCGCTTCTTCAAATGTCTTTGGTTCACACATTGTCACCGACAATGCTGATTCTATTAAACGATCCGGTGCATTGATTTTTGATCGTAAATCGTACCGATCGTTGTGTCGCTTTTCATGTGTATTATTTATGTCATCGTCTTCTTGTTCAGACACATTTGCATTTGTTTGCTCGGACAGACTTTCATTTGTCTTCTCGTACACGCTTTCATTTAATGGTTCGGACACTGCATCAATATTTTCGTTGTCACTCTCTGTTCGAATCACAACATTGTCCACTTCCTTTTCGTTGAATCGAACATTGCAGCTCATGAAAACTTTTTTACTTTGTGGATCATAAAAACGGAAATTCTTGGTTGTGGGCTCGAATCCAACCAGGAAAACTTTCTTTGCTTTTGGATCCCACTTCTTACGACCAGTTTTCTTTGGAATTTGCACGAAACATTCCAAAAATTTTGATGTGACCCAAATGCGGCTTTCGATTAAACCATTTTTCGTATGGTGTGCTTCCAATACAATTGCTGTTTGTTGTACGATTGAGCAAATACACTGCAGTACGAACTGCTTCTGACCATAGTGATTTTGGCAAACCACTTGCAATGAGCATCGTTCTCGCACATTCTTGAACAGTACGATTTTCACGTTCTATGCGTCCATTTTGCTCTGGGGTATGAGGTGTGATGCCCTCAAGCTGTATACCCTCTCCTCTGAATAGTCCCCCTAACACATTCCGATCGAAAAATTCTTTTCCATTGTCGAATCGGAAAAATTTGATTTGTGCACCATTCATGTTTTTGACTAATGGAACCAACGATTTTAGGTTACCATATGCCTCGTCCTTTGTCTTTAATAAAAACACGAATCGAAAGGTAGTTGCTTCATCTTTTACTACCATAAAATAACGAACATCATTAATAATGCATGTATTCTCCTCGTGTTGATACTCGTTTAACGGATTCTTTGTGCGAAGCTCTTGTCATTTTACCGTATTGACAGTCTTCACAGAAGAATTTTTCGCTGTTAGTCAAATCGATGCCGGTGGCCAAACCTTCTTTGCACATTTTCTTAATCGAATCTACGTTCACATGTCCTAAACGACGATGCCAGTGTTGTAATGAAACGGCAGCCACGTTTGCGTATTCGTTTATGCGTAAACGAAAATCCATTTTAAGCTTATTTGTTTCATCACGTCTTCCAACTGCGACTAAATCGTTCGATGAATTAAGAAATTTGCAGCCATTTTTATCGAGAATCACGGTATAGCCCTTATCCGTTAACATGCCGGTTGAAAATAAGTTTTCGGTGAGATCAGGAACAAACAATACATTTTCTAGGTGAACAGGCTTCCACTGTCTGTTTACTCTCACGTCAATGAGAATCGCTCCAATTCCTTCGACTTTTAACAAACGGCCGTTGGCAATTTCTACTGTAATGCCAGTGCATTTTCGTAGCTCTGAAAACCACTCTCGATGATATGTCGTGTGCTTTGTTGCTGCTGAATCTGAATACCAACTATCCGAATCCTTCGATTCGGTTGTGTGCTCAACGGTACACAATGCTGCTTCTTTGCTTAAGCCATTTGAATTCATTAGCCAACAATTACCTTCTTTATCGTCCAATTCGCTTGTGTAGACGACGGTAGCTGACCATGCCATTTCACCTTTTTCTTTGCTGCCTTTGCTTTTATCGCCTTTGCTTGACGATTCTTGGTATTTTGGACAGATTTTGTCATTTGCCCAATGGCCTTTTTGACCACATGCATTGCATTTCGATTTCTTCTTAAGTTCGTCGATTTTTGACTTTGAATTTTTACCTTTAAAATTCTTTGACTTTGCTTTTGCTGAGAATGCTGCATTCGAAGTGGTGGCTTCTTCACCATCTAGTCGGCTTAAGTTTTCTTCTTCTAATTGCAATGACGCCATCAACGCATTGAGCGTACGATTTTCTGTCGTATTGTACCACACTGTCTTGTAGTTATTGAATTTTGCTGTTAATCCAGTTACAATGCGTGCCATTTTTAATTTATTCGATAATTTTTCTTATTGCTGTTCGAGTTCAGATGCCAATTGATTCACTCGTCCCACATAAACTGCAGCTGATTCATCATCGCGCATTTTTGCTGCAAAATATTCTTCGTACAATGTCATTGCACGAATTTCGGAGTTCTTTTCATAAATGCTGCTTAGCTTATCCATCATTTCCTTTGATGTTTTGCATGTTAAAACGATATTTCCGTGCTCAATATCTAACGACTGGATAATTGCATTCATGGCTTTCCCTTCATTTTGCTCAAATGTGTCTTTTTCTTTTTGAGGTGCGGATCCGATTGGCACTTTTCCTTCAATATTACTGGTCAATGCACGTGCTTTCATGTATGCAGTAGTTTGAAATTTCCATAAACGATAATTCGCAGAACCTTTCGAAATGTGAGCACTAAAATTGTTCTCGTTTATTCCGTCGCCAAACGAAGCCATGATGAAAAACTTTAGTTAATAACGCACTAAAAAAGAGAAGAAAGCAATTAAATGTTTTTTTTTTGTTCTTGGAATTCTTTGCGACGATCGAATGCTGTGTGCTCGCGTTGTTAACTGTACAAAAGGCGATGACTGATGAGAAAACACCTGACTATTTTTTTTTCTTTACGCTATGGCAAGACGGCTTTGAAAAAAATTGTGCACTGAACTTTTACACGAGTCGGCGTCGCGGCTTTTTGTTTATGCACTTGCACATTTACTTTAATTTTAATTGCTAATTATTTGAAGCTATCTGGGCCCATAACCTGTTGAAAATCGTAGTACGCAAATAAATAATTAAACAAGTAAAATGCTAAAGATTTAAGCTGTATGACAATGTTCTATTTTATGGAACGGTTTATTATAAAAGATGTTAACTGTGTGTTCTTTTCTAACTAACTAGACTGACTATTGACATTTTACATTAACTGTATGAGTGTGTGATAAAATCTGGAATGGTGTTACCACATGCTATTTTGTATTTGACAATGTATTTTTCTCAACAGATCCTTCTCAACCAGCTTCGCCAATAGACAGGATTGGGAGAATGAAACACCTCACTCGAACGAGACGTCTATATCAATTTATACCGACGTCTCAAAAAAGGAAGTTGGAAAAGGTGCAGGTTTCTTTTCAAAAAGATTATACCTAGCCAGTTCATTCAGACTTCCAAATCACAGCAGCGTCCTCCAAGCCGAGATCTTGGCAGTTACAAATGCTGCAAAACAGGTGTCCATGATGGAGCTATCACATACTGATATCACTTTTTTCATTGATAGCCAAGCAGCAATTAAAGCGATTTCTGCCATTCTTGTCAAATCAAAGTTTGTTTCTTGTTGTCGCGAAGACCTAAGGGTTCTTGGCACACAGCATAGCGTTAGACTCTGCTGCGGGTTCCTGGTCACAGTGGTATTTTTTTTTTTTTTTTTTTGTTGGAGGTTTTTAAAATACCAGCTGGAGCACTCAGACCTAAATACCGGTCCATTGTACTACCAGATAGCAACCTTCTATTTGTTATAGCTTTCCAGATGTTCGGAGAAAAGCCAAAAGACGCTGCCATGGTAAGGAGCCTAAGTTACCAGCTCTCACCATGTCTGCGCCGAGTATCTGTAACCTCATGCGAGAAAAAGCAGGACATTCACAGAGGAAGTGCTCTGCGGTGTCCTCATCTTCTCCACAAGATTCACAGAGTGTGGTATCACTTAAGCCTAACACGTTTAAATGCTTGGCAAAAGAGAAGTGCCCGCTGGCAACGCCAATAAGCTTCCTACAGTCTTTTCTGCTACGAGCTAGCAAAAATGTTGCAGTCTTCTTACTAACGTTGGGGAGCATACGCTTGGTTTGTCTGCATCCAATGGAGGCATGCCATCTACGGTTGTGCTCTTCACAGATCCAATCGTTGATTGAAGCCCTCACTGAGGACGCTGGCAGACCTAGCGACGGTTCAGGTCCTGAGAAAGCTGTCTGAGATCCCTGCCTAGCGAGTTCATCGGCGATCTCATTTCCAGTTATGCCGTGATGGCCTGGAACCCAAATGAGACTCAATGAATTTAATCTTCCGATCGCATTCAGAGAGCTCTTGCATTCCTGGATCACTTTCGAAGTGGTTAGAGGGTTGAGAAGGGCCTTAAGCACAGCCTGGCTATCGCTGCAAACAAAGATACTTCTCCCCGTCCATCCATTGTTCGTTACGTGGCTCAAGGCCATTAGGATAGCATAAGCCTCCGCTTGGAAAACGGATGCGTATGATCCTAAAGATGAGTGCAGTCGTATGTCGTCGTTCTCAACAAAGGCACCAGCACCAGAACCCTCGTCGGTTTTGGAGCCATCTGTGAAGATACGATAACAATTCTTTCCAGGCTCAGATTCTGGAGCGAACCAGTCCTGAACCGAAGGAAAGCTGACTGAGTAGTTTTGACGCAGTTTGGGCCTTGGGATCATCGTGTCAGACGGCATATCCATTAGACGTGGGTCATAAGATATGCTGCTTGCGAGTTTCTCAAAGCTCCAGTGCGAATTGTGCCAGAGACCACATCGTTTTAAACGAGAAATGGTCTTGAGAGTACACCCCATGATGAAGGTATCAAGGGGAGGAAGGTTCAACAGTGCGTCGAGAGCAGCACCCGGTGTGCTGGGGAAGGCCCCCGTAACACCCAGACAAATTGTTCTTTGAAGTTTGGCAAACGAGGCAATAACGTATTTACGCGAGAGCTTATTCCACCAAACAACTGACGCATAGGAGATGATTGGTCTTATCATAGCCGTATAGATCCAAAGGACCCTTTTCGGTGAAAGACCCCATGTCTTGCCAAAAGCTCCTTTACATTGCCAGAAAACTGACAGTGCTTTAGTAGTTTTAGACTCGACATGTTTCGACCAAAGAAGTTTGTTATCCAGGATTACTCCAAGATGCTTTACTTCATTTGAAAAGGGGATGATGACGCCTTTAAGCGTAAGATGGGTCAGACCAGTCAATTTTCTACGTCTCGTGAAGAGGACAACCTCGGTTTTAAGAGGATTGATGGAGAGACCGTTTCTAACACACCAGGTGTCAATCATACAAAGCGCAGCCTGTGCTCGGGAGCAGACAGCTTGGAGGCTGGAGCCAACCGAGAGCACGGCGACGTCGTCCGCATATGCTCACAGTGGTATACCGGGAAACGAAAAAGCGGAAGAACTAGCGAGAAAAGGATCAGCACTTGACCCTTCTCTCATTGATCAATCAATTAGGATTCCACCCTGTGAAATTAAACAGATCATTGGTAACAAAATAATGCGAAAATGCAATGAAAGATGGGAATGCCTAGATTCCTGTGTTACTTCCACGAAACTATGGCCGAAATACGATAAGAACGGATCTGAAAAGCTATACTATCACTGAATGCCTTCATTACGATTGCTTATCAGTATCATAACTGGACACAACCTACTAGGTTGCCACAAAAAGAAAATGGGTCTTTGCACCGATGACCTGTGCAGAGGATGCAATGACGAAGATGAACATGAGGCTACCACTCACTTCCTTTGTCAATGACCAGCAATCTTCCACACCAGGAAAAATGTCTTGGCAATTACTTTTTCAATGATCTAGATCTAGAAGAATTATCACTCCAAGAAATAGCCTGCTGAATTTCATTAAGGCCAGAAAATGGTTTAAAACTGACCAAACATAAACTCAACAAAAAGCACGACAAATGCTGATGCAAAAACGAACAAGGGCTGCTTACGATCAGTATAACGAGATCTACAAGGAGAAAAGAAGGGAAGAACACCGACTTCTCAAAAAGAAAAAGCAGCAACATGAGAAGCGCTCGTTTGAGGAAATAGAGAGGTGTCATAACAGGAACGAGATTCGGAAGTCTTACCAAAAGGTAAAAAGATCCTGCCAGGGTGGCAAACCCCAAACTCAAGCCTGTAAAGACCAGCAGGGAAACATAGTTATAGAGTCACAGTCGCTACTGAGGATCTGGAAAGATCATTTCTGCAGACTGCTTAACGGCGATGAGGACACAAATTCCGCTGTCAGGCAGATTGCCCCATTCAGCTTGGACGATGATCAAGAACGCCGTCCTCCCGACCTAGAGGAAGTTAAGCTTGCCATATGCAAACTTAAATCAAATAAGACTGAAGGTGCAGACGGCCTTGATGCCGAACTCTTCAAGGCAGCTGGAGACCAGTTGGAAAGGAGCATGCACCAGCTGATCTGCATGATATGGTCGGAAGAAAACATGCCCGATGAATGGAACCTCAGTATCGCATCATGCCCGATCCTAAAGAAGAGAGACCCTCAGAATTGCGAAAGTTACAGAGGAATAAGCCTCCTTAGCGTCGCTTATAAGATCTTGTCTGCTGTAATATGTGAACGTCTGAAACCCCACGTTAACAACTTGATAGGTCCTTATCAATGTGTTTTTAGACCAGAGAAGTCCACAATAGACCAAATTTTCACATTACGGCAGATCTTGGAAAAAACCCGAGAGTATAATATCGATATACACCATCTTTTTATCGATTTCAAGGCCGCGTATGACATTATTTACAGAGAGGAGCTGTACAGAGCCATGTCTAGTTTCGGCATCCCTTCAAAACTTGTACGACTATGCAGGATGACTTTGGAGAATTCACGCTGCTCCGTCAAGGTCGGTAAAGAACTCACCGAGACCTTTGATGTCGAAAAAGGTTTTAGGCAAGGCAACAAACTGTCATGCGATTTCTTCAACATCATACTTGAACAGATTGTAAGAAACTCAAACGTCAACACCAGAGGAACAATCTTTCAAAAGTCTGTACAATTACTCGCCTACGCAGACGATATTGACGTAATGGGAAGAAAAAAGCGTGATGTCATAGGTGCTTTTGCGAGTATTGAAACAGAAGCGGCAAAAATGGGTTTAATGGTTAATGAGGGCAAAACGAAGTATATGCTGTCATCAAACAGGGACACAGAACATCGACGAATTGGACAATTCGTCACAATAGACAGACATAACTTCGAGGTAGCACAGGACTTCGTCTACCTAGGATCCGCTGTAGACACGGAAAACAACATCAGTGCGGAGATCAAATGGAAAATAACTCTTGCCAACCGCTGCTTTTTTGAGTTAAGAAGGCAATTGAGAAACAAAGTCCTCTCTAGAAAAACCAAGTTGATCATCATTCTCCGAATGATCTTTGGTCCCGTATGCAAAAACAATGTGTGGAGAAGAAGATACAACAACGAGCTGTATGAGCTGTACCGCGACATGGGCATTGCCAGAAGAGTACGCATCGCGAGGCTAAGATGGTTGGGCCATGTAGAGCGGATGGAACCAAACGCTCCGGCTCGTCGGGTGTTAGAAAGCACATTGCAGGGAAATCGCGGAAGGGGAAGACCTCTTCTTACGTGGCGCAATCAAGTGGATGAAGACCTCAACCCAGCGTTAGAACCTTGCTCCAATCGGAGTAAATCTACTCCAGTTTTGAGGAAAAAATATATAAATTTACTCCACCACTCCGATTTTTTGAGATCTACTCCTTTTTTCACTCTGAAGAATTTTAAAATTTTTTAGTCGAATCTCATGAAAGTAAATTACAATCCTATGTTATTCAACAACACTGACACTGAAGCTGAACTGAATCTAAAGTTTTATACTGTTCTGAATGATCCCATTTATTTTTTCTTCGTTTCTCGTTCATTTCGTTCTCATTGCCAATGTATAATTGTGCTAATAAGTTTAAAGAGGTTAAGTCGAGATAAGTGAAAATCGTGTTTTCAATATCATATATTTTCCATTTTGTTTACCTTTCATTTTGTCTGGGTTCCGCTACTATACGACAAAAAAATAGCCCTTAAATTAAAAAAAATCAGACCAACTCATGTTTATATAGACAAAAAATGCATTCGCACAACAGCTTACGTCTATCTTGAGCACAAATTGATCAAAACAATAAGAAAATATATTTTTTTTAACGGCTCAAGTCATGATATAAGCGCTTATTACAAGTTGAAATCAGAAGAAATGATAGCTTATGTAGACATAGGTTGTTTTGAACGTAAGGAAATCGGATCATTGATAACTTATGTCGGCCTAAGCCTAAAGTTAAGTTCAAAAACCATTTTTTTAGTTGTGTGGTTATTTTTTAACAACGAAAAAATATGTAATTTAAGGGTATTACAAGCATGTGTCCTGAAATAATCGTAAGTCTGGTACCAACAGTTTTAAGGCAATCACTAAAAATGTCTTAAGAAACCAGTTCACAAAACTTCATCTGGTCATACTGAAAAATGGTAAGAATTGACTTAAGCTCTTTTAACTTATTTGCACAGATATATTCAGAATAGTTTACTCGATTTCCCATTTAACAATCTTTGTAAACAAATATTTACATACTTTAGTTCAAATAAATCTTTTGTGAAGTACAGTTATTGAAAACCTGAGTTTTTCTTTAGTTTTCAAATCTACTCCGGAAATTTTTGATTTACTCCACTTTTTTTACAAATCTGCTTCGAAATTCTACTAATGAGGTTCTAACCCTGCCTCAACCGACTTGGAGTGCGAAACTGGAGAGAGCTCGCCCGAGATCGAAATCGTTATAGAAGGATGTTGGTTGAGGCCCAGGTTCACCCCGAACTGTAATGCCCACCTAAGTAAGTAAGTAAACATAAACTCATAGGTTTCTATGGACGTTACAATTTTCCAGGGTATCACAATGGATCTACATTGATCTAAGTGTGACGGTAATAAGATCAACCGTCAGCCCATTCTACCTAACCCTTAATTGAGTAAGGCTTTCGTTTAACTACTAATCGGGTGCCATTACATAATCTTGGATGATTTAGATTTCTTAACAATATAATTGGAATACCTACTTTTAATTGTAAATAGTAAGGCGGAATACTTGGTAGATCCAATGAACTTAAAAACTCGATTGGATAGTTCACAGCTTCATCCGGATTCATGGCAGTATCAATAGATTTATACCCGGTATTTTGTTCATAACTTCCATATTGATACTTATAACATCTCTATGCGTACATGCCAACATTCATCTTAGGCTTAACCAATCTTAATTTTGGTAATTAGTTACATTCGATTCTGATAACGAACAAAAATTATTTGGCAATCTTATTTGACCATCAATATCAAGAGGTAATTCTCCATTTCGAATTTTCAATAATTGCTTGAAAAATTCTGCAGCTGTTCAATCATTCTGCAATAACACTCTTACATTTGAGAGAAAGCGTTTTCACATATTTAAGACTAGCTGTGGCCGCGACTTCGTCCGCGTGGAATAGTAACTTTCGGCAGCATTTTAAATTTTTTAGGCTACTTATTTTGCAAATAAGACACATTCATGCGTTTTAGTAAACTATTTTTATATTATTTTATTTCAGTACATTTTTGCACACGACGTTCTTACTTTTTCCTTCTTTTGTCAAATAAAAAGGTTTTGCGAGTTTGATACACTCTTTTAAACTAAAATGACAAATCAAAAAAATGGGAATCAAAGAAATACGGGGAATCAATAGTTTTCTAATTACGCTGTTCCAGTCATTATTAAAACTTTTATAATGCCACATCCCAGATGAGTAATTTGTAGCTGTGTGCAATTCTAGAATACTCATTATTGGCACTGGAACACCAACTTGCAGCCACTGCTGATAATTGAGGAAATTGGAAGGATGAATTGAGAAATTCTAAAGGGTATAATGTGACCTGCTCAGTGTCCATAATATTGTCTATTGATAGACATTCGACAATATCCCCCAATACGTCAAAACATAATTTATAAGTTTATATGGTTAACTATCTCATTAGTCGGATTAGCCGAAATCGACTTTTCACACAGTCATTACCTATTGCCAATATTTATTTGAAGATCAAGATAGAAATTTCTTCTCAGGCCAACTGGGTAATCGACAATTTGACAGAAATCACCTCACGGTGAAAGGACTTTTGAAATAGGTCCAGTATCTTCAAGGTTCCCGTTTACGTTGCCGTTCCCATAGGAATGTTGGGAAAACAAATACAGCCTATGTCAAGACTATCCCTGCACCAAAATTCATACAAATAGGTTCAATAGTATGGGAGGTTGATGGTAACAAAGTAAAACAGACAGACGGAGTTGACTTCGGATCTATAATATTAGTAAGTACTTCCGTTCGCATGAGAATATGGGGATAAATCGAAGTTAATGTTACTTTGAGATTGTGTAGCATTCTAAAGGGGAAATAATTCTTGAAATCAGTTCTGTAGGTTCCCGTTTACGTTTGCATTCTTGTGGGAATACAGGGATAACATATACTTATAGCATATGTCCATCTTCAGGCTCAAGACTATGACTCTGTACCAAAATTCATTTAATAGTTTGGGCGGTTTTTGATAACAAATAAAATTAGACCGACAGATTTCATTTCAGACTTATGATATTAGTAAAGACTCCCATTCCAGTGGAAATATGGTGACCGTTCCCGTAGGAATATGGGAATGACTTACAGTTGATGTTACTCAGGGATAGTGTAGCATTCTAACGGTGGAAGAATTTTTGAAATCGGTGCTGTAGCTTCAAAGTTCCCGTGTACGTTCCCATTCCCGTGGGAATATAGGGATAAAATATATAGCCTATGTCCTTCCTCAGGTTCTGGACTACCTTTGTACAAAATTTCATTTAAATCTATTCATTAGTTTGAGCGGTAGATGGTTACATAGAAAGGCGAACAGACAGAGCTACTTTTGCATTTATAATATTAGTGAAGACCGGTTCCCGTTGGAATATTCGAATGAAATGTAACCTATGTCCTTCTTCAGGTTCCAGATTATCTCTGTATAAAATTTCAATTAAATCGGTTCTGTAGCTTGGGCGAGAGATGGTAACATAGAAAGGCGAACAGACAGAGCTTCTTTCGCACTTATTATGTTAGTAAGGACTCCCGTTCCCGTAGGAATATGGGGATGAATTAATGTTTATGTTACTCGGGAAAAGCGTAGCATTCTAACGGTGGAAGAATTTTTGAAATCGGTGCTGTAGCTTTTAAGTTCCCGTATACGTTCCCGTTCCCGTGGGAGTTTAGGGATAAAATATATAGCCTATGTCCTTCCTCAGGTTCTAGACTATTTTTGTACAAAATTTCATTTAAATCTGTTCATTAGTTTGGGCGGGAGATGGTAACATAGAAAGGCGAACAGACAGAGCTTCTTTCGCACTTATTATGTTAGTAAGGACTCCCGTTCCCGTAGGAATATGGGGATGAATTAATGTTTATGTTACTCGGGGATAGCATAGCATTCTTACGGTGGAAGAATTTTTGAAATCGGTGCTGTTGCTTTTAAGTTCCCGTATACGTTCCCGTTCCCGTGGGAATTTAGGGATAAAATATATAGCCTATGTCCTTCCTCATGTTCTAGACTATCACTGTACAAAATTTTATATCAACCAGTTTAGTAGTTTGGGCGGGAGATGGTAACATAGAATGTCGGACAGACAGAGTGACTTTCACATTTATAATATTAGTAAGGATTTCAATCTAGCACTTTATTCGTCAGCAGCAGTAGATCGAGGAATAGCCGGAAGTGTTTGCCGGAAGTCACCAGCAAATAACACCAATGAACCACCGAAAAGACCTCTCAAACCTTGTAATGTACGATACGATTGAATGCTTCTAAAGATTTCTTGTGTGGCATGGTGGATTCGTCCCAAATAATTATTTTACACTGCTGCAATACTTTTGCCATTCCTGATCTTTTTGAAATGTTACATGTTGGCGCTTCCATTCATTATACACTGGTCTACAAAATTGAACTTTTTGGTTGTTGCCAAAAGCAAGCTATATTATTTTAAAGGTTTTTGCTTCGTTGAATCTAAATATGAGCTCAGAATTTACCTAACAGTTCGCGTTTCTGAGATATTAGGCGTTCAAAATCGAAAAAATCCAGTTTTTGCTGTCTTTGAGCCTCTGTTTTAACACGAAAAATATTGTAATGAACACCCAACATTTATACCAATTTCCTAATCGAAAACGTTTAACCGAAAACACCACTGGCAACACTATAATGGAATGGTATAAATGACAGGCATTGCTTGTAAGTTGTAAGCCAGTGTGTGTGAGTGTAGAGATGCTTGACAGCAAATGTGGAAACCATGGAAAAGAAACTGGAACGCTCTAGATGAGTGTTGTTCTATATAAATAGGCCGCTGACGCAACGAGCAGTCAGTTTTGATCATAGAGTGATAAAGTTAAGAGTGAATTGTTATGAACAAGTGATAGTCCAAAAGTCGAGTTGAGATCGAATAAAGTATAGATACTGAATAAAAGTGGTAGAAATAAATAAAAGTGAAGTTTTATTTTGCGAACTAAGCGCACGTTACAATATGTTAGCCCCGAAAAACAAACCATTGCTTTCCGATGATTTCCAGTTATTCATCTACAATAAGCAAGACAGAATTAACAATATGATTCAACAAATCCTATTTTTGACGTAGGGAATTTAATTTTCGTTAAACAACACCTGGGATAAAAATAAAAAACTTTAAATTCGTTTTGTTATTTCTATTTTGATACACCTGCAAACACAAAAATTTTGATAGTTTTGGTGTTTTTTGCCCACTCAAGCTTTCACTTTCAATTGCATGTGCCCTTTTTCGACATAAAAGAAAGTTGAAGAAAATGTACCACTGCATTTACTTTTTTCTGTGGCCAACTAAATAAAAAAACACGAAAAATGACACAATTTTGAAACCAAGTGTCAAAACCTGATTTATGTTCTAGATATTCAATGCGTTACATTGTGCTAAGAAAAGTTTCGTTTGTTTGGTTTTTGGTGACTTGTGAAATATTATATTTCAGCACAAAATTAAACTCACGGACAAATACGAATTCTACTTATGTAAAGTACTATTTAAAAAGAAACTGCTTCTAAAATTAAAAATGCACTGCGAAATAAATAAAAACCGTGTAATAAAAAAAGAATGCGCTCTAAAGAGTTTACTTATTTGATATCTGAAAACCTTTTTTAACAATGGACAGCAAAAAAAAAAAAAAAAAACCTTCAATGAGTGAAAGGAGGCCATAATTTTTAATAGTAACCCTTTTGGACCATCGATCGCAAATGTCAGAAGGAAACGCAATAGGTTTTCTCAGCAAACACCATTTATCTTCGATCACTAGATAGGTACATGAACTGATTTTTTTTCTGAATGGTATGTGTATTGTTTTTTTGTGCTGCTCATTAGCTCGGTTGACAAGATTCTCTTTTTTGTGTGACACTGACTTCTTTTATTATGTTTGATTTTTTTATGATTTTACTATGATTTTATCTTTAATCTGTTTCTCCTAGAAATACAAAATCACCATGTTTGGCAAAGTATAGAATTTTGTTTGCTTCTATTTTGAAGGTGCTTGTTTGATAGCCGCAAAATGTAGTATGGAATACATCTAGGAGGAGCTATATTAAAATACATAGAAAGCTCACAATGAGCATCTAGGCTGTTTGTATTGTAATTTTACATGGGAAAATAGTTGAAACTTAATTATTTTTTTTAACTAACTTCCTTTATTTGAAAAAAAATTTTATTATTGTTATTAAATTAAGAAAATCGGTCAATTGGTTTGGCTGGTTAGCGAACGTACACAAAACCAAACTTTAATTTATATATAAGAAGATATTTATTTTACTCATCATATGGTTTCCAAATACTCTATTTGAATTCCTTATTTTATTTTTCATTACGATATTGGTCCGTCATGTTTTTTTATCCCAAATCATGTTTTAAAACTATGATTTTTTAAATTTCTCAATCGCAGCACTATGAGAATGTATTTGGTTTTGATGGTATCAAATTACACTGAAGAGCGCTCATTTTCAAAAGTGAAAATTATAAAAAAGGCTTCGAACCACGATGGGACAAAACCGTCTATCAAAGCTTTTTCTCATGAGCATTGAAAGTGACTCGGGAACTGGATTTCAGCGAAATCATCAACGATTTTTCTGCGAAAAAAGCTCGGAAAGTTCGGTTCCTTAACTCTAAAATTTAATTTTAAACAATTCTTGTTTCCGATTATATTTATTTGTTCGTTAAATAATAAAATGATCTATACTTAGTTTCACAATAAATTATTTATTGGAAAACTAGATTGAAAAAAATTTTTCATTTTGTTAGGAATATAATTTGGGGGCAAGGGGCCTCTACTCCTTTGTTACCTCGAGGCCTCCACACTTTTAAATTCGGCCCTGGGCGCAGTAGAGGAAGGAAGACCGCGACTCAGGTGGCGCACGCAAGTAGGAGAGGACCTCAACCAACTTGGCGTGCAAAACTGGAGGCAGCTAGCTAGGGACCGAGCTGGCTGGAGAAGCATGTTGTTTGAGGCCCTAGTCCGACGCGGACTGTAGCGCCACCTTAAGTAAGTAAGTAAGTAAGTAATAAGAACAAACAAAATGTATTATGAGAATCTGTCTAAATTAGTACGTTTAAGGATACGGTACCTAGCTACAAGCGTCCATTGCCTGTCCTCAAAACCGAAAAGAAAACGGTTTTAGAATAGCTTAAATATAAGTAGGTACGTCGTATATTTGAAAGTGCACATGAGCGTTGTTGTTCAGTAATATAAACGTAAGATAAAAAACAAAACAAAAAAAAATTTAATATCGAAATTGGAAGTTATAAGCATAGAATATTGTGTAAGTTTTTTGAATACCTATCTCCAATACATTTTAATATACATTTTTTCAGAATAGGTATTTAGGTTTGGCACCGGCAATACAAAAAAAAAACATGACACGACGCGATATTTTTTGTGTGATGATGATAACAACATACGACAAAAACCGAAAGTGTACGGGTACCCACCTCAAGAATTTTATTTGGAAGCATTGCATATTCAAATCAATTTTTAAACACTGGTTACATCTTAATTTCTGTACATAGATTCTTTATAAGTTGTCTGTTTACTTGAAATTGACCAATCGTTTTGTTGTGGATTTTCATGAGTCATGTTGTTCTTTTTTTGTGAATAAAAGGTTCAGGGAGCATAGCTTGGCTTCATGATCACCAAAAACCTTTTAGCCGTGATTTGGTCGAAATGTAGCACTTTAAAACATATTTGATACCTATATCAATAAGTATTTAGGTACCTACAGAAATGTTATTTAAAATAGCAACATACAAGTTAAAGGCGGTTTTCAAAATATTGGAAAAATAATAAGTCTTCAAAATACTAACTTTTTTAATTGTTATCCAACATAAGACAGCACTTAACATGCACAACACCACGAACACATGCGTACTAACTTTATGCAATTAGTTTTACAAGCACTAATTTGATGGGTATGTAAGTTGTTGATGGCTGGTTTTGTTCTTTCCCCAGTTTCACACGACATTCACTTCATTTAGTCGTCGCGCCGTTGTCAATGTCAGAAGCGGTTGATTTGTTTGAATGCGTTTGAAAGTATAAATAACACCGAGGTTAAATCTCATTTAAATTTGAATTACAAAATAAATTTTTATGCGAGAACTTTAAAAATTGAACAAGAACTCAAATCGAAATAAGAAAATCAGGAAAAAATGCGCAATAGATGTAAAAAAAAAACTAAACCCAACGTTGGGTACCTATATGTAATTCTTAGTTCCTTACAATTTTAAAGCGATTCAATAACTAAAAGTATTATATACATTACGTATAGCGAGAAGCAAGCTGTAACCTTGTATTTTCCCCCGTCCCAAAACGCACACTACCATCAACCCCAAGTTTTGCGAGTTTTTTGTTGGTTTCTTTTTTGTGTTCTCATTTTTCCCATATTTTACCAAGTTTTTATTTTGTTTCTCCTGATGCAATTTTTTTGCACTTTTCTCTTTAATAGTAGTAGTAGATTACAGTTCTTAATATTATCTTCTTTGGTGTAAGGTTCACATGTTCTGAAATGTAAGTCTAGTTGCATGAGTATTATGCAATGTGTATGCATTTTGCACAGCTATTATTCTCTTTTTTCACTGAAAGGCTTTCCCCTCATATGAGCGCTCGAGTTCCAGTGGCATTATTATGCATTACTAACACCACGTAAAAGAAACTTTGCAAGAGATAAACTAAATAAAGAAAGGCTTTAAAATATAAAGTACAACTACATTCAGGCAATTGAGAGAAGCTTTCACGCACTTTAGTGAGTAAGAATCAGTTGTAGTTGTAGGCAAATGGCCCCAAATAAAAAAAAAACTAATAGCATTTTCGATTCACATTTTTACATTGTTGTGAATTTGTAATGCGTTTAATAGATACTTATATAAGGAAGATCATGGAACCAATTTATTGACATCAGTTCAAATAGGTACGTTATTGCGCATATTCATAAATCAATCCAAGATTATTAATTTTTAAGTAATAGAAACATGTTCAGACCCACAAAAGTATTCCTTCTAATTTTTATTCCAGAAGTAGGTACCTATCTACTTCTGTATTGTATGATCTAAAATTTTAAGTTTTGTTACCGTAGGAACTAGAGTTTAGTTTTCTTTTAAAGAACCTAGGTTGTTATCGAAGGTATATTAGTGGAGTACCGTAAGCCTTATACCTTTATAAAGTTAAAAAAAATATGCCACCGCTCTCCATTTTTTAATTATTTTTATAATTAATTGATAACTTTTAAAATTTTCTATTATTTATGTAGGATGTTTAAGATGCGGTTTTCGAAAGGCTTGGGACAGATAAGTTGGGTCAAGACAAGAAAAAAATTGTGTGGGAGGGGGGTCTACATCCCTGGTGTTCTTTTCTTATATAAAAAAAAAGTTAAATGCATTCCTTACTGATATCTTTTTGGCTGCATACTGATAACTGAATGCACGTTGCACGTAGATTAATTCGCGAGTATCCATTTGGAAAAAACCAAATTTAGTTTCAGCAACTCGATTGACCGGAATCAGCATTTGGGGCAAAAATCAGTATATACTATATAAGCAGTCCTTTGAGGCCAAAGTTCAAGTATTTAACAGTTCTTCTTTTTAAAATTCTAAAACTAATATAATTAAAAGATAACTCGAAAATATTAATAATTATTTATAATTTACATTAAAATGAAGATAGCACAAAATATTTGTTTTATCAATTTTTTATATGCTGTTTAGAATACATTTCACATTTCATTTCCGGGAATAAAGTTCAATCAACGGAAAATTTAAATTTTGTTTTCTTTAAAAAATTACCTTTGGTTTTTTTTTTAATTTCTCATAAACCAAGAGAAGTTCGTTTTTTTGCTTTTGAGCAAAGATTATTAAAAGCATTGATTATTGAAAGAAAAAATGGAACTTAATAACGTAAAATTTTGTAAAAAAAAAATTAGATTAAAAAAATATTTTTATTTTAAATTTCGATTTTGAGGCTTAATTTTTGAAGCACTGTTTATTAAGTGAACTCAATCTAAAATTTTATTAAAGAACAAAGCATAAGCTTTCTAAAATATTATAGTCTGTGGAAGTAAGTGGCTTAGCAAGTTTTTAATAAATTTTTAGAAAATTAAGTAAATTTTTTTTATAAAATTGCCCCTCATGCCTACACGGAGGAATGTAGACCCCAATTCCATACAATTTTTTTCTTGTCTTTACCCAACCTATCTATCCTGAGCCTTTGGCAACCCGTATCTAAAACACCTTATACAAAAATAAAATAAAATTCTAAAAGTTAATAAATCTATCTATCTATATATCAGTGGCGTGGCGTGGATATTTTCAAATGGTAAGTCGAGAAAAATGAATCACCTATACGAGCCATTCCATATGAAAACGGTCAATCCGAAATGTTGCTATACCTCCGATTTTGCTCAAACTTTGTGGAAATGTTCCTTTGCTATCGAAATACGAAATAGTCAAAAGATTTTTTTTTGTAATTTTCCTCTAACCTCCAGCCTTACTCAAAGAACCGAACATATTGATTTTATGGGCTTCAGACTTTGCACTCTTAAATTGTCTGTATTCAAGCGATTAGGACGTTTAAGGTGTCATTTTAAAGCTGATAAAGCATTCTTTTGAAATCAATCAAAAGGTTTAAGATATTTGAGTTGCTTTGGAAACCTGATCCTTTTGAAATCAACACATTTTATATACATTTTTGCCATTTTTGAAGTAGTCCTGTGCCTAAAATATCAATAGTAAGTCCCTAAAAATTTCCCTAATTAAACCTTACAATAAGTACAAAATAAAAAATCCAAAGTTGATCACAAAACAAATTTTTTTATGTGCTTTACATCCCTTTCAAACTTTGAGCTTTTGAAAAAAGCCAATCTTTGGGAACATTTTTGGGAATATTGACTACCAGATATCAAAATGACCAGATATCAAAATGACCGTTTACATAAAATATGGAATGGCTCCTACACAAATTAATAAAGAATAAATAGAAGGTACCTTAAATTCCAAACGTGGATTAATCGAAGCCAATTTTTCTATACTTTAAGTCATTTAGGTTAAAATTCACTTTAAACTTGCAAATAATTCAAAACAATGATCAGTATCAGTAGAACAAAAAAAAAAAAACAGTACAACAAAACCGAATTCGCCGTACATTACTCTAAGGCGAAAACTGTATTATTTTTTCCAAGCAGAAATTGCAGTAAGACGAAAATTATCGTCCTACTTTTTTCAATAAGAGAACGTGTATTGAAAAGGGAGGCACCGGGGTGGAAGCATATCGTAGGAAAGACAGGGATAAACACAGAATATGTTCTGCGCGGGGAATGCTTTGTGTTTTGTGTATGTTTTGTGTATTGTGTGTGTATCTCGCAAATTTAAAAGTGCTTGGAGAACATTGTGTGTATGGGCAAAGATAGGCTGTTGACTGCTTAGTTGTAGACTTATGTTGCTGGTTTTTTCTATGAACAATTGACAAATTTTAAAAGGTAAGACGATAGGAATCGTGTTATATGGACGCAACGCCACTGCTATATATGTATTATATGTATATTGTATATATATAAAAGAAAGTCGTGTTAGTTACACTATTTATAATTCAAGAACGGCTGAACGGATTTGTCTGAAAACTGGAGGAGAGGTAGCTTAGGACCAGGAGACGGACATAGGATACTTTTTATTCCTATATTCTGATGTGTCCGGCGAGTAAAACAAATGTCTTGTTATTTCATAACTAAATCCAACCTTTTATTGGCTTACAAACTAAATCACACTATAGCTATGTACTTAATATTACAATTTAATAATTTGGTGCAAGCTGCAAGACGAATCATCATCGACTGACTTCTGACAACTGTCCAGTTGCTTTTTATGTATAATGGGTATAAGAGACTGTGCGTGTGCAGACTGCAGAGAGTGAATATAGAGTGTATGCTAGGCTTTACATAAAGCTTGTAAATAATTGTATGTGTAGTGATCATGATGATTGAATTATAGGGTGACCACTACATACTCCCCTTTCAGCTGTAAGCGCTCCAAATACTAAAATACTATAGCTTAACTTACACGACAAAATTGATATGTAAGTCCTTGATGATGAGAAAGAAAAACTAAGCAAAGGTTACTTTCTTTTTTTCAGCCGAGTTTGATTCATTTGCGATCATATGCGCAGGTTTCAATCGGTCAATTGCAACTGATATGCTTTTATTATTCATGTCAATTATAAATTGCTTTCGAAGTTTCCGAACTACTTTATATGGTCCTTCATAAGGTGCCGTTAGACCAGGTCGAACTCTATCAACTCTTACAAATACATAGTCCGAAGTACTGAGAGATTTGGGTACATTTACATTTGACTGTTTAGACTTCCGAGTAGGTGTAGGAATCGCAGATTGCATAGACTGGCGGATGTGGTTCACAACATTTGATGGGTCTGAGTTTTCGGAGATTTTAGTGACAAAATACTCCCCAGGTATTTTCAGAGTCTGGCCGTATACTAGCTCTGCGGCTGAACAACCCAGATCCTCTTTGACAGCTGTTCGTATGCCGAGTAATACCAAAGGAAGCTCGTCACTCCAATGTTGAGTGTTCCCTCGAGCTACAATTGAAGCTTTTAATTGTCGGTGTAGTCTTTCCACCATTCCATTAGCTTGGGGGTGGTAAGCCGAAGTGCGGATTCTATGAGAACCTATCATGCTAGTTATTGATGAAAATAACTTGGACTCAAACTGTGTTCCTTGGTCGGTTGTGATTTCAGCTGGAACACCGAATCTGCAGACATACTGTTGCACAAACGCCTTGGCGACGGTGGCTGCGCAAATATCAGAAATGGCATATGCTTCTGGCCACCGAGTAAAGCGATCGACTATGGTAAGCACATATGAAAATCCATTGGATGGGGGTAGTGGACCCACAAGATCCATATGTATGTGTTCAAAACGACCAGTTGGCATTTTGAAAATATCATATTCTGTTTTTGTATGCCTATGTATCTTCGAACGTTGGCATGCTACACATGTCTTTGCCCATATGTTGCAGTCTTTATTCATGGAAGGCCAAAAATATCTTGATACCACTCTTTTACGCGTGGCGCGAATACCTTCATGTAACAAATTGTGTAACGAGTTAAAAATTAGTCTGCGAAGACATTGAGGAATAAATGGCCGGTTTGTTTCGGTGCTTGTTTCGCACCAAATTCGATCATTGGTGATGGGCACTTTGACAATTTCTAATTTGAACTTCGAGTTAGGTCTGGTGTTATCCGAAATCAATGATTTAAGCTCATCATCATTCTCTTGCAGCTTTGAAATTTGGTTGAAGTCAAAGTTGACTGAATTGATCTCCTCATACGGACGTGAAAGGAGATCAGCTACCACGTTATCTTTACCTCGAATGTGACGAATATCATTTGTAAATTGGGATATGTAGTCCATGTGTCGAGTTTGTCGTGGACTTCTCTCAATTTTGGATTTTAGGGCATTTGTCAAAGGCTTGTGATCTGTGAAGATCACAAATTCTCTACCTTCGACAAAACACCGAAAATGTTTAATTGCTAGGTAAACACCAAGCAGTTCACGATCAAACGCAGAGTACTTTTGCTCAGATGGCTTTAGTTTCTTTGAGAAGAAGGCAAGAGGCTGCCATTCGTTTTTGCTGTTCTGTTGCTGCAAAACAGCACCTACGGCTGTATTTGATGCATCCGTAGTGATACTCAGCGAACCGTTTTCTGTTGGATGGGTTAGCAGTGTAACTTCGGATAATAGCTGTTTTGTTTTCACGAAGGAAGCATCACATTCCGGAGGCCAATGAAAATGATTTTTGTTTTTCTTTATTTTCTGCAGATAAGCAACATGAGAATGAATGGGTGCCAACAATTCGGCGAGATTTGGAATAAATCGATTATAATAATTGACCATCCCAACGAACTGTTGGATTTGACGAATCGAAGTAGGAGGTGGCATGTTGATGATTGCCTCAACTTGTTCCTTAGATGGAGCGATTCCATACTCAGAAATATTATGAGCCAAAAAATTTAAAGTCGATGCTCCAAAAACACATTTTGAAGGATTAAGACTAAGGCCATAATCAGAGAGTCTTTGAAACAAAATTCTTAAGTGTTGCTTGTGCTCTTCGTCGTTCTTGCTACCAATGAGGAGATCATCTATGTATGCAAATACAAAATCGAGATCCTGCACTATTGAATTTATGAACCTTTGAAATGTTTGACTTGCATTACGGAGGCCGAACGGCATCCTTACGAACTCGAATAGACCGAATGGCGTTGTTATCGCTGTTTTATGTACATCTTCGGGAGCCACGGGTATCTGATGGTATGCTCTTACTAAATCAATGCATGAAAACACTTTACAGCCATTAAGGTTCAGCGAAAAATTGTGTATGTGACTAATGGGATGTCGATCAGGTTCAGTGACATTATTTAATCCTCTGTAATCACCACATGCTCTAAAATTATCGCTGTCTTTTTTGGCTACCATGTGAAGTGGTGAAGAAATAGGTGATGAAGAAGGTCTACAAATTCCTAGTTTAACCATGTTTTGAAATTCTAAAAGAGCCGCTTTATGTTGTATAACATTCAGTCGACGTGGTTTTGCACAAGGTAGACGACCTTTTGTGATAATATGGTGTTGAACTGTATGTTGGACTGGCTTATTAAAATCGGGAGGTGCAGTGAGTGAAGGAAACTGTTTTAAAATGTTTCCGTAAGCATTATTGATGGAAGGATTTTTCGGAGATGGAGTATCCACCAACGCTTCCATAGCGCTTATATGTAATTTGGTTACCGAATCGATAAGGCGGCGATTCTTTATGTCAACTAAAAGGCCAAATTTGTTAAGAAAGTCGACTCCTATCAATGGATGATTTACTCCCGCTATTGTGAATTCGTGAACGAATTGTCTTCGTAGTCCAAGATTAATTTGCATTAATTTTGTACCATACGTCTTTATGGAAGTCCCATTCGCTGCACAAAGATATAAAGAGGGGCTAGTTTCCTTAGCTTGAAAAAGTGTGTTTGGTAGCACCGATAAATCAGCACCAGTGTCAATCAGGAAAGTGAGGTTGTGATCGGGATCACGAATGAAAAGACGGCGTTGTAAGGAACAAACCGAGCTGTGTGCCGTAGAGACAGCTGGTTTATTTAGTTTTTTTCATTTTTGCTCATTTTGCTCGAAGCAGAACTTTTGTTGAAATTGCAAGGATGGGAACAATTCCGGGCATTAGATCCAAATTTTGAATGAAACCAGCAGATGTCTGATCTGGTACGTGATCTGTGCCTACTTTTTGAATTGTCTCTGTTTGAATTTCTTTGAGATCTAAAATTTTGCCTACTAAATCTACTCGTAAGTTGTTCCACCATGCATTTTAGTTCATTTATTTCAGACCGAAGTTGAGTTTGGTCTTCAGAAACCTTGGAAGTCGGTTTGATGTTGGAATTCAATTCCGAAATTCCACCTGCTACACATGAAGCTTCCCAAATTTTGTCCGCCAAAGAAGTTGCTTCAGCTTCTGTTTTGTTTTCTTGGGAAATGAGAGCTATATTTATTACTTGTGGTAGTCGACGAAGCCACAGTTTCCGAATTAAATCGTTGCTAATTATACTTGATGACGAACCTGCAAGCTGTTGTAAGGCTCTTAGAAACTCTGATGGTTTCCTGTCGCCCAGTTGCTCGCTAGATAGCAGTTTCTCTATTCGACGCTCTTCGCTAAGCGAATGCCGTTGTATGAGGGTTTCTTTAAACTGAGTGTAAATATTAGATTCAGGCGGAGATTGAATGAAATCAATAACTGACTCAAGAACATCTTGTGGCAATGAGCCAAGAACATAATTATATTTTGTCACATCTTTTTTAATTTTCGCGATTGAAAACTGCGCTTCCGCCTGTATAAACCAAACTGCTGGCGACTTTGGCCAAAACGGCTGTAGCTTGACCGAGACCGAATTGACAACGCTATTGTCTGTTTTAACATACCCTTGACTACTTTTCTGTTCACCTTTCCCATCTTCATTGTCTGTCTTTGCATTCCTATTACCTGAATTTGAAGGTTCTGTAGTTTTTCCTTCCCTACAATCATCAAAATCATCAACATCATCACTTGACATTTTTCACTATGTAAAAAAAATATTAATTCTCTTAAAAAGTAGATAACCGAAAACTGATTCTTCAATCAATTGAGAAGACAAAAAAAAAAAAAATATATATGACTACCTATGCTGCAAACCGCACATGCACACCACAAAATGATTACTTTTTCGTCTACTGATGATGATTCTTCCTGTATGTACCTGCACCGTGAAAGAGAAAAAAAAAAAAAAGTAAATGAAATAAAAATGAATCAATTTGAGAAAAGAAAATATAATACTGTTAATGGGAGAAAAGAAATTAAATCTACAAAATAATAGTTAATGATTTCAACAGCATTATACAATTGAGATTAAAATGTGGAAAATTTTATAATTTGATTAATGAATTGCTTGAATCTTTAATGACAAAAAAAAATTTTTGGCGATGAGTCTCGTTGATGTGTCTGGATTACTAATTTGTTGCGTTTGTTGGAGCTTTCCTACAGTTTCAGCTCGTAACCGTTGATTTGAAGGAGATCAAATATTGTGTTGAATATATCGAACCGTTGCGTCCAGAGACAAAGCTTTCTGATGATGTTAAATCTTTTGTACAGTTGCCGATGGTAACAGTTGATATACTTGAGAACGAGATTATGCGGTATATACTTTCCGTTCTCGATAACGGAAAACTAAAGATGATGGTATGTTTCGCAATGATCATTAATTTTTATTTTTGTTCTTGCACTTGGAATTGCATGATTTCACAGTTTTTCATACAATTGCGGTACACATTTAAGGCAATTTGATTTGATTTTAAAAAGGTCTTTTTAAATTGTTCGTTGGGCTCAATGAGCACTTTTGTATTTGGTTTTAGCACTTTTGTGATCTCAATTCAGTTTGATTTTTTTTTTTTTTTTTTTTTTTTTTTTAATGTTAATATGCCCGTGGTTAGGATTTTTATTTGACACAGTCACAATAAAGTTTTTGTTTTGCGCGAACTTATGTCGGGGTCACCAATTGATGTGTCCGGCGAGTAAAACAAATGTCTTGTTATTTCATAACTAAATCCAACCTTTTATTGGCTTACAAACTAAATCACACTATAGCTATGTACTTAATATTACAATTTAATAATTTGGTGCAAGCTGCAAGACGAATCATCATCGACTGACTTCTGACAACTGTCCAGTTGCTTTTTATGTATAATGGGTATAAGAGACTGTGCGTGTGCAGACTGCAGAGAGTGAATATAGAGTGTATGCTAGGCTTTACATAAAGCTTGTAAATAATTGTATGTGTAGTGATCATGATGATTGAATTATAGGGTGACCACTACAATTCCTATGGCAACGGGAACGTAGACGGGAACCTAGAAACTACTGAACTGATTTCGAAAATTCTTTCACCGTTGAATGCTACACTAACACCAAGTAACATAAACTTCAATTCATCCCCATAATCCCACGGGAACGGGATTGGGAACGAAAACTTAGAAACTACTGGACAGATTTCAAAAATTCTTTCTGCTATATGTCATCCATATATTTCCATGGGAACAGATTAGGTCTGTATTTTTAAGGTTCCCGTCCTTCTATTCCCGTGGGAATATGCGGATAAAATATACTACATGTTACGTATCCCTCCGAAATGTTTCATCTAAAATTCGAAAGAAATTTTGAAATTGGTCAAATAGTTTGAAAGATATATAGTTTGAAGTTATTTATTGAATACACAAATCAGCGTGTACCATTCTGAATGGTATACATTATGTAATAAATAAAATTAATACAGCCCATTTTAGCCGTAAATCGATCAAATACGAATATTTGAATTGGGATTATGGTACTATACTATGTTTGTAAAATTTATTTATTAATTTTTATCTATATTGTTTGTTTGTTGAAATGGTGCAAAAAAATAATCCAGATAACAATTAAATTGACATTACGATATAGAGAAGTAAGAAAAAACAGGGTCTGGAAAATTCTGTTCGTTCCCCGTCCTGTTTGCAAATCTGCAGCCCAAATGGATGGGCCCATTTGCAAACTTCGTTCGTAGGGTTAATTTAGTAGTCTCGCACTAGGTGTTGTTGAAATTGGAATTGAAGCTCTAAGACAATGGTACCTATATGTCATAAAACGGTTTGTTTAAACGTAATCTTTCTAAAAACGGCCTTTAGATTTAGATTAGATTTAGCGGACGGGTAGAGCTTACTCAGCTCCGGGCACTGCGGTGTCTGAATGAAACCTATTGTTAGGTTTCAGGACAGTTCTTCTGCTCCTGAATTGAACCAGAAGTTAGCAATCTTCTGTGGGTGAATGAGTTTGAGTTTATCTAGGGAATAATCTCATAATCAAGTATTTGCTTTCTAAGGCGGAAAAGTGCTGGACATTCTGCAATGATCCTTATCCAATCCAATCATCCTTTTATTTACACCGCAGAAGGGTTCAGGACCGACGAATGGTTTAGATGCGCCGTCATTAGCTAAGATGTCTGCCTTCTCATTGCCATCATAGCCTTTGTGTGCTGGGATCCAGTGAAGGATTACAGTGTTTTTCCTTGCTAGTTCAGAGAGTGACATGACAGTCTCTTGGACTAGTTTGGATCTTATGACAGGTGAGCTTAACGCCTTTAGTGCAGCTTGGCTGTCTGAAAAAACTAATATTGTTTTCTTTTTCGTGTTCGATGAACATATTATTCTCGAACATTCGTTAATGGCAAAGACTTCAGCTTGGAAAATGGACGAGTGACTGCCCAGACTTACTGAGAAATTCGTTCTGGGACAGTCGCTGAAAATGCCGGAATCTGTACCAGTTTCCATTTTTGAGCCGTCCGTATACCAGACCATACTACTAAAGGTATTAAGTTTTTCTAGACTTTCCATTATCGACAGATGTCCTTTCGGGTATGGATGTGATTTTATGTGTCCTTGATGGAAAAGACGGTGTGTGGCCAGTCTTGCTTCCATTTTTATGAAGAGGTGAATTGGAGGTAGTCCTACAATGACGTTTAGAGCGTATGTTGGTGTTGTACGCATGCATCCAGTAATGCATGTTGTTGCCAATCTTTGAATCTATTCAAGTTTTTTGATTGCCGTTATTTCTTTTGTTTTTGTCCACAATAAAACAGCTGCGTACGTTATTGTTGGTCTGACTACCAGCGTATATAGGTCGTACATCATTTTAGGTTTTAGACCCCAGTTTTTCCCGCATACGCTCCGACAAGTCCAAAGGGACTTGGTTGCTCTGCTGGAAATGCGTTCTAGTTGAGGATTCCATGACATTTTGCTGTCTAGGATGATCCTAAGGTATTTAGATTCCTTGGAAAATGGTATTGTATCCCCATAGAGATTGGGGGGTATTAGAAGATTTAGTTTTCTTCTTTTTGTAAATGGGACAATTAATGTCTTACGGGGATTGACAGAGAGACCTTCATTGGGGCCCCAGCTTTGTACTGTGTTCAGAGCTGTCTGAAGTCTTCTTGATATTAGTGTTTTTGATGAGCCTTGTATGACAATTGCTAGATCATCTGCAAAGCCCACTGCATAGATGCCTTGGGTTGCAAGTAATCTTAGTAGGCTGTCTACAACTATTGACCAGATGAGTGGTGAGAGGACTCCACCTTGTGGGCAGCCTCTTGTTGTTAGTGCTGAGATTTCCACTTCTTCGATATTGCTGTGGATAATTCTGCTGTTTAGCATGGACATTATCCATTTGCGAATCACTTGTGGAAGGTTGTGGTGCCTTAGAGCACGGTCTGTAGACACAAAGGAAGTGTTATTGAAGGCTCCTTCTATGTCGAGAAATGCCACTACGCAAATTTCCTTTTTATCGATAAAAAGTTCGATCCTAGTAACTAGGTCATTCAACGCGGTTTCCGTTGATTTGCCTGGTTGATATGCGTATTGTGATGTGGATAGTGGGTGGGTAGCTAATTGCTTATCCCGGATGTGTCTATCAATGACCTTCTCCATACATTTAAGGATGAATGACATTAGACTGATTGGCCGAAAGGATTTAGGGCTTGGATCCAGATTCCTTCCTGCTTTTGGCAAGTAGATAACTGTTACTATTCTCCAGCTTTCTGGTATGTGACCAAAAGCTAGGCTGCAAGTGAACAGTTTTGATAAAACGGGAGCAATTAAGGCAGCCCCGTTTAGCAGTAGGGCAGGGAAGATTCCGTCATCCCCAGGGGCCTTGAGTGGTTTCAATGAGGAGATTGCCCATTTGATGACATTGGTGTTGCAGATTTGTTTGGCCGTTGTCCAGTCTTCCCTAGATGGAAACATAATATGCTGATCCCTTTGGGATGATAGGTTTTTTGCTGGGTCTATAATGATAGATTGTGGAAAGTGGGTGTCTATTAGGAGTTGCAGAGTTTCTATTTTGTTCTAAGTCTGAGAGCCGTTTTCCTTGGTAAGGGTACCTGGATTTGCCGGCTTGTCGGACGCGAGAACTTTGTGGAGTCTGCAACATCAGAGATACTTTCTACAAATTGTTTAAAAGAGGACTTTTTGGCTTTTTTAATTTTGTTATTGAATTTGGAGAGAGCAGTAAAGTAAGTTTGCCGGTCATCACTGCGTTTTGCTTTGTTGAAAAGTTTCCTTACTTTCGATCTCAATTTCTTAGTTGTTGTTCCACCAAGGGGTTTGCTTTTTAGTTGATCTTGTTTTCAGAGGGCAGTTGTCCTCAAAGGCAGTTATGATAGAGTTTTTCGCGTAGTCCGCAAAAAAATCTAATTTAGCTTTGCTATTAATATTTGGGATTTTGTCTTTAAGAGAGTTTTCCAGATCTGTTTTGTACGAGACCCAGTCTGTTTTTCTCTTTTGACGATATGTTAAACAAGATATTACGTTTGTGTCTAGTTTAAAGCGTATGGTTCCTGCACGAGGGCGATATCAACTCTTTTTTTTTCTCAGCGAGTGAGTTAAGACCGCTGAGGCAGCCTTGGCGTGTTGGAGGTTGATTTGGACAACCTCCATATTAATTTTTTCGGAATGGAGCTCTGGAATAAGAGCTCCCTTTGTTATCACCCCGTTTCCCGGCTTGGGGAGACTTGATGTCGGTCTAGGGGCTCTACGGAGTTGCGACGTGTCTTGGTGGTGGGTGGGTCTTGAAGTGCCGGGTTTGGATAGTTTACTGGGATGAAGGAATGATTTTACCTGTTCAGAAGATGGTCTAGTGGTCTTAGAGGTGGAGGGTTGAGTGTGGGAGGGAGGTGGTCTTTCCGGCTTTTCATCTTTTTTAGTTTCGGAGGCGGATTCCGGCCTCAGACTGGGATTCTTTTTAAAGCGGAATTGAACCCTATTGAAGTTGAAGAAAGGTTGGCAGTTCAGATCTTCAGGTAGGGATACCGATCTTTCGTTTATTGATATTGTCAGGGCAAGACCCTGAGAGTTAGCCACCTTCCTAAAGACTTTCCAGTCTTTGGTTGGTAAGGCTTAATTTTGGATTCGTAGCCGTTTCAGAGCATCTTCTGCTCTGTTATTTAGGCCAGGGAAGTATGCGGTTGCCACACATGGTTTCGGAAGGTCTTCACCCTCCACCATTCGCAGCTTTGCATATTCATATGGCGAAATTAGTTTGACAGTTTTTGTCAACCAGTTTCTACTAATCGCATCTGCGCACTTCATTGTAAACCATCCTGGTTTATGCGAGCAGCCCAGAAATCTTACCTGTGGACCCTCCTCAGTGATCTTATGCAGCTCAGTAAGGATGGCATTTTCCACTGCTGTGATTTGCACATTTTCAAGATGGCTATTTGGATAATCTTCGGCGATTATCCCAACTACGATCGTACCTGCAACCTCATTGAACGAGAGAGCGTTGGTTTTTGCCTTCTTGCTCGCTTCAGTAACTTCGTTTCCGGACCTTCTTCTTTTGTTAGAATGGTCTGAGGACTTGAGAGTACTGTCTCTAACGCTGCGTCGTATGGCAGTTTTTCCGCCAGCAGTCTTCTCAAGTGCTTTTTTTGAGACGTGGTACTGCCATGGAGGTTTAGGATTCGGCACCAGGAACACTCCTGGTGAAGATATTCTAAATATATGCAAGTCATACGGTCTAATCGTACTAAATACCATGTTCATCAAACAAGACCGACACCTTATCACTTACATCAGTGGAGGAAATGAAACACAGATTGATTACCATTTGGTAACCAATTACATGAAATCTCGGGTGAAAGACTGCAAAGTGATACTAGGAGAAGCTGCCGCTCAACAACACCGTCTTCTTTTAACAGAATTTTTTACGGATGCGGTGAAGGAAGTCAAACAAACAAAGGCTCCAAGGAGAATCAAGTGGTACAATCTGGAGAAAAGCAAAGGACAGCAATTCATTTCGTATATGCAAAGTCAGCTGTGTAATACCATCGACGCAGTTTCAAATGCAATAACGGCACAAAATATGTGGGATCACCTACAGCGAACCTGCTTAGAGAGAGCCAAATCACTGTTAGGAGTCTCAAAAGGACACCACCAACAAGCTAAAGAAACCAGGTGGTGGGATGATGAAGCTAAAGCAGTGATTAGAAAGAAGAAAGCAGCTTTCCAAGCTGGGTCAAAGTGCCCCTCAAGAAATACAAAAGAAAAAGCGCGTTTCAAAATGGAATACAAGAGCTGCAGAAAAGAAGCGAAGAAAAAGTGCGCCCAACTTCAAGCAAAAAGTACGGAGAGCCTGTATCGAGAGCTGGAAGAGATTTGTGCCCCAGCCGCTGAAGCAAATCAGGCAATCCAAGAGCTAAGACAAAGCAACTTGAATAAGGGAGCAACCATTTTCAAAATAGCCGCTCAGAGAAGGAGAAATGCGCAGGAGATTCGTTCGCCGAAGTTCATAAATGATGCTCAAGGAGTGCTCCTTGTGGATGACGACAAAATTCTTCACAGGTGGCGAGAGTATTGTGATGATCTTTTGAATGAACAGTTTCCTCGGCGCCACTTTTCAACAGCTGCACCTAACTTTACGGAAGTATCCGACGTCACAGTCGAAGAAGTTAGGGAGGCAGTTAAGAACTCCAAAAAAGGCAAAGCAATTGGGCCAGACGAGGTACCATATGAGTTTTGGAAAAATATGGGAGACATCGGGTTGAGATGGCTCACGATTCTCATCTCCAAACTTATAAGAGGTGACAGTGTGCCTAATCAATGGAGGGAATGTTTTCTTCTTCCAATGTACAAGGGAAAGGGAGAGTAGCAGGAGTAACAAAGCGTGATCGAAGTAGAAGTACTAAGATCCGTGGAAGCCTTCATGTCAAAAGTACCATCTTGGACAAAATTCAGCACGACCGGCTCAGTTGGTATTGTCATGTTCAAAGTAAAGATCCGCAGAACCCCGTCCAAAAGGCAATATCGTACAACGTTTCAACAAATTCGCGACGAAAAAGAAAAGGCAGGCCAAAACACTCCTTGTACAAGCAAATGCAAAAACAGCAGCATTTGGTTGGCCTCAGACATGGAACAATCCAAAACCGGGAAGCTTGCCGACGCTTTCTGAGGTCAACGCGGCGTACCCCACAGGCGGATCACTAGTGTGAAGCAGAAAAGTGGGAGAGTTGTGATCGCTTCAAGATCACTACTCGTAACACCGGAAATGAAAAGAAGAAGAAGAAGAAGGTAAGGCGCCTACGCTTGATATTAAGCTTTTCAAGCTCTAATGTCTTTTCTGTGTCATCTCCGACAGCTTCACAGCTCCCATACAATTCCACTGTCAGGACAGAGCTTTGATATCCGACGGATTCTAGGTCACTGTCGGATGTTTCCATTGCGGATCGGTCTATCCGTCCCGCAAGGCTTGGGAGTTCAGCCAGTGGCTGAGAGACAGAGAGGCAGTTGCTTGCTTCTCCATCACAGGGTTTGGTATTCAAATTATCAATTTTGGATCTCACGAGTAGCTAGGGAATTAATGGGGTACGTCCACACTGTGATGCTTCTTTTATTTTCAGCTGGGGTATAACTCAGCGGGTCCAAGGTGTTCCCCAAGGAAGCGATATCAAGACTTGGGTTGCGTAGTGTCCAACTTCTAAATGAACAGCCGACTCGAAAAATTTTATTTTAACGTTATACTTTTATTTTAGCAAGAATTTATTAGAATATACAGTACGGACTCGATTAACGCAACTAATAGAAATTCGGGCAGTTGCAGTAACCGAGGTTGTTGCACTTACTGGGTCATATTTTCTGTATGAATTTTTAGTAAAAGAGGCAATCAGACGATCCAATTTGTTTGTCAAGCATCAAGTTTGTCAAGCAAATTTATTAGTGTGAACTCTCCATCAAGTGGCTTGTCAAATTTGTTGGGTGCATTTCAAATTTTTTTGATATTTTTGCAAGTTGGACAACAAGTTTGAGAAATGTTAATGCTACTCGTCATACTTGCAAAAAATTTCATTTCCCAAATAATTTCAAGTAGTGCACATCGCACGGAAAGACTATTTTTTCTTTGCTGGGTACATTGAAGTGGAATTTACGAAGGTAGTGCACCCCTTTAGTCCCAACACGCTTTCTCTTGTTTTTCTTGCATTTCATCCCTAATAAGCGTTGCTTCTACTATGTCCTTCATGGTTAAAATTCAAATCAGAATAGAGTTTGACGATTTGTTTGATGAGTGTGAAAACTATGGGTATTTTCCGTCAAACTTTTCATCCTACAAATTTGATAGTCTGAACGCCCCTAAACACTAACGATCGCAACCCACTCAAATAAACACAGATGCATTTTATGGTCTTTTATGCATGTTCTTGCAAGAAATATTGTTCAGACAAACTAGCTGTAAAATAACAGCAGGAATAAAGATTCAAAAGAAGAACGTGAATATAAAAAAAGGATAAATAAACACATGAAGTTGCACTTATCGAGGTAGCTTTTTTGAAAAGTTGCACTTATAGAGTCAAGACGTGACAACGACCATGTCAACCGAAAAGAGTCGGTTCCCATTAGAACACCGTAATTAATTCGGAATGAGCGCTGTTAGTGACAAGATGGGGGACCATCCGTAACTACTGCGTGCTAAATGTTTTTGTGGCGTTCTTCTGGTGTGGCTTCTAGTGGGGTATCAGGTAGGCGGTAGGCAGCGGCTTAACAACGTCGTTGTACACTCTACTAAATTCTACTCTAATTGGTTAATGCCAGTATAATTGCTCAATGTAAACTGCCCATGCAAGCACGTCCGGTATAACATTAAGCAATCAACGTTCGGCAGGCTGTCCAAATAATTGCTTGGCGCATGCAAGACGTCCCGCACAATTATTTGCCCGGCTGCTACCTAGGCTCTCGTTCCCTACACAAAATTGCTTTCGGAAGACTGTTAAGATAATTAATTGGCCTATACAAGACGTCCCGCACAATTATCCGCCCGGTTTCTACCTTGACAACTTTCCTGTACACTCTCTGATTTCGAAATTACCTGCCGCTACCTTTCTTGCCACTTGTATGCTGGAACCTCTGCTTTGCACGTTAACACTTTGCTTCAACTAGACTGGACTTTACTTTAATATTACTTTACTTTACTGGAACTTGAACACTACTGCGATTGAACATGATTTTCAGTGCTTCGTTTACCTCCTCCATTCGGACCATTCGGAAAGAAGAAAATGTGACCTCTATAAAATGAACAAACATCAACGTCACTGGTTTCTGAAAGCAAACAAGTGAACACTTAAAAGGGTAGCCCCTCTGCCATGCTCTTGGCATACGAGCAACACAAGAAAATAATTGTAGCCATACAACCTATCGTATGCCATGCAGTCATTGTATAGTCTCAGCGCACATTTGCCTGAGTGAAATTTAACCTTGACTAGTGCTTCGGTACGTGGTCGGCTTGTGTGTGCTAACAAACGACCAACAGTCGTATTTATAATCCCATTCCAAAGTATGTCTAACTTTGGACAGTACTTAGAACAGTGTCCAACTCCAAATCGTATTTATAAACACTTTCATCGCTGTCTAAGGAACGTCTAACTTTAGACACCGAAATTGGTTGTCTAAACTATGGCTAAAGTGGCATTTGCTACAGCAAAAAACAATTTTGTTGAACATGTTATAAAACACTGTTGAGAGCTCTAAGATCGAAAAAAATAAGTAGTTTGAGGTGCAAAAATACTACTTTCAACAATTTAATTTATAAATTGCACAAATTTCATCGTTTTATGAGACTTGGAAAAGCTGTAACTCAAAGTCAAATCAGCTGCTTTTTTGGTCTGGTTCAAGTGCTACGCCCACACTTTTTCAGAGCCATTTAGTTGTTGCACTCGTATATCAAAACACAAAAAATGGTACTGCACGGATACATCATGAACGCCACCAGTTAGTTTTTTATTCGAAGTTGACAGTTTGAGGGGTTGTTTAGACAACTGTTTTGGAATGCATTTATAAATACGAAATTGGCTAAGGGTTGTCCAACTCTTTAGACACCGTCTAGTTGGACAGTTGTCTAAGGATATTCTAAGCAAATTTTATAAATACGACTGCAAGTGTTTTGCCTTTGGTTCTTTGGCTCACGCTGATTGGTTGATATTTTTCGTTTGTTAATTTATAGGGAAGAATGGAAGTATGTGCGGCTACTTGGTTCGGTCGAATAAAAATGCGGCACGTGAAAGGCGGATGATTTAGGTGAAAAGTTGTAACGCTTCGTTACAACACAGAGCCTTGCATGCATGGATATGACTAAGATGAAACTGGAATTCACCGCAAAACCAGAGTACACCGTTAGTGACTGAGCTATTTGAAATGGGCCCTAAGCCTATTAGATCATCGGCACGGTACGGTTGACACCTTGATGCCGGCCCATTGGGTAGAAGAAGGGGATAGAGGAGAGAGTGAGTGGAGGGGTAGAGGGTTGGATCTTCTCTTAGTTTCGCTGTATCTCCCCTTCGACCTTTCCGGCATGGGTGACCCTGCTGGAATCAACTCTAGTCATAAACCCAAGTTGAGACCTCCAGTATAGCTCGTTAGTTCTCAGATTGAACTACTTAAGCCCTCCCACCACGGCAAGTTGAACGATCGTCGAGAGAGAAAAAAAACGGTCTTTACGATTTATATAAAACAGACTATCTTTTGTAAGAATGGGTTTTGCATGATTTATCTTAAAAAGATAACTCCTGTTCCTCCTACAGAACCTTCAACAGCGGTTGGAGGAACGGAGGAACATTTTTCATATCAGAATCTCTCGCTAACGACAAAACAGATTTCAATTAAATTTAAAATTTAGGAAGGCTCCCATGATCAAATTCATGCATAACTTTTTTTGTATTTTAAATATGCTGGAAACTTGGGATATTGAATTTTTACAAATTTTTTCCAGATGAAATACTTACTTACAGAATTGCTAGATATTTAAAAAAAATTAAACAAACTGTTGGAAAAAAGTGCTTTACCTATTTCCAATATTTTTGTTCCTAGCTAGACTATTGCTAATAAAATTGCATACTTAGTTTTTCCAAGAAAATTCTCAAGCAAATTTGAAAAACTAAGAGATTTTTGAAATATTTTTTTCAGTATTTTTAGTAATTATTTATTAAGTACATTCCGGAATCATTTTTATAAAATTAAATCTAATCTCCTGGCCTTCTGCGCTGCAAATATGCCCAAGACTTCTTCAGTGTCAATCTGTCAATCTCAATTTGTCGATGAATTGACATTGGGTTGCTTGCGTCTTTCTGTCTATTATGTACTCTTGCGAGAGAATAGAAACGCATGGAATGCGCCGGGTAAAATGTTGCAATTAATTGAAGTGGAATAACGAAGTTGAACACTAATGCATACAAGGACACCATTTGTTAATTAAATAAAAGGAAACTAAATTATTGTATTTTTACTTTACAAATTGTTTCATGTTGGTACATACATATCTAAAATAAATAAATAAAAATAAATAGGATGGCGCAACAGAGCGAGGAGCTCCTGGGCCTAGCGCATTTCTCACAACCATGCCTTGTGAGGTTGTGAGGGAATGGAGGGGACCTACAATTTTCTGCTGGTTCCGAACGGCTAATTGAGAAAGCGCTTTTCTTGGACTTGAGGACGAATATGACGAAATCGAAATTTTTCGCCAACGCTCGCGAACCAGTCCCTACAGGGAGCGTATCGAAATCACACTTTTCAAAATCCCATTTTTCCAAAATCCCAAAAAAAAGTTTTAAAATCTCGTCTACTAAAATACTGTTTTTTTACTATCCCGACTTTTAAAATCCTGCTTGTTCAAAATCCTTATTTATTCAAATACCGCTTTTTAAGATGCCGCCAATCCCGTTTTTATCCATTATAAAAATTTACAAACTACGAAAAAAATGGACAAAAAATTTGTAAAAAAAAAAGTTTTTTACGTCGCGTTGCTCATAGCATACAATTACACTAATATAAAATTATAAGAAATATTGTTGATGATCAAAGATTTTACTTATCAAGCGTATTTCGTAAGTGCACATCAATCAACTTCTCTAGTGTTTTAAGCATAAAAGAAGATAGACTGATGGGTTGGAGATCTTTAGATCTTTAGTTTTAAGCAGCCTTTCATCATGTAGATTTTCCAAAGTTGGTAAAATTATAAAGAGAGATCTCTGAAGCTCAACAGGTGTTACATATGTTATCTGTTGTATTTGGTAAGAGTTTCGATTGCTTTACATAGCTCTTCGTCTACCAAATTTTTCGTGCAGTTCAGTTTTCATTGAAATTTTTTTAGGGACGCAAAAAGTGATTGCCCTCACACCTTCTATAAGCTAACTGTGACTAATGCTGCAACTGCAAAGCAAATACAAATATTTGTTTAGGCAGACAGTTTATTTCGCCTGAGTGAATTAAAGTTAACATGCCCAGTAGTTTGTCTTTTCAACTGTCCTCTATTTATTAAACAACGAACACTTATCGTACAGTTCACAATTTTCCCGCGAATAAGGAGTGCTCAAGATTTTATAAAAGACTGTATGATTTTTTCATGAACTAAATACGAGTAAAAAATGGACAAAAAATGAGTAAAAAAGGTTTTTACGTCGCATTGCTCATAGCACTAACATAAAATTATAAGAAATATTGTTGATAATAATGATTATTAGTTCCTTTCCTGTGTTCTTTTTTTTTAGTGTATCATTTATAATAATAATCTATTTTGATAATTTGAATTTTTGTTATTTGCTTAGCGCTACAATAAATGTATTCCAAACAAATCACTTGTTGCTTCCTTTATTTTGATTTCCATATCCCGCTTTTGCAATCAAAACCAGTTGCTTTATTAAAAAAAATCGCGCGATTTTTTTAAAATAAAACAACTGGTTTTGATTGCAAAAGCGGGATTTTAACAAACGGGATTTTAAAAAACGGTATTATTAGAGGCGGGATTTAGAAAGGCGGTATTTTAAAAAAGCGGAATTTTTAAAAACGGGATTTCGGAAAGCGTTATTTCAAAACCGGGATTTTTATTAGCGGGAAAATAAAAACTGGGATTTCGAACCCAACCCGTCCCTACACGAAATACGGCGAGCACGAGCATGTTCGGCGAGCATGTTAGTCGTTTAGGGCTAGCTTTAGATTTTGGTATATTCGTAGGATTCGATGTTCGCCATTTAGGGCCATGCTAGGGAGCAAACCTGTTTTTTTCTATGAAGCAAACCTCATTTTTGCTGTGGACGTCGCTTCGTCGTGTGTGTGCATGTGAATTGAATGTTCGGCAAACGTGTTCGCCGTGTAGGGGATAATGCAAACGAGGATGTTCGTCGTTTAGGGCTTGCTTTACTAAATTACTGAAAATTATGTCGTACTATTTCGGCTAGAACTAAAGTCAGAAATAATGAAAATAATCAATAGTTAGTTAAATTGTGCTGCAAAATAACAATAATTGCAATTGCTTTTGATGTGATATAGTTTAGGTAATTTGTATGGTTCAGTACATCATATATCATATCAATGCACTATACCAATAGCTTTCATCATTAATATGATGTTCCTACTCAACCATACCAACCACGTCAACCAAGTCGTATCAAAAGTTATTTTTCACTGTAGCACACTGTGAGTACAAATTGTATATGTCGCGTTATCATTCTCATTTCTCATGTTACCTTCCATATTAGTTCAAATCGTTATTCGTATCAATATTTATAATTTTTATTTATTATGAAAATAATTTCACAATTATTTTTCTTTACAATTTAAACGAGGCAGTCTCGATCTGCTCTGATTCCTTTTTTCTTCTGATTATTTTCTCGCAGTCGATTCTCCCCAGGCTTTGACATAATAATCACCACCTGCCGTTTATATTGTATACCAAGTATTCAGAACTCCGACATATATATATATACTGATGCGAAAATATATGATATACAGATGAATTTTAAAAAAAATTCTGGGGAGGGGGGGGGGGGGGGGTTCAAACCCCTCAAACCTCCCTGGCTACGACCTTGGGTCAGCTAGTATGTATATAAAAGAAAGTCGATGGCGAGTTGATATCAAACCCTGAGCTAAAAAAAAATTCACAGCTTGGTATTTACGGTAAGTTGAGGTTCTTCAAAACGAGGCATTGTGGCTACGAACTTATTAATACACTTTTTACATCATACGATAAGAGAACTGCTTCATGTACGTATAGATTTAATCCTCCTTTACAACCTGGGGTACATTTGGACCCCAGAGCGTGTTTGAACTTTTTGTGTTTAATTTTGTTTTTAAATGGGATTTATACTCAGTGAACAAAATTCAATCTTTGATTCATTTCTTACGTTGAAACGATTATCAGATGTCTACTGATTTTTCTGCGATTTTTTTGTAAAAAAAACCCATCTGCCCGACCTGGGGTCCATTTGGACCCCACTACTGAAATTCTATGAAAAATCATATTTTTTCTAGTAAATAATTATTATTATAAATCCTTACTAACAGTTTATGTTTAGTAAGGATTTAACTTGGAGTTGTTGGCAGTTCCAGGAGACATTTTACATATAAGGTTCTAGTGGGACAAAGTAATAGTAATAATAATTATTTTATTGAACGTTATATATATATACAATTGATACTTATACATACTAGATAACTTTAGAATTTAAAAATGATAATGTAAGAATGTTGGCACATAGGAGGCCTAACCAAATACATTGTCTAGAATTGAAATAATAACTTAATATTATATAGCTGAAAAGAAAAGAAAAATCTTAATTATAAGTCGGTTGACTTGGGTGATCTCGGGATGTTCCGTCCCGGTTGTCGCTGGCGTCCCTCTGCATGGGGAGGTGGTAGGGGGTGGCATTAGCCACGAAAATATGCTGACCCAGGGTCAGCGTAGAAATTGGTGGCTTCGTCGTTGGCTGGTATTATTTCTTCGTTCAAATTGTTCATCACGCTTAGGTATCTTGGCTCGGTGTTGGTCCTCACTGGTCATCCTTCTCACCAAATGATTGGAGTGGTTGTTGATATCTGCAGCCATTTTCCTTACTGTCAATAACACGTATTGATCTAAGGGCATCACTTTGGCTTTCTCGTACACAAGCTGGTTGCTGTAGTTTCTTTGGCACTGGTGGTTGAAAGTGAGACCGGTGCAGAGTCTCAGAATTTTCCTTTCGAAAAGTAGGAGCTCCTTCATCGCTGTCTTGGAGATGGCAAACCAGACTGGGCTGCCGTAGTTGATGACGGGTCTCAGCAGTTGCTTGTACATCAGAAGTTTCGTTGACTGACTTAGTCCTGTTTTTCTTCTCATCAAAGGGTCAACTCTGTGGAAAGCGAGGTTGGCCTTCTTCAGTACAGTGCGTGAGTGCGGGTTAAATCTAAGCACCTCGTTAAAGTTGATACCTAAATACTTCGCGTTCAGTTGGGCAATCAGTCTGGTTGCATCGGGTAGCGATAGTGATGTTGCTCTGCACTTTCCAGCAGTACGGTAGCCTCTATAAACTCCAGGCCTACTGAAGCAGACGAGTTCAGATTTGGTTGAGTTGACCCGTATACCCCACTTATTATAAGAGGCATATTGTCTACGGATGTGAGTTTCCACTCTCCGTGCAGCTATGGATGGCGAAAAAGATGTGCAGTATGTTAATGAGTCGGTTGGTCCGACGTCATTATGTTGAAGAGGAATGGCCCTAGCTTCGATCCTTGAGCAACTCCTGCTCTGATACTTTTAGTGGCTGATTTTGCGCTTCCGACTTGAACGAAGAAGTTCCTGTGGGAGAGAAATGAAAAAATTATTTTTATTAGCGGAGCTGGAAATTTTAGTAGGTGGAGTTTATGGATGAGAGCATCAATCCATACGCTGTCGAATGCTTTCTCGACATCCAAAAAGCAAGCGACGGTGACCCGATGGCTGTTGAGGGCTGCGGTGACGTTTTTATGCAGTTTCATCAACGGATGTATGGTTGAATGCTTTTCCCGGAAGCCGAACTGCATGTCTGGGATGATGTTATTTTCCAGGCAGATTTTCTTTAATTTCCTAAGTAAAAGCTCCTCCAGGAGCTTACTTAGGCTGTTCAGTAGGGAGATGGGCCTGTAGTTGACGATAAGATTCCGATCGCCTTTTTTCGGAATCGCCACTATCTTGACCGTTTTCCATTTTCCGGGAAAGTAGCTGTTGTTGACGCAATTATTCATTATGATGGCCAGGAATATCATCACTGTCTGTGGGAGCCTCTTCAGGATGAAATTAGAAACACCATTTGGTCCTGTTGACTTCTTGGGCTTGGAGCTGTTGATTATTTCCGCAATTTCTTCCGGATTGCACAGGTTTGGACAGTTGACTGGGTCACTCGACAGATTGGTGTTGCTGAAAGTGGTTTCATCAGTGTTGGGCCCAAGGGTCAGTTGAACGGATGTTTCGATTTCGTCCAGAAAGTCAGGGTCATCGGATGGTGTGAGCACAAAGTTGCCTTCAAAATGTTTTGCGAACGCTTCCGCTTTCTCCTGATTGGTTTTAGCATCTCCTTCGTTGGTTGTGATGACTTCCGGGATCGAATTCTTACAACCAACTATCCTGTTGATTTTTTTGAACACATCAGGTCCAGGTTCTATTTCTTGTAGCCTCTTTTGGATTTGAACATCATTGTAGTGACGGATCGCATTCCGGAACATTATATTGACTTGCTGAAGCTCGCCCCAAACAGTTCGGTAGCTGACATTGGTCGTGTTGAGTTCCCTTTGGTGGATTTGCTGTAGCCTTTTACGCATTGTACAGGTTGTTCACGTAGTCAGGAAGATGCTGGTATCTATCACTATTCTTCTTCGGTTGCTTTTGACGGTCAAGTGCGCTGGTAATTGCGTGCTCTAACGTCTCAACAGCAGCGTCAATTTCCGAATTGAGCAGGTTCCTGTTTTGGTCAGGCAGTACCAAAGTTTCCTTAACGTCCCTTTTTAGCTTCTCTGGGTCGAGTTTCTTGTAGTTGACGCGACTAAAAGAAGTGGCTGACGCAGCTTTATGTTTACTTGAACTGCTTCGTGGTCCGTGTCACTGTATATGATTGAGCAGGTGTAGTTCCGCAATTCTTGAACGAGAAAAATAAGATTTGCTGTTATTAAAAAGAAATCAAGTGTTGATGGCGTCCTCGGGAATGTTGGTATTTGTTGGGAGACAACTGCCAGTGAATGTTGAGAGCCAGACGTATCCAGCCAGTCTGTAACCGCTCTGCCTGCTGTACTTATGATCGTGTCGTGCCAGCGGGCATGTCTGGCATTAAAATCGCCGCCAATGAGCCCATACGTGCTTCTGGAGATGGTGTTGTTCAGGATATGAAGATCACTCTGGATATTCCTTCTAGTTGAGTTGCATTTGAAGTATACTCCGATTATTGAGAGGGATTCATCATTTCCTAATTGGATGGTTACGGCTGTTGCTTCGCTGGTCAGTAGGCCTGTGACGAAGATTTCCGTAGTGCTGGCAATTATTTTATTTCTGACATAGATTGCTGTTCCAACGCGGTCCTTGGATTTATCCTGTCGGATGGTTTTGTATCCTATGACGTCAATGTTGTTGCGCCTTGCGAATTTTGTGTCGCTGATGAGGGCTATATCCGGGCTATTGTTCTTCATGAACATGTTAAATTACGTCCTCTTTTCCAGGCTGTACAACGAATTTACGTTGTACGTCATGAAGTGGGACAAAGGCAACAACATCTGTCGCATACATCGCAGGTGGTTTTGCTTTTCTTGTCGTCTGCTCTTGGGCAAAGGTGACATCTGCCCCTTTTACAAGAGAGCCTTTCGGGGTCTGTTGGTAACACTTCCTGAACTCTCCCAAAAATACAGGGATCATCCAATACAGATTTTCCAATGTCAGATTGTGTTGCAGGTTGTGAACGATTATTCAGCACTGACTCTATCAGTTCCTCAGGTAGTTCGAAAAGGTTATCACTTCTGAACAAATGTTTGTTTCTTCTAGGTGGACTGAAGTGTCGGAAAATGATAACTGTTGCTAGGGCTGCTACGTCCAGTAAGTTGTAGAATGCAACCATCGGCCAGCGATTTGTTTGACGTGTACATGAACATATCGAGACCATTTGGTCGAATATATCGACTCCAGCTTTGGTGCGGTTATAATCTAGTATCGTTGCAGGTTTAGTTTGATGGCCGGAAGTGGCTTTCTCACAGTTATTTTGTGTTGATAGCAATACCACTTGTTTGTTTGGTTTCGGAACATAACTCACCAACGCCTTTTTTCTAGAAAATCCAAAGATGTATCAGTGTATTGGACGATGCTGCTTTTTGTAATTGAACTTTACAGGCTCGTACTGGTCAACAAGAACCTCCTTTGCTACAAAAGGTTTAGGCACATCTCTTTTGTTTTTGCGGATCGTGTCAAGAATTGTAATCTTTTTATCCAGCAACCTCAATTCCAAATCCACCAAAATAAATAAATTATTAATTGGGAGGTTAGTCCAGAATTGAAATATGATGGCATCAACGACATAACCACATCATATCCACGACCAATTCCTGTACTTTGGTCAGAGCTACCAGTGCAGATAAAAAACTCCAGTGGATAGCCCGTTGAGCTTTCATTCAGCCACCAAAACTTCGAGCCATATTTGACAGGCATGCTGATTTTTCATTCAGTAATTACGTAAAACAGACATCTCGAAAGGGATAAACGCGAATCCCAGATTTTCGGAATTAGGCAATTTTATCGATTTTGAAATTGAAAAATTTTGTTGATGACCTCAAACAAACCTGCATAATGACATCTCTGCTTATTTCTATATCACTGCTGTAAAAAATATTTAGAATGAATTCATACAATAGCCAGAAGAATAATAACTGAAGAATATACATCAGAAATCAAAAAAATTTCAAAGAAAAAATCTTAGGGTTCATTTGGACCCCAGGTCTGGTGGACACGACTTTTGCCGTGTCGTAAAGGAGGGTTAAGAACCTAAAACCTCAAGAGTTTTTCTTATTTCATTCCGTTGCAAAAATTACCAAACTGGCAACCGGTGGCTGTCCACAAGATAACCATGAAATTTCGCTAATTGTTCGTCGATTACCATCGGAGGGAATTGTTTTTGTTGTCTAATTGTTGCCGTTCTGTGCCCAAATGCTATTAGTTTGTCCTTCTCCACATGAAGCGAATGCGTTGTCTTTGAGATGACAATCTATACACCCCAAATATATAAGCTTAAGTGGCTATCTGACTTTGTTGCATTTTCCAGAATTGATTTTTTGCTATTTCTACTATGGGGCCCATTGCGCTTTGTAGATTGAAAGTTAAATATGCTTTGGAGAGAATAATCTATGCATTGTTGTTTGATTGTAAATACATACTTTTTTGGCGCTGATTCATCCGAATCTTACTTACTTACTTACATACTAAAACTACAATCATGTGTTGCTTTTGTAGTAATGTTGTGATTTCTATAGGATTTTATGAAAATAAATTGGATGTATTAGAAATAACTGTTAAAAGAAATTCGCATTTGAAAATAACAAAACGAATTTGACAATTGACATTGACAAATGAAAAAAAAAAAATCGGAAGCGACAAAAGCGCTGCACGTATGGGTCGCTCGCTGCTACTTCGTCGAGTTGGTGTGGGTACTTTCATGTGCCGCTGTGTAAATTAATTTTGACAACTGCAAATGCCGCTGCCGCAACTGCAAAAAGCTTTGGTTTGGGAGAACCTTTAGGTTTCATTAGGTTTTACTCCAACATTAGGTTTTTTTTTCTAAGCCGGGGAACAACAACAAAGCATTTTACTGTCGTAATTCACCACAGTAAAAACAGGAATGGCATTGCTGTGAATTTTCTAGTTCTAAAACGTAGATGGGGCCACCACTGATTTTAGTTCAGTTGCTGAAGCTAATAGCTTTCCGTTTGGAATTATTTAACTAAAAAATATAGCCCAATGTAAGTAAAACACAAATCAAACATAGGCCTTACCGGTCTTGCATATAAAACACCTTCTCAACCAAGGAATTTTAGATTTTGAAATACAAAGTTTCAAACTTGTGCAATTTTTTGTTAATTATGACCAATGTACCGTGATTTGTTAGTCTTGAGAGCTCACCACCGTCTCTTAAATTCAAACTACTTTTTTAAACTTATCGCGAATGCAGTAGAAAATGATCAGAAGTGAGATATATGTATGAAAATGAAACATTCTCCCATAACAATTCATATTTGGAATTGGGAGCAAGTATTTCAACTCGATTTAATTTGGTTTGAATTAATTTAAGCGGTGATATAGTTCATTTCACGGTTTGTGAATAGAATCAACTTATTTTCTAACCTATCGAAAAGACTGGTTGATAGTGTTAAAGTTGCTTTACCACAGATTTAGATAAAAAAAGATGATTCTGTTTGCCAATGGAAAATCTTATCAAAGATTAGTTTTAAATATATTTTTACATACTCCCCGAGCATACTCGATAGATTTTTCAACAGCTTTCTTTGTCGCTGGACGATGACTCCAGAAATTGTAAAATTGAGCTGCAAAAAAGAATCTGATGTATGGAAAATAAGAAAGAAACACAAATTCATACCCGCATTTGTATCGTTATTCATTTGATAAAACAAATAACGAAACAAAACAGGTATGATTAGGATTTTGTTTCTTCTTGAATTTTACAGAGAGCTTTTAAAAGTGACAGCATGCTTTGACATTGAGCACTACCTGGTGGCTTGAAACATAACTGAAAATACTGTGGAAAGAGCGTTTTTTTTTACTCGAGTGGTGTTCTAGCTACTGGCAGAAAAACGCACCTATTGTATTTTTTTTATAGATGCCAAATACAATTGTAATTAATACAGAGATGCCAGATTGAGATTGGGCTCTTTATCGTCGTTGCCTAAACCATATACGTCCGAGCTTCAGAGATCTTCCGATTGAATTGCTTCTACATGACAAGAGAAACACATCCTACATTGAACTTTTGGAGTATCAGTGGAATAAATTGTTACAGCCTTATTTATAAACCAATAATAGGGAGTGAATAGCGCTATGTTCCTCTAATAATATCTCTGAACAAGAAAACCTTATTTATAAAACTTTCTGAACGTAACATAGGCTGAACGCCGATTCAGGTAGTATAGAAACTGAATAAATTTGTGTCTTCGCTATTTTGAAATGACAGGGGACTGTTAGTACGCTGGCGGATACATAGATGGCTTTCAGGGACCGTTTTGTTTTCGATAGTGAAGTATACCTGGGATTTTCCTTTTTGGTGGTTTTCTTACGCACCAGCTGTTCAATAGGTAGAAAATACACATCATTGCTATAATAGGTTTATAAATAAGAATTTATGCAACGTAGAATAGAGTGCTATTCACTACATAACCATTTATCCGTTCAGAGCTATTTAGGGAAATCTAATAAATACGGCTGTTAGTATTTTACTTGAAAGTTGTGTTTCCTCTCGAGATACCACAAAATCCAGAACATTTTTGGACTTACCTATTATTTAATGTAAGAAACTGGTCCAATGAAGTAATTTTTAACAATTTAAGTTTGTTTGTCATTCATTTACTGACACTTCCTGATTGTTGTAAGCAATGCTGTATTACAACGAACTTTTTTTGTATGTTTTATGAATTCCATAAGGAACAAACCCCGAAACAGATTGTTGGCGCAGTCTCTTCAAGCTTTAATGCTTATACGCATGGATTCAACTGAAAAAATTTATATTGTAAAAACTTTATACCAACATCAGAAATGATAAGCAGATTGAGATTGAGATTGACATTTTGATATCTGTCAAAGTGGTTTGATTAGCTTTGATTAGCTCTGTATTTGATTCCTTTTTTAAGTGCAAAAGAATTAAGAAATTAAAATATTTTTATTTTTAAACCGAATCTTTAAGTGATATTTTCTGCCAATTCACTAAAGTCTGAGTAAGTCCTATCTTATAAGACGCATAATATATAAAACAAAGTTCGGCATAAAAATAACCTCACTTATGAACAAAAGGCTGCGGGAAATAAGATCGCCCGATCATTCCCCGATAAAGAAACGTCCTTTCGCAGAAAATAATAATTTAAGTATGGGTTCAATCACTGTTGAATTAATGAAAGAAATTCTGGAGGAAAACAATAAGAAGCTTTTTAAAGAACTAGTCACTAAAACTGATTTTAACTTGTTATATTCAGAATTGAATGAATTAAAAGACAAACACGAACAAGTCACTACAAAAATTAATTACTTGTAAGATCGAAATAGAGTTCTTGAAGCTCAAATAGACAAACTGATTCAAAAAAGCACTGAAGAAAATTTGATCGTTCATATTCCATCAGAAGCTAACTCTGATCCAATTGCGAAGGCAAAGTCTATCTGCGCTGGCCTGTTGGGAAATAATGGAACTGATGATGCCATTGAGTCAGCAACACAGCTTTAAACGTCCTCCGTAACGCAAACAATCGCAAAGGAACGAGCATCAGCATCCACAAGGATTTACCCCGCAATGTTCGCCGAAGGAGGAGCAGATTGGTGGCTGTCATGAAGGTGCTTCGAGAGATGAACCCAAGGAAAAAAATCAACTAAAGGGATGATAAATTGTTGGTAGCAGACAGGGTGTTTACTTGGGACATGGCTGAGGGGCTGAAATGTGGCATAGAAGACGGTTTAAATTGTTTAAATCTACTTTTTGGTGAAATCCCAGCGCGTTTATTGAATTGTATTAAATACACAACAAAAATAGATGACAATCAAACGTCAACGACTGGAAGAAGTGTCATTTCGATGTGTCAAAGGTGCAAACACAATGGAAACAGCCGCTGTACCGAATGCAAATGTACGATCGTCGGGAATTTTACACGACGCTGCAAAACATTGACCTGTTCCCGTCTATCAGATATCATCCAAGCTTACAACGTTAAAAACATTAAGTTATAATGTTGCAGGGCTTAAAAACAAATTGTTATATGTAGATTTTTTTAATTATGTAAATGAATTCGATATTTTTGTTTTGTTTGAATCTCATGTATTAGATGGAGAAGAAAATAGATTCAAGAAAATGTTTAACAACTATAGAATGGAAAATAAAAAGTAAAGGAGGTGAGCTCTTTGGATATCGTAAGCAACTAGATGGAGTCCAAGTTAATTTTATTAAAATCGAAAACACATGTATTCTGGAGCTTAAAATTAATAGTATAACTCATCACATTATACCAGTATACTTGAATTGTAGTCATTGGCAACCTGATTACGATAAACTGCGGGATTCGTTAAACATTTTGGGATCATCAAACATGATGCTAGTGGGCGATTTTAAAGGTAGGATAGGTTTGTCCCAAAATAACCCTGCGTTAGGAATGAGTACACTGAAGATACATTTTAATCGGAAATCCAAAGATGAATCAAGTGATGCTAAGGGGGAGAAGATTTTAGAGTTATCCGACGCTTTTGACTGTAAAGTTGTGATTGGAAGTTGCGAAGGCGACTCGCTAGGGGAATATACGATTATTCGAGGATCAGCAAAATCGATTATAGACTACTGTTTTTTGGCTGGAAGCTGGTTACCACATTTTAGTGATTTTAAAGTAGCAATTAAACCCTTTTCTAATCAAAAGCCCTTAGAAGTAATGTTCTCTTTCTGGCTGTGAAAAGCTTTAAAGCTTTATACACAACTAGACTTAATACCAAAAATATTATGGAGGGACAGGCATCGTGAGGTTTTTCAACGAAATTTAAACAAAGAAATCGAACTTTTAAGTGTTTTAAATGGGTCGTTGGAAAATATAAACGTCGAAAAACTAACCAAAATGATTAGAACCGCTAACCCAAAGTTCAACAATCAAACTAATAGTAGAAAACAAACAAAGCAAAAGTGGTTTGATGATGAGTGCAGAAAAGCGAGAGATTTGTCCTTTTGCATTTTTACGTCTGTTTCGGAAACATAATAACAGCTTAATTCGAGCAAACTATGCAGCAGCAAATAAAAAGTTTAAAAACTTATGCTACGCGAAGAAAAAAGCATACGATCTTAAAAACTTAGAAAACATCAACGCAGCCAAATCACCAGCAGATTTTTGGAAAGCAGTTAAAGTGGACGTATGGAAAAGAAATGCTATTGCAGTGGGTCTTCCTGCAGAACAGCTCATAAATCACTTCATGCAGCTTCTCAACGCAGAGCAACTCTCTCCACCTATTCTATACGCAGCACCCCTCACATTGGATGAACAATTAGACTCCCCAACAGCTCTGTTGGAGGTAGCAGAGGCAATATATAACGCCAAAAATAATAAAGCGCCAGGTGAAGATGGAATCTCGTGCACATATGAATTTAAAATCCTGCTCACAAAAACAGAATCTTTGAAAAAGCGGAAGTTCCTGATACTTTCCTCAAATCTTTAATATACCCGCTCCATAAAAAGGAGACTATGAAAACCCTGCTAATTACAGAGGCATATCATTTTTGAACACGTCGGCCAAACTTTTTTCATCTGTACTATATAAAAGGCTTACTCAGTGGGTTTAAAAGAATGAAATTTTGCATGAGTTCCAAGCTGGATTCAGGAGAGACTACTCGACCGTAGACCAAATATTTTCGTTGATAAGCTTAGCAGATATCTATAGAAGTAGGAATAAAAAGCTCTACGGTTTCTTTGTCGACTTTCAAGCTGCATTTGACTCTATACCGCGTGAAGCTCTCTTCTATAAAGTATATCAGCTTGGAATATCTTCAAAAATGAAAAATGTATTGAAGGCTTTGTACCAGAACAATACAGCTCGTATCTGGGATGGAAAATGCTTCTCCGAAGATTTCGAAACAACTGTGGGAGTAAGGCAAGGATTCGTTCTCAGTACACTTCTATTTACCCTGTACATTAACGATATCACAGATGCTGTTATAGGTGGAATTGAGCTCCGTCAGACAAGTATTCCAGGCTTGCTTTATGCAGATGACATAGTTTTTCTCGCCGAGTCAGTTGATGGCATGCAGCTTATGATCAACAGATTAGAAAGGTATTGTAAGAGTTGGAACCTATCTGTCAACCTGCAAAAATCTAAAATGATGATCTTAAGAGGTGGTTGAAGCAGATATTCGCGGATTGAAAAGTGGGTGTTTCAAGGTGAGGAAATAGAAATTGTAAAGGAGTACAAATATTTGGGAGTATTGATTTCATCGAACTCTAACATGAATAAACACCTTCAATTAAAACTGGCAGAAGCAAAACGAGCTATGAGTACTGTTTGGGGCAGTTGTATCCATAAAAAGAGTATTTCGCATACATCAAGACAAACCTTAATTCGTTCAACTGCAACTGCCATTCTTCTTTATGGAGCTCAAGCTTGGGGATGGTTTTTCAGAATACCCACTAGTTCTCCAAACTACATGTTGCATTTAGAGTCTGGTGTTTCCCCTATGTTTTTGGATACTCTAAAGCTTCATTTCAAATACATAATGCGAGTTTTAGCAATGCATGAGCAGATAATACCAAAAATAGTACTTAGGTATGCACTTATTGTCGACTGAAGGAGGATGTGTTCAAAAGTGGAAGAAGCTGGCGTCGGAATGTGAAGTAAACCTGACAATTGCAGCTGAAGAGCAAGTGGAATCCCTTAAGCCAAAAGTTAATGAATTGCTGAAGAAAACGGGAAATAGAATGTACCAAAACTTCATGGAAGAGGCGCAGAATTCACAGCACAGATTACACTACAGCAAGTTGAATCACTTCTTAAATGAAGGAACTTATTTTTTAGAAGAGTACTCAACGGAATTAATAAGCACAATCTTCCGAATAAGAGGAGAGCTATTAAATCTCAATTTTATACCACACTGTCCTGAGTTACCAATTTTATGTACTTTATGTAACCGTAATGAAAGAGAAGATGTGTTTCATTTTATAGCTGTCTGTCAAGTTTTAAGAGAATTTCGAGTTCATTATTTTGGAGTTCAGTCATTGGATTTAGAGGAAACACTAAAAATTTTAAATGGATCTCGTGGCTGGAAATTTTCTTATAATTTCACTGAAATAGCGTTAAAATATAGAAACTGCATTGTAAATGAACTTTTTTAAACATAAGCAAAAAAATGTATACAATATGTTAAAATATAATCAAAAATTGAATAATAAGAGTAGAAAAGAAGAAGAAATAATTACCAAAATGTTTGTATAATTTATGTATTATTTTCACGAGTCAATAAAACTAAACTAAACTAAACTAAATGATAAGCAAATTTACGTCCGACATTTATGCAGGGCCTAGTTATGATGATGAGGATGAATATTAACCGAAGATAGTTATCATATCTTTGCGATTCTTTTATTTAAGTTCTTTCTACATACTCGTATCATAATACAATATGTAGGTTACCTCCAAAATGTCCAAGAACTTTAATTTAAAAGCAAGTCATTGTGATATTTTGTTTTGTTTTCTTTAAATTAAAATACCTGTTTCATAATAGAAAAAATAATCGACTCTTCTTTTCAGCGATATTTGGGCTACTTTTAGGGTAACTTGTGTTATCTATTCAACGTTATGGTAAATGAGTATGTAAGTTCCTTTATGATTCCTTCTGTACTGATGTAGGTACTGATAAAACAACTTTTGCTGTGAGATTTTTCTAGATTCTCTGTTGATTTAAAATTTAGTGATGCAGATTTGGGAATGATACAATAAAAAATTGGAAAATGTGAAGTTTATTTCTGTTAGTTTATTCAAATAGAAATGAGTCCATCAATTGTACCAAGAATTTCTGACCAAATTAGAAGCTAGAACAATTTTTGGTAGGTACATATCTAGTCTCCTTTTTATCGACTAGGCGATGAGAGATGAGTTACAGATTTTCTGAATGGTGTTTGCATTTACCACAAAACTGTATCATTTTATTTTAAGCTAAAAGAAAAATTGTGAAAATGCTATACCTAAGCAGTTTCATTAATCTTTTATTGAGGTACCCTAGTGAATTGATTCAAAATGTAATGATTTAGTTTTGTAGTAAGTGCAACTTCTGATCAGAAAATATAAATATTAGTATAGAAATGGGGCCAAAAAATTACCCTAGAATTGTCCAATTTCAGATTTTGTAAGGAATTCTTATTACATTTTTTGGTGTTATTTCTATATGAATACACTGCACGAAATATTGATAAGGACGAAATTTATTTCTTTATTTTTCTCTTGTGCTCGCACAAAACATTAAAATAAAGTGGCAGCGCTTTTATTTGATCATTTCTACATATAACTGTTATGTTATTTCTTTCTTGTTGCTTTGCCTGCTTGAATCTCATGTAAAAGTAATCATTATGGTTAGAAATATTGATAAGGCCAGAGGTTTAAAATTCAGGACAGTTGTGAAAAATTTCATAAATATATTAATTTAACGGTAAAAATTTTTTTTTTTCTGGCAATTAACCTTATCCATTACAAAATTAATTAATTTTATTAGCTTACTAATTATAATGCCTCGTGGAAAGCCTTTAACTGGAGAAGAGCGGGGGCGTGTGTCTGTTTACAGAGAACAAGGGAAAACAACAAGGCAAATCGCAGCTATTTTGAAGAGGAGTAAAACTGTAGTAGCAAATTACTTAAATCTGAGGGAAAATTATGATGTAAGGCGAAGTACAGGTAGGAAACCCACATTTACACCTAGAAATATTCGGGAAATAAGACGTCTTGCTGTTAACAAATTAATAAGCCCTTCTCAAATTGTCAATATTTTGAATCTTAATGTATCCACAAGGCGAGTGCAACAAATTTTAACATCAGATAAGAACATTGAATGCCAAAAGAAGTCCAAAACCGTTACTTACATCACGTCACAAGACTAACAGATTGTCTTTTGCTGAAAAGCATCAATTCTGGGACGATAAGTGGAATAAAGTGGTATTTTCTGATGAAAAAAAGTTCAATTTAGATGGACCAGATGGTTGTCAAAAATATTGGCGTGATAAGAGGGCTGAAAAGCAGCAAAGGAAAGCACGAAACTTTGGTGGAGGTACTTTGATGGTTTGGGGTGCTATAAGTTGCTCTGGAAAGTCGCCAATTTGTTTCATTTCAACTAAAATGAACTGCCAGAGGTACACAGAATTGTTAGACGATGTGCTAGTGGACCTTGGCGACGATTTATTTGGTCCAGATCTAATTTTCCAGCAAGATAACGCGGCTATTCACGTATCCAAATACTCAAAAGAATTTATGAGGAGCCGAAATATTCCTTTGTTGGACTGGCCCGCCTGCAGTCCGGATCTTAATCCCATTGAGAATCTTTGGGCAATTTTATCACGAAACGTTTTTAAAAATGGACGTCAATTTGAAACAGCTAAAGACCTTAAAAGAGCCATACAAGAAGAATGGGAAAAAATCGATCTAAATACGGTGCGATCGTTGATAACTTCGATGCCGCGTCGCCTTCGAGATGTAATTACCCTAAAAGGATCAAGTACTAAATATTAAAAATTGATTAAGTATGAGAATAGCACTTAAACAATCAAAAATTCACTGTGGCTTTATCATTACTTCGTTTTGATTTAACATAATAGACAAGTTTTCTTTGTAGAAAACTTTTAATTTGGCTATCCAAATTTTTTATTGAAATATTTTTTAGTTTTTTACTTTAAGAATAATTTCGTTTTTTATTTTGCTTAATAAAGAATTTGATTTGACCGAATTTTGTTTTGTACTTATAATTTTTTCGCAAAGTGTATTGAATAGACTATGAATTATACAGGGTGTCCCGTAATTCGTGTTAAATACTTCGGGATGTAATTCTTGGTCATATTCTAAGAAAAAAATTGTTTTACAGTAAAGTCCGTTTCTCAACTTTGACATCAATTTTTGACAATTTAAAAAAGGCTAACTTTGGTGTACCCTGAACTGTGTTAAATTCGATTTCTCTGTCATTACTGATGGAAGAGACCTACCATTTTAACCATTTTAGACTTATTTTTTTTTGTAGAAATAATAATCTTTACAACTGTATTTCAAATGGGGCTCCTATAGGCATAGGGTTGCTAGATTTTCGATTTTAAATGGTGTGCAAGTTTTCTTCCCCAAACAAAGTTTTGACTTTGAGTTCATTTCAGATTTTTTCAGAAAATGCCTTTTAAACATATAGTTTTGTTATTTTTTAAAGATGAACAAAACAATAATAAAAAAAAACTTATTGATAATTGCACTCAAAAACCCATAAATTTTATGATACCTTAAGAAATACAAAATGGGTAAGATTTAAAAAAAAAAATTTAACTTTGGGGTTTGTATGAATAAAACAATAATATGGACACTTCCAGTAGTTTTTTATGTATTTTATACAAATACAATTAAAACAAGTGCTCAAAAGTGCTCTCCTTCGTTTTGAATGCATGCCAGAGCCCGTTTTTGGATTTCATTGTGGGTGTTTGCTCGGAATAAGTTGCATTGGAAATGAAATTCCAAAAACATTTTGAGAAGGAAGTCGTCTGCTACGATAAAGTTCCTGGTATCTTCGTTGTGCTCTTCTTGAATTTCCATTGCAAAACCCATATTCAAATAAAATGTCTGCGTATTCTACTTTCGTAAATAATAATAAATAATAAACTAATTAACAAATTTGCTCTCTTATTCTTTTATACGACTTATTTACCTTTTGAACATTCATACCCCAAACTTAAAGCAAACACCCACAATGAAATTCAAAACTACTGAAAGTGCCCATATTATTGTTTTATTCATACAAACCTCAAAGCTAAAATTTTTTTTTTAAATCTTATGCAATTAAATCTCATGCGTTCGTGTTTATACATTTCTATGTGCTTTAACTTGTCCTTACAATTGATTTCTTACTCAGCCCTATCACAGATTTCATCGTAATCGAAAAAAGTCTAAGTTTCTCGATGTTACTATCACATAATCCATTCGGAGTGGAACAAATTTCGAAATTCGTAGATTTGGTATCACTAATTCCGAATGAAACGGAAATATGACGTCCTTTTCTACGACAAGTTTCTTCTGTAGTAGAGCGTAGAGCCATAGGTAAAATCCATTTGTTAAAATATAAAAAAAACACATTTGCATAAAACAATTTTACAAAATATAATTCCACTTCAGAAAAAACAATAAAAACAAAAATTATCTCGTAAATTAAATTAGATCCAACTCTGTTGGAACGAAGTTCCTTATCGCGCGTTGTGAAAGGGTGCTAGACGGAAAAAATTCTTACGAAAAGTTGTCACGACACTTTTTGCTATAGTTAGCTATTTTAAGCTGTGCGGCGTCGCATGTTTCTCTGTCTGTCTGTCTCTCTCTCTCTCTCTTATAGAAAGCAAGCCAGATGTTTTCATTTCTATTTCGCATTGAACAGTGTGGTGTCGCGACGACTATTTTTGCTGAGTGTATACAGGTTTTTTGTAAATAATAAATAATAAAAATTAATCGAAAGGAACTTCGTTCCATCCGGGTGTCCCTTGACACCTCTCAAGTTTTTTTTATTTCCTCCCAGTAGTGATTAACTTCCTCTTTTGGACGTTTAGCGTATCCTTTTGCTATGTCTGGATTACAGGATAACATTTCATATAGCCTGTTGTTTGTTTGTTTGTTGTTTTCACCCTTTAAACCATCGGTTATATAAACTAATATATAATATAATATAATAACTAATAAATATAAACACGTATCAATTATAAACACAAAAAATTATTTCCGAAAGAAACTACATTTTTTCAAATGACAAATGCTTTTTCCAAATTCAAGCGAAATTGACGGATTTGGAGTGTTAAAATAGTAGTCGTAAGATTGTTAGATTACTTTTTTATCTGTTAGTCTGTCACCACTCGAAACAACACTTGAGTTTTATCTGTAAAGAAACTTGGATTTCACAAATTATTTAATGGTTTGTTAAGTGAATGAAGTTGTATTTGACAGATTGGAAAGTACTCTGGGACCACTTAAAAAAATCCTCTTTGGGGAATTTATAACTTGATGAAGAAAATATTTGATTATATTCGACAGTTAAATTATTTGTTTCATATAATATTTAAGATTTGATCAATGATGCAGATCTATTTCAACTAATTTTAATCACAAAAAGTGCAACTAAATCAATTTTTACTAAAAAATAAAAATCATAAAAAAATGTGTTTTGGAAAAGTTAAGAAATTTTTTTTTAAGTTTGGGGATTTTTGTTTCTATTGCTTCGAGTATTTATTTTGACATAGGACAGTTGACTTCGAAAATGGGCACTATTTTTTTCAATCAGGCAATGCCGTTTTAGAATCCATTCGGATTTTGTGATTGCTTTTTTTCGGGATTCGTATCGTGATTTTTCATTCGGAGATTTCTCCAAATGTATTTCGTGATAGGGGTTTTTTTTTTTTTTTTTTTTTGTCAGGAGTAAATCTTCAAAAGACACTTAGTAGTATTCGATACCAAGTAGTGTGGGATTCTTACCCACTAAAAACTCCTCATAATCAGAACCAATCTATAACGATCGACAACAGATTTTTCTTTCTCAATAATATTATCTCTTTAAGGGAAGCTTAAACTTTTAATGCTTCCCATGACTTTTAGGCCATTAGCTCGTGTGGCTTGGTTCTTCTTAATCTCCGAACATTGCCTCTCGTATTTAATACGGACTCCATTTCAGAGTTGATATGACTATGCAGTCGCTGATTGTGTGATACAGCATGTTTTCTTACAACTTCTGTAACCGTTTCTATTTGTAGGTCACGATGTAAATCGCTATTTCTTATATACCATGGTGCATTTACTATTCCACGAAGGACTTTGTTTTGGAACTTTTGGATGATTTCAGTATTTGTTTTCTTTGAACAGCCCCATAATTGGATTCCATAGGTCCAAACAGGTCTAAGTACTTGTTTATAAAGCATTATTTTATTTTCGACAGATAAGTCCGAATTTCTACCGAGTAACTAGTACATTTTTCTATATTTCAAGTTGAGCTCTTCCCTTTTCTTTTTGATATGCTCTTTCCATTTTAGCTTTGCATCCAAATTCATCCCAAGGTATTTGGCCGTATTGGCGTAGGGTACAGCTTGATTGTTGATGAATATTTGAACGTAGCTTAACTTTTTATTTGTAAAGTTTATATGTGCAGATTTAGCTTCATTGAGCTTGATACGCCATTTTTTGGTCCAATCACTAACGGTGTCGACGGCATTTTGCAATTTCTCAGCAGCCTTGACGACGCACTTACTGGATGCCAAAATTGCGGTATCATCCGCAAAAGTAGCCATAATGGTGTTGTTATCCACTGGAATATCCCTTGTATATAGCAAATACAGGGTAGGTCCTAGGACGCTTCCTTGTGGAACACCGGCTTGTATATTACATAGCTTTGAATATTCTTGATCATACCGTACTCTGAAGAGCCGGTTTGAGATATAAGATTTTAGTATTTCGTAGTACTGCCTGGGTAGGTCCCTTTGCAGTTTGTACGCTAGCCCCTCATGCCATACCTTGTCGAATGCTTGAGCAACATCTAAAAATATAGCCGAACATACTTTTTTTTTCGTGATAGGGGTGATTATTTTTAACAATAAAATAGGAATATCCTGCCATATGACAGTGAACCAAACAACAAGCTCTTTGGAAGGATTCAATAGCATTTTGTCCTCGAAGATTACAAAAAGGTGGAATTTTATCAAGTTTCTGGAAGTGCTCCTTGAGCAAGATGCTAGTAAGATTATTGACTTCATCAAATCTTTGGACGGTTCGGAGATTAAGATAGATGACCGTTTGACTAAAAATGATAATTTCGTAACTGAAACAAAATTAAATTATGTAACTGTTTTGGCTTCGCATTGTTTTGTTTTCTTTTTTTTTTAGTTTACTGGAGATACATGCAGGTGCATGCATATAATATGTACAAAATTTTTTTACATATTACCGGCCAGCGCCAACTTCGCGCCGACCCCGCGCTGAACCGATCCCGCGCCGCGCCGGCCGCGCGTTGCACCGGGCTGCGCACAAGTAGATTTCCTAAACGTAAATATTGCTGATCTGTGCAATAAACATGCACCCCTTAAATCTCAAATATATACTCCTAAAAATAATACCTGGTTCACCTACCGTATTCGTGAGCTCATACTTCAACGAGATCAAGCCTATAGTTTTTGGAAGCGCTTTCGCTTGGTAGAACTTCGTCAGATGTACTGTTCGCTTCGTAATAAGGTCGTGATGGAAATACGTTGTGTAAAAAAAGCTCGAGCGCGAAAGCGTGAGCTCATACTTCAACGAGATCAAGCTTATAGTTTTTGGAAGCGCTTCCGCTTGGTAGAACTTCGTCAGATGTACTGTTCGCTTCGTAATAAGGTCGATGATGGATGGATGGTCGTGTAAAAAAAGCTAGGTGTACGAAAGTACAATGTTCTTTTTAATGAAATGTTAAACTAAAGAATATGAATTTGAATTAGTAAATATTAAATTAGTTAATCGAACAATGCTTAAATTAAAGATAGACTCCACAAAAGTAAATGTCAAAAGAATGTAAACAATAACGTAGAATTTGTTCTTATGACCTCTAATGGTATACAAAATACATAATGTAAAATACAAAACCGATTTATAACGATAACGAATTGAACGTGTTTCTTTTTTCTTAAGAGTTTAATTTTCTTAAGTAATTTTTTCCCTAGTTTTTTTTATAGAAACAAGACCTAGTCAGAACATTTCGTCCTTCTGAACCGTTTTTTTTAAAACAATTATTTAACAAACAGTGTGTGTGTGTTTGAACAAAAACTTTAGACAATAAAGTGCGAACTAATAGTTAGTTAAATATATATGTACATATATAGAAACAAAGTGAATTTTTTTTTTCAAAAATCCTTTTAAATTTAACAACTAACTACTTGTAAATACTAATTTCGCGTTTCATAAACCGAAATAACGTCGCGTCGTGCAACAAAAATAATACCCAAGAAGATACAGGATTTTGACGGCAGCTGCAGCTGATTGTATATGAGTTTGCACATTTTTTGATTGTTTCTTTATCTGAAAAAACAAATATATAAATTATAAATATATAAAATGACATATAAATACGGTGAGCTTTAAAGTGGTTTACTTACGACCATAAAAAGAGACCTTATCAACTTTAAAAAGTATCATTACGAAAAGGCGTGGGAGTTGCTGAAGGAGCGCTACGACCACAAGCGCATTCTGGTGAATTTACAGATGCAGGCTCTGTTTGGGCAGTCTCCTATGGCCCGGGAAACTGCGACAGGTTTGAAGGAGTTGACACGGGAGTGAATGTCAGCGCTGGAAAACATGGACGTTCCGGTCGATCAGTGGGACACGGTGCTCATTTGGTTCCTGCACCAGGAGTTGCCGTCTTCTACGCAGAAACTGTGGGAAGAAAAGATGGGAAACAGGAAAGATTTACCGAAATTCGTGGAGTTTTCGGACTTTTTAGATACTCGTTTCCGCACTTTGGAAGTTGTTGACCAGCAGGAGATGTGCTCCGCGTCAAAAATGAAAGCTGAGACACACGCCAACAACCGTTCTCGCTTTCAGAGCACGAAGGTTATGTTTGCGACGCCAGCATCTAAGCCCACAGGTAAGCCAGCCAGTAGGCAAGTAGGTAGGCCAGCAGTTCGGCCAACTTTTAATAGGGAGTCGGGAATGTGCAGTTTATGCAATCTGCAACAGCATTCCATAAGGAAGTGTCAAAGGTTCCTGAACATGGACACAGCCGAAAGGAAGCAGACTGCTCGACGCCTGAGAGTTTGCGATAACTGCCTTTCTTCAGGGCATTTTGCGCCGGATTGCCCCTCACCTAGCTGCTGCTACTTCTGTCAACAGCGTCACCACACGCTTTTGCATGCAAACGTGGCCCAACATGCAGCTGTGCGTGCAAAAAAGCACGACACCGTCAAGAACAACAACTTCAAGAGGTCCCAATGTAGCTCCTACATCATTCAACGCAAACGCGCTGGAGTTTGAACCACGAGAAGTACAAGCTTCTACAAGTGGTCAAGTTTTAAATTACCACACGTCGCATGGTAGCAGAACGCACCAGGTGCTTTTAGCGACAGCAATTGTGAAGGTGCGAGCAGCCGATGGTCTTCAGCACCATCTTCGAGCTTTGATCGACCCAGGATCGGAAGCATGCTTCATCACTGAAGATGCAGCACAACAACTGAAGCTAAAAAAGCGACGAACCTTTGTCGAGGTGTCAGGGTTAGGGTTAGTCAGCAGTGGCACAACGCAAACATGCGTGGATACATTTACATTTACATTTACATGAAACCTACTCCACACATAAATCTGCGGAGTAGGGGGGGGGGGGGGGGGGGGGTTGCAGCCGGGCGACAAAGACCATTTGGCTGATGTTTAAAGTCGAAACCTCTTTTGATATCGACTGGTTGGTTCTTACTTAGTTATTGTTCCTTACGACTGGTGCGGGGTAACAATAACTAAGTAAGAACCAACCAGTCGATATCAAAAGAGGTTTCGACTTTAAACATTGGTGACCCCGACGTGATTATTGCTTCCCTCACCAGCAGTAAGAAGCAATTTTCATAAACATAAGCGTTGCCAGGGCTGAAACACTGGCAAACTTGCAAATCCTAAAATCGGCTCAACTCGTTGAACTCATACTAGACGTGATCTTTTGCTTCCCCTCATCAGCAGTAAGGAGCAATTGTCACTACCAAACGCGTTGCCAAGGCGATAACATTGGCATCTACATTGAACGTATCTTAAAGCGTTGCCAAGGCTATAACATTGGCATCAACAAAACATAACGATTTATATCATCTTTAAAATCTATATACACACCGGATTTTTTTCGACACCATGGAAGAAATAGAAGTATATAAAGTTGTGGCCAGGCAAAAGGCCATCACGGATGAGCTACTACGGTTGCAGAGCAACATTTCTAAAGATGGACCTGAACGGAAGACAGCAGAATACGCGAAGAAGCGGCTGGATTTGATTGAAAATCTTTGGAGGGAGTTCGAAAAGAATCACAAAGACATCGAGGAGGTCGTAAAACCCGATACACCGTATGTACAGGGCGACACAGCTGGGAAGATCAAGCGAATCTACCAATCACTAACACAATACCTTCTGTCCGTGATGAAGGCTGGGACATCGGAACGACAAGCTGAGAAAGAATCTGCAAAAGAAAATTGTGAAGCTACTTCTCATTCGCTAACCTCAACACCGTACCAGGACACAGACACAACAAAAGTGCTTCGAAGGCAAAAGGCAATCGTGCAATCATTAAAGCGATTGCTGGAAAACATAGAGGAGAGCTCGGAAGATTATTCAGGCACATGTTGCCGTCTAAAGATCGACTGAATAAAAAGCGTTTGGTCACAGATGGAGGAGGTTCATCAAAAAATTGCTGAACTCCTAGAAGACCCAGAGAATGCAGGTTATGACGTCGAAGAGTACTTCGCATTGGAGGACAGAGTCCAGAAAAATCTCCTCATGTTGTCAATCAAACTTGATGGAGGCCATCCTGATCCCCGTCAATCTGACACATTGAGGCAAACGGCAAAATTACCTAAAATAACCCTTCCAAAATTTGATGGGAACTACACTAAGTGGAAGGAATACAGTGACTTATTTGTTGAGCTGGTGGACAAGCAACAAATAGCAAACTGCCAGAAGCTGTTTTATTTAAAAACAACGCTAACCGGTGAAGCTGAAAGCTTGATAAGCCACTTTACCACATCCGACAGCAACTATAAGGCAGCATGGCAAGTAGTCAGGGATCGTTATGATAACCCTCGTCTCCTTGTCACAGCGCATGTCCAGAGGCTGCTTATGCAGCCCGTTATAACACTTGAGAGCTCAAAGGCTATCAAAACTTTGCATGACACAACACAAGAGTGCATGTTAAGCTTAAAAGGTCTTAACATCGACACAACAAACTGGGATCCCCTTCTTATGTGCATTCTGATTAAGAAGTTGGATCGAAACACGTTGACACTGTGGGAGCAATCTCTTCAACAGCCGAAGGCCTTACCGGCGTTGAATGATTTTTTGTCATTCCTGGAGATGCGGTTTCAATCATTAGAAGCCATAGGACCCAAAGGAATGAAAATGGGCTTAGATGACAACAGTAAACGGAGCAGAGTAACTCTCGCTTCCACAACAGAAACTAACAAATGTCAGATTTGTGGACATAAAAACCATGCCATATATCTTTGTCCAAAGTTTCTAAAACTCTCACCCCAAGAGAGGCACAAAACTACGGTTTCAAACAATCGATGCATAAACTGCTTGCGTTTTGGTCACCAAGCTCCATCATGTCGAGCAAGGCATTGCACCAAATGCAACAGCTATCATCACACTCTGCTTCATGTGACAGCAAAGAATCAACATCAACAAGTTCCAGCAATAGATAACAGGACAACTTTATCAGCTATATCTAACAACGCAAAGTCATCTAAATATGTGATGTTGGGAACAGCCAGAGTTAATATACTGAATCATACGAACAGTCCTATCAAAGCAAGAGCATTGCTTGACTCTGGCTCTCAAATGAGCTTCATTACTGAGAAACTAGCTTCAAAACTGCACCTCATTCCAAAACAAGAACCTCTGGAGGTCTCAGGAATGGGAGACAAGCGGATGAAAATAAGCAAGCGATTCGACATATGCCTTCAATCCCTTGTTACTGGTTATAGTAAACAACTTCAGGTGTTTGTTCTCAATACTATAACAACACAACAACCTAGTGAATTCATCGATACGAGTCATTGGAAAATACCCCGGAACATTAAATTGGCTGACGAGGACTTCAACAAACCAATGGATATTGATCTTCTCATTGGTGCGGAGCTCTATCCCGAACTACTTTCTGTTGGTCAGATTCAAATCAAAAATAGTGGCCCAACCTTACAAAACACTTTGCTAGGGTGGATAGTCATGGGAAAAGTTGTCACACATCTGCCATCAACACTGTTCTGCGGTATAGGGGTAGACACTTCATCTACTAACCTAGACAATCTGGTCGAACGCTTCTGGAACCTGGAAGAAAATTTAGCTTCTCCGTCCCAAGCCATCGCAAAACCACTCACAAGGGAAGAACGTGACTGTGAAGAAAATTTCTTAAAAACTACAAGAAGATCGGAGTCAGGTCGGTATATTGTAACTCTACCCTTTGCAAATGACCCAAAAAGTCTAGGGTACTCCAGGGAAATTGCTGTTCGAAGATTCCTCAATCTAGAAAAAAGGTTAGAAAAGAACCCAGAAGTTCATAAGCAATATATCGACTTCATGAGAGACTTTATTGCCTTAAAGCATATGGAAGAGGTGAAACCAAATGATGGTTTTTATAAAATACCACAATATTTTCTTCCACATCATTGCGTTTTACGGCCAGAAAGCAGTTCAACTAAACTGAGGGTCGTATTTGACGGATCATCAAAGACATCTTCAAATCTATCCTTGAATGAAATCTTGCACACTGGACCAGCTTTACAAAACGATCTCGTTTCCATTTTGTTACGATTTAGAACTCACAAATATGTTTTTACTGCCGATATTACCAAAATGTATCGTCAAATCCTTGTAGACAACTTCAGTAAACGGTTCCAACGTATAGTCTGGCGAGAATCTACTAAGGAACCCCTCAAAACTTATCAGTTAAATACTGTCACTTATGGAACTAAGCCAGCACCTTATCTAGCTATAAGATGCCTTCATGATCTGGCAGATACGGCAAATCATCAGCATTTACTTGGCGCAAATATCATTCGTCGAGATATTTACATGGATGATATATTAACCGGCAGCGATGACCTTAAAACCGCTACCCAGATGCAGTCAGAACTAATAAAACTTCTGGCTCAAGGCGAATTTCATCTAAAAAAAATGGTGTTCCAACATTCCTGTGCTCTTAAAAGGAATCCCAAAAGAAGACTGCGAAACTGAGACGCATCTCCACGACCAAGAAGAAGGAGCTATTAAAACTTTGGGACTAACTTGGCTGCCAAAATCAGACCAATTCATTATTAAAACCAATTGGAACGAAGTGACGAAGATAACCAAAAGGACTATTTTATCTGATACAGCTCATATTTTTGATCCACTAGGAATAGTTAGTCCAATTGTCGTTCTAGCTAAAATCTATTTACAAGAAATTTGGCAATTAAAACTTGACTGGGACGCATCTTTGCCAATGGAAATGAATAGCAAATGGAAAAACTTTAGAGAAAACGTTCTCAAACTAAACAATTTTAAATTTCCTCGACATATTATAATAAACGATGCAGCATCTATCGAACTTCATGGATTTTCAGATGCCTCCCAACGAGCATATGGAGCTGTAGTTTATCTCAAATCAACTAACTCCAAGGGAGACGTCAGTGTTCAGTTGGTATGCTCTAAAACACGAGTTGCACCACTTAAACAACAAACAATTCCTCGCCTAGAACTCTGCGCTGCCAAATTATTGGTACAACTAATTAAAACTGTTAAAGAAAGCCTGCTGATAAATCTTAAACAAATCACATATTGGACCGATTCCCAAATAGTGTTGTCATGGATTAACACTACAGCACCTCTGAAGACTTTCGTGGCTAATCGAATATCAAGCATTCATGACGAAACCACGAAATGCCAATGGATGTTTGTTCCCACTGAAGTGAATTAGGCTGATTTTCTATCCCGAGGAATGCTTCCGGATCAACTCCTAAAATCGACAATTTGGTTCCAAGGTCCAGCATTCCTGAAGAAACCGAAATCAGAATGGCCAGAACAACAAACAAGAAAAGAAGAGGAGAAAGTCTTTGAAATAAAAACGATAAAGACTATACTCGTGGCAAATTCACACATAGTTTCCCACTTTATTGAAAGAATAAATCACAAAAACTCTTGCAAATTCCTGCAACGGGTTACATCTAATACCATACGTTTTATCAGTAACCTACAGCGAGCTAAAAACTACCGACTTGTGGACACTGTTCCTTCTCCACAGGAGCTAAAATCAGCAATCATCCACATTGTGAAGTACCTTCAAGAAACTGCCTTTCAAGAAGATTTAAAGGCCCTTATTAAATATGGTTGTGTGTCCCAAAGCAGCCGGCTAAGCTCGCTTGCACCGTTTCTTGATCACAGAAATATAATAAGAGTGGGAGGGAGACTAGACGCTTCTCATCTTCCATATGAAGCAAAACATCAAATGATCCTTCCGAGTTCACACCCAATCACAAAATTATTGATGTCTGCACTTCATACGGAAAATATGCACGCTGGCCCTCAAGCTTTATTATCTATTGCAAGGCAAAATTACTGGATACTAGGAGGTAAACGATTAGCCCAATCAATCGTTAACAACTGCATGAAATGCTTTAAAGCTAAACCCAAAACTATTGAGCAGTTAATGGGAAATTTACCTCCCGAACGAGTCCAACCATTCAGGCCATTCATGAATGTAGGAGTAGACTTCTTCGGTCCAGTATACATTCATTACAGAATTCGTGGTAAACAGTCAACAAAGGCATATGTTTCCGTTTTCGTATGTTTCTCAACAAAGGCGGTACACCTAGAACTCGTGACGGATTTAACAACTCAAGCGTTTCTTGGAGCTTTGAAAAGATTTGTGGCAAGAAGAGGATGTCCAGCAAAAATCTTCTCCGACAATGCTACCAACTTTATGGGTGCTCGAAACGAACTGAGCGAGCTTAACTCCAAGGTATTTACTGAAGAAGGTCAAGAATCCATACAAAATTATTGTAGCGGAAGAGCTATCGTTTGGAAACCTATACCTCCACGTTCTCCTCACTTTGGAGGTTTGTGGGAGGCAGCTGTAAAATCATCCAAACATCATATGAAACGCATCTTTTCAAGCGCTTCATTGACTCAGGAAGAACTTACAACAGTCCTGGCACAGATAGAAGCAATCCTTAACTCTAGACCATTAACTGCAATTTCGAATGACCCTAATGATCTTGAGGCCTTAACTCCTGGACATTTTTTGATTGGAGCCCCTTTAACAGCAATGGTAGACCCAGAAGCAGCTAGAGCACCTAACCTTACTCATGTTGCTAGATGGAATTTGGTAACATCTATTCATAGGGAGTTTTGGCGCAGATGGGCACACGAGTACCTACAAGAAATACAACAAAGGTATAAATGGAAATATCCTCAAGCCGACATCAAGCCGGGTACACTAGTACTTATTAAAGAAGATAACTTACCTCCTCTTAAATGGCTTAAGGGAAGGGTTTTAAGAACTATCCTAGGACCCGATAAATTAGCAAGAGTTGTCGACATTAAAACCACTGCTGGAGAACTAAGACGATCCATTGCCAAAATTTGCCCTCTTCCAACTGAAGTTCAACCAAAAGAAACCACAGAAGATCCAATCAATGCAGACCACATTAACAACCCAATGAAAACTCATGATAAAGAACCTCCACTTACAGTACATGTGGCAACAAACACAAAGACTAACAATCGACATCAGCTTCTAAGAATCAAAACTGATGTAAAACATCCACTTAAAGGTCGCTTCCTCCCCATACAGGAACATCTTCACCGAAAACGCGAAAACTCAGAACCGTCATGTGTGCCAACTCAAAAAATCAAACTGAGTCCAATAAAAACACTATTGGTTTGTCTGTTTCTAATAGGCACGGCATTCGGGCAGAATACTAAACCAAACGCAATCGATATTCAAAATTTCAAAACCAACCCTGGTTTATATTTCGAAGACATTGGGCAAATGAAGCTTATAACAGACGAATGGAATCTTTTCGTTTATTTCAATATGACCAGTTATTGGCAAGAGTTCCAAGGAATCCAAAGGAGCATCAACCAACTAAGAGCTAGATGTGAGGCACAACTGATCCCTAATCCAAACAATCTTTGCAAACCCATCATTGATCATCTAGAATTCCGCCTTCAGGAATCAGAAAACTTAAATGAAATACTAAAGTACAGGAACGGAATGGCAATAAGAAAAAGAAGATCACCATTCGACTTTGTTGGCACTGTCGCAAATAAGCTATTCGGAGTTCTAGATCAAGACTACGCGCAGTATATAGAAGACAACATTCAAATGGCCCAAATTAACGAGAAGCATCTTCTTGAACTGAGCAAAAATCAAACCTCAATTATTGAATCTACCACAAATATCTTCAACAAATCATTGACTTCTATAAACGAACAGTTCACGACCATCAAACTACATTTGACAAACATTGACGATTCAATAGAGAATTTGAATAAAACCATGCAAAGAAACGAAATTCTTAACTACATTACAATTTTCGTTACTCAAATAATGGACAGCTTTCAACGAACTCAAATAGCAATTCTGGAATCTGTGTCCGATACTCATCATGGAAGAATAAACGCTTTACTACTTTCTCCCACTCAATTGTTGAATCAACTGGAGAGAATTAGGTTGACGATACCAAGTTCACTAACATTACCTGGATACTAGCATAATCTTCCCAAACTGTATGAACTTCTTAGAGGAAAAGCACGTGTTACATCCTCAGCAATCGTATTTCTTGTCAAATTACCTCTATTAAATACACAGGTGTTTCAACTGTATAAACTTATACCATTACCAGTTCAGCATAACAAATATTTCATCTTCATACAACCATCAACAGCATTCTTAGCTGTAACTCCATTCAGGGATCAACACTTTTCACTATCACAAACTGAATATCTGGGTTGCATCCATATCAGCGAGAGAAATTATCTATGTAAGCAGCGACATCCAGTTTTCAACGCAAATGCCTTGGAAAACCAATGTGAAATCTACATGTTAAATCATAAAAAGCAGCTCTCATCGTATGGCAAACTAAGATCTACCGATGTTGACAGGATGTGGATCCAGCTTCATAATCCTAATCACTGGGTGTTTGCCTTTCATCACGAAGAAATAGTTTCGGCAGTATGCGGATCTGATGTTTTAACGGCAAAACTTCAAGGCATAGGACTTATGAAACTAACAGCTAACTGTATCATCAAACAACCCACCATGACTATTAATGCTCATAATTTATATGTATCAGAACTAAGTGCCTCATTTCTGCCGACACTTAACTTGAGTGTATTCGTGGATAAGTTTGAAATCGAGCCAATACAAGCTAAAAACCAGAAGAAAGAGGAAATCATCATTCGAGGAGAAGACGACTTAACACTACTCAAAGAGAAAATAGCATATCAAAAAACACAGCAAACATTACCAAGCAAAATCTCTCACCATGATGTACATCAGTACTCGGTTGGTTACCTTTCATTTTTTGGAGTTGTAATTCCGGCCACACTTTTGCTACTACTACGGAGGAAGATGGCAATTGCTCAATCCCCACATGCTATAGAGTTTGAGCTCAAAGATCTCAACGCCGGGGAGAATGTTGACACACGGTTTTGATATATATATAATTTCCCTATAATTTATATTGTATGAAACACCCAATCCAAATCTAAAACACCCTACTTCCAATAAATATTCACATTCCCAACCTCATACTATGTTTCTCACGAAAAAATGCAATACTTGCACTTCTTTCTCGATATTGTTTATTTCTTTTCGTTGCAATATAATCCACGATCCTATTACAATTCTTTTCCCGCAAAACTAAATTATTGATGAATTGCATTTATGTAAATTAGTATAAATACTCATAATAAGTTAAGAATAAAGTCACTTATCATTCACAAGTCAAAAGGTTGTTTTCTATTGTTACCCCGCACCAGTCGTAAGGAGCAATTAGTAAGAACCATCTCAACAAGGTTTGCTTGTTATTGTTACCCCGCACCAGTCGTAAGGAACAATAACTAAGTAAGAACCAATCAGTCGATATCAAAAGAGGTTTCGACTTTAAACAGCTGATACATCACAAGACTAACTACACAAATACTACATAGAACAAATAACACATGACAACAGCACGCAGTAGTTACGGACGGTCCCCCATCTTGTCACTAACAGCGCTCATTCCGACTTAATTACGGTGTGGATATTGAGCTTGCGTCATGCAACTCAACTTATGGAGGCGCGGTGCGGGCACTGGTCTTCAAGTCACCGACTGGCCATCTCCCAGCCCAACAAATGATACCTGACAAATGGCAACACATTAAAGGGCTAACGTTGGCAGATCCAAATCTCTACGTTCCTGGACCTATTGATATACTTCTCGGTAGTGATGTATATGCTGATATACTCCTTCCAGAAGTGAGAAGACCTGCAGATGGAGTCGGACCAACCGCTCAGAAGACGCAGTTAGGGTACATTGTGTTAGGGAAAGTTCAAGCGGAACATCCCCGGCAAATACGCAGTTTTGTGCAGACTGCTGACCTGAATTCTCAGCTGCAGAGATTCTGGGAGATGGAAGAATTGCCGTTCCAGACACATGAAACTGAGGGGAATATCGCATGCGTCGCGCATTTCGATGAACATACGAGACGCCTTCCTGACGGGCGTTATGAAGTGAAGCTGCCGTTCAAAGGTGGATGTCTTCCAGCGATGGGATCCAGTAAGCAGAGCGCGGTCCGACGATTCCTGCACTTGGAGAAGAGGCTGGAGGCAAACCCAACTCTTCGGGCAGATTATGCCAAATGCATACAGGAGTATGCAACCCTAAGGCATATGGAAGAAATTCACGTCGGCGACTCGGTGTTGGCAACCCCATACCACTATTTTTTGCCTCATCATGCAGTTTTCAAGGAATCGAGTTCCACCACGAAACTGAGGGTCGTGTTCGACGCAACAGCGAAGACTTTGGATGGGAGTTCGCTCAACGATCGACTTTTGGTGGGCCCAAAATTACAGTCGAGCATTATCGACCTGGTTCTTCGATGGCGAACCCACAGAAAAACATTTACGGCTGACATCGAAAAGATATATAGGCAGGTGTTAGTGCATACACCTGATACTTACTATCAGTTGATCCTGTGGAGAAACGATCGTTCATCTCCAATCAAAATGTATCGGCTTAAAACGGTAACGTTTGGCACAGCAAGTGCTCCGTATCTTTCCATCAAAATTTTGAAACGTGTAGCCAAAGATGAAGAATCGAACCTGCCGGAGGGCGCGAAGGTTGTCCGAGAGGACATGTATTTGGACGATCTCATCAGTTTTGCCGATACTGTGGAAGAACCACGAACAAAACGCGACCAAGTGAATCAACTTTTGGCGTCCGCGGGCTTCAATTTACGAAAGTGGACAAGCAACGTGAAGGAACTCGTCGAAGACATACCTGTAGCAGATCGAGAGTTAGATTTTGAGGTGCCATTTAATGTGTCAAATCACGTCAAAACCCTTGGCATCAAATGGTTCCCGATAGACGATTACTTTTCGTATCAGAATGTGCAGCAGTCCTCAGAAGCAACAACAAAAAGGTCAATGCTGTCCACCATAGCCAAACTGTTCGACCCACTTGGCTGGATATCACCATGTGTCATCACGGCAAAGTTAATGATGCAACGGCTTTGGGAACTAAGTTGTGATTGGGATGATCCGGTTCCAGCTGTTTTGAAGAAAGATTGGGATGCTTTTCATCGAGAACTTCCTATGATCGAGACGCTTCGAATACCACGCTGGACTCAGACAAGCAAAACCAACAAGGATATAGAATTACATGGATTCTGTGATGCGTCGATGAAAGCATACGGTGCCGTAGTATACGTTCGTGTGCTTAACAGCGATGGGAATATCCATGTCAACTTGCTCCTGGCAAAGACGAAGGTAGCTCCACGCTCCCACGTTTGGAACTTTGCGGAGCAGTAGTGCTAGCGCAGCTGATGCAGTATGCGAAGGACGTTTTGGCTGTTCCCGACACCAAAATGTTCACATGGACCGACTCAACCATCGCGCTCGCGTGGATACGAGCCACTCCCGCCAAATGGACTACGTTCGTGGACAACAGAGTGTCCGAAATTCAGCGTTTAGTGGGGATCGATTGCTGGGGACATGTTGCAATGCTTCATAACCCAGCCGATCTGGCGTCCAGAGGGGTGTATCCAGCTGAACTGACGTCATTGAAGACTTGGTGGATTGGTCCTGAGTTTTTACGCAGTCAATGGGCTTTCGATGTTCCGCATCAACCTGTTGACATCGAAACTGACGAGGAACGACGCACGGTTAAGGCACTAAGTGCTGAAGTCAGTCAGGATGATCGCATACTTCAAACGATCTGCGACTGTTCGAATTTGTTGCAGGTGATTCGTGTTATCGCCACATGTTGTCGTTTCGCAACAAAATGTCGACGAAAAGCAATTTCTGATAGCCCATTTACTCCAAACGAACTGGAAGCAGCGCGTATCATCGTCGTAAAGGCCACACAGAAGGAGATGTTCAGAACAGAGCTTCAACAAAACGTGGAAACATCTAAGATACCCAAGTCAGTCAAGACGTTGAACGCATTCGTTGATGGAGAAGGACTTTTGAGAGTTGGAGAATTCTCTCCTCCCCTACGACTAAAAAAAAAAAAACCTTCTGATACTTCTTCGAAACAGTCATCATTTTACCAACCTGGTTGTCAGAGATGCACATAAGAACACTTTGCATGGCGGCATCCAACAGACGATCAATTACATCCAAGTAGTGTAAGATTCTTACCCACTAAAAACTCCTGATTACGAGGAGTTTTTAGTGGGTAAGAATCCCACACTATTTGGTATCGAATACTGCTAAGTGTCTTTTGAAGATTTACTCCTGACAAAAAAAAAAAAAAAAAAAAAAATTACATCTGTCAAAAGTATTGGATTGAACAGATACGAAGAAGCGTGAAATATCAGCTTCATAGGTGCACTTCTTGCTACCGGCAAAGGACATCGGAAATGCAGCAGTTGATGGCGAATCTACCTGCACCTAGAGTTCAGATGTCACGACCGTTCAGTCATACTGCAGTTGACTACGCAGGACCCATCGAAATAAAAAGCTGGAAAGCTCGAGGTGCTAAAATACTAAAAGGGTATTTTGCAGTATTCATCTGTTTGGCAACAAAAGCCATTCACTTGGAAGTCGTGAGTGACCTGACCACCCAAGCATTTTTAGCGGCATTTCGACGGTTTACTGCCAGGAGAGGTAGCTGCAAACAAATCTACAGCGATTGTGGAACAAACTTCGTCGGCGCTAATAACGAATTAGCCAAAATGTTGAAAGACGCAAAGCACGATTTTAAAGAAATTGACGAAAACCTAGCAAATCACGGAACAAATTGGCACTTTATTCCCCCAGCTTCTCCACACTTTGGTGGATTATGGGAAGCGGGAGTAAAATCGGTGTAATTCCATTTAAAACGAGTTGTTGGCTCACAACGCTTCTAACTCAGGTAGAAACGTGCTTGAATTCGAGACCCTTATGCCCGCTCTCCGACAGCTTAGATGATTAGGATGCGCTAACTCCTGCGCATTTTCTCGTAGGCGAATCTTTGAATGCTGTGCCACAAGGCGAACTCAACAACAACATCACGTATATCGACCGATGGAAAAGGATTCAAGCGCTGGCGGAAGGGTTTTGGAAAAAGTGGAGTTCCGAATATCTTGCACGGTTGCAGCATTGTCCGAAATGGACTCAAATACAAGAAGCTCGCAAAATAGGAGACCTAGTCTTGCTGAAGGATGAGCGACTTGCACCGACGTATTGGAGTCTTGCCCGAATCGAGGACACTTACGCGGGAACGGATGGACTAATACGTGTCGTCACCGTGAAGACACAAAACGGAAATCTAAAACGACCTATCGCGAAGATTTGTTCTTTGCCATCTAACGAGCACAGAATCAATCGGCGTTAGTATAAAATATGTATTCCTGAAACGTATGCGATTTTAAAACACGAAATTTGGAGATATAAAATAAATCAACACATTTTTCATTCAAGTCACCATTCAATGCAACAATCAACCCATCTTTAAAACACCTGTAAAGTTTCGCAAAACACAGCAATCAACACATCTGTACCATATAAGGAAAATTTAAATCTCATCTTTCAACTCATCTTTAACAACTGGAAGCTGTTCAAACACATTTTTAAAGCCACCTGAAAGCTGTTCAAAAAAGAAGAAAAAATTAAAATAAATCAAACAAGAACTTTGTTTAAAACATCTTTATTTAATAATAATAATAATCTATTGCATGAAAAGCAATCAATGCAATTCATCGTCAAATGCTGTGCTGCAGCAACGCACACACAAAATTAAACTTAAAATATAAAGGAACTAAACACAACTTATTCCAAAACACTTAAGCTTTAAATCGAATGCTTAAAACATAACTTATTCTAAAAACTTAATCTACAACACTAATTTTAAAACACATATTTTTAAAAATCTCTGCGAGGAGAACATCGAAAACAGAGAAACACCGCACGTCGAAGTCTAATTCCCGTCGGCAAAACAAAGCAAAAAAATCGTCGTCGACAAGACACATTTTTATTAAAATTATTTGTGCCCTGCAACAACGCATACACAATCTTAATTAATAATAAAACGCTGAAGCAATGCACAAATTTATTAAAATTACAAATTATTACCGGCAATAATGCAAAACCACAAATTGCACTGCCATTTTAAAAAACAAAAAAAAAACACGATCCACATCAAAAAATGAAAACCACGAAATGTCAAATGCCGTCGGCAAATGCATTTGACCATTTTGCACCACAGATCCGATTAATTTTTAAAAGATCACAACCAATATACAGTCCACTGAATTTGAATTAAAATTTATTAAAGCACTTCAGAATTCAACACACACCTAAGACTTAATTAAACTTATAAAATTCGCGAAACATTTCCGAGATATAATCGCGAGTTGTTCACAAACGAAATGTAAACAACAATTCCAGTTGAAAGTCGAACTCTTCCAATTAGAACAAGATAGCACTTGGTCACGACAAATTTGCCTTTGCTATTAACAATTACATAAAGTACATACATACACACACGACATATGTATATTCACATACTTTCGTACGCGCGAACCCCGAAATCCGCGAATTAAATTGCAAAACCTTGCACAAGCCACACACACATACACACAAATCTTCGCACGCTAAAATAAAAACCGAAACTAAAATAAAAATAAAATTCAAAATTCACGAGATTAAACAAACATACAACACACACAGAACATAGTACAACCATACAAAACAAATGAATTTTAATAAAAGGATTTTAAATCAAATATATTAAAAAAAAAAAAAAAAGGAAGGGAACTCATCCTGAAACACATGTCTTGTTCACCAAGATCCAAGTTGCGGGAAATTCTTCGCATATCACATATCAACATATCTTATCCATCGCAGCAGCTTCATCAAAACAGCAGCAACTCAACACAATAAATGTATAATATAATCAATAATCACACTTAAAACAAACTCACTTTAACTAAATTCGCGATTAAATTGCGCAACGCATGTCGGCACCACGCTCACCACGCTAACGAAAATGAATTTATAATTTGGAATTTACATACTAACAAGGAAGAAGGAACAACACTAATAAGTACACTGCTCTGCAACACAAATGTCAGAATGAAACGTACGATGAATGAAAGTACAATTTACACAGGCAATGCATACTACAAATGGAGTACACATGACAAAATGAGAGGCAACATTTTTTAAATTTCTGTTTGGGGTTCCGTGTACTATTCTTTCGTGTTGTCCATTTATGTTTATTAATGTAATAATCTCTTTTCTATTTCGTTGCATGTATACAAATGAGCAAGAAGAGTAACACCGTTTATCATCTTATACCAATCAAAGAATGCAGTCAACTGTCAAAGGCCATCTGTGAAGAATCAACTGCACGATGTCAGTACTACAGTTCGAAATAAAATAGGGTGCTCCAGACGTGATTGTATTGCAACTTTCGGAGGCGGGAGAATGTACGAAAGTACAATGTTCTTTTTAATGAAATGTTAAACTAAAGAATATGAATTTGAATTAGTAAATATTAAATTAGTTAATCGAACAATGCTTAAATTAAAGATAGAATCCACAAAAGTAAATGTCAAAAGAATGTAAACAATAACGTAGAATATATTCTTATGACCTCTAATGGTATACAAAATACATAATGTAAAATACAAAATCGATTTATAACGATAACGAATTGGACGTGTTTCTTTTTTCTTAAGAGTTTAATTTCCTTAAGTAATTTTTTCCCTAGTTTTTTTTCAATTGAAGTTGGTAAAATCAATGCCAATATGTTAGAAACTGTTGATTTAAATCAGCTTAGTAAAAAATTCATTTCTTATCAAACGCCTTATGCTGTGAACTATACTGATAATCGGTCTTCCAATTGTCCAGCCACGGCATCAGTAAGCTTCGGTTTTACAGCAGTAGATTGTGCTGATGTGCTGGAAATAATCCTCTCAGTAAAATCCAACGCTGTTGGACTTGATGACCTTCATCCAATATTTATAAAAATTATACTTCCTGTCCATTGACATATATCACACATACTTTCAATACCATTTTAATGACTGGCGTGTTTCCTTCTCAGTGGAAATTTGCTAAGGTCATTCCTGTTCCTAAAAATTCAAACGGTGATGATTTTCACCCCATCTCTATTCTTTCATTTCTATCCAAAGTTTTCGAAAAACTTCTTCAGAGACAAACATGCCGATACCTTGATGTAAATCATTTCTGACTCCTTTTCAATCTGGTTTTCGGTCAAAGCATAGTTGCATCACAGCGCTGCTTAATGTTACAGAAGATATACGGCATTGAATAGATAGTAAAAAAGTAACATTTTTGGTATTACTCGACTTCTCGAAAGCATTCGAGAAGTCGAATGAATCATATCACATATTCTCCTGTCAAACTGATATCATCATATCTGACTGGTAGATATCAAGCTGTGGCATCTAATAAAGACCTTTCTGACTTTTTGCCTATTGCATGTGGCGTACCACAGGGGTCTGTTTTGGGACCTTTGTTGTTTTCACTATACATTAATAAACTGCCATCGTGTTGTGTATACATCCGAACCATGAGTTCAATTGTTGTGTAAACAAAGCAATGTACTTCCCGATAATCTGAAACCACTTGTGCATGCTGATGACATATTAATGAATGACCGCATGCACATAGTGAGTCAGAAAAGAGATTAGTAAAATTTTGTTTGTGACCTACTGAACACATTGCACTGAGGGATCATGTTGCACTAGAATGGATTGAAGAATGAGTCCATTCTATGCGAGTGAGAAATTGAGAACCAAAGTGCATATGAGTTCAATTGAGTCACATTTTGTATTTTGGTATTATATTGAGTAGAATTAAAAGCAGTATATAAAGGGCTGCATTTTGTAAAATAAAGTCAAGTTTTAAAATAGACATCAAACGTTTGGTTTTAACTTCAATCGGCTGGCGAGCTCAGATAATACGTGAATCGTGCACTTAACAGTGCTCGGCTATATAATCGGCTGGAGAGCTAAGATAATACTCAACCGTAGGGAACACGACCATAGGAATCCCACATAACATGGCGATCCTGCCAGCTTGTTAGGTTAGGTTTACCACATTTTTTTAACCAACAAGGAGCGGACCAACGAAATCCAAATGAAGACAATAATAGAAGACATCGACCGCATGCTGCATTAACGAACTGGAAGACTTTGTATCCATAACCTGCATTGCAACGACAACTTGCGCTGCTCTTTCAATATAGTGCAAGTCAACTATAGTATATTTTCTGATGTCAACTATCGAGGAAATAAACCAAACATTTAAGAAGTGGGAAGAACTTCTAAAGTACATTCCAAAATCGAAAAGTGAACCAGAAGCTGTGCCAGTTTACATACCGACACAGATTACTGCTGAGCCAAAAGCGATAACGATAGAGCAGTATAAAAAGAGGAACATAAGAGCTACAAAAGAGTCAATAAGCATCAAATCTAAAAAGAGGGGAGGTAAAAAAAGGCAGCACCAAAGAGAGTGTGCAAGGCTACAAAGCGTCATAAACACCGCGAAAGGCGAAACAAATAAAACTTTAATAGAACAACTTAAAGAAAAAAAAAACATGGGTGGAAAAGAATCGAAGGAGGAAATAATTAACAACAACGCCGCAACAGCCACAACAACCGGCTTGCCAACGACGTCCACCATTATATATATTAATTTTCTATTAATTTTGCTATAAGTAGTATGTAAAATTAATAGCTATTATAAGGGATATTTAAAAAAACACGCGATGAAAAATTTTAGCAATGTATAAATAAAATCAAAAATTTTTTTCATGAAATTCATTATCATAAAGAACATATTAGAAAAATTAAAGAAAGCACCAAATAGAACATATAGTAAGAAATACATTAATGAAACTAACAGACAACTAAAATTATTGGGGACACAAATAATAGAGACAGCTGACGTAAAAGACTTACAAGAACTAAGAGTGAAATACAATAAATTAGTAGAAGAGATCAATAAATATTTGAAATTAAAGGAGAAAGATACTGAGTTAGAAAGAATAGTAGAAAAAGAAAATATTATAGACATTGACTTAGAAAAAGACATTAAAATAAATACAATGGCAGGCCAAAACACTCCTGGTACAAGCAAATGCAAAAACAGCAGCATTTGGTTGGCCTCAGACATGGAACAATCCAAAACCGGGAGGCTTGCCGACGCTTTCTGAGGTCAACGCGGCGTACCCCACAGGTGGATCACTAGTGTGAAGCAGAAAAGTGGGAGAGTTGTGATCGCTTCAAGATCACTACTCGTAACGCCAGAAATGGAATGAAGAAGAAGAACAATGGCGAATTTCGATTTAGTTACTGCTACAAAGGTTTTACCTGAATTTCAAGGGGAAAGAAAAGATTTAAGCAATTTCTTAGGTTTAATCGAATTCTATAACAGCACTCTTAAAGATGAAACACAAAAAGCGATACTAATTCAGTTCATTTTGGCTACGAAACTTTCAGAAAAAGTCAAAAACAAGATACAAACTGAAATTACACCTCGAAATCTTGAAGACCTAAAGAAAGTATTAAAAAATTCCTATAAATCAAATAAAACTGCATCACGATTGCATAGTGATATTGCAAATTGCTATCAAGGAAATCAGACAGTTTTGGTCTTTGCTTCACGCATAGAAGCATTACTAGCTTCCTTAAACGAATTGCAAATCTCAGAACAAGGAGATGAGCACAGAGAAGTAATAGTAAGACTTAATGATCAAATAGGAATGACGGCTTTTAAAAATGGTTTAACAAAACCATACAAATCATTAGTAATAGCCACAAGACCAACTAAACTTTCAGAAGCAATCCAGATTGCATTGAAATAGAACCCAATCAATCCAGAAACGTCATGCACTACAGTAGAGGTAGATTTAACAATAGAAGTAATTTTAGTAGAAGCAACAATAATTACTCAAGTCATAGTTTTCAGAATGTCAATAGAAATAATTTGAACCAACATAGGGGTCAATTCAATAATAGGGGACAGAACAGGATGCAAAGAAATAATGATAGGCAAAATGTTCAGGGAAACGGGAACGTCCCCGGACAACAAAACCCGGGGCTAGCGTTCAGAAGAAGATAATAAGAATAACAATTTCAGAAGAACATACAAATTTTGTAAGATTAAATATTAATGGCAGACTAGAGCCAATAAACTTATTAATTGATACTGGAGCTGATATTTCCATAATAAAAAATAATGTATTAGGTAGTAATAGAGTAGAGTATAATAACAACTGTCAAATAAATGGCATATCTGAGAATTCATTATTAACCTTAGGCACTTCAAAAATTGAATTACATTTATAGAAGATGTGAAAATAGAACAAACATTTAATCTTATATATAAAAATGAATCGCAAAATGTGTTGGTAAGCGCATAACTCAACAACGCCTGGACCAATTTGGCCAATTCTTTTTTTGTTGTGTTTGTTATTGTCAGGAGAAGGTTTTTATGACATAAAAAATTTAAAAATTGATATTCCCACAGGAACGGGTTTGGGAACGGAAACTTAGAAGCTACAAGACGGGTTTCTAAAACGCTTCCAGTATTAGGGATGGTACATTATCCCTCTCCATCAGTAATTTAGATTATATTTCATCCCTATAATCCCACAAGAACAGAAACGGGAACGAGAACCGAAACCTTAAAGTTACTTGACCGATTTCCAAAATTCTTTCAACTCTAGGATGTTGCATTATCCCTCAGTGACATGGACTTATAAGTGGTTCCTTTCGAGGTTTGTTCCCCTTATTCCCACAGGAACGGTGTTGGGAACTACTGAACAGATTTCTAAAATTCTTTCGGCATTAGGAGTGCTACATAATCCCCCACCATGAATAACCTAGACTATATTTTATCCCTATAATCCCACGGGAACAGAAACGGGAACGAGAACTGAAAGCTTGTGACGAAGCGTCACAATTTAATTTCCGCCCCCACATCCAAACCACCGCATCAAAACACTGCACGTGTTTTGCCCACAAGCAATTAAATTACACGAATTTATTCCAAGGCCAAATATCATCACTTTATGTGCATCTCCTTATGGGGAAATGCATGGGTAATAGCCAGTCGATTTTTATATGCGAAATTGTCACTGACTTACAATTCACATTTGGTTTCAGTGGAAAATTCATTAAGTAGAAGTGATTTTTGCACTTCAATTCAGAAAAAGATTTACGGGCTTTTATGCCTTAACGTATTATTACTTTTTCTCTTCCCAGTGAAGGATATTTTATCCTTGATTTCGACTTCCATAGTCTCCTCTAAGGGAATTATATTGACGCGGTTTGTGTTGGCCGATTATATATATTCTTCTTATCTTATTTGCGATTTCCAAGGGAATTATATCGAGACGGTTTGTGTTGGCCGAGCATATATATTCTTCTTGTCTTATTTGCGATTTCTAAGGGAATTATATTGACACGGTTTGTGTTGGCCGATCATATATATTCTTCTTGTCTTATTTACAATTTCTAAGGGAATCATATTGACACGGTTTGTGTTGGCCGATCATATACATTCTTCTTATCTTATTTGCGATTTACAAGGGAACTATATCGAGACGGTTTGTGTTGGCCGATCATATATATTCTTCTTGTCTTATTTGCGATTTCTAAGGGAATTATATTGACACGGTTTGTGTTGGCCGATCATATACATTCTCCTTATCTTATTTACGATTTCCAAGGGAATTATATTGAAGCGGTTTGTGTTGGCCGATCATATACATTCTACTTGTCTTATTTTGCGATTTACAAGGGAATTATATCGAAACGGTTTGTGTTGGCCGATCATATACATTCTTCTTGTCTTATTTACGATTTCTAAGGGAATTATATTGAAGCGGTTTGTGTTGGCCGATCATATATATTCTTCTTTGCTTCTTAGGGAATTATATTGACGCGGTTTGTGTTGGCTGATCATATACATTCTTCTTGTCTTATTTGCGTATAAAGGAAAGTTCATACACGCAACCGCAGACTGTTACTACGAAGTCCGCCGCCGCCGACAGAGTGTTTTGCCTCCGAATAGACGCATACACTTCCTACGAAGTCCGCCAACGCCGATAAATTGTTCTGCCGTTCTCAGGAGTTAAATTAAATCCGGAGAAGAAGTCAACGCAGGCACTTCCCACGTAGTCCGCCGCCGCCGATATATTGTTCTGCCGACCACATTACGCAGACCTTTGCTACGAAGTCCGCAGCCGCCGATAGAGTGCCCTGCCTAAAGCAGATAGACGTTCACCGCTGTTGGATAGAAGCAATAGATACCGTGACACCTACACTCCAGGGAACTAACTTCGCGGCCCCAAAGAAGAACAGTCGTCCCGAAGACCAGCGCCAGAAACGAACCATCAGCCAGACATGGTCAAGGCCTATTTTTGAGAATCAGAATAAAACCTTTGTATAAAATTGTAAACCAAATCCTGAGAAAACCATAAAAAAAAAAGAAAGAAAAAGAAAGAAATAAATTTCAACTTATTTAAAATATATCCGACCGTCTCCTCGTTTTCATTTAAGAAGTTGGACCGCCGAAGCCCAAGTCTTACGAAGCTTCCTTGGGTAGACCCTGGACACCCTGAGTCTTACCCCAGCCTCGCAAAAGAAGCATCACAAATTGGCGCCCGAGCAGGGACCTGCAGAAAGTTCAACCGTTTACCGTACCTGTCCAGGAATTGACGCAGAGTCCACCGACCGACACCGAAACCTGACCGACCAGCTTCTAAGATGCCGACCGATACCGATCCCAAAGCAACTGAAGACGATGCCCAGGAACTCGAGGAGAATCCGAGTCCATACCAAAATTTAGGATTCATATACTTCCTGAAGAAGCCTGAATTAATAGCGACACTTGCGCAACGGGGGCAAGACACAAGCGGGACAGTGCAGGAGTTGCGTCAACGCCTGAGTCACCACCTGAAGGAAGCACGCATGCACCGGTCAACGCAGAATTTATGCGCGGAATGGGAAGACAAGGTTGAGGAAAGAAATAATGCTGATCCCTCGGATGAAGAGGACTATGCCACGGCTTCTGGTTCGAACATACCTCCGTCCACAGTGGAACGCAAGCAGCAGAAATTATTCCAGAGCCGACTGCAAGTGCCACTTTTCCAAAATTCAGCCATGACCGCACCCACCTCTTCTCGAACAGCCAGTTATGTTCCCCCCGCTAGATTCGAGCGAGCAGTTTCCGCCCCTCTGCAGACCGAACATCAAGACAGTACCCGCGCACCCCCAGCCTCAGCCCCATATCCCCCACCCGGCCGTTTCGGCCGCAGTTTCGAAGCCGAGTTAATGAACACGGTGCGCAAGTGGGGATTCCGATTCGACGGCTCCGGAAAACCTTTGGAATTCTTGGAGAGAATCGAGGACCTGGCAGTGTGTTACGAGATACCACTAAACGGCATGCTCCGGACACTTCCCGATATTTTCCGCAACACGGCTCTAGAATGGTTCAGGATCAACCGAGACGCCTTAACCACTTGGGCAGTATTTCGCCAGGCCTTCCTATGTCATTTCTTGCCAGCACGTTATTTCCATAAGCTCGAAGACGAGATAATGCGCAAAAGACAAGGCCCCAAGGAAAAGGCGAAAGACTACGTACGGTCCTCTCAGTACTTGATTCGGCAGCATCCGCGCATGACGATTGAAGATAACGTGGATCGCATTTATGACGGATTACGGCTTGAGTACCGCCTTTATATTAAACGTATGGAGCTTACGACCTTGGACGAGTTGATGGATCTCGCGGAAGAATACGAGTTTGTGCGGCAAGAAGATCGTAGCCCGCGCTCTGCCCCAATTTACCAGCAATACCCATATCAAAACGCACCCGTCCCTCGACTACAGGTGTAGCCTCCTTCACCTGCTTTTCCGCGTCAAGCTGTCATGCCACGAACACCGCTACCGCAACCTACCACCACGTACGACAGAAACACGCACTGCTGGCAATGCAAGCAGAGGGGGCATAATAAGAAACATTGCCGACGCCCTTTCAGATTGTTCTGTTCGTACTGTGGGGAGGACGGACGTCTCACCAAGGATTGCCCTTGTCACCAGAGTTCCAACGCCGTCCTCGGCCAGCCGGGCCACATCAGTCCCTCCGACCCCCGACCGTTCGTCCATATCGAGGCTGGCGACCGAACGTACTACGCTTTAGTTGACACCGGTTCGAGTCCGCCTGAGGCCACACGAATATACGCCATATCAGACGCTGGTAACCAACACCAAGATGCCAGGTTACGAGAGTTTTTAGAAGAGGAAATACCAAAGTTCAAAGAAACGAAAGGTATATCCACCGTCGCCCCGCATAACATACGTCTCAAAACAACCGAGCCTTTTAAGCAGCGGTACTACCCGCGCAATCCCGCCATGCAAAAAGTTATAGACGATGAAATCGACGACCTGCTACAGTCCGGTAAGATAAGTCCTTCAAGAAGCCCGTACAGTTCACCGGTGGTGCTGGTTCGGAAAAAGGAAGGATCTTGGCGGGTATGTATAGATTTTCGACAGTTGAATGAAATCTCGTTTAAGGACGCTTACCCTCTCCCGTAACTCACCGCCATTTTGGACAAGTTGCGAGGGGCCCGTTTTATGTCGACCATCGACCTAAAACAAGGCTACTGGCAGATCGCCCTGAAACCAGAGTGCCGCCCATACACCGCCTTTACCGTGCCCGGCCGCGGTCTTTACGAATGGAATGTCATGCCATGCGGCTTACATTCGGCCAGAGCAACCTTTCAGAGAGCCATGGACGAGGTATTCGGCCCCGACATGCAAGATCACGTGCTGGTATACTTAGACGACATCATCGTTTTGAGTAAAACGTTCGATGACCACCTGGCACACCTGAAAGAAGTATTCCGCCGTCTTCGAGAAGTAAATCTGAGGATAAATTTGGACAAATGCCATTTCTGCCGGCCCTCCCTTAAATACCTGGGGCACGTGATATCAAAAGAAGGTATCCACACCGACCCTGATAAGGTTGCCGCCGTCCGCGACTTAAAAGCCCCGACTAGCCTCCGCGAACTTCGTAGAATCCTGGGGATTTGCTCTTGGTACCGCCGTTTTATCCAGGATTTTTCCACCGTGGCTGCCCCTCTTACTCGTCTTCTGAAGAAGGCCGTGAAGTGGAATTGGACGTATGAGCAACAGGAAGCATTTGAGACCCTGAAACGACGGTTGACAGAGGCCCCAGTATTGGCCTGCCCCGATTTTACGCAGCAGTTCACGTTGCAAACTGACGCCAGCCAGACGGGATTGGGAGTGGTTTTAACGCAAAACTTGGAAGGGCACGAAAAAGTGATTTCGTACGCCAGCCGCACACTTACGGAACTAGAGGGCAAATACGCTGCCACGGAGAAAGAGTGTTTGGCGATCCTATGGGGGATCAGGAAGATGAGACCGTACATGGAAGGATACCAGTTTAAGGTGGTGATGGACCACCATTCGCTCAAGTGGCTGCACTCATTGGAGAATCCGTTAGGGAGGTTAGCTCGATGGGCGTTGGAGCTGCAGCAATTTCACTATACAATATCGTAAAGGCGCACTCAACGTCGTAGCCGACGCTCTGTCTCGGGACCCCCTGCCTATCTCAGAACTAGACCGAATCGCCGCTGCCCGCGACGCCAGTCCCGATTGGACCATGAGACTGAAAGAGCAAGTGCGACTCTTACCTGACCGGTGCCCCGAGTACAAAATAGAAAACGACTTGCTATACCGCCGATTCACATCCACCAACCCTGCCGCCGACCCAAACTCGTTCGAGTGGAAGCTATGCGTACCGACCGCCGACCGCAACAAAATTTTGTTCGAAAATCACGATGTAGTGACCGCTGGACACTTGGGAATCGCCGGAACATGCCCGGCCAGCCGCGCGTATTATGCAGCGCTATTATTGGCCGGGCATGTTCCGCGACATCTCAAGATACGTCCAACGATGTAACGTGTGCATCCAGTTTAAACCCTCGCAGCAGAAACCTAGTGCTTTGATGCACACTACTCCGTCCGACTTCCCATGGGACGTCGTGTGCGCGGACTTCATAGGCCCACTACCGCGGTCCGCCAGAGGCAATACAATGCTGCTAGTTATGGTAGACAAATTTTCGAAATGGGCAGAAGCAGTCCCGCTGCATGTGGCGACCGCTACTGGGTTGATAAAGGCCATCCGTGAGCGAATCATCACTCGGTTTGGAGTGCCCCGCACCTTCATATCAGACAACGGGAGTCAATTCACGAGCCGTCCATTTCAGGAATTTTTAGCAGAGTTAGGAATTACCCACCGCTTGACCGCGCCGTATACCCCACAAGAAAATTACACCGAGCGTGTGAATCGGGTATTAAAAACCATGATCGCCCAATACACGCAAGGCGATCAGAGGAGATGGGACGAACACCTCCCAGAACTGACGTTCGCACTCAATACCAGCCGCCACGAGTCGACTGGATTTTCCCCTGCCTTCCTCAATTTCGGACGAGAGTTACGGGTACCAGGCCATTTACTGTCTGACATAAATACAAATACCCCTCCCGAAGAACCCAACCTTCGCACAGAACGTATGCGAACATTATTCTCGCTAGCCAAAATGAATCTCCAGCGCGCCTCACAGACACAGGCGAAATATTACAATTTACGACACCGCCCCTGGCGCCCATGTATCGGCGAGCGAGTGTTTAAAAGAGACCGTGTAATATCATCTGCCGCAAAATATTTCACCGAGAAATTAGCACCAAAGTACGACGGGCCATACGAGGTCATAAAATTTGTTTCTCCCGTTATAGTCGTGCTACGTAGACTGGGAACTCGCAATCACGCAGCCGCCACGACCCGAGCGCATGTACAAGATTTAAAAGGGATCGCATCAACAGAAAATGCAGATGGTGGAGATAACAACTGCACAGCGAATATTGCAAGAATAAATGCAAACAGCGAAAACTTCATTCGACCACCGACCACCGAGCGACACAGACCTCTTTTTAGAGATAAAGAAATTTCGAATTCTAAACAACCGGCCCAATTAAAAAAAATGGATAACGACAAGCAACCGATGAAAAGGCCCCCACCGACTTCACCCGACCATCCATGCAAAAGGAAGCCCACGCAGCCTTGCCGACCAGACCCCGGAGACCGCCCGGTTGTATTACAATTGGTGCAAGCTGCGCCAACCCATGCAGCTTCGACTCGACGGGTAACTCGGAAACCCACTCACCCGCCAGCCATACTCATTTCAGCCAGGTGAAATCGGTGCGGGACAAGGCCAGCACGCTGTGGGACGAGCGCCAGCTAAGAGAGCTGCAACGAGCAAACCCTAGCGATCTCCCGTCGACGGTAGCAACGCCCGAGTGGAAGCTCTACGAGATCGATTTACCTCCGATGGACGAGGTGCGGCGTTTGATCATTCACAACGTGTTGAGGAGCCCAGCGGCCAAACAGTTGCATCGCTTGGATCCCCGGTTATTCCCCCCTGCCGAAGAGCCCGCGGATGCGCCCGGGCAACAGAGCCCTAGCTCTCCAGAAGTCGAAGCAGATTCAACGAATACCGGAGACGCCAGCATGGATGGATTGGAAGCAGAGCCAAAGGAACGTTCACAGCCTCCGCTCACCAAGACTCAACAAAGGCGAGCCATCCGACTAAGGAACCCAGAAGCGGACCCTTTCCAGGGCATCACGTCAGTGTTTCGCCGCGACACCAGACCCTTTTTTATACAGAACAGGGGCAGAAGTATCAACGTGATTCCCAACGACACCGGGACCGAGGCGATGTTGTCGTTCCTGGATAGGAACAAGGTTGTCCCAATGGAGTTGCGGAAGTAGTAGGCCGAGCAAGTTTCATTCTTTTTTCTATGATCGTAGGACGATCGGGTTTGTTTTTTACGATCGGGGAACGATCGGATTGGTTTTTTTGCCATGTTTAAAGGTCGAATGATGGTGATCTCAGGATAGGGAGTTAAGTTTATTTGGTTTTTTTTTTTATCATAAATTTATTTTGGTTACTTGTTTTTATAACGTTTACAAAGAAAAAATATATAAAAAATAATAATATAAAAAAAAAAAAGCAAATATAAAAAGAAAAAAAAATGCATACAAAAAAAAAGAAGGGCAGGATTTAAGTCCCTCAAAACGGAAAAACATACAAGAACTCTTCCAGTTAGTGCCAGAGGGTTCTGAGACGAGAGGGTTCTCGTCTTTTGAAGAAGGGGGGATCTGTGACGAAGCGTCACAATTTAATTTCCGCCCCCACATCCAAACCACCGCATCAAAACACTGCACGTGTTTTGCCCACAAGCAATTAAATTACACGAATTTATTTCAAGGCCAAATATCATCACTTTATGTGCATCTCCTTATGGGGAAATGCATGGGCAATAGCCAGTCGATTTTTATATGCGAAATTGTCACTGACTTACAATTCACATTTGGTTTCAGTGGAAAATTCATTAAGTAGAAGTGATTTTTGCACTACAATTCAGAAAAAGATTTACGGGCTTTTATGCCTTAACGTATTATTACTTTTTCTCTTCCCAGTGAAGGATATTTTATTCTTGATTTCGACTTCCATAGTCTCCTCTAAGGGAATTATATTGACGCGGTTTGTGTTGGCCGATCATATATATTCTTCTTGTCTTATTTGCGATTTCTAAGGGAATTATATTGACACGGTTTGTGTTGGCCGATCATATATATTCTCCTTGTCTTATTTACAATTTCTAAGGGAATCATATTGACACGGTTTGTGTTGGCCTATCATATACATTCTTCTTATCTTATTTGCGATTTCCAAGGGAATTATATCGAGACGTTTTGTGTTGGCCGATCATATATATTCTTCTTGTCTTATTTGCGATTTCTAAGGGAATTATATTGACACGGTTTGTGTTGGCCGATCATATACATTCTCCTTATCTTATTTACGATTTCCAAGGGAATTATATTGAAGCGGTTTGTGTTGGCCGATCATATACATTCTACTTGTCTTATTTTGCGATTTACAAGGGAATTATATCGAAACGGTTTGTGTTGGCCGATCATATACATTCTTCTTATCTTATTTGCGATTTCCAAGGGAATTATATCGAGACGGTTTATGTTGGCCGATCATATATATTCTTCTTTGCTTCTAAGGGAATTATGTTGACGCGGTTTGTGTTGGCCGATCATATACATTCTTCTTGTCTTATTTGCGTATAAAGGAAAGTTCATACACGCAACCGCAGACTGTTACTACGAAGTCCGCCGCCGCCGACAGAGTGTTTTGCCTCCGAATAGACGCATACACTTCCTACGAAGTCCGCCAACGCCGATAAATTGTTCTGCCGTTCTCAGGAGTTAAATTAAATCCGGAGAAGAAGTCAACGCAGGCACTTCCCACGTAGTCCACCGCCGCCGATATATTGTTCTGCCGACCACATTACGCAGACCTTTGCTACGAAGTCCGCAGCCGCCGATAGAGTGCCCTGCCTAAAGCAGATAGACGTTCACCGCTGTTGGATAGAAGCAATAGATACCGTGACACCTACACTCCAGGGAACTAACTTCGCGGCCCCAAAGAAGAACAGTCGTCCCGAAGACCAGCGCCAGAAACGAACCATCAGCCAGACATGGTCAAGGCCTATTTTTGAGAATCAGAATAAAACCTTTGTATAAAATTGTAAACCAAATCCTGAGAAAACCATAAAAAAAAAGAAAGAAAAAGAAAGAAATAAATTTCAACTTATTTAAAATATATCCGACCGTCTCCTCGTTTTCATTTAAGAAGTTGGACCGCCGAAGCCCAAGTCTTACGAAGCTTCCTTGGGTAGACCCTGGACACCCTGAGTCTTACCCCAGCCTCGCAAAAGAAGCATCACAAATTGGCGCCCGAGCAGGGACCTGCAGAAAGTTCAACCGTTTACCGTACCTGTCCAGGAATTGACGCAGAGTCCACCGACCGACACCGAAACCTGACCGACCAGCTTCTAAGATGCCGACCGATACCGATCCCAAAGCAACTGAAGACGATGCCCAGGAACTCGAGGAGAATCCGAGTCCATACCAAAATTTAGGATTCATATACTTCCTGAAGAAGCCTGAATTAATAGCGACACTTGCGCAACGGGGGCAAGACACAAGCGGGACAGTGCAGGAGTTGCGTCAACGCCTGAGTCACCACCTGAAGGAAGCACGCATGCACCGGTCAACGCAGAATTTATGCGCGGAATGGGAAGACAAGGTTGAGGAAAGAAATAATGCTGATCCCTCGGATGAAGAGGACTATGCCACGGCTTCTGGTTCGAACATACCTCCGTCCACAGTGGAACGCAAGCAGCAGAAATTATTCCAGAGCCGACTGCAAGTGCCACTTTTCCAAAATTCAGCCATGACCGCACCCACCTCTTCTCGAACAGCCAGTTATGTTCCCCCCGCTAGATTCGAGCGAGCAGTTTCCGCCCCTCTGCAGACCGAACATCAAGACAGTACCCGCGCACCCCCAGCCTCAGCCCCATATCCCCCACCCGGCCGTTTCGGCCACAGTTTCGAAGCCGAGTTAATGAACACGGTGCGCAAGTGGGGATTCCGATTCGACGGCTCCGGAAAACCTTTGGAATTCTTGGAGAGAATCGAGGACCTGGCAGTGTGTTACGAGATACCACTAAACGGCATGCTCCGGACACTTCCCGATATTTTCCGCAACACGGCTCTAGAATGGTTCAGGATCAACCGAGACGCCTTAACCACTTGGGCAGTATTTCGCCAGGCCTTCCTATGTCATTTCTTGCCAGCACGTTATTTCCATAAGCTCGAAGACGAGATAATGCGCAAAAGACAAGGCCCCAAGGAAAAGGCGAAAGACTACGTACGGTCCTCTCAGTACTTGATTCGGCAGCATCCGCGCATGACGATTGAAGATAACGTTTATCGCATTTATGACGGATTACGGCTTGAGTACCGCCTTTATATTAAACGTATGGAGCTTACGACCTTGGACGAGTTGATGGATCTCGCGGAAGAATACGAGTTTGTGCGGCAAGAAGATCGTAGCCCGCGCTCTGCCCCAATTTACCAGCAATACCCATATCAAAACGCACCCGTCCCTCGACTACAGGTGTAGCCTCCTTCACCTGCTTTTCCGCGTCAAGCTGTCATGCCACGAACACCGCTACCGCAACCTACCACCACGTACGACAGAAACACGCACTGCTGGCAATGCAAGCAGAGGGGGCATAATAAGAAACATTGCCGACGCCCTTTCAGATTGTTCTGTTCGTACTGTGGGGAGGACGGACGTCTCACCAAGGATTGCCCTTGTCACCAGAGTTCCAACGCCGTCCTCGGCCAGCCGGGCCACATCAGTCCCTCCGACCCCCGACCGTTCGTCCATATCGAGGCTGGCGACCGAACGTACTACGCTTTAGTTGACACCGGTTCGAGTCCGCCTGAGGCCACACGAATATACGCCATATCAGACGCTGGTAACCAACACCAAGATGCCAGGTTACGAGAGTTTTTAGAAGAGGAAATACCAAAGTTCAAAGAAATGAAAGGTATATCCACCGTCGCCCCGCATAACATACGTCTCCAAACAACCGAGCCTTTTAAGCAGCGGTACTACCCGCGCAATCCCGCCATGCAAAAAGTTATAGACGATGAAATCGACGACCTGCTACAGTCCGGTAAGATAAGTCCTTCAAGAAGCCCGTACAGTTCACCGGTAGTGCTGGTTCGGAAAAAGGAAGGATCTTGGCGGGTATGTATAGATTTTCGACAGTTGAATGAAATCTCGTTTAAGGACGCTTACTCTCTCCCGTAACTCACCGCCATTTTGGACAAGTTGCGAGGGGCCCGTTTTATGTCGACCATCGACCTAAAACAAGGCTACTGGCAGATCGCCCTGAAACCAGAGTGCCGCCCATACACCGCCTTTACCGTGCCCGGCCGCGGTCTTTACGAATGGAATGTCATGCCATGCGGCTTACATTCGGCCAGAGCAACCTTTCAGAGAGCCATGGACGAGGTATTCGGCCCCGACATGCAAGATCACGTGCTGGTATACTTAGACGACATCATCGTTTTGAGTAAAACGTTCGATGACCACCTGGCACACCTGAAAGAAGTATTCCGCCGTCTTCGAGAAGTAAATATGAGGATAAATTTGGACAAATGCCATTTCTGCCGGCCCTCCCTTAAATACCTGGGGCACGTGATATCAAAAGAAGGTATCCACACCGACCCTGATAAGGTTGCCGCCGTCCGCGACTTAAAAGCCCCGACTAGCCTCCGCGAACTTCGTAGAATCCTGGGGATTTGCTCTTGGTACCGCCGTTTTATCCAGGATTTTTCCACCGTGGCTGCCCCTCTTACTCGTCTTCTGAAGAAGGCCGTGAAGTGGAATTGGACGTATGAGCAACAGGAAGCATTTGAGACCCTGAAACGACGGTTGACAGAGGCCCCAGTATTGGCCTGCCCCGATTTTACGCAGCAGTTCACGTTGCAAACTGACGCCAGCCAGACGGGATTGGGAGTGGTTTTAACGCAAAACTTGGAAGGGCACGAAAAAGTGATTTCGTACGCCAGCCGCACACTTACGGAACTAGAGGGCAAATACGCTGCCACGGAGAAAGAGTGTTTGGCGATCCTATGGGGGATCAGGAAGATGAGACCGTACATGGAAGGATACCAGTTTAAGGTGGTGATGGACCACCATTCGCTCAAGTGGCTGCACTCATTGGAGAATCCGTTAGGGAGGTTAGCTCGATGGGCGTTGGAGCTGCAGCGATTTCACTATACAATATCGTAAAGGCGCACTCAACGTCGTAGCCGACGCTCTGTCTCGGGACCCCCTGCCTATCTCAGAACTAGACCGAATCGCCGCTGCCCGCGACGCCAGTCCCGATTGGACCATGAGACTGAAAGAGCAAGTGCGACTCTTACCTGACCGGTGCCCCGAGTACAAAATAGAAAACGACTTGCTATACCGCCGATTCACATCCACCAACCCTGCCGCCGACCCAAACTCGTTCGAGTGGAAGCTATGCGTACCGACCGCCGACCGCAACAAAATTTTGTTCGAAAATCACGATGTAGTGACCGCTGGACACTTGGGAATCGCGAAGACAGCCGCGCGTATTATGCAGCGCTATTATTGGCCGGGCATGTTCCGCGACATCTCAAGATACGTCCAACGATGTAACGTGTGCATCCAGTTTAAACCCTCGCAGCAGAAACCTAGTGGTATGATGCACACTACTCCGTCCGACTTCCCATGGGACGTCGTGTGCGCGGACTTCATAGGCCCACTACCGCGGTCCGCCAGAGGCAATACAATGCTGCTAGTTATGGTAGACAAATTTTCGAAATGGGCAGAAGCAGTCCCGCTGCATGCGGCGACCGCTACTGGTTGATAAATACACGCAAGGCGATCAGAGGAGATGGGACGAACACCTCCCAGAACTGACGTTCGCACTCAATACCAGCCGCCACGAGTCGACTGGATTTTCCCCTGCCTTCCTCAATTTCGGACGAGAGTTACGGGTACCAGGCCATTTACTGTCTGACATAAATACAAATACCCCTCCCGAAGAACCCAACCTTCGCACAGAACGTATGCGAACATTATTCTCGCTAGCCAAAATGAATCTCCAGCGCGCCTCACAAACACAGGCGAAATATTACAATTTACGACACCGCCCCTGGCGCCCATGTATCGGCGAGCGAGTGTTTAAAAGAGACCGTGTAATATCATCTGCCGCAAAATATTTCACCGAGAAATTAGCACCAAAGTACGACGGGCCATACGAGGTCATAAAATTTGTTTCTCCCGTTATAGTCGTGCTACGTAGACTGGGAACTCGCAATCACGCAGCCGCCACGACCCGAGCGCATGTACAAGATTTAAAAGGGATCGCATCAACAGAAAATGCAGATGGTGGAGATAACAACTGCACAGCGAATATTGCAAGAATAAATGCAAACAGCGAAAACTTCATTCGACCACCGACCACCGAGCGACACAGACCTCTTTTTAGAGATAAAGAAATTTCGAATTCTAAACAACCGGCCCAATTAAAAAAAATGGATAACGACAAGCAACCGATGAAAAGGCCCCCACCGACTTCACCCGACCATCCATGCAAAAGGAAGCCCACGCAGCCTTGCCGACCAGACCCCGGAGACCGCCCGGTTGTATTACAATTGGTGCAAGCTGCGCCAACCCATGCAGCTTCGACTCGACGGGTAACTCGGAAACCCACTCACCCGCCAGCCATACTCATTTCAGCCAGGTGAAATCGGTGCGGGACAAGGCCAGCACGCTGTGGGACGAGCGCCAGCTAAGAGAGCTGCAACGAGCAAACCCTAGCGATCTCCCGTCGACGGTAGCAACGCCCGAGTGGAAGCTCTACGAGATCGATTTACCTCCGATGGACGAGGTGCGGCGTTTGATCATTCACAACGTGTTGAGGAGCCCAGCGGCCAAACAGTTGCATCGCTTGGATCCCCGGTTATTCCCCCCTGCCGAAGAGCCCGCGGATGCGCCCGGGCAACAGAGCCCTAGCTCTCCAGAAGTCGAAGCAGATTCAACGAATACCGGAGACGCCAGCATGGATGGATTGGAAGCAGAGCCAAAGGAACGTTCACAGCCTCCGCTCACCAAGACTCAACAAAGGCGAGCCATCCGACTAAGGAACCCAGAAGCGGACCCTTTCCAGGGCATCACGTCAGTGTTTCGCCGCGACACCAGACCCTTTTTTATACAGAACAGGGGCAGAAGTATCAACGTGATTCCCAACGACACCGGGACCGAGGCGATGTTGTCGTTCCTGGATAGGAACAAGGTTGTCCCAATGGAGTTGCGGAAGTAGTAGGCCGAGCAAGTTTCATTCTTTTTTCTATGATCGTAGGACGATCGGGTTTGTTTTTTACGATCGGGGAACGATCGGATTGGTTTTTTTGCCATGTTTAAAGGTCGAATGATGGTGATCTCAGGATAGGGAGTTAAGTTTATTTGGTTTTTTTTTTTTATCATAAATTTATTTTGGTTACTTGTTTTTATAACGTTTACAAAGAAAAAATATATAAAAAATAATAATATAAAAAAAAAAAAAGCAAATATAAAAAGAAAAACAAATGCATACAAAAAAAAGAAGGGCAGGATTTAAGTCCCTCAAAACGGAAAAACATACAAGAACTCTTCCAGTTAGTGCCAGAGGGTTCTGAGACGAGAGGGTTCTCGTCTTTTGAAGAAGGGGGGATCTGTGACGAAGCGTCACAATTTAATTTCCGCCCCCACATCCAAACCACCGCATCAAAACACTGCACGTGTTTTGCCCACAAGCAATTAAATTACACGAATTTATTTCAAGGCCAAATATCATCACTTTATGTGCATCTCCTTATGGGGAAATGCATGGGCAATAGCCAGTCGATTTTTATATGCGAAATTGTCACTGACTTACAATTCACATTTGGTTTCAGTGGAAAATTCATTAAGTAGAAGTGATTTTTGCACTTCAATTCAGAAAAAGATTTACGGGCTTTTATGCCTTAACGTATTATTACTTTTTCTCTTCCCAGTGAAGGATATTTTATCCTTGATTTCGACTTCCATAGTCTCCTCTAAGGGAATTATATTGACGCGGTTTGTGTTGGCCGATTATATATATTCTTCTTATCTTATTTGCGATTTCCAAGGGAATTATATCGAGACGGTTTGTGTTGGCCGATCATATATATTCTTCTTGTCTTATTTGCGATTTCTAAGGGAATTATATTGACACGGTTTGTGTTGGCCGATCATATATATTCTTCTTGTCTTATTTACAATTTCTAAGGGAATCATATTGACACGGTTTGTGTTGGCCGATCATATACATTCTTCTTATCTTATTTGCGATTTACAAGGGAACTATATCGAGACGGTTTGTGTTGGCCGATCATATATATTCTTCTTGTCTTATTTGCGATTTCTAAGGGAATTATATTGACACGGTTTGTGTTGGCCGATCATATACATTCTCCTTATCTTATTTACGATTTCCAAGGGAATTATATTGAAGCGGTTTGTGTTGGCCGATCATATACATTCTACTTGTCTTATTTTGCGATTTACAAGGGAATTATATCGAAACGGTTTGTGTTGGCCGATCATATACATTCTTCTTGTCTTATTTACGATTTCTAAGGGAATTATATTGAAGCGGTTTGTGTTGGCCGATCATATATATTCTTCTTTGCTTCTTAGGGAATTATATTGACGCGGTTTGTGTTGGCTGATCATATACATTCATCTTGTTTTATTTGCGTATAAAGGAAAGTTCATACACGCAACCGCAGACTGTTACTACGAAGTCCGCCGCCGCCGACAGAGTGTTTTGCCTCCGAATAGACGCATACACTTCCTACGAAGTCCGCCAACGCCGATAAATTGTTCTGCCGTTCTCAGGAGTTAAATTAAATCCGGAGAAGAAGTCAACGCAGGCACTTCCCACGTAGTCCGCCGCCGCCGATATATTGTTCTGCCGACCACATTACGCAGAACTTTGCTACGAAGTCCGCAGCCGCCGATAGAGTGCCCTGCCTAAAGCAGATAGACGTTCACCGCTGTTGGATAGAAGCAATAGATACCGTGACACCTACACTCCAGGGAACTAACTTCGCGGCCCAAAAGAAGAACAGTCGTCCCGAAGACCAGCGCCAGAAACGAACCATCAGCCAGACATGGTCAAGGCCTATTTCTGAGAATCAGAATAAAACCTTTGTATAAAATTGTAAACCAAATCCTGAGAAAACCATAAAAAAAAAAGAAAGAAAAAGAAAGAAATAAATTTCAACTTATTTAAAATATATCCGACCGTCTCCTCGTTTTCATTTAAGAAGTTGGACCGCCGAAGCCCAAGTCTTACGAAGCTTCCTTGGGTAGACCCTGGACACCCTGAGTCTTACCCCAGCCTCGCAAAAGAAGCATCACAAGCTTAACGTTATTTGACCGATTTCAAAAATTCTTTCAACTCTAGGATGTTACATTATCCCTCAATCACAATGACTTATAAATGGTTCCTGTCAAGGTTTGTTCCCCATATTCCCACAGGAACGGAATTTAAAAAATTGCACGGATATTCCGACAGGAACGGGTTTGGAAAAGAAAACTTAGAAACTACTATACAGATTTCTATAACCCTTCCCCTTTCTGCACTAGGATTGCTACATTATCCCCCTAAATTAGTAATTTAGATTATATTACATAGATAGATAGATAGATAGATAGATAGATAGATACATTTTATTCCATAAAAAATTCAAAATATACAATAATAAAAATATAGAGACACTCAAAGATTTATATGAAATATTAGTGACATTTGATATTTTGTATACATTAGTATAAAAATAGTGTTAAATGCCACTTCAAAGGGCGTAATAGTACATACATGTTTATATGTGGGTGGGGTGACCTATAACATATTCAAACAAAAAAAGAACATTTTTTTTTTTTTTTTTTTAATTTAAAATATCACAAAGGATTCAATAACAAAACTAGGAAAGTTATTGAGCACATCTTGATGTTAGCTCAACTCGATATATAATTCTAATATAATAAACTCTTTATTACACCATAATATCATTTAGAAACGATTCAATACTTAGAAAATCGAAGTTAAATAGCCAATATTTTACTCGTTTTATAAGCATTCCAGAAACTGATAATTCTCTGATTGCCTGGGGAAGCATATTAAAAAGACGGTAAGAAAATATAGAAGAAGAATTACGGAAAGCAGTGGTGCGGAAATTAGGTATCGACACAATATTCTGAGAATTTCCACGAAGGCTGTAATTAGAGATTAACCTAAAGTTCAAATTTCCTGACCTCATGAAAAATGTCTTCAGAACCTTGAAGCAATACAAATGTCTAATAGGAAGAATTTGTAAACTGCGAAATAGTTCAAAGCTGTGGTGTCGACGATTTCTTCTACTAATTATTCTGACAATACACTTCTGGAGAATGAGCAGTGGTTGAATCTTATTTCTGTAAGCTCCTCCCCAGCATTCAATTCCGTACTGTAACTTGGAATGAAAGATGCCATAGTAAATTGTAGTAAGAAGCTTAGAAGAACAAACGTTACGTAAATAAAAGAAATTCCTGACTGTCCAATTGAAATATTTTCTTAAAGTCTCCGTATGACAAGAGAAGTTCATTCGCGAGTCGATCCAAAGACCCAAATATTTGAATTCACTTACATTGTCAATCTTAAAACATTTGTTGTGGCAGCTTAAATCTTTACAAAAGGTAGAAGCTAAGCATAGAGATGAACAACTGCAATTAGCTAACTTAAAACGCTGGCACTCAGGTGCATGGTAGAAGATATCAGTTGTACATAAATTTGATGATGAAAAACTGAAGAACATTATTTTAGTTTTAGGGCTTATATCCAATTTGTGTTCTGCAAACCAATTTCTTAGCAATTCAAGATCCCAGTTTATGTCAGCAACAAGATCTAAGACACTTTTAGTGCCGTAAGTACACCCAATGTCATCAGCAAAAGCAGTAAGACTGCTTTTAAAATTCAAACCAAACAATGAATTTATGTAAATCAAAAACAGAATCGGTCCTAGAACAGATCCTTGAGGTACTCCTAGATTAATGAACCTAAGGCTACTTCACTGAAAAAAATATTGGTTGTCATATTGATAATCGGTGGTTGTTAACAGAAAATTGTCATATTGATGAACAAAATAATCAATATGAAAACCAGTTTTTTGCATTTGATGATTGCAGTCATCAATTTCGGTTATCAATTTGCAATTGTCAATATGATGATCGTTATTTTCGATATGAAAACAAAGATTGTCAATATGATGATCGTTGATTTGCAATTGTCATGTTGACAACAATTTATGATGATCGTCACCATGCGGTTGTGATATTGACAATCGTGGTTGTAAATATGATGATCACCTCCTTGCAATTGTTGTTGCCAAAATAAAGCATGGAGGTGATCATCATATTAACAACCACGATTGTCAATATGACAACCACAAAACGACGATCATCATATTAACAACTTCGGTTGTTAATATGATGATCGTCGTTTTGCGGTTGTCATATTGACAATCGTGGTTGTTAATATGATGATCACCACCATGTAGTTGTTGTTGCCAAAATAAAGCAAAAGACCGAAACAAAACGGTAAATATAAAGACAAAAACTGTCTGCTTAAAAATTGTCATATTAACAACTTCGGTTGTCAATATGATGATCGTCGCTTTGCGGTTGTCATATTGACAATCGTGGTTGTTAATATGATGATCACCTCCATGTAGTTGTTGTTGCCAAAATAAAGCAAAAGACCGACACAAAACGGTAAATCTAAAGACAAAAACTGTCTGCTTAAAAATTGTCATATTAACAACTTCGGTTGTCAATATGATGATCGTCGCTTTGCAGTTGTCATATTGACAATCGTGGTTGTTAATATTATGATCACCTCCATGTAGTTGTTGTTGCCAAAATAAAGCATAAGACCGAAACAAAACGGTAAATCTAAAGACAAAAACTGTCTGCTTAAAAATTGTCATATTAACAACTTCGGTTGTCAATATGATGATCGTCGCTTTGCAGTTGTCATATTGACAATCGTGGTTGTTAATATGATGATCACCTCCATGTAGTTGTTGTTGCCAAAATAAAGCAAAAGACCGACACAAAACGGTAAATCTAAAGACAAAAACTGTCTTCTTAAAAATTGTCATATTAACAACTTAGGTTGTCAATATGATGATCGTCGTTTTGCGGTTGTCATATTGACAATCGCGGTTGTTAATATAATGATCTCATTTTAGCAGTTTTCGCATTGAAAATTGCAATCATCAATATGAAAACCCAGACAAAAATACAACGGCAAAAAATGTTGTTTTTATCTATATTTTGAGTAAAGCGCGTCATTCGATTCGTAAAAGTTGAGGTAGTAGTGTCGCAATACCAATTTTGTGTGTACCGGATTAATTTATTAACAACCACTATTGTGAAAAGTGGGTGAAGTGAAAAATTAGTATCAGCATCAACTATATAATCTCTAACAAGTTTACGGAAGAAAAATTTGTGATTAATAATAAATATGCAGTAATCAGGTGAGTAATTAGTAATTTCGTAATTCTTTTTCTTGAATGTGTGGTTAATTTAACATTATTTATCATATCAAGTATTTATTGTTCCCTGAAATGGAGTGCTTCATTTGTCGTCATAAATTCAATGCCTTAAGTGTACTCATTAAACATTAAAAAAAAAAAACATGAACTATCCTCAAACTTAAGTGCTTTGAAAGATCCTGCGCCCAGTGTTTCGAAAGCATTGATAGCTATAAGCACCTAATTTCAATCGAAACATCGGAACAAGACAATAAGATGACATCGAATTGCGAAACCTTTTGAAAAGTTGGAATCAAGAGCATTGTTATGATATTTTGAAAAGTAAGTGGACCATTTTATTATACATTTACATTATTTTATACATTCTTTGTGCTTTTTAATCTATTCAATTGATTTTAAGATAAAATAAGATTTCTTTAATAACTTTCATTTCAAACATAGAATGTTCTATAAAATGTTTTCTAAAGTGTGTTCCAAAAATTTGTTTATGCTTCTATTTCTGAAAATAGCATATTGTTCAGACCGATTGAAAAAAAAACCATTTTTTCTGTCCACATAGGTTTTGTTGAATATTGAATTTTTATTTCATCTAATTTTATCTTTTTTGTTTTGCTTAGATCGATAAGGACTTTTCCATTCTGTATCCAGAATGCCGAAGGGCGGCCGTGGTGCAGTGGTAGAGTGTTTAGTAGATAGGCCGGACGCGTGGGTTCGAATCCCGCTCTGGGCATCTACTTTTCTTTTTTGAGGTTATATGTGTGAAATTACTAGCAACTTATTTCCAACCACTGCAACACAAAAAAAGGGAAAGGCTGCTACTCTGGTAGTACAATGGACCGGATATTAAGTCTGAGTTCTCCAGATTACCATATAAGCCTCCTCTCCTCCTCCTCCTCCTCTTTTTCATCCAGAATGCCGATCAATTCTCTCTCTTTGGGAAAATTCGTATCTGAAATTAAAAGAATTTCTCATGCTTAATATAAAGGACAAGAGAACGGTTGATGCCTCCAAAAACATTAATGATGTTGATTTCGAGAAAGGTAAATGTCAAAGTGATGTATACAATTTACTTTTATAATTTTTTATATCTTTTCAAACTTTCAGATGACTTTGTATGCTGTGTCCTTAATAGTATACATTACTATCTGGTGCCCTCCAAACACGTTCCAAAAACTAAAAAACCACGTTCCGTATCATATCGATGATCGGAATAATCGTATTGAAAACTGCGATCATCCTATTGACAACCAAAATAATCATATTGACAACTACAGTCATCCTAATGACAACCACCATATTCTCATTGACAACTGCGATCATCATATCGATGATCGGAATAATCGTATTGAAAACTGCGATCATCCTATTGATAACCACAATAATCATATTGACAACTACAATCATCCTATTGACAACCATAATCATATTGACAATCTCGGTAGTCAATGTGATGACCACAGAGTCCAGTATGTTCATAATAGCAGTAGTCAATACGATGAACGCGGTTGTCAATGTGATGACAGCGGTTTTCCAAATCATCATATTGATGATCGCGGTCGTTGGCTGAAAAATAACAACTTTTTTCATCAATATAATGAACAAATTCATCAATATGACAACCATTTTTTGTTCAGTGTTCTAGTGTTGTCTATTTTTACACTCTGAAATCTGTTTCGAAGGTAAGACTCAAACCACTCCAGCATAAAGCCTCGAAAACCAGCATTTTCCAGTTTTTTTAGTAAGATTTGGTGATTGACCATGTCAAAGGCTTTAGTTATGTCAATAAACAAACCACACGTAATTTTTCTTCCATCTAAATTTGCAAAAATCCGAGAGCAGAATTGTAGAAGTGCATCTTCTGTTGATTTACTTTTTCGAAACCCAAACTGAATTGGACTGAAGAAATTTATTTTATTTAAATAGCTTACTATCCTATCTTTCACAATTTTTTCAAAAACCTTGCTAATTGTTGGTAGAAGAGAGATAGGCCGATAATTGCATAGATCATAAGTTGCTCTTTTTTTATAAAGAGGCATAACATCTGCACACTTGAGTTCTTCCGGGAAGACTCCTGAGAAAATGCTCTTGTTGAATAAAACCCTCAAAACATCTGCTAAATACCATGAAATATTTTTCAATGTGTTATTTGATATCTCATCTACACCACTGGCGTTTGAGTTTTTTAAATTACCAATGGCTTTTATAATTTCTAATGATGTAATTGGCTCAAAAGCAAAACTATTCCTTTGCAGTGTATTAGAAAAGTAAGAGTTAGAGCAAATAGTGCAAGTTTCAGTAACAACAGACTGTGAATTACTACTGATAGAAGCAAAATAATCATTAAATGCTTCAGCAATCAAGATGGTCCCAGAAATTTCACTATCATTAACAATATTCCGCAACACGGTTGGTTTTTTCATAATCGTTACTTTATTGAGAATATTGTTTACAACCTGCCACTCACTCTTTAAATTTCCATTTGCTGAATTGAACTTCGTTCTATAGTAGTTATTACGACAAGCTGGAATTTCTTTCTTTAGCTCGAGACTTAGGCGTTTATATTTATTTTTAAAATGTTGGTTTGACGGATTTCGAGCGCATTTGACTCTCAATTTATTTTTTGCTTTAACTTTATTAAGTAAATCTCTAGTAATCCACGGTTTTAGTTTCTTATCTGATTTTCTCAAGCTTTGTATATAAGAACAGTTGTCTATGTACTTTTTCAATGTTTTTAAGAACACAGAATAAGCTCTAGCAGTATCATTATCTGCTGAAACCTCTTCCCAGAATTCATAAAGAAGACTATTTCTTAACTTATCAAAATTAATTTTTTTGATTGAAGAAGAAAAAGAAGAAGGATTGGAAATGTTTGTTTTATAAGAGTTAACCAAAAGTACTGTCATTGCGTGATCAGTAATGCTCAAATCAATAACACCTTTTTCATAAGTACGAAAAAAGTTGGAAAAGCGTGCATAGATATGATCTAAGTAAGTACCTGACGTTAACCTAGTAGGCTCGTTTATAAGACAGTCTAGGCCATAAGAGGCCAACAAGGTCATGTAGGTACTCACCGTTTCATTTTTTTCTAATATATTTATGTTTATATCACCTACAATTTGTAGTCGTATAAGATTCAACCTTGCAAAACACACTGTAACTTGAGTGACTTCAATCACCTTATATACTTACTTAATCAAGTCTCGCTACCTAATAGCCTAATTAACCGAAACGTCACCAAATATATAAATGATGTATGATGAGATAATAAATGAGTCGATCGATGATCTTGAAACTAAACAGATCGCTGTTATCTTTTATTTAAGTGCCTACAGTAAAATCAGAAGTGGGATTTGCCCATCGAGCTTAATGATCCGACTGTACAGATTGAGTGTACGATAAAAGATCACGTTTTGTCAAACGATTAGTTTATCGCTCCGCGTAAGACTTTTAAGAGTTTTTTCTTACAATGTTTGAAGAGTGGGAACAATTTTTAAATTCGGCTACAGTAGCTCGATTTAAAACCGTTCTGGAGTCCCTAAATCTGTCGACCAAAGGTACTAAAACCGAATTAAGGATTCGATTGCAGCAGGTAGGCGAGAACATGTCTGAAGACGAGCTTCGTATGGTGATGCCAGCAGAACCGTCTTTAAGAAGCCCAGGTCAGAGAGGTAATGAGTCTACGATCCGTGAAGGTAATGACTTGGTATTTGAGAGGGAGACCAGTAGTGAGCAGGAGGAGGCAGACCTCGATGAGGAGCTAGCTAAATTGCGAAGAATCCATCAGAAGAAGCAAGAAATTATGAAGCTAAGGCAGCAGATTCAGGATTTACAGTTGGAAGAAGCAGTATCAATTCCAAGATCACACGGTGGTGGTAGTTTTAGAGATGTTGAAGATGCTATGCCTTCATTCAGTGGCGATGACAACTACCCAATACAGCGTTGGATTGAACAATTTGAAGAGCTTTCACAAGTCGTCAAGCTGGACGAAAGGAATATGTTCGTTTACGGAAAACGTCTTCTTTCTGGAACTGCAAAATTATTTGTGAGAACAATGAAGGTATCCTCTTGGTCTGAACTAAAAAGTGCATTGGAAAGTGAGTTCAAAAAGGTAGTTACTAAGTCAGATATTTATAAGGAACTTGGTAAGCGCAAAAAACGTCGTGAGGAAAATATGCAACAATATGTGATACACATGCAAGAAATCGCATCCAACAGTACGGTTGAAGACGAAGATTTGATTGAGTTCATTATCAAAGGCATTCCGGATTCAGACGTGAACAAAACCATTTTATACGGTGCAAATAGTCTTGCTGAACTTAAAGTAGCACTTCGCAAGTATGAAAAACTTAAACAAAATTATGCAGAGAGGCAAACAAAATTTATTCCCTTCAATTCCAATTATGGACAAAGTGCAAGTGCAAAATTTGAAAAAAGAAACATCACTTGCTTTTAAGCAGCCCTCTAATTACACTTGGAAGTATAAATACATGTATCTCTTTTGAAAATCAATTAATTAACTTAAAGCTTTTGGTAGTTAAAAATTTCTCAATGACTTATCCTGTAATTTTAGGTAGAGATTTCATTGGAAAGACGGGTTTGGTACTTCAAAGAACTGGTATGGATAACGTCAGTAGTAAAGATCGGCAGGATCAAACATCGTTCGAAGGCGCTTTTTGTTGTGATTCGGAAAGTTTTCCGGATAAAGATTGCCCAGATGGTAACTTTGTAAAACAGATATTAAATATCGATACAAGCGGGAACTGCGGTGAGTTTGATCTAAACATTAATAAAAATCTGCCTAAATTTGTATATCAAGAGGTAAAAGAAATTGTTAAACCAGCATACTTTCAATCTAATAATCGGCTGTCGTCTTCAGACTTTAAAATGAGCATTGTTCTGAGTAAAGAGTCTCCTTTTAGTTGTCCTTCTAGGAGGTTACCCTACGCTCACAAAATAGAGCTACAAAAAATTCTTGATGAATTATTAAAGAAAGGCATAATTCGGGAGTCAAACTCCCCTTATGCATCTCCAATAGTTTTGGTCAGAAAGAAGAATAAAGAACTTAGGCTCTGTATAGATTTTCGCGAGCTAAATAAGTTAACGTTGCGTGATAATTATCCCTTACCTCTTATTGAGGACCATATTGATCGTCTCAGAGACAAACAATTTTTCACAACTTTGGACCTTAAAAATGGTTTCCATCACGTTCAGCTTTCTGAAGAATCCATGAAGTATACTTCTTTTACCACCCCTTTGGGTCAGTATGAATATACACACATGCCTTTTGGCCTTAAAAATGCCCCGTCTGTTTTTGAGCGATTCATGAAACACATTTTTAAAAATTTGATCAAAGATGGTAAAGTTATAAGTTACATGGATGACATTCTCATCGCAACATTGTCTATTGAGGAGCATTTAGTTATTTTGAAACAGGTTTTTGACGTTATTGTTGAAAGCGGCTTACAGCTCCGGTTTGATAAATGCCTATTTATGCAAACAGATATTGTGTACTTAGGTTACAGGATTTCTAAAAATGGCATAAGGCCCAATGATAACAATCTTAATGCTGTGCGTGATTTTCCTACACCAGTATGTGTAAAGAATGTTCAAAGCTTTTGTCTCTGCTCGTATTTTCGAAAGTTCATTATGAATTTTGCTAATATTGCTAAACCTCTTTACGACTTGTTGAAAAGAGATACACCGTTTGTATTTGGCGTCAAAGAAATTGAGTCTTTCAACGAGTTGAAAGAAAAGTTGCTTGCTTCACCCGTGTTATCGATTTATAGCCCCAATGCAGACACAGAATTGCATTGCGACGCAAGTGGTGTAGGCTTTGGAGCTGTCTTATTACAAAAGCAAACCGATGGGAAATTTCATCCGGTGTTTTATTTTTCAAAGCGAGCAACTGCATCAGAAAACAAATTCCATAGCTATGAGTTGGAAACACTCTCAATAATATACGCTTTAGCGAGATTCAAGGTTTATTTGACTGGCATCTCTTTCAAAATAATAACTGATTGTCAAGCGCTAACTTTAACTTTAAATAAAAAAAATTTAAATCCCCGTATTTCCCGGTGGGCCTTGGAACTCCAGAATTATGACTATGTTGTGGAACATAGAAGTGGGAGTCGTATGGCTCATGTTGATGCGCTTAGTCGCTCTTTTAATGTTTTAATTGTAGAAGATGAATCGTTCGAGTTTGCTCTGGCAGCAGCTCAAAAACAGGATTCCAAAATCATTTCAATCGGATCCGAGCTAGAGAAAGCTGAAAGTCCGCATTTTGAAATGATAGATGGCCTTATATATCGCAAATGTAAGGACAAAGTTTTGTTTTATGTTCCTTTTCAAATGGAAGAACAGGTGATACGTACACACCATGAAGCAATGTGCCATTCGGGGGCAGATAAGTGTTTTGCTCATCTATCGGGAAGCTATTGGTTTCCCAAAATGAAAGAAAAGATAAAAACATACATAAAGTCGTGCCTTAAGTGCATTTATTTTTCACCTCATTCGGGAAAGGTAGAGGGTGTTTTACATTCCATCCCTAAGGGTAGTATTCCTTTCGACACTCTTCATGTCGACCACCTCGGACCCCTTCCAAATTCTCTTTCTAGTAGAAAACATGTTTTTCTCGTTATTGATGGTTTTACAAAATTTGTCAAGCTTTACCCAGTCAAAGCAACCAAAAGCAAAGAGGCCATTGCGTGCTTAAAGTTTTTTTTTGAAAACTATTCAAGACCTAATCGCCTTATATCCGATCGCGGCAGTTGTTTCACGTCAAGTGAATTTAAAATATTTTTAGAAGAACAAAACGTAAAACACATAAAGATTGCCACACACTCTCCCCAATCTAATGGTCAGATCGAGCGCATAAATCGAATCATTGTCCCTATGTTAGCCAAAAATTGTGATGCAAATACGACTAGCGGCTGGGATAAGCAATTAACAAGGGTTGAATTTGCAATCAACAACACCGTCAATAGAAGTACTGCTTCACTCCAAGCAACTTGTTATTTGGAGTCAGTCAAAAAGGAGAGGTTTGTGATCGTGTTTGTGAGTATCTTCGAGATGCCTTTGGGAAAAAAGAAGTTTCTCTAGGGGATATAAGAAAGGAGGCTCTTGAAAGAACAGAGAAAAATCAGTTGATAAATAAAGTCTACTACGATAGTCGCCATAAGAAACCGAGATTATACAAAGTAGGTGAATATGTTTTGATCAAAAACGACGCAACCATTCCTGGCGTCAATAAAAAACTTAGTGCAAAATATTGTGGTCCGTATGAAATAAAGAAGATACTTCCTAATGAACGTTACCTCATTGGAGATATTGATGGCTTGCAAGTAACACGGTTACCATATAAAGGCATATCATCACCAAGTAATATGACTTCGCTGAGGACGTTGGTCATAAGTAAACTTGAAGTTAAAGCGTCCAAGCCTATTTTTTCATATTTCAATTTTTCTTAAATTCAATTTTTATCTAAATGTTTAAATTATAAATTCTTCTATTACAAAAACTGTTTAATTATTCAAAGATTCACACGGATATTAACTTTTTTTAAATTTTGAATTCATAATGTAATCGGGACGATTATGCTATCAGGATGGCCGAGCTGTAGTCGTATAAGATTCAACCTTGCAAAACACACTGTAACTTGAGTGACTTCAATCACCTTATATACTTACTTAATCATGTCTCGCTACCTAATAGCCTAATTAACCGAAACGTCACCAAATATATAAATGATGTATGATGAGATAATAAATGAGTCGATCGATGATCTTGAAACTGAACAGATCGCTGTTATCTTTTATTTAAGTGCCTACAAATTATAAGATTTTTCGACTTCTCTCTATCTAAAACAAAAGAAAATTCTTCAATAAATGCAAAAATAGTGTACAAATGCAGCCTATAAACACAATAAAAAACAAACGATTCCTGTCTAACTTTAAAAGAAACTTTCAAGATGTCAGCACATTTACATTCAACTTCACACAACTCGCAATCAGAAAATTCTTCCTTTACAAAACATCCAACACCTCCCGCTGCATAGTTTTCATTTGTTTTGGCAAAAAAATTGAACCCAGGCAAATAGTAATCACTTTTTTCAAATCCATAAATCCAAATCTCAGAAATAAAAACAACATCTGGAGTGCTTTCAAACGATTCAAGATGCGTGGTAAGAGCTGCAAAGTTTTCTCGTAGACTTCTAATATTTTGGTGAACAATAAAAAGCTTATCATTACAGTAACTTTGACTACTAAAAATATTTAAAAATTCTGTGCTATTTGGACTGAAGGAGGAAAAGTCATCAATCTCATCACTTTCACTTTCGAAATTCATTTGGAGAAAGAAAATAAAGATGAATGCAAAATGCACTAAATAAGTGCAAGATCACTGAAAGATCGAATTGAAATAACTTTTTCGCCCTCTGTCCTTCTCATAAGTATTTGATTATTGCTAAACCATAAATATTTGTAATTCTGTCTCTTTTTTGCTTCTTTATCATCCCTATAATCCCACCGGAACATAAACTGGAACGAGAACGGGAACCTTAAAGTTACTTGATCGATTTCGAAAATTTTTTCAACTCTATGATGTTACATTCTCCCTCAGTGACATAGACTTATATTTCACATATTTCCACGGTAACGGAAGATTCCCACAGGAACGGGGCTGGGAACGGGAGCCTAGAAACTACTGGACAGATTTCAAAAATTCTTTCGTCATTGGGATGCCACATAATCCCAAAGTAAAAACGATTATTTTTCATCCCCAAGTTCCCATTTAACCGGAAAAACGAGAACGGGAACCTTAAAACTACAGACCCGAGCAACGCCGGGTGGCTCAGCTAGTATAGTAGATAAGAATATAAATTTAAGTACAGATGGAATACTAGGTAGAGACTTTTTATTACAATATAACTGTAAGATTGATTAATTTATGAGACATGTGTACTAATAATTCCATTAGATGGGGCAGAAATGGTTTTACCAATGAATATGAATACAAGAGACATTAAAAATGATATTAAAATTCCAGCAAGAACAGAGATAATTCATAAAGTCGATTTAGACGTAAAAGAAGATAGCGTAATACATGGAAAAGAAATAAAAAAGGGAGTATTTTTAGCAAATTCATTAAAACCAGCAATAGGAATCAAACATGTGAAAATACTAAATACAACTGATTCAGAAGTAACGCTTAAACATATCTCATTAGGAATAGAACCAATCTCGAGTTATGAAATATTACAATTTAAAAATAGTTTAGTAGATGAAGATCGGTTTAAGAAAATAGAAAAGGAAATAAAAGTAGATAGTTTAGATGACAACGCTAAGACAGAAATACTTAAATTATGCAAGCAATTTCAAAATATATTTCACTTAGAAAATAAAATACTATCAAAAAATAATTTTTATGAACAGAAAATAACAACTATAGATAAAACACAAGTATACATAAAAAATTACAGACTCCCGCATGCTAATTTGAATGAAATCAAAAACCAAGTTGAAAAGTTGATAGATGAAGATATAGTTGAACCATCTATAAGTCCTTATAATTCACCTTTATTAATAGTTCCAAAAAAGGACAAAGAAGGTAACAAAAAATGGAGATTAGTGGTTGATTTTAGGTCTTTGAACAAAAAAGTAGTTGATGATAAATTCCCACTAACTCGTTTGGAAGACGTATTAGATAAATTAGGAAAAGCGAAAAATTTTTCAACTTTAGATATGACAAGTTCATTTCACCAAATTCCATTACATCCGAAATCCAGACCATTGACAGCATTTTCTACGGACACTGGTCACTTTCAATTCAAAAGATTACCTTTTGGATTAAAAATTTCAACAAATAGCTTTCAGAGAATGTTATCAATTGCACTTGGTGGACTGCAAGCATCTGCATTTCTATACGTAGATGATATAATAATTTTTGGATCAAATCTTAGAGAAGGTGTAACAACAGACCCAGATAAATACAATGTTATTAAAGAATATCCTAAACCAGATAATGTAGATGAAGTTCGAAGATTCGTAGCTTTCTGTAATTACTATAGACGTTTCATACAAAATTTTGCAGAAATTGCAAAACCACTAAACCAATTATTAAAGAAAAATCAGATTTTTAGCTGGACACAAAATTGTCAAATTGCTTTTGAAACACTTAAATTAAAACTAATGTCACCACCTATTTTATCTTACCCAAATTTTTCAAAACCATTTATACTAACAACAGATGCATCAAACTATGCACTAGGAGCGATTTTATCTCAAGGAGAAGTAGGCGATGATAAGCCCATTGCATATGCCAGTAAAGCATTAAACAAACATGAACTAAATAAATCAGTAATAGAGAAAGAATTACTTGGTATACATTGGGGAATTAATCATTTCAGACCTTATCTGTATGGAAGAAGATTTATTGGGTACACAGATCATAGACCATTAGTTAGTTTATTTACACATAAGAACCCTTCATCTAAGTTGACTAGAATTAGAGTAGATTTAATGGATTACGATTTTGACATAGTTTTTAAGCAAGGAAAGATGAATACGAATGCTGATGCATTATCCAGAATAAAAATAAGTTCAGAAGAATTAAAAGAGATGATACCAAAAGTAAGCATAAATGTCCTAACTAGAGCAATGAAGCTGAGAAATATAGAAAACATTAGTGAAAAAGAAGAAAACCCGGAAACTATGCGACCAGTGGAGACTGATCACCTTCACATATGGGAATGCATATCAATTTCAGACACTAGGAATATTAAGAAGTTGCAGCTTGAGAATATAAAAAATTTAATGGGTACCCAAAAAGAAAGAATATATGCAGTCAAAGATAGAATACATGTTGGATACAGTGATAAATCATTATCAGATTTAAAATTGAATCTGAGGAAACTGTTGTCCTATGCAAAGCATGTGAAGTTAGAAAAGCTAGCGTTAGCAATGAATAATGAAATATTTGAAACAATATCAGTGCACAAATTTACTTACTTACTTACTTAGGTGGGCATTACAGTTCGGGGTGAACCTGGGCCTCAACCAACATCCGTCTATAACGATTTCGATCTCGGGCGAGCTCTCTCCAGTTTCGCACTCCAAGTCGGTTGAGGTCTTCATCCACTTGATTGCGCCACCTAAGACGAGGTCTTCCCCTTCCGCGATTTCCCTGCAATGTGCTTTCGAACACCCGACGAGCCGGAGCGTTTGGGTCCATCCGCTCTACATGGCCCAACCATCGTAGCCTCGCGATGCGTACTCTTCTGGCTATGCCCATGTCGCGGTACAGCTCATACAGCTCGTTGTTGTATCTTCTTCTCCACACATTGTCTTCGCATACGGGACCAAAGATCATTCGGAGAATTTTTCTTTCGAAACGACCAAGAGTTTCCTCATCCGCTATCGATAAGGTCCATCCTTCCGCGCCGTACAGCAGGACTGGGATGATTAAAGGTCTTATACAAGGTGCACAAATTTAAGAAGATATTTAATGAACTGCAGAAAAATGAAAAAGAAAATTGTCTAGACATTATATTATACAATGCACCAAACAGAGTTCATAATATAAAAGAAATGAATGAAATAATAAAAAGGTATCATGATGATAAATTAGGAGGAGATATAGGTATAAGAAGATGTATAGCAAAGCTTAAGCAGAAATATGTATGGAAGAATATGAATAAGATGGTCAAGAATTATATAAATAATTGTAGAATTTGTAATGAAATTAAAATAACTAAATATACAAAAGAACAATTCACAAAAACAGAGACACCAAATACGGTGCGGGTGCATAACTTCACAGGTCATAACTTCACATGGGTCATAATTTCACCTCTAGTGGGTTATAATTTCACTTTGTTCGGGTGAAGTTATGTCCCACCTTAGGTGGGAATTAGCTTCACTTTTTTGTGGGCCAGAATTTCACTTCTGTGTGAAGTTATTTCCCACACAAGGTGGGACATAATTTCACTTTTTTAAGACCATTTCTCATTGCAGCTTCAAAGTCCGTCATAAATGAAAATGGACGAAACTCAAACAAATTTCTGTCCACAAATTGGAACAAATGAACATATAGCTCTTCAGTTTTATGGCTTGCCAAGACGTACAAAAATGGATAAACCTATGATAGAAATATTGATATTTGAAGCTGTTTTTTCGTAGTATACACAGTTTGAATTTGAAAATGTGTTCAAATATAGTGTAGCTTTCATAAATCAATTATTGAAATTACGAACTTCGACATCATATATTTTCAAAAGCAGATCTCTCGTTTTAGTAAATTATATTATATAGAAATAGTGTGAATAAACAAGCGTTGTTGGCGATAAGTAGTAAAGCGACCGAAAAAAAAATTGCGCAATTTTTTGACCATCAAATGGATACAGGAATATTCTTACAATTCATTGAAGCATTTCCATTTGTTACAAAAGATGCCGTTTCAGTAGCAAAGACTATAGTAGAAAAGTTCATTTTAAAATATGGTTGTTTTAGGAATTTAAAAACAGATAAAGGCACAGAATTCACAAATGAACTATTAGTAAACATATGCAAATTATTAAAAATAGAAAAGGCTACATCTACGCCATTTCACCATGAAACTTTAGGCTTAATAGAAAGAAACCATAGAGTTCTGAACGACTATTTAATGACTATGAACGGAAAAGACGAATGGGAAGAGTTACTACCATACTACACTTACACATACAACACTACACCACACAGTACCACAAATTACGCACCTTTTGAATTGGTATATGGTAAATTATGTACTTTACCTTTTGAAATAATTAAAAATAAAACAGAAATTTATAACCTAGATGACTATGTAAATGAATTCAAAATAAAATTAAAATATGCATACGAAAAAGCTAAAGAAAACTTAGAATTAAATAAGACGAAAATAAGTAATAACCAACCAAATGTAAATAAAGCAAATTTTAAAGTAGGAGACTATGTATACATAAAAATAGGCAATAAGAAAAAACTAGATAAGCCATTTAAAGGTCCCTATAAAATAATGGAACAAAACTCTCCAAATAGTGTGATAAGAATTGAGAACAAAAATAAAGAAATACACAATAACAGATTGATAAGAGCAAGAAACATGTAAATATAATCAGATCAAATTTCATTTTAAAATAATTTTCTCATTCAAAAATAATAAAATCATTTTTTTTTGACGGTGAGGGTGTTGTGTATACATCCGAACCATGAGTTCAATTGTTGTGTAAACAAAGCAATGTACTTCCCGATAATCTGAAACCACTTGCGCATGCTGATGACATATTAATGAATGACCGCATGCACATAGTGAGTCAGAAAAGAGAATAGTAAAATTTTGTTTGTGACCTACTGAACACATTGCACTGAGCGATCATGTTGCACTAGAATGGATTGAAGAATGAGTCCATTCTATGCGAGTGAGAAATTGAGAACCAAAGTGCATATGAGTTCAATTGAGTCAAATTTTGTATTTTGGTATTATATTGAGTAGATATTAAGCAGTATATAAAGGGCTGCTTTGTAAACTTTGTAAACAACACGTTTGGCGATAGATTTTGCGAGTTCTTTGACAGCGGCGAGGGAACGAAGTTGGTCCCGGTTGAAAACCAACATGCATCATCGACCTCCAATTTCACATCAGCGCCACCTAGGAGCCAGTTGAAGCACCTTAGTAGTGCACCAAATTTATAGGGTAAAAATGTCGTCTGCCAAGAATTAATTTCTTTAAATTTAACAATTCTAGCATATAATATAACAGGTCTAAAAAGTAAACTTCTGCAACCTGATTTTTTTAAGTATATCTTTAAATATGATATAATAATTTTATTAGAAACTTTTTTAGAAGAAAAATATGAAAATGATTACCTTAAATATTTTAAAGATTATAAATTAAAATTCATTCCAGCAATTAGAACAAATGTACATGGTGTGGTGCGAGTGGAGGAATTCTATGTGGAGTTAATTACAAAGTTTCGCATTTTGTAGAATTCAGAAATATAGAGACCAGGCTTATAATTCAAATCAAAAGTAACAATTCGATTTTTCATATTATTCCGGTATACCTTAACTGTAATAATTGGCATCATGATTTTGATAACTTATATAACTTTATGACCAACTCTTTCTTGGAAAATACTATGATAATCGGGGATTTTAATGCTCGAATTGGTGGTTATCAGAACTCCTCTGTACATTTTTTGCAAAATCAACTGAATTTCGAAATTAACAGAAAATCTAAAGATGAAACCATTAACAGAAACGGCAGATTATTATCTGAATTATTCGGAGACTATGGTTTTTTCGTTCTGAATGGTGTGACAACAGGTGACGAACGAGGTGAATTCACATTTATAGGCGGTCAAGGTGAATCAGTTATAGACTTGTGTGCTGTATCTGGAGAATGGTGCAACGTAATAAAAGATTTTACAGTGGGTTTGGCAAATTTCTCAGCACACTTACCAATTTTTGTGAAAACGAACTTTGATCAACAACCACAACATATGGTTTCAGAGAACGTTCGGAAACTTAAATGGATGGAGAGCAAAGCTGAGCGATATAAAGCTCTTTTAAATAACAACTGTAGTCGTCTCCCCGAACAATCAACGGTCACTATAGATGAAATTGAAAACAGCATAATCGGATTGGTTTATGCCTCAGCCCCAACTGCGAATAATACATTTGTTAACTTTTCCCCTAAAAGAAAATGGTTCGACAAGGACTGTAATCGGTTGAGGAAACTTTCATTTAAATATTTAAGGCTGTTTAGAACAACAAATGCTGCCCACTATAAAAACATGTACCTGAAAGCTAACAAGGATTTCAAGCAACTTTGCATAGCTAAGAAGACGAGTTATCACACAAATCTTGTACACCAGCTTCAACCCAGCAAGAATTCAAAGGAATTTTGGAACAATGTACGAGAAGTTAGTGGTTGGCATAAAAGTATGAAGATTTCTCTCGAAGCTCAGACTCTAGCTGCTCATTTTGAAACTCTGTTGTCGGCCGAGGAGAATCTTCATACTTTCAGCTTTGCATTACAGAACACGTTGGTACCTGAACTAGATACAACGATATCCGCGAGAGAGCTGGAAAATGTGCTTAGTAGAATGAAAAACAACAAAGCACCTGGAAGTGATGGAATACCAGTCGAGTTTTTTAAAAATTCAAACGATGTTCTGAAAAACTACATTCTGGACCTTTTTAACCACCTCTATGACAATGCTTGCGTTCCGTCTGATTTCACCAAAGCTTTTATTTTCGCCATCTTTAAGAAAGGAGACTCTTCTATACCTGAGAGCTATAGAGGAATATCGATTCTCAACTCCCTGAGAAAGATTTTTGCTAGAATTTTATATGAACGACTTTGTAGCTGGATTGAAGGAGCTAATCTACTTAGCGTTTTCCAAGCTGGCTTTCGACCAGGATTTACTACAATCGATCACATTTTCGCTTTGACCAGCATAGCTAAGAATCGCATTGAAAAAAACAAAAAACTGTATGTCTGTTTTGTTGATTTTAAGGCTGCATTCGATACAGTGAACAGACAGGCGTTGTTGTATAAATTATCAACTTTGGGAGTGTCATGAAAATTTCTACAACTATACTTCAAATTTCTCCAGACTTCAAACGCAGCGGTGTGGGATGGATCCAAGCTCTCGAACTGGTTTGAAACTACCGCAGGCGTTCCTCAAGGATGCATTTTAAGCCCGCTGTTATTTGCACTGTTTATCGATGACGTCTCAAACATCCTACCGGGTGGTGTAATCTTCGCGGGAACTCTCATCAAAGTTTTACTTTATGCAGATGATCTGGTCTTACTGGCTGACAATCCGTTTTCGTTACAGCTCCAAATAAATAAACTGCAAGAATATTGTCGAACATGGAACCTTCGCATTAACGTACAGAAAACAAAGGCCATGGTTTTCGAAAACAGACAAAGAAATAGAGCTCCTGAAGAAACGTGGCGGCTTGGTAGTGAGCTAATCAACACTGTACGTGAATTTAAGTACCTTGGAGTTCTCCTAACATACAATTTAAATTTTAATAAGCATATTAAGGAAAAAAGCAGTGAAGCTACGCTAGCACTGAATCTAATGTGGCCCACATTTTTTGCGAAACAAGACATTGATCATTCCTCTAAATTTAAAGTTTTTAATGCGACTATTAACAGTTGTCTGTGCTATGGTATTCAGGCTTTCGGAGTAACCCCCATTGAAGAATTTGAGAAGGTGCAAAGAAATTTTCTTAAACGTATCTTTCGATTACCAAATTCCACACCAACCTACGCCATACACGTCGAAACAGGGCTACCACCAATTTACATTAGGAATCTCAAAGCGGTTTCAAACTATATTACTAGAGTGATAAGAAGAAGTGACAACAGTCTCCATAAGAAAATAATGTTGAGACTGCTGCAAACAAATGCATCACCTTTCAGGGAATGGAATCAATATGCTCTATCCAATGATCTCACGTGTTCAGTAACCGAAGCAAATCTGTACGAATGGAATGACATTTTTGCAAACATTATTTCAAAAAGAGACGGCAGTCTTTTTGATCAACACCTTACCAGAGCATCATCGTCTTCTTCCAGAACTATCTACAGGAATATAAATCACCGGTTGCCTACTGCAGAGAACTACTTCAACGATAAGAACTCATCAGAGCTGATAAGCATGGTTTTCAAAGCTAGGGTTGAAATTCTTAACCTTAATTTCATCCCTCACAGAATTGATCTTCCGCAAATTTGCAATCTTTGTAACAGACGTGAGTTAGAAGATGTCTATCATTTTATCGCAGTTTGTCCAATTTTGCAAGAAATTCGTCGACTGTATTTCCAAGAAAGTTTTTCGTCTCTCAATAGTTTCTACGAATTACTTAATGGTGCTAGAGGCTGGTCTATATTTTATAAATTCTGCAAGCATGCCCTAACGTACCGAAATAGTTTTTAAAAATTGAAGAATTTACTTTATGCAATAATACACTTTAATTTTTAAATCATTTCAAAATTATTACTTTTTGTGTTTCAAATCACTGTTAAAATTGATCTCTTGTTTATGTTGCAAATCATTAAAATTGTAGAGGAATCGAAAATATTCTCGCTTTCTCATTTGGAAAATGTAAAACCATAGTTGAATACATGTAGGTAGATAATTTTTCTTTTTTTTAACCTTTTCTTTTTTTATATAACTCTTTTAAATTCTTGTATTTATATTTCCAAATTGTTATTTTTTTTTTATTAAATTACAATATTATAATGTCATATCCGGCAGACGGCAAATTAGCCATGTCCGTATTCTTTACGTCATATTGTACATTTTATTGAAAAAATAAAGAATAATAATAATAATAATAATAATAAAGGGCTGCATTTTGTAAAATAAAGTCAAGTTTTAAAATAAACATCAAACGTTTGGTTTTAACTTCAATCGGCTGGCGAGCTCAGATAATACGTGAATCGTGCACTTAACAGTGCTCGGCTATATAATCGGCTGGAGAGCTAAGATAATACTCAACCGTAGGGAACACGACCATAGGAATTACACATAACAATCGATTATACGCCATAGTAACATACAAGTTATGATACGCTGGTCACCCTACTATTGAGTGTGGATGCTGTTTGAATTATAATCTTTGATTCTGCAAGTCATAATCCCGTTCTACTAAAAAAATCATTTTGAACAACCACACCGCAAAATTAACGAGTGATAAGCTTTGATCATAACCGTACCGTTGATGTGTGGTTTTTATTTTTTTCGTGCAGGAGAGCTTTCAGTCAGTTCTTTCGTGAGAGCCAATTGAAGAACGTGGAACCTCCTCATAGAAGAACAATTTGTACTATTGAAAAATAAAGAAATTAATTATAAAAAGATATTAAATTATTTAGCGCCCTACTTTATCAAAGTGTTGCGATCTTTAAAAATTGATTTAAAACATTAACTTTTTTAAATAACAATCCAGTTCTCGAAAAATCGAAGTAAAAAAAAAAAAAACTATATAAAAGTCAATAAGATCGTGTCGCTGTGCCCACGTTTTCCCGGAGGCAAATTAAATCTTACTTTATTTAAGTGTTGCGATCTTTAAAAATCGACCAGTATATTTATTGAATGAAAAGCCTAGTTCTCGAAATTTCGAAGCAACAAAAACGGTAAAAAAAAGAGTCGATAAGTTCGTGTCATTGTACCGCAAGCCCAAGCCGAAAGCGTTGTGGCCGGTTCCAATCAAATCATTAAAGCTAAAAAAATAAAATATCCCAATTGGTGAATAAAAAAAAGAATTACAAACTAAGGAAAAGTATTGAAAAGCTAAATTAAAAAAAACAAGAACTAAAATACATACTACCTAGGGAAAGAACTAAAAGTGCTGAAAATAATGCAACCAATGGCATCATTTACAAATATATGAACTACCCAAAATGCATGCAATAATATAAAAAATAGCTAAAAAAAAAAAAATTGCGTAATAGTACCCACAGCGTCAGACAACCAACAAAAACATCTAACATAGCTGTTATTAGCTTGTTCTAATAAGAATCTTACATATTTTTTGTTCACATGAATAATTTATAACAGTTAAAACTTATCTCTTTATTACAGTTATTATATCATAGTTAATCTCATTTTCATTATTTCCTTTTCTATTTTTGTGAATAGTTAATCTCATTTTCATTATTTCCTTTTCTATTTTTGTGAAAGTATTACTCCTTTAGTATTTTTGTTTGCTTTCATTCTTTATATTTTTACAATGGACAACGCACAAATAAATGCAATCATAGCAACCGCTGTTCATGTGGCAACCGAGCAGACAAGACAGGCTTTTAGTAGCACAATCGAAGAATTAACAACTCGACTTAGAGCACTTGAAACACCTTCCATCGTTGAGGTACATCATCCAGTTTATATTGAAGCTGGTAGGGTTTGTGAAGAAACATTAGATTTAGTAAAAACGTTGCCTGAATTTTCAGGAGAGCAAATACGGTACATTTCGTGGCGTCAAGCTGCCTTTGCTGCTTATAAATTGTATGAGGGTTATGAAGGAAGTTCAAAGCACTACCAAGCGGTAGCTATAATTAGAAACAAAATTGTTGGTTCGGCAAATCAAGTCTTATCTTCCTTTAATACCGTTCTCAATTTCAAAGCAATAATTTCTCATCTAGATTTCACGTATGCTGATAAAAGACCCGTTTATCTGATTGAACAGGAAATGTCCACTCTGCGGCAAGGTAAGTTGTCCATTGCAGAATTTTACGATGAAGTTGAAAAAAAGCAAACGTTAATTATTAATAAAACAATAATGCTCTATGATGGAAACAAGAACCTGATAGAATCCCTTAGTGAAAAGTATAGGCAGGATGCGTTACGAATATTTATATCTGGTTTGCGTAAGCCAATGTGTGATATCTTGTTTTCGTCTCAGCCTTCAGACATGCCTAGCGCTCTTGCCCTTGCTCAAGAACTAGAAGCTAATCAGGCACGATACACATTTGCTAGTTCTTTTGTTAACCGGAATGAACTTCTAGTAAGATCCACACAAAAAAGCAATTCAAATCATTGTAGTTCACACAATGTTGCACTCTATAGGCCAGTTACAGCTAGCCAAAGGCATTCTCCGGCCACCCCAATGGAAGTAGATCCGTCGTTTTCACGTTACAGAAATATGAGTACATTTCAAAACGGTGTATCAAATCAAGATCGCATTCAAAGACCTACGGCCTCAAATCAGAATTATCTTCAAGGATCCGGAAAAAATCCTTATAAAAATCAAAGACCTGTGCGAGATTTTGAGCAAGTCCAAAGATTCATCAACAATGACCATCTTCTAAAGCGTCGTCGCGATTCAGAACGACAAACCCTTCCAAAGCTACAGAGAGTGAATCATTTGAATCAGGTAGTAGTTGGGCCAGTCTTGAGCGAAGAAAATGAAAAGTGTGCCTGCAAATATGATGTGAACCACAATGAGTTCGTGGATTATAACTGTGATACGGAACTGTTTGTTTCAGACGATGAGGAAGACGATTTAGGAAATAAAGAAATCAACTGGTGCTTCAGAAACTTTAGATGAAATCAATTTTTTAGGGGAAAGTCTCTTCTGCGCTACGTTGGTCGAACCAAGGCAGGAGAGAAAATAAGGCTTTTAATTGATACAGGCACCTCCAAGAATTATATAAAGCATTCCAATACTCTTAAAGGCATCAAACAGATTGAGAAGCCTTTTTCTGTAAAATCAATACATGGGACAGACAAAATAACGTCTAAGTGTGTTATAAATATTTTTAATAGAAATGCCACATTTTTTCTACTTCCAAATCTTAAGACATTTGATGGTATCATAGGTTTTGACTTCTTAACCGAAATAGGTGCAAACTTAGACCTTGTGGATGGGGTCTTAAGTTACGAACTAGGTAAAGAAAGATTGCTGTACTTTTATTGTAGAGACGTAAACAACATTTCATTACCGTGCGAAATTAATGCAAAAGAAAAAAATGAAGAGCTTTGTTTGATACTTTCTCGGAATTCGAGAGTATTTGCGGATTCGACTGAAAAATTACCCTTTAACACCAAAGTTGTTGCTGCAATTCGAACTACTGATAATGAGCCAATTTATTCAAAAGCTTATCCCTACCCAATGTCCGCAATTGATTTTGTAAACACTGAAATTGCAGACTTACTGAAAAATGAGATTATTCGTCCATCACGCTCTCCCTATAACAACCCAGTCTGGATCGTTGATAAAAAGGGTACAGATGAGAATGGTAAGCGCAAGATGCGACTCGTGATTGACTTTCGAAAGCTAAATTCTAAGACAGTCAGCGACAAATACCCTATTCCAAACACAGCTGTAATTTTAGCTAATCTTGGGAAAGCTTAATTTTTCACAGCATTGGACCTGAAATCAGGCTTCCATCAAATTAAATTATGTGAACGTGATAAGGAGAAAACGGCTTTCAGCATAAACAATGGAAAATATGAGTTTTGTAGGCTTCCATTTGGACTAAAAAATGCCCCCAGCATTTTTCAAAGGGCAATAGACGATGTTTTGAGACCAGAAATTGGTAAGTGCTGCCATGTTTACATTGACGATGTAACCTTAAAGACATCGAAAAAATCTTAAACTTATTGTTTGAGGCCAACATGCGAGTAGAACCAGCAAAGTCTCATTTCTTCAGGGACGAAGTAGAATTTTTGGGGTTTGTGGTGTCCAGTAAGGGAATAAAAACATGTCAAGACAAAGTTAAGGACATTGTAGGCTACGAAATTCCTAGAACACTACGTAGTTTGCGGTCCTTTCTCGGACTGTCTGGATACTACAGACGTTTCATTAAGGACTATGCCCAGATTGCAAAACCTCTGACAAATTACTTACGAGGTGAGAATGGCAATATAGGAAAGAGTCAATCTAAGAACATGAAGATTGAATTAGATTTCTCAGCACGACAAGCATTTGAAAGGATTAAAAAAATTTTGGCTTCGGAAGATGTGCTTCTTTTGTATCCGGATTTTGAAAAGCCTTTTGATTTGACAACTGACGCTTCCTCTCATGCGCTTGGGGCTGTTCTCTCGCAAAATGGGCGACCGATAACGATGATATCTCGAACATTATCTTCGACGGAAGAAAACTACGCTACCAACGAGCGAGAGCTTTTGGCCATAGTGTGGTCATTACAGAAGTTGCGTAACTATTTATATGGCGTCAATCGCCTAAATATTTACACTGATCACCAGCCCTTGACATATGCCATTTCAGACAAAAGCCCGAATGCAAAAATTAAAAGGTGGAGGGCGTTTGTTGAGGAATTCGCACCAACCTTCTACTACAAACCAGGCAGGGAAAATTATGTTGCTGATGCATTGTCCAGACAGTACATTAATTCTTTAGAAGAACAACAAAACTCTTGCTCATTTACAGTTCACAGCGAAGCTTCTATGACTCAAACCATTACAAGTGTGCTTAACCCTGTAAATTGCTTCAGAAACCAACTGATAATAAATGAAGGGTCGGTACAACTGAAGACAACAAAAATAATGTTCAAGATTCAATTAAGGCACTCAATTACATTTTCTAACTTTGATAACCTATTCCTTATATTGAAAGAAGTTATAAATCCGAATGTTGTTAATGTCATATTTTGCGATCTACCACTTCTAGCTCAAATTCAGAACGGACTTAAAATGTCGTTTCCTTCGGTTAAGTTTGTTCATACTATTAAAATGGTGACTGACGTTTTTAACCCTGACGATCAAATGGAAATCCTTTCAACCGAACATAATCGCGCCCACCGATCTGCGCGCGAAAATATGAAGCAAATTTTGAATGAGTACTATTTTCCTAGAATAAGACAAAGGCTTAAAGAAATTGTTTTAAACTGTAAGATTTGTCACATAGCTAAATACCAAAGACATCCACCAAAACCAGAAATAGCCAAAACTCCTATTCCAAGCAATTGTGGTGAAATATTGCATCTTGACATTTATTCAACAGCAGGATCTCACTTCTTAACTTGTGTTGATAAGTTTTCGAAATTTGCAATTGTAAAACCCATAAGATCGCGTTCGATAATCGACATCAAAGAACCAATTTTAGAAATGCTTAACTTTTTTAAAAATACAAAAACTATTATTTGCGACAACGAAAAATCTTTCGTTTCACAGAGCATTAGATCATTGTTAAGGGACCATTTTGACATAGACATGTTTAATACACCACCCTTTCACAGTACCTCAAATGGACAGGTAGAAAGGTTTCACAGCACGCTTTCAGAAATAGCACGGTGTGTTAAACTAGAAAAAAACATCAATGATACTACTGAGCTCCTATTACTTGCCACTGTTAAGTATAATAGGACGATTCATTCAGTCACCAACTACTCTCCAGTGGATATTATCCATTCAATTCCCTTGCTCTTAAGAAATGAAATAAAGGCCAAGATAGACGAAACGCAAAGTAGGAATTTAAAGTATCATAATCAACATAGGCGAACGCGAACGTTTAAGCCAGGAGAAAATGTTTTTGTTCGAACAAATAAGCGAATTGGTAATAAATTTAGACCATTATTTATTGAAAAAGTTATTCAGAGAGACCTGGGATCTACATAGACAACCGGAAGGTTCACAAAGAAAATTTAAGAGAGTTTCCTTAAAAATTGGATGATGTTGAAAGTCTTGCAACAGAATGCTTGTTTTGTTTTCTCTATTTATATAGTGATCTTGTAATCAAGAAAATTCAAATAGAAGCCAAAAGGAGTTATACTTCCTTTAACATACAAATTAATTTGTCACGTATATTTTTGTTAAGAAATTTATCAATTTGAATTGTAACTATACTTTGTTCTATCAAAAAATATCTTTCATACTTTTGTGTTTTTTTGTATAACTGTTTCAGTTTTATTAAATTCATTATGTTTTTCAGTTATTTTTGTTATTGTTGTATCATTAGCTTTTATGATTATTGATTATGTTAAAGTCAATTTTTCATTACAGTTTTGTGAACATATGTGCAGCTTTATTAAGATTTTGTTAATCGTTGATGTAATCCTTTTGCAAAAAATAACAATATGTATAAATTCAATCAATGGGCAACTGGATGAAGCCGAGGACGTCTTCGTTTAAGAAAGAGGATAGTTATGATACGCTGGTCACCCTACTATTGAGTGTGGATGCTGTTTGAATTATAATCTTTGATTCTGCAAGTCATAATCCCGTTCTACTAAAAAAATCATTTTGAACAACCACACCGCAAAATTAACGAGTGATAAGCTTTGATCATAACCGTACCGTTGATGTGTGGTTTTTATTTTTTTCGTGCAGGAGAGCTTTCAGTCAGTTCTTTCGTGAGAGCCAATTGAAGAACGTGGAACCTCCTCATAGAAGAACTATTTGTACTATTGAAAAATAAAGAAATTAATTATAAAAAGATATTAAATTATTTTACATTTGTACGCTGACGATGTACAGCTTTCCAAAAGTTTCCCATTGGGTTTAATTGAACATGCTACAAGTTGTGTAAACGCAGACCTTTCTGCAATACCCATATGGTCACCTGAAAATAATCTTCTTTTAAACCATTTGAAGTCGAAATGTCTTGTCATCTCGAAAAAATCGCTAGATCTATCCTACTTCGCAAGTATTTACCTTGATGACGCCCAAATCGAATTCGTTGAGTCTGCTAGAAATTTTGGCGTAACCTTCAATAGGAATCTGACCTGGGATAACCATATCAATTGTGTTGTTGGTAAATCCTAGGGTTTACTTCGTGTACTCTGGACCACACAATTATTCGTACCATTAAGTATACGAATTCTACAAGCAAAAACCTTAATTCTTCCAGTGTTGACGTATGGCTGTGAGATTTATTCAAAATGCAGCTATGATTGCAAACGTAAGCTAAATGTTGTTTTTTAATAGTTCGCTATACTTTTGGGTTAAGGAGGTTGAATAAATCAAAAACAAATGCACAATTAAAATCGCCACAGAAATGTATAAATCCAAACAAATAAACAATTGAAATCTTTGCAATCTTTATTAATCACTAAGGTATGTGATCGCTTTGAATGTCTACAGTAGAATGAATTATAAAATGGTAATATTCGATGAGCTGCGATGGCACGCAAACAATCGTCTGAACTGGCCATTCAGCAAGCGAGTAGACAGTCCACGCAAGACTCGTATTTCGTCCAGTGAACGTCTGGACTTGAGCGTTCACATCACAGCTCTCGTTACAAATAAATAAAATTTATGAAGATATTTGAAACCCAAATGGTTGCGTACTACGCAGTCATTTGAGTTCCAACATACACCCCTCCTTGAAGGTTCCTAACCTTCAATTTAAACAGTTGCTTGAAAGCGAGAACCTCTTCTCCGAATTCGAATTTGTAGTGCGGCCTGATGTTTTCGATATCGGCAAAAAAATACTATCATTCCAATGGTGATCGCCAGCAACAAGTAGCTCAAGCCATAGTGATGAAAATCATGTATGTTGGCGGGTGGTAGTTCATCAGAAATCATTGCTCTCTTAAGGTCTTCTATTTTCTGTGAAAGATTTTTAACATTTGTTTCATTATCATTTCTTACCGTCAAGGGGGAAAAATGGTCGTCTGTCAAGTTGCGATTTCTGATCCAATTGCTTAGCCTTGCACTTGGAACAAATGACTTTGTTATAATAGTCTTTAAATCTAAATGACCATTAATTATCATTGTATCAATTTTAAGGGAGCACATGTTGTTAAAACCAATCATTCCAGTGCCTGATAGAGAAATGCTTCTTGTTTGACCATTGCAAATCAGAAGGCCTGTTACATTGTTCATCACCGAAAATATCCAAGAGTCTGTTTGCCTCAGCGCATACCAATGATCTTGTGGAGGTACTTCCTTTAGATCACATATTTCCAAGGCGTTGCCCTCGTGGTTTAATAGAGCCATTTCGCACACTTTAAAATCTTTGGAGTGAACTCTAGTAGGCACAATCTGTCTGCAAAGATGATTTCTCGTTCCTATTAGTTTACAAAAATTGAATTCAATATAGGAGAGTGCAAAATATCTATCTCTCGCTAATGTAACCGCAAGGTATGAAGATGTTACATCGACGAGTAGGCTCATATTGTTGTGAACAATAAGCCATGGAATGAGGTTAAAAACTTGGAATTCTTGATCTTTGGCTAACAGGATTAAGACTTCAAACACAATTGTTTCATGTAGTGCCCGTCCTTTGACTGTTATTAATTTTAACATTTCCAAGGCCGAAACACTGGGCAGCCTCAGCGATGAAGGTAGATTTCCTTGAAGCAGTTGCAGTTGACTACTTACTTGCATTGGTGTTATTATCTGCGGGTTGATCTTCGCATGATTTAAGTCCAGGATAACATCTAGCAGGACATCTTGAGTGCGTTCGAAATTATTAAGCATCATACTTAAATACGTAGTGAGCGCAAGAAAATGTTGATTATTCACAATTTCGTTTTGTTGTTTTCCAATTGTATTGAAAGGTTTTGTTAAATATGTATTTAATGTGTTAAAATCATTTTGAACTTCTAATGAGTTGCGCCTCAGTATATTTGCCGTAGAGTCTGCAATGGAACTCTGTTTTCGGATGAGAGAATATAAGTGTTGATCCTGTTTATTTGCCAATTCAATTGATTTTGAATATGTTGAGCATCTTACTGACCGAGCACACCAAACAATCTATGCGCTACGCTTCCAACAAAATCAAATGGAGATCTACGATGTCGCATTGAACTCTGGGTTGTAGTATTGAACCCGTTTATAAGATCGTTCTTTTGGTCAATGTTTATTATTCTTTTTCGAAGAATGTCGATTGTCAAATTGCAGTGATAAATTCTCTTCGATTTATCCGCCATACAAGCCCTTTCTAATTCCTTTAAATACCGTTTCGTTTCGCTCAATTCAAACCAGTAATTGGTCAGATCGTAGTAAAAGTAAAGACTCCAAAAATTGTCGGCTACTCGCAGTGTTCCCATATCTTCTAAATAAATTCCAATAGCATTATCTAGGTTGCTTATTACCACTTGGCTGTCTATGTTTGTCGAACTGATTGGTGCCAGCGTTACCGTTGGATATTTTGGAAAAGTAGCAAAAAAAGTGGCACTCGAGAAAAAAAGGTGGCACTTGAAATGAAAAACGAAACAACACCATAATAATGTATGAAAAAATTTCACACATCCCAACGAATTCATAGGAGTTGAAGAAAAAACATAACCTTAACAAACATTTTAAGGTTTATTGCAACGTAAGATAAAAACTAAAAATTTAACAGCTCATTTTTTATTGATATTGAATAAATAATAAAAAAGAGATAAATAATAATTTATTTAAAAGAATTCGTATTACACTTAACTCTCTTGTGATGGTTGTTTCCCTATATTTTTTTATAAGAAGCACATCAGGACTTTATTCAGCTGTGTCACATTTGCTTACTAAATTTAAGGAATCCAGCATATTTTCGCAAGTTTCAGTTTTTAATCTGTTGGTGAGTCTACTTTTCATCAAAGTTATCTTGGAAAAAACCTTCTCAGCGCAGGCACTGCTATGAGGCAAGGTTCATATTTTTGCAACAAATTCATATAAGTCGAAAAATAGGTATTCATTCAAACTATTTTTAATGTTACCCATTTCAAACCAAAAAATTTATATTGTTCGATTACCTTTTCGGGACTTATGGTAGAATTACTAAGAACGGAAACTAGTCTAAAATAAGTGAACTCTTATGGCACTTTCCATTGGTTTCACTCGGGGAAGCACTCATTTTAAAAACCAATGGAACACCCAAAATAATTTCTGTTCAGTTTAACGTAATTGCCTTTTGTGTGAGTGAAACACCTATATGGCTCTTAAAAAATATTCCTTGAAGAAAATTTTTTTTTTTTGACATTTGAGTAACATGTGTTAGTGCTTCTTGAGTCGATTCTCATTTCAAATCGAGAAGCGGCTGTCACTCCCCAGAATCATGAGAAGCGATCTTTTTGCACCAATGGAACGGTTTGAGAATGCTTCTGGACGCTCCTGGATGGTTCTTTTCGTCCAATGGAAAGTGCCATTATTTCGACTTGATTACTTTGGGGTCTTAATGCCTCCAAATAGAAAGTTTTTCATTTTTGATGTCAAATCGATTAAATATTTCAACCCAAAGTATTTTATAATAGCTTAGAATATTTTTCTTAATTTCAACAAGTTCACTTTCCGTTAATCTTTGACTTACAACACAATTTTCGGCTTCAGAACCAAAGTATATATACGAGGTCTTCCCCTTCCGCGATTTCCCTGCAATAATCTTTCGAAAACGCGTCGAGCCGGAGCGTTTGGGTCCATCCGCTATACATGGGCCAACCATCGTAGCCTCACGATGCGTACTTTTCTGGCTATGCCCATGTCGCGGTACAGCTCATACAGCTCGTTGTTGTTTCTTCTTCTCCACACATTGTCTTCGCATACGGGACCAAAGATCATTCGCAGAATTTTTCTTTCGAAACGACCAAGGATTTACGGCTTTACGGGCGCGGAAGCATGCACTTTATCCCGCTTTCGATAAGGTCCATGCTTCCGCGCAGTAAAGCAGGACTGGGATGATTAAGGATTACCTTGATTTTTCTGGAGAGGGTTTTGTTTCTCAATTGCCTTCTTAACCCAAAGAAGCAACGGTTGGCAAGAGTTATTTGATCTCCGCACTGATATTGTTTTCCGTGTCTATAGCGGATCCTAGGTAGACGAAGTCCTGTACTACCTCGAAGTTATGTCTGTCTGTTGTGACGGTCTGTCCAATTCGTCGATGTTCAATGTCCTTGTTTGATGACAACATGTACTTCGTTTTGCCCTCATTGACCATCAAACCCATTTTTGCCGCTTCTGTTTCAATACTCGCAAAAGCATCTATGACATCACGCTTCTTATTCACATTACGTCAATATCGTCTGCGTAGGTGAGTAATTGTACAGACTTTTGAAAGATTGTTCCTCTGGTGTTGACGTTTGAGTTTCTTACAATTTTTTCAAGTATGATGTTGAAGAAATCGCATAACAGTTTGTCACCTTGCCTAAAACCTTCAGAAACAATTCGACGAAACTTTTCTTTCGCGGCAAAACCTCGGCCGCTGATTCGTTGACTTAAGCTAAGGAGTGACTTACACAGCCTATGTGCCATATATTCGTGATCCGTTTTTTTAAATGATTTTTGTTCAATGTGTGTGTTATGTTGAACTTGAAAACTTTGAGTACTTTGAGTAACTTTTGTACGCATGAAAGATATGAAAAGGTATGGTAAAATGGCATGGTGAAGTGCTAACTTTAGTTTTACTTGTGGGGAATGCTAAAAAAGTGGCAAAGACTGAAAGGTGGTGGCTCGGTGGCACAGCCTTAAAAAAAGTGGCAATCTGACACTAAAGTGGCACAGCGGCAACGCTGATTGGTGCTACAAAAAATGCAAAGAGACAAGATATTAACACAAGTCCCTTTGCTATTTTTCCACCTTGGGATTTCCTGGATATTGCATGTTTGGTTGAGTCTGCTTCAACTGTCAATAGAGGATTTTCTTCTTTCTCAATTGGATGACCTATCTTGACAGTTGCAGGATATTTTTTCGCTTCTTCTACCGGCAAAAGGCACTAATTATAAATGGCTCGCTGTAGCACACCTCCTTGGGTTTTGATACGCAGTTTATCAGCGGACAGCAAACCAGTTCTTCTAAGTAGATACGGTTGTCTAAAGTTTCTTAAAAATCGAATGCTGTATGAAAAAATTCTCTGTAATCTACAAAAAGAGTTTCTATGCTTTATAGTATTAAAGATATCTTCTTCATTATTTGCAGTTAGCAAGGCCATTTTTATTTTCCTTAATTCCGGTATTACCTGTGGAATGGTGTACTTACTTTCTTCCCACAAGTATTCATCCAATTTGAGAAATGCTGGACCTTGTAACCATCGCAGAGAAATGGAAAGGTTGTCAAGCGTACAGCCTCTTGTTATTAAATCAGCTGGATTTATTTCTCCCTTAATATGTTTCCACTGTGAAATCAGCATTTCAGTTTGGATTTTGGCTACCCTATTTGCAACGAAGGTGTCCCATACATAAGAAAGAGAATTTATCCAAGCTAGCACAGTTGTTGAGTCAGTATAATATGCAATCTTATGAACATATATGTTTAAAGTTTGAAGTATTCTCCTGACAAGTTCTACCAGGATCTCCGCCGCTTGAAGTTCAAGTCGAGCTATCGTTGTGGTTTTCATCGGAGCTATTCGAGATTTTGAACAAAGTAATTTGCTAAAAATTTTACCTGATTCGTGAATGCATCTGACATATACACATGCTCCAAGTGCAGACATGCTGCTATCAGAAAAGCCATGTAATTTAGTTCTTTTTGGTTTTTGACACATAACAAATCTTGGTATCCTGATGCTTCTAAGGTCAAAAAATTGATTAATATAATCCTTCCACTTACTTGCGAGATCCAAAGGAAGCTCATCATCCCACGAGAAGTTCGTTTTCCACAAATCTTGAACAAAAAGCTTTCCAAGCATTATTGCAGGACTCAGTAAACCTAAAGGATCAAATAAACGAGTGAGGTCAGATAACACACTTCTGTACGTCACAGTCGCTTCTGGCGTTTTAAATTTTTCAGAATTAAAACCAAATTCAAAACAATCGATGGTTGGATTCCAAATTAATCCCAAGGTTTTAATAACGTCAGACTGATGAAACCTTACCAATTATTCTTTGTGTGCATCAGGGATGTTCTTTAAAATGTTTTCATCATTAGAACAAAATTTTCTTAATTCAAATTTACCCTTTTCTAGAAGTAGTATAATCTCCTCAAGGAGTTCTCTAGCCTTTGACACTGAGTCTGCTCCAGCAAGTTAATGTTTTGACTTACTGTTTGGGATGCGTTTACATGAACATTTTCGTATTGTTTTGCAAGTTGAACGAGACATTTAGTTGCTAAGCATGGAGCGGAAGCCGAACCATTAGTCAAGGTGTTGAGCCTATAAGTCCTCAGAGGTTGATCATTTTTTGTTCTCCAAAGAATAAGTTGAAAAGCTCTGTCTTCTGGTCGAAGTAAAACCTGTCGATACATCTTCCTGATGTCTGCTGTGAATGCATATATTTTTAATCTAAATCGAAGGATTATTGAAAACAAATCAGGTTGAACTGTTGGTCCGATTCCCAGAACATCGTTTAGAGAATTTCCAGAGGATGTTTTCCTGAACAGTCAAAGACTACACGCAATGCTGTTGACGAGCTTTCTGGTTTCAAAACGCAATGATGCGGGATGAAATAGTGCGTCTGTGGAATATCCGAATTCTCTATTTGACTCATATGGCCCAATTGTTCATATTCCAATAAAAATTGTGTGTACTGCAGACGTAATTCATTGTTGAGTTCCAGTCGGCGTTCCAGTGAAATAAACCTCTTGCGTGCCTTTTCAAAAGATTCTCCTAAGGACGATGGATCTTTTTTGAACGGAAGACTTACCATGAATCTTCCACTGGGTAGAATTTGTGTAGTCGAGTTGAAGAAGTCTTCACAATTACGTTCTTCATTGCTCATCCGTTTAATTGGAGAATCATGACTTTCACACTCCCAGAATCTGCTAACAAGTTTTTCGATTTTTGAAAGAGATGGTACTGTGGCAATGCTGCATACAGCATTATGTTTGGTACCTTGAACACCACCTGTTACAATCCAACCCAGTTTTCGTGTTTCGAAGTAGTGGAAGTTGAGGACCGATAAAGATTTCTCCTGGAAGTAAAAGATCAAAGAACAATTCAGCACCAATCAGCAAATCTATTTTTTGGTTTGTCATAAATCCTGGGTCTGCCAACTGTCATGCAGCTTATAGTCAGTTATCTTAGCCAGGATCGTTGCTTCAATATTGCCTTTGAAGCTTCCATTTCGCGATTGAAATGAGAGTTCTATGGCAAATTGTGTTGGCGTTCCATGCCCTCCAGTCCCGCTTATGGAGGTTTCGGATCGATGCTTCTGAATTCCTAAGGCTTGTGCAAAGGCTGCTGTCACAAAATGGATTTGTGATCCAGAATCTAATAACGCACGACAGGGAAGTAATGTGCCGCATGCGGACCTTACGTTAACTAATGCTGTCGCTAAATAAATGCTACTGTGATTGGATATGGAAGTGCTAGCTGCGTTTGACGACTGACCTTCCACCCCTTGACCTTGTTTTATTTGCTGGTTTCGATCACCTATGGTCTATGGAAGATATAGTGTTGGCATTAGAAATTGGTTTTGCCTTTAAATTGTATTTATTTTCTTTTTTGTAGTGCAACAATGTATTTTGTTTGCCATTGCAAAGAAAACACCCCCTTGCGTTGCACGAATTTTGAGTATGACCCGACCTCAGACAAATTCTACAAATTCCGATTCGTTGAACAGACTTCTCACGATCAGCACCTGAAAGAGACAAGAGTTTTTTTTGCATTTATATATTTTATGGTTACCTAAGCTGCACATCACGCAGCCGTTGGATTCAATTGCTATGGCGGTTGTCTTCCTTTTTTCATCGGAATGCGTCATGGTTTCAAGCGTTTGAAACATAGATTCAATGAATTTCAGCAACTCTGATAGCGATGGTCTGCTTCTTGGGTCATCTAGGGACTGTTCGAAGAGGGTCCTACTCTCTTTGTAATTTTTTTTTTTCAGGATAAGGTGGACGACTATTGGATCCCAGTCATGTGCCGAGAATCCAAGATTGATCAGGGCCTGAATTCCTTCCTTTGTGTTGTCATGCAATTTCCGCAAGCTAGAAGCAGTTCCCGATGCTGATTGTTGGGACAATAGTTTTTCGAGCTGTGCACACAAAAGTAGCCGTTTGTTGTCATATCTGTCCATCAGTGTCTTCCAGGCTGCTTCAAAATTACTATCTGTCACTGGAAATCCTTGAATCAAACTGAGTGCTTCACCTGTCAAATTAGTCCTCAAAAAGTACAGTTTTTGGGCCGGCGAAGTTGGTTGTTCAAGGATCATTGGTTAAAATAAATCATAGAACTGACGCCACTTAAGCTAACATCCGTCAAACTTTGGAAGCTCAATTTTTGGTAGCTTCAACGAAGCAATTGCCATTTGATGATCCGATGTAGTACCTTTTGTTGGTAAGCCAGTCAGTCGAATCTCTAGCTGTTTTTGAAGATGAAAGTAGATGTTGACATCTTCTTCTTCCAAATCGCCATCCACGCGTTGAAAAACTAATTTTAATTGTTCAAAATTATCCACCAGGTTCTATAGGTAGGTATTTTTTAGTTCCGTACTGCAATTATCAAATGAGGATTGAAAATGCCTTGACAACATTGTCGTAAGTGCTCTGGTCATCTTCATCTTGTCTGCTTCTGTTGCTGCTGCTGCTGGTTTTACCGATGATCCTGATGGAGTTGCTGCTGGTGGCTTCTCCATGGTCTGGTTTGCGTCCAGGACTGGCAGACTGCTCAAGCGACTGATGATGTCCACTTTCATATTTTCATAAGCGCCTTTTATCTTTTCGTAAAACTCCTTCGTGAAATACTCGTGATGAGGTTTATCTGAATACTTGTCACGGATTTGGGTGTCGTTTGTGTCGAAATAGTCCCATAGATTTTCTAGTCTTTCCTTTTTCTATAAATTTATCCACCGTTTTTCGGGTTTGGTCATCCTTACCATAGTTGCGGACCAGATCCAAAATTTCTTTCCCCGTTGCATCTTGAAGATCAGAGAGCTCTTCAAGACCTTCTGGAAACACTTCATCGTTCGACATATCTTTTTGTTTTTTTTTTTTTTTTTTTTTTTTATTTTAACAGAACACTGATTCTACTGACTTTTTTTTTTGAATGAAATTAATTAATTAATTGATTAATACAGGTAAACTTAAAACTTTAAGAAGAGTGTCCTGTCACGGTCGCCAATGAATAAATCAAAAACAAATGCACAATTAAAATCGCCACAGAAATGTATAAATCAAAACAAATGTACAATTGAAATCTTTACAATCTTTATTAATCACTTAGGTATGTGATCGCGTTGAATGTCTACAGCAGAATGAATTAAAAAATGGTAATATTCGATGAGCTGCGATGGCACGCAAACAATCGTGGGAACTGGTCATTCAGCAAACGAGTAGACAGTCCACGCAAGACTCGTATTTCGTCCAGTGAACGTCTGGACTTGAGCGTTCACATCACAGCTCTCGTTACAAATAAATAAAATTTATGAAGATATTTGAAACCCAAATGGTTGCGTACTACGCAGTCATTTGAGTTCCAACAGAGGTATGACAGAATCGGAAATTTCTGTTGTCTTCTGCTTAACATGTCTTTTGACAAGTTTCTACAGTTTCGTTTCTTTTTTCAGATATTCTTCTTACTCGTACACCAATGTACCTTTACCAAGGAATTCAAACTCCTTCTTCAAACAGGTCTGGACAGTTGGTTAATCCACGTCACACATCATTAGTTTAAGAAAGACAATTCTTCTTAAACTCTATTCGACTTTGGAATACTTTGCCCCGTTGGATTAAAAGAATTGGATGAAATTTCAACTGTCAGTGGTGAAAGTGTTGTTTTAAACAGAGCTCTGTAAAAAGTTTTAAAATCTGTCTAAATATTAAGTTTTAAATAAACATTTTTGTATCAAACTAACTATTTGCAACTTAAAATTGTTGATAACACTGAGACGATGCGTCACACCTTTTCTCTGCCACCGCCGAACCCCTACATCTCACCCTACGAATCGCACCATATAGTCGCCTTGCCATGAGAAAGACCACGGGCACTTAGAAATGATTTACGCAGCCAAGTAAAAGCATGCACCACAACACAGCAAACACCAAAGACCAACCGTAGGCGCAAACACACTACTCGGTTGGTGCACATCGTGAATTTGGCTCCATGCAAAGATAAATTCAACCAAGCAGGGGCAGGTAAACTGCCATCAACAGTTGAATTTATTTTTCTTCGGTAAGATAGGTAGCCACGAGAGATGAGCGTGTACGTGGGTAGTGTAATGGAAATATTTCACTCGTCCAGTGCACCTCACATTTACTCCTAGCTCAAAACCTTATAAGTAGAAGTCACATTTGAGTGTAAATTCAGACCCACCGCCACCCCGCCCAATCCAACTCCTACACCACCATCCTCCGCCATCCTTAACCAAAACTAACCCCAAGGACAACAGGAGCTGAACTAGGCCTGGGTAAATCGATCATTTTTGATGATCGAATCGATCAAGTATCGATTTGCTGAATGATTCGATCATTTGATTCGATCGATCATTCAATCATTTTCATTTGCTTCATTCCATTTCTGTTCATTCCGAATGCAATCATTTCGATATCAATTGATTCGATTCCGATTATTATGTGTAAATAAAATGAGATTGATTGATATGTATAAGTATAATCATGTAATCTACCATTGAATGAATAATGAAACAAAAAAACAAATCCAAATTTTCAGCAACAGCGACAGCGAAAAGAAGCAAAAATTCTGAACCTTTTAATTATAATTGAATGAATAAGCAGTATTTTTTTCAGCTACACAAGTCCTTTTTTTGCAGAGATTTATTTATTTTAATAAAAAGATAAGCACAGGTAATAAAATATGTAATTAATAGTTGCGTTTTACAAAAAACCAAGTCAATTTCAAGTTTTTAAATGTTTGTGTGTAATGTATAGTCTTGTTAAAAGAGGCGAACAGTGGAGGCCAGAAATAATGGTACAAAGTATGTACAACTAAAAGTAGCAAAAAAACATCTTTCTTATGTTGAATTCCTTTCACCAAAAGTATCGATTCGCCATCGATTCGGCGGCGATATTTTTTGCTTAAAAATGTTCCTTTGGAGAAATATCGATTCGGCGGCGATTCTTTTTTTGAGACGAATCTACACCGATTCTCACACAGATTATCACACACACAACTAGCTTGACAGTTTGGATATGTCAAATAAAGTTATTATTTATTGTGAAACTTTTGCGAAACAATAATCTAGCGCGCCCAATTATTTGATAAATTCAAAATTTATTATTTAATATTATAATAAAACAGTGTATAAATGGTTTGTGTTGACTTTATCAAAATATGGAAACGTAAAATCGTTTTATTAATGAAAATTTGTTGCAGAACATGAATTCCAGGCTATTTGAAACTTTGCTGTCTTCATCATCGGACGAAGAAGAAGAGGTTAAAATAATTAATTGGATGGAAATAAATGGAGCAAGTATCTCGTCTGGCCATCATCCCATTTGAAAATTTTAATATTTTTGTAGTGTCCTTTATTTGCTTTAATCATTGGCGATTGTGACGATAGCGATGGTAGATTCGGTGGCGATGATGGATTCGGTGGCGATGGTAGAGTCGGTGGCGATGATGGATTCGGTGTCGATGGTAGAGTCGGTGGCGATGGTGGAGTTCGTGGCGATGGTGATGATAACGGTGGTGAATGCTGTGGCGATTGCGATGATTGTGATGGAGTCAGTTTCGATGAAAGTGACTCCCTCACAACAGGTGAAGGTGCATCAACTTCGACAGTTTGTAGGCCGTAGAATGCAGCTACTTCATGAAAATTCACCTGAAACTTTTGTGTGCCTACGAAATAGACAAAAAAAAATCAATGAAAATTACATATTTGTTACATTAAATCACCACATACTTGTTTTGTTTTGCAGCACAATATATTCCCCATTGGATAAACATTGTCCCATTGAATTCAGGACAACATCGTAATCACATAAATTGATATGAGCTTCCATTTTCATTTATTTTGTTTCATTAGACGAAAGACCCGACACCAGACTACTGAAAATGAAATACTGTTGAATTGACAGATGGTACGCACGCACACATTTACAAAAAAAAATCGCTACGTTTTTATATTCCTTTCACCCAAAAACGAATCGAAATTAGTATCGCCGGCAAGTGGTTGAAAGGAAATCGACATTAGTTTTTCTCCTTTGGTTTTCTGTGTTTTACTGAGAGCTATCAACAACATTGATTATTAAAGCAAAAGTGACCATTAAAAGCAAAATTTTGTAGAAAAAAGTTTGAGACCGATTACTAAAAAAAATTCACTAAATTAAATTGAACCTAAAAGTTTATTAAAGAACAAAGTACTATTTTCTTAATGAACTTTTTAGTGAATTGTTTTCGACTAATCAAGTCTCAAAGTAATAACTTAAAACAAACATTTTTTTCTTTATATGTAGTTTTACAAAATGTTATTATTTAGGCTCACTTTTATAAATATTCAATGCTCTTATTAGTTATGAGTCAAACACAGAATGAATGAATGCAATTTTTCTTTGCCTTAAGGGGTTAGGGGTAGTTAGAATTTTCAAAAAACCGATTTTTGTTTTCTTGCATTTTCTTAAAGTATAGTATCTTAAAAATATTCTCGGAAAGTTTGAAGTGAATCAAACAAATATCTTTCGAGTTATTCACCTTTATTTTCAGCTTTCACTACAACTGTACATAAAGCGACTGTAAAACTTTAAATGCGTTTTTCTCAAAACTATGTTTTTTTAACTGGTGCCAACAGCAACTCAAAAACTGCTCGATATATTTCAATGAAATTTATACATTTTTTAAAAAACATAAAAAGCTAGTGCTTAATCGAAGCTTTTTCATTTTGTTTCAAAATTGGATTTTTCATAAACAATAAATTTTGTTAATTTTGAAACAAAATAAAAAAGCTTCGATTAAGCACTAGCTTTTTATGTTTTTTTAAAAAATGTATAAATTTCATTGAAATATATCGAGCGGTTTTTGAGTTACTGTTGGCACCGCAAAGACCCATTTTTAAAACTTGTTCAAAATAAACCGCCATAACTCGTAAAATGGTTAATATTTTTTTTTTTGAAATTTTTGACATTCTGGGCGATTTTAGGTTCCTCAAAAAACCCTTTGTGGCGACCCCAGGGCGACCCTAGGGCTTCAACGAACAAACCTTTTGTCTTTTACCAATTCAATAATTAAATTATAACTTCACAATAATAGCTGATATAATGCCTGCGCGAGCAGCCTGTTTATATAAAAGCATACCACAAATATCGAAACCTCTAGAGAAAACAAGAACCGTCGAGCAATTTCAAAGAGCACTCGCTTTTGCTCTATATCTGGTCTCCAGCTGTGGATTCTCTCCATTATATTTGATTACTTTTCACCATATGAGTAGCAACTTTTTTCAGCCTCAATATCTTTTCGGTTTAGTCCCATAGATAAGATGTCGGAATTTAATAGAAAGCGAAGTTCAGTTTGGATGCACTTTTCCCAGGTGGCAGATGGGAAAGCAAATTGTTGCTACTGCCAAAAAACTTACAGCTTCAGCGGTGGAGCAATATCCAACTTAACGCGGCATTTGAAGTCTCAGCATGTTGGTGTGGACATAGAGAGGGCTAGGTACCAAGCGACAACAACTGCCAATGAACCTACCCTATTGTCGTCAGCTCTAACTGCTTCAAGATCAGCATCATCAACTGCTTCAACATCGGCATCAACATCAACATCAAGACCCACACCGAAACCCACATCAACATCAACCTCCACATCAACATCAAGACCCACACTCACACCTACATCAACATCAACTTCCACATCAACATCAAGACCCACACTCACATCAACATCAACATCAGCACCAGCTTCAGCATCAACATCTAGCAGACCAAGCCATCATCAACAACCAACGCCTGCATACCGACAACAAAATATGGCCGCTTTTATTCAAAAGCCCATTTCGATCCCATACGCGAAACGACTTGATGAGCAATTGACGAGGACCATAGTTAAGCAGTACTATCCGTTTTCGATGGTTGAAGACAAGGAGTTTAAGGAGTTCGTGAGGATGCTTAACCCGAATTACCAAATGCCAACGCGAAAAACAGTCTCCAACTCCATAATTCCTCGGATGTATGCTGAGACGCGGGAAAAGGTAAAAGTTTCGCTAGCATCCGTGGAAGCAATATGCATTACAGCAGACGGATGGACCTCTCAAACTCAGCAGTCGTATGTGGGTATTACGGGCCACTTCATTTTAAAAGACCAGGATAACATCTCCCTGAAGTCATGCCTTCTTGGGTGCATTCCCTACAATAACAGCCATACCACCCAAAACTTAGGCACCTTACTAAGTTCAGAGCTTGAGAAATGGGGTGTCAAGGACAAAGTAGAGTGTATTGTCACTGATAATGCCTCTAACATTGTTGGAGCGGTCAAGGCAAACCACTTCAGACACTTTCCTTGTTTTGCTCATACTCTGAATTTGGTCCTAGGAGAAGGTATAAATCCCATAGAGGCAGAGGTTGCAAAGGTGAAGAATATTGTAGGTTTCTTCAAAAAAAGCCCCAAGGCAACAATAAAGCTCTTTGAAATGGAGCGGCAGCTTAACATTCCTGAGCTGAAACTGAAGCAATCCTGCATAACAAGATGGAATTCCACATATGAAATGCTGGAAAGAATACTGACTGTGAAGAATGCAGTAGTTGCCGTGCTGGCAATAGAAAATCCTAACTTGTTGTGTTTATCCACAGAGGAGTGGGCTACTTTGGAGCAAGTCACAAAAATTTTCGAGATTTTCCATGCCATCACTGAGGAAATGTCGGCCGAAAAATTTGTAACTATTTCCAAAGTAATGGTTATGATAATGGCAATCCGAGACCATCTGGATACTTTCAGAAACCAAACCATTCCTGCTGTAGCCGAGGTCATAAACAGACTGTGGAATGCCATAAGTGTCAGGTTTAGAAACATCGAGAGCGTTTCAGACGATTTTCTGGCACAGGCAACTTTCTTGGACCCAAGACTAAAAAAATTCGGGTTTCCAAACAGTTCGCATTATGAAAGATGCGTTGCCAATTTGAAATCGAGGACATTGCCAGCACCTTCTTCGGATGCTATCCAAGAAACACCATCCGAAATACCACAGCCGTCGACATCAGGTTTGACCACAAACGCCAAAAAAAATTTAATCTGGGGCAGGTTTGACACTCGGGTTGAACCTGTTTTTTCGAATCCCAACCAGAGAACGGCCACCATTGTCGAAATCGACAAGTACATCTCCGAACCACTGTTAAAACGAGAAGAAGACCCTTTAAAGTGGTGGAATGAACGGAAGCACGTTTACCCGCGACTTTTCCGGCTTGCAATGCGCAGACTGTGCATTGTAGCGACAAGCGTCCCAAGCGAGAGGGTCTTCTCAAAAGCCGGCTTAACGATCCAAACCAGGCGGTGTAGTTTGAAGCCGTCAAAAGCTGAGCAATGTTTGTTTTTAAATTTTAATTTATAATTTACTGTTTTTAATTTGTGATAATTGTTGTAGAAGTTTATTTTATGTTTCGTTAATTTACTTTGTTTATTTTTATTTATTTTTGGTTAATTTTTTCGTTACTTGTTCCTTACTATTGTCGCGTATACCTCGCATACCTACATAAGCGCATACACATAAGCGAATGTACCTATTTTAATTCTTATTCTTACCTTTGTAAACGTTTTTGGCATACTCTAAAATAGCTACATATGAAAAAAAAAAACTCTCATACAACTTTTGAATAGCTATTGCTAATAAAACAAACTTTTTGCCTTTATATTTCTTCTTTATTTTGACCATGTTTTTGAGCTCAGGACACATTATGACGATGTGTCCTGAGAAATTAACTAAAGCAAATGTCGTCTACTTTTGAATGTTTTTAACATACTGGATTTGTTCAGAAAACAAAGTCCAATCAGGGAAAAACCCACACAAATTGATTTCCTGGAGAAAGAACGTCTATTTTTTTTTTTTAATTTCTCTATCGGTTCTCTGGTCGACATAATGTCGGAATTCTTAAGAGATAGCCAACACCTTTTCCAATCGAGTGTTTTCCTCTAACTATCCCTGAATACTATGCCATCAGGATTAAGCAATGGCAGCGATGCCAACAAGCGTACAGACATTCATATACAATGAATGGATATCAATCCTTTTAGAATTAGGTGGCGCAATAAAATGGAAGAGAACTTCAACGCACTTGGAGTGTAAGAAGTTGTAAGTTGGCCTTCAAGGCTTTGACCAAAAAATCAAAATTGTCGCGAAATGTGGTTTTTTTTATTTTTTTATTTTAAAAATACTTTATTATGGAGCATCTACAATTTCGTTTAATTAACAATTAACATGGAACAGAGGCGTTTAATGATCATCTATCTATTTAACAAGTTCAATTAGAAAAAATAAATCTGATCCACAATCGAAAAAAACATTGAACACAGTAAAAAGATACTTAAAGATTCGCCTGAATACGCGTTTTCGGCAATAGGAATAAATTTAAAATCATAGCTATTCAAATCAAGACAAACGAGGAAAAAACAACGTTAACGGAGATAACTGACTGTTGAGTTGAATGCACGATAACCGAAATCCTGTAATTGATCTATGTGTGTGTTCCTTTTCTTATCTTACAAATAACAAATGTGGAGACAAATATGTTTTTTTTTTTTAAATAAAATATTTTGTTTGAGCTACTTTAACGCTTTGTAAATCTGCCAAGCATAAAATGCCGCCGATAGTAGTGTTACACTGCGATGGAAGTACTTCGCTTCAGTGTTTTCTTTTAATCCTAAAACAACTGATGAGGACACATCAGCCAGAGGTATGCTTTTTAGTTTGGAAACATCGCGTTCCAGCTGGTATTGTACACATGGATCATAGTTCCATGAAACAGTATATAGACCCCTTGCAAAACACAGATAAAGCACACATTGGTGCACTGAAAATTATCTTTTCCTGCCACAGAACTCCTGAGATGATTGAAGTCAAGCCGGATACCACCGCCGTCTTGTGCAAACAGTTGCCTACAGTAATCCAGCGACTCGTCTCGTCCCCCAGTCGAGTCGCTTCGATTATTATGTAATCGACTTTGGCCTTCAAGGCTTTGTCCAGTTTGGCTTCAAAGGATTCATGTGCATTTCCGCTATCGTACACCTATCGAATAAAACGAAATGATGGCTTGTGAGCTGCACTGCAGTTAACAACATTAAAAGAAAGCGAGAGTTCTTACCTAATATTTTCATGAAAGCAGACTTGGATCCTTGGATGCCAGTGGGTTCATGGAATGTTTCGTGGAACTTTGTTGTGTTGTAATACTATTATATTATATATATAACTACTATTATATTATATATATAACTTATATTATATTATAACTATCCACGTAAACGAAGCGACCATAATGCCCCAGCAAAAATATTTACACAAAAGTTCTTTGGCGAACATTATTGTAAACTTGTTTTTCATTTCATTTTCTTTTATGGAATGTTAAAAATGCAATTGGTAGTTTTTTTTGTCAACAACTTGAACTTACACTAGATAAACAATAAACAAAAATAAATTAAAAATACATTGGCCACTTTATCGCCAAAAATCTCCTCGTTCTGTTTGCGCTGTTTTGCGAGAAAATCACATGAAAGATGAACTGTCAGATTCTTTCAAAAGCGAAACTAGAAGGAATTGAAACGTGATGTGTTCCATGTTTGATTCTATTCTAATATTAATTAGGGTGACTCTACACCAAGAGATATGATTTCGGAAAAATGATGAGGCTTCAGAAAAAGAATCAAATCTGCCTCTCCAACAAATGGAAACTGCAGATCAATCCAAAGTTGAAAAATAATAAAAAAATGTTTTCAAATGGATGGCATAATAATCATTTTGACAGAGCTATATCAAAAAGATTGAAAAAGGTAAAAACTAATTGAAAACATTAAGTAAACGACTTTGAATATTAGACGACGTAAACGACTTTGAATATTAGAATATAAATACAATATTAAATAAATATCTGAAACATCAAGCTCATCTTAAATGAAAGTTTATTGGGTAACCAAGATATTTTAGCAGTAATTGAAACTACTTTCACCGACAGAAAGAAATACCAACACTATTACAAAAAAAACAATTCCTTGTTAGTCGATTTTGTAAACGCTTCCCACAGCAATTCGGTCTAGGCGTGTTTTTTTTCACAAGGATGTTATGTACATAACATGATATCCAAAAAAAAACGCTCCTTTTTTTTGTGTGTTGCTGTTATTGATCAGTTGTGAAACCAATAAATGTCAACAAATGAATTTTTTTGCCAAATTCGCACAAAAACGCAGAAAATGTTTGTTAAAAACTCAAAGCAATTGTATAGAGTGGAAAATAGAAATATTCCGTAGTGAAATTAATGCAGGTAAACAATTTTTTTTTGTCCTTTTTTTGTTACGTTTAGAAATGTCAAAAATAGGTCCGTTCACTAAGGTAACAAGGAATTTCTCTTGTGTGTTTTTGCCTCTGTTTACATGCTGGGGTTGAATTCATATGAGATTGTGATTTATATGTGAGTTGGAAAAAATATTTTGTTACTTGTTTCAAACCAATTAAACTATTAGTAATAAAGAAATAAAACTATTTTTATGGCATACTTATCAATTACATTTGAAAAAATTGTCAACATTCACAGAAAAATGTGAAAAGAAATTTGCAAAAAGTGCTTTCAGTCACTAAACATTTCATTTCAGTCATTAAAATTTTTTTTTTTGAAAGGCTTACACCTGTTTTTCAAATGAATAGTCAAAAGCTTTCAAAACAAGATCTTGTAAAAGTTTTGAAAGCCTAAACACATCAAAGAATAATAACATAAGAGTCTCTTGTAATCTTCATGTTAACATAACCACCGAGTTCTTTATTTTCGGGAAGATGTTTGATACTCCTTTTCCTTGGCTAAGACAAACTCTTGTTTTGACGTTTAGCAAATATAAAATTCAGGTGCTTAAAAATTGCAGCTTTATAGACTCGGAATTTGAGCCTATTCCTGACATAAAATTTTTATAAGAAATAAGATCTGGGTTGCTAGTTACTTTCTTATAAAATGTGTTGGTAGGTTGGTACCCTTATTTCCCAAACGAAACACACAAAATAAATGGAAGAATGATATCGACAATCGAGATTGACTGCTTGGAAATCGATCGAAATCGAAACATAATGAAAATGAAGTAGATACTAGATATAGATTAGATAGTATTGAATCAACGTACTGTGAAAATCGAAAATCGAAATTGATTGATTCAAAATCGATCGAAATCGACACGAAATGAAAAAGATAGTATTGAATCAAAGTGTTATGATTGAGATCGAAGATCGACATTGATTGAGATCGATTGATTCGGACTTTAATGATTTCGATCATCAATACTTTTGAATGATCGAATCAAAAAGATCGAATCGATCATAATTTACACAGGCCTAAGCTGAACACTCCTACAGTTATCAAAAACTAACAATGTATTATATTTTTTTTAATAACCATTAACTTAAGTTTTACTCTTAATCTAAATAACCGACAATGTATATCGTTAGGCCCCTTATGTGCCAACACAGCAAAATTTACCATATAATTAAGTAACGTATATTTAAGTATCAATTGTAAATATATTTTGTTCAATAAAAATCGTTAAAATCGTTAAAATCGTGTAAATTCAGAGAAGAAAATACCAAGCAATATTAATTGTGGGAATACTACTTTAATATTCATTTTCGCTTCTCCGTTTCCTCCTCGAACCCGGAATTAATCGGACGGTGCTCTCAAGGGGCCCCCCGATAAATTTTCCATATAACTCGCTGAATTATTCGGACGGTGCTCTCAAGGGCCCCCCCCGATAACGAAGTTGGAAGTTGGACTGCCGCTGCCCAAGTTTTCGAGCTTCCTTAGGAAAAACCTTGTACCCGTTGAGTTCTGCCCCAGCCGAAAAACAAAGAAGCCTCACAAATTGGCACCCGAGCAGGGATTTTGCGAAAGCTCAACCACCGACCGCACGTTACCTGGAACTGACGCATTGTCCACCGACCGAATCCGACCGCAGCCGAGCGAACACCGTCCAACATGGCAAATAATGAAAATCAACCCGAAATGTCCGACCAGACATCCGAACACTCCGATGAGTTCAGCCCGTACGAGAACCTAGGATTCATATATTTCTTGAAGAAATCAGAGCTCATCGAAACACTTAGTCTGCGAGGGTTGAACACCGCCGGCACTGTACGTGACTTACGCAAGTCTAAACCTGAAGGAATAACGAACACATAAGTCCACCCAAAACGTATGCACGGAGTGGGAGAAAAAGATCGAGGCCCGGAACGACGCCGAAGAAGAAGACAATAATCCAACAGACGCACGCAAAGTCAAGCAGTCCGTGTACCGGATTAGCCTACAGGTGCCTCTACTACAACCGGCTAACATTACGTCTCCTCCGTCCACATCACAACTAGTGTACCGTCAACAGCACTTCGAACGCGCTACCTCAGCTCCTCCGACTAGCCAACATACCGACAATGGGACAGCCTATAGATACCCGTCCGGCCCCCATGTCCAACACCGGTTCCCGTTGATTTTTTTTTTTTTTTTTTTAATTATATAGGGTGAAGGTGAATGTTACCTTTGCAAGCACGTCGACCTGAAAGATCTTTTGTGCTGTTCCCTTAGTTTAAAGACACGTAGTGTATGGGTTAGTTCATGCGAAGCTGAGGTCATGTAAGAACCTAAGAATCTTCGAGGAAGAGGTGTTTCTGATATCAAGGTGACTGGGGAACCCTTTATTGAATATTTTTAGCCTGGATCTAGCTAAAGCAGGGCATTCGCATAAGATGTGTTCAGCTGTTTCTATGTCTTCAAGACAGAGACAACAGGTGTCATCTTGGCTGATGCCCATGTTTTTAAGATGATACTTGAGAGAGCAGTGTCCAGTGAAGAAGTCCGTAAGTAACTTTGCGTCACTTTTGCTCATTTCAAGAATTTCTTTCATACGTTTGTGGGATAAGTCAATGAATAGTTTTGACTGATGATGGCCATTTGAGTTTTTCCAGGTGCTGATCATGTTCTGTCGTTCCCAGGTAGTTAATTCGTTTTTAAGGCTACTGATTGGGAGACCACAGTAGGGTTCAGGGCCTTCAAATTGGAACTGAGAGCCAAGTCTAGCAAGGCGGTCAGCCTTTTCGTTACCCGGTACACCTTCATGACCAGGCACCCATGAAAGAGTTATTTTATTGTGAGTAGCTAATTGAAATAAACATGTCAGGCAGTTCCAAACTAGTTTGGATTCGATTTTTGTCGAGGACAGAGCCTTTAGTGCTGCCTGACTGTCAGAGCAGATTAGTATGCTTGATCTTCGGAGGTTTCTTCTAATGCGTTCTCTAATACAGAATTCTATAGCCATTACCTCTGCCTGAAAGATAGGAGTTGTGTTATCAAGGGATGTAGTTGATTTAAAGTTGGGACCGTAAGTCCCTGCACCTACACCGTTGTTTGTTTTTGAACCGTCAGTATACCAGATGTATTGGAAGTTATTTGTAAGAGTTACATTGTTCTTCCATGCTGAGCGGTTTGGAAAGATTACTTCAAAGGAATGGTGTAACAGTATGCGTTTAGGCATAAAGTCCGAGGAGTGGGCTGCAGGCGATTCCAGTATTGGGAGCACCTGCAGAATACTCATATGTCCTTGTAAGTTTTCCTTTCTCGAGTAGTTAGTGAGATGAAGCTTTAGTCCGCTTAGTGCAGCAGTCTTCTTTACTCTTTGATGTAGCGGAGGAAAATTTAATAAACTTTCTAACGCTAAAGTTGGTTGCACCTGTGATACCTACACAGGTTAGTCTTTGTAACTTTTGCAAAGATTTGCGGGCATAAACTTGTTTTGTTTTTTGCCACCAGATCAGCGAAGCATAGGTTATCATGGGTGTGATAATAGTAAGGTATGTCCAGTAAATCATTTTTTGCCTAAGTCCCCACTTTTTACCAAAGAGTCTAGAACAGGCCCAGAAAGCATTTGCTGCTTTTACTATGGTTTTGTCTAGATTTGGTTTCCAATTGAGTTTATTACCCAGGGTTACTCCTAGATATTTGACCTCTTTGGAAAAATTAATTTGAACATCATTTAGGGATAGTGTTTGGAGATCGATTTTACGTCTCCTGGTGAATGGAATGATGACTGTTTTGGTGGGGTTGACCTTAAGCCCTTCTTTATTGCACCAGTCATTAACTTTGTTCAGGGCACTTTGCATACGGTTTGTGACCTGTGCTTCTTGATTGCCTTGAATAGAGATGACTAGGTCATCAGCGTAGCCTTGTGTATCAAGGCCCAGCTTATTGAGGTCGTCCAAGAGCTGATCTATTACAATTGACCAGAGTAGGGGAGATAAAACACCCCCTTGGGGACAGCCTTTAACAGCATTAACTGTTATTGATGTTGGACCTAGTGTGGTGGAGATGATTCTGTCACTTAACATAGAGTCAATCCATTTAATGGTTGGTGTGTCGATTCCTTTGACAGTTGCAGCGGTTTGAATTGACAAGTACGCAGTATTATCAAAGGCGCCAGAAATATCAAGAAAAGAGCAGAGTATGATGTCTTTCTTAGCAAACGCATTCTCAATTTTGCTGACCAGCTGATGGAGAGCTGTACTGTGGACTTACCAGTTTGGTAAGCGAATTGGTTACCATTGAGAGGATTTGCTATTAAGGCCGTACTGCGAATGTGTAAGTCAATTACTTTTTCCATGACCTTTAGGAAGAAGGATGTGAGACTGATTGGTCTGAAGGATTTTGGGTCTGAGTTTGATCTATTGCCAGCTTTTGGTATGAATACTACTCTCACCTTTCTCCAAGTGTGAGGAATGTAGCTTAATTCAAAACTAGATCTATAGATAAGTGTGAGTGAGCAGATTATGGTATCAATTCCATACTGCAAGAGAGCAGGAAAGATACCATCCTCCCCGGGCGCCTTGAAAGGCTGTTGGGAGGATATTGCCCACTTGATGGAGTCTTCGTTAAAAATTTTTCTTGCTAGACTTCTTGTTATGCTATTAGGTGTAGTGTAACTCACATTTGTGGTTAGAGATTGATCAGTGGTATGTATACAGTCAGGAAAATGAGTGACCAAAAGTAGGCTCAGAGTTTCACTGTAACTTTGGGTAAAACTACCATCCAATTTTTTTAAGAGACCAATACCGTTGCTATGATCTTTAGCTAAGGCTTTTTGAACTCTAATTGAAGAAGGCAAGTTATCGATACTTTCACAGAAGTTTTTCCAGGTAAGTTGTTTTTGCCTTCTTATCATCGAGTTGTAAGTCGTTAGAGTTGTTCGATATTCGCTCCACGAATTGGTTCGTTTAGCTTTGTTGAACATCTTCCGAAGCTTTCTTTTTAACTTCTCCAATTCACTGTTCCACCAGGGAACATCGCGATTTGAGTTGGTCTGTCTAATGCGACAGCTGGACTCGTATGCGCTTGTAATTTGTGAGCTTAAGCGTGTTGCTTCCCTTTCAAGTTGGTAAGGATAGTCAATGTTTGGATAGGATGGTTCAAATTCACAACGAAGTGTCTCTGTGTAGAGATTCCAGTCCGTGTGTCTTGGTACCCTATTGTTTTCTAGATTGTTATAATTCGGCCTTGACAGATCAAATCTGATGTGCCGGTGGTCCGAGAATGATATCTCTTTCGAGATATGCCAATTGAGAATGTTGTTGGCTATGGCAAAACTTGCCAATGTCATATCCAACACTTCTTTCCTAATGGAGGTGACAAAAGTAGGTTTATTTCCCTTGTTTAGAATATCCAAGTTTGAATGCATAAGAAAGTCTAAAAGTGACTCACCTCTTTTGTTGATGTCTTTACTACCCCATATGGTGTGATGGTAGTTGGCATCACAACCAAGTAGTAGCTGTCTTCCCCTTGCGTTGCAGTAGCAAACAAGTTTTTTTACCTCTTCAGGTGGTGCGGAGGTAGTATCTCCCGGGTAGTAGGCTGAGGCTATAACAATGTTTTGTAAGCCTCTTGCCGTGGGGATCTCAGCTAGAACCGCAACGAGATCATTTGTGATGAATTCTGGAATGGGAAGAAAGTTAGTTCTTTTATGGATAAGAAGCGCAGCTCGTGGTTGGAGTTGCGTGTTGTCGTATATTAACTTACACGATTGTGTTGGAAGGCCTTTTATTTGGCCTCTTACCATCCATGGTTCCTGGACTAGTAAGCAGTCCAGATCCTGCTTGACAATTCCCTGCTTGCCGCAGCTGGGGCAGCTTTGGCGTGCATGAGATTTATCTGCAGGAATTTTAGGGTGGTGTAGTTCATTTTGTTTTTGGGGTTGAGGTAAAGCCCGCTGGTGCTTTTAATAGCGTCTGCCGAGCTTTACCTTTGGGCGTGGGGTCCTACCTGACTCCTTTGGTAAGGTAGGTGTGGCATTAACAACTGAGGGGGGAGGAACTAAGATTGTTGGAGCTGTCAGCCTGTTTTGTAGATCTGACGTTGGTGAAGGCTGTGGAGCACTATTACCTGTCGTCAGAGTCATACAGGCTGTCTTGACAGGGGAGTTATGTGGGGGTTTGGGGGCACCAGTTCTGTGAAGGGCTTTAGGATGGCGGAGTTGAACATCGCCAAACCTAAAGTCGATGATGTCTTTTTTGGTTTTAGTAGAGCCGCAGATTTGTGGTCCACCGAAAAAGTAAGAATAGAGGCGGCACCTTTGGCTTCTCTTCTTATGACTCTCCATTCAGGAACAGGGAGACCCTCATTTTGGACTTTGATCGCAGTGAGAATCTGCTCGTTCGTGCATGTAGGGCCAACGGGGAAATGGCCTACCAGAATTTGGTTTTTGGGAATTTCTTCCTCTTCAATCGCCTTCAGTGAGGCATTCTCCCAAGGCTTTACTTTTGGAATTTCGCCTTTTAGCCAATCAGCCGTGACCTTATTTTTGCAGTTGAAGACAAGCCATCCTGGTCTGAAATTGGTGCCAAAGAATTTGGGGCTGATATCCCCTGTCTTTTGGCTGCAAATCAAACCAAAGATGGTGTCTTGCACTACTGTCATTTGGTCAGTGTTAAGTAGCGTTTCCGGGAAGTCTGAGGCAAGGATACCTATTTTGTAACTCTCCAGCGCTTGCTTAAAGTTTTTTTGCTCTATTTTTTGTTGTTTTGGAGGCGGATTTGATGTGGAGGGCACATCAATAGACCTCTGCTTGTGAGCAATGTTGGGTTTTGCCATTTTGGCACGATTTGTGTCACTTGGGAAGGATTCAGAGCGATTGTTTTTTTCTCCCTTTGGAACAGCCGTTCTGGCTCTTTCCCTGGCTTCGGCTTCGTTAAGGCCGCTAGCCAGAAGGAATTTAAAGCGTTTGCGAGCAGCTCCACAAAGCTTGACGCGCTTTTTGGGTGGTTTTGATCGTTTGATCAGTGTGTGTTGAAGGGGCAGCCTCGTTAAGAAGTTTCGCCTACTCCAAAGAACCAATAGGTGGAAGGTCGTCAAGACCTGTCTCCATTGGTGTGGATGCACTTAGAGCAGCAACACTCTCTTTAAGATTTAAACTTAATATGTCAATTTTGTACTTACGAGTATTAGGGAAAGGAGGTCAACATTGGCAGAGCCCTATGCCAACGTAAAGGACTTATAATTTAAACTGGATTTGCCTAGGTATCCAGAGTTCGCAACTAGCGACTAAGAACTCCTTAGCCATTCAGCCTTCGGCGTCGCTGTTCAACCACTGGCTTGAGGATTGTTTATCGAAATTTACTGGTCTAGATCCGTTATGTCCAGTTATTGCGTAAGCAAGTTGCAGTGGCACCTCGAGCAGGATGTTATTTGCTAACGCATAACGGTCTTGAAAAGGGAGAGGCTAGAGTTTCATGGAATACCAGACTTTTATTGCGCTTCACCTGTTCCTGGGTCTTATGTCCCTGGGCACCCGTTGAGCTACGAAGCAGAGTTGATGAACGTCGTGCAAAAGTGGGGTCTTCGATTTGATTCTTCCGGTCAGCCTTTGGAATTCTTGGAGAGGATCGAAGAACTCGCACAGAGCTACGAAATCCCTCTCGACCAGATAGTGCGTACCCTCCCAGACATCTGCAAGGGATGGCTCTCGAATGGTTGCGTATAAACCGAGACGACTTCCATGACTGGCACGCCTTCCGTCGCGCTTTCAGCAATTACTTCCTACCGGCACGTTATTACGTCAAATTAGAAGACGAGATTTTGCGGAAACGTTAAGGCCTACGTGAGAAAGCTAAGGATTATATCCAATCGTTTTTATATCTGATCCGCCAGCATCCACGCATGACGGCCGCAGACCACCTTGAGAGAATATATGACAGCCTCAGACCGGAGTATCGCTTGTACGTAAAAAGGAAGGATTTCCGTAGTTTGGAGGAATTAATGGAATTAACGGATGAGTTTGAGTTTATTCAAAAGGAGGACCGGCCAAGCGCCCACGCTGCCGCCCAACCGAACTATAACCCCTTCACCGTCCCCCGCATAAGACTGCTGCCTTCCCGAAACTGACGCTATGGTACCGCACGGCCAATCACCATCAACCACGAGCGCCGAATACGACAGAAACACCCATTGCTGGCATTGTTAACAGAGGGGTCACACAAAAAAAGATTGCCGTGGACCGATCAGGTTTCTGACTTTTTATCCCTTTCATGTGGAGTTCCGCAAGGATCGATACTGGGTCCAACTCTTTTCTCCATTTATGTTAACGAAGCTCCTAAATTAATACGTCACTGCGATGAGCACTTATTTGCAGATGACCTCCAATTGATGAAAAGCTGCCCTATTGATATGATTGAAGATTGTGTGAGGAAGATTAATGAGGACCTGTCATCGATACTGGATTGGTCTGTTAAATGTGGACTAACTCTTAACCCACAAAAAACGAAGTGCATTGTAATTTCGCGAAGAGCAATAGATCTATCGAATTTCCCAGCTATTGAACTAAGTAACAGTCGAGTGAGCTTCGTAGACACTGCTAAGAATTTAGGTATTTGTTTTAATCGGACTCTAAACTGGAACAACCATATCACACAGGCAGTCGGGAAAGCGTATGGTGCCCTTCGACTTCTTTGGCCCACCAGGAATTTTACGCCTTTGGAAACCAGAAAAATGTTAGCCAAAACCCTTGTAGTACCGATCCTAATGTATGGCTGTGAAATATTTTGTAAACTCGATTGCGTAAGTCAGAGGAAACTCAACGTAGCGTTTAATAGTGTGGCGCGTTACATTTATGATCTGAATCGCTTTGACCACGTATCACATCACTCAAAAAAAATATATGGTATTTCATTAGAAAATTTAATAAAGCTCCGTACTCTTATACTGCTTTTTAACATTATTAAATCGCATCAACCCACGTACCTCTATAATAGACTTCAATTCTCGTTGTCCACAAGAACAAACCAAATCATAATTCCACGTTTTTCATGTTTAACTTCACAGCGGCAGTTCTTTGTCAACGCTTCTCGGTTATGGAATTCTTTGCCGCGCCGGGTGCGAGACACAGATGATAAAAATATTTTCAAAAGGAAGGTTTTTGAGTACTATTCCACTTTATAGCCCATTATTTCCCTGTTTCCTGTTGGGTTTGCTGTACGCTACATATCGATGTAAATTGTACATATCTTTGCATGTTATTCTACATTTGCCTTACCTCTTTTTATTTTAAATACTTTCTCTATCTTTCTTTTATTTTAATTATTATTTCCAATATTTTTTATATAATCTATAAATTTAGAATTTATATATTATCAAGTTAGAATATTACCACTAATAAGTCCATTATGAAGCTTAATTGTAAACAAGATGTTAATCTTAAGATCAAGCTATACAAATAAAGAAATTGAATTGAATTGAATTGAAATTGAATTGACCGTTCCGGCTGTTCTGTTCGTATTGCGGTACGGATGACCGATTTGCAAAAGATTGCCCCTGTCACCATAACCAAGTCGCCGTGGCACGGATGTCGGTCAGAGATGACCCAAGACTCTTCATACGGATACCCACCGCCGACCAAACTTACTACGCGCTAGTTAGATACAGGCTCCACCCGATCCTTCATCGGTAAGAAATTAAGAGACGAGGTCAGACGGTTAGGTATCCCATCACGAAACCAGACGCACGTTATCGAACTAGCCGATGGACATTCAACGCAGACGTCAGAGCACTACAGCATCAGTTTGCACGTCAATGGGCAAACGGTGACAGGGGAAGCATTGTAAATGCCAAAGCTAGCAGAAGACGCCATTTCCTAGGCCCGGCAGGTTGCAAATTAACTTTGGGAGGACAAGAAATCTCCAGTGGAAAGGAGAAGGGCCCTCGTTCATCCGATATCTAATGTGCCCTCACCGAAGAATTAGAGTGCAGTCAAGGTACCAGCGAAACACAGAACCCGAACCAGGCCGTACACTTAAAGGAATTCCTGGACGAGGAGTTACCTCGGTTTAGCGAAACGAAGGGTATATCCACCGTAAAACCCCATGTCATACGCCTGAAGAATCCCGAGCCCTTTAAACAGCGCTATTATCCGCGCAATCCGGCCATGCAGCAAATCATCAACGATGAGATCGATGACTTATTGGCAACATGTGGTGCTCGTACGCAAGAAGGAAGGTTCATGGAGGGTATGCGTCGACTTCTGCCAGCTCAACGAAATTTTGTATAAAGATGCTTACCCGTTACCATACATTTCGGCAATTTCGGACAAGTTGCGAGGAGCCCGATACCTATCAACCATCGATCTCAAGCAAGGCTACTGGCTGATCGCGTTGAAAGCAGAATGCCGGCCGTATACCGCATTCACCGTCCCAGGCCGTGGTTTGTTTGAGTGGAATGTGATGCCGTGTGGGTTGCACTCGGTCGGAGCTAACTTCCAGAGGGCCATGGACGACATATTTGGGCACGACATGGAAGAACACGTATTGGTGTATTAAGATGACATCATAATCATCAGTAAAACGTTTGACGACCATCTTCAACATTTGGGGGAAGTATTCCGGAGATAACGTGCCGCGAATTTGAAAATAAATCCAGACAAATGCCACTTTTGCCGACCGAGCCTGAAGTACCTAGGTCACGTCGTATGCAAAGACGGTATTAGTACCGACCCTGATAAGGTGGCCGCCGTACGAGATTTAAAAGCGCCCACGAGCATACGAGAACTCAGACGCATTTTGGGCATTTGCTCCTGGTATCGCCGGTTTATTCAAGATTTCTCCATCATCGCAACTCCCCTCACGTCACTCTTAAAGAAGTCATCTAAGTGGATATGGGCAGACGAGCAACAAGCCGCATTCGATGCTCTCAAAACCAGATTGACCGAAGCACCCGTTTTAGCGTGTCCCGACTTTGCGCAACCATTCACCTTACAGACCGTCGCCAGTCAATACGGCCTGGGCGTCGCGTCGTGTTGACACACAAGCTAGAGGGACACGAAAAGGTAATCGCCTATGCCAGCCGAACGTTGACCGATTTCGAAGTGAAATATGCCGCCACCGAGAAAGAATGTTTGGCCATTTTGTGGGGAATACGTTAAATGTGCCCTTACTTGGAAGGATACCATTTTAACGTTATCATATCACCGACCACCATTCTCTTGAATGACTGCACTTCCTCGAAAACCCGTCGGAAAGATTGGCGAGATGGGCCTTGGAGCTACAGCAATATGACTTCGATATCCAATACCGAAAAGGTGCGTTAAACGTGGTGGATGACGCACTGTCGCGAGACTATTTAACAATAACAGAACTAGACCAACTAGCCGTGATGCGAGACGCTAATCCCAAATGGGTCCAGATCAATTACGAGCAAGTGAGACAAACGCCCGAAAGATTCCCTGATTTCCGAATTGCTGACGGGAGAGTTTACCGCCGCTTCATCAGTACCAACCCCTTATCCGATCCCGGCGCTGAGGAGTGGAAATTATGTGTACCCCTCGCCGAACGTAGACAGGTGCTGTACGAAAATTATGACGTGGTAGCAGCTGGTCATTTAGGCATTGCCAAAACAACAGCCCGAGTCATGATAAAGTATCATTGGCCAGGAATGTGTCGCGACATCGCTAAATATGTCCGCAACTGCCAAACATGTAACCAGTATAAGCCCTCTCAGCAAAAACCTAGCGGCCTAATGCATACGAATCAAACCGAAGGACCATGGGATGTGGTATGCATGGATTTTATAGGGCCCCTGCTTCGTTCGATGAAAGGCAACACGGTGATCTTAGTTTTCACCGATAAATTCACCAACTGGGTAGAAGCTGTTCACCTCCCCGCTGTGACTTCGGCAAGCCTTATAAAGGCCGTCCGCGAGAGAGTTTTTACTTGGTTCGGAATTCCGAAAATGGTGCTTTCTGACAATGGGAGCCAATTCGTCAGCCATTCATTTCGAGAGCTACTTTCCGATTTAGGCATAACTCATCGCCTCACTGCCCCGTACACTCCGCAGGAGAATCCGACCGAACGAGTAAACCGCGTGTTGAAGACGATGATTGCCCAATACATTCAAGGCAATCAACGACATTGGGATGATCACATACCCAAGTTGACCTTTGCGATGAACACGAGCCGTCACGATTCAACTGGTTATTACCCGGCATTACTAAATTTCGGTCGTGAATTAAGAATGCCCAGCACAATGGGGAATGAAAATAGCAAAAACGGATCCTTAGGAGACATCAATGTGCGAGCGGAACGCATGAAAGCCTTATTCGAGCTCGTTAAACTGAATCTACACATATCCGCTAAAACACAAGCAAAACATTACAACCTCAGGCATCGCCCTTGGCGCCCCCTCGTTGGCGATCAAGTCTACAGACGTCACCGAGTTCTCTCTTCAGGAGTAAACTACTTCGCGGAAAAATTAGCTCCCCGCTACGAAGGACCATATGAGGTCACCAAAATCCTCTTACCGCTTATTGTTGCATTGCGGAAAAGAGATGCCCAAGGTAACATCACCAACGTCCGAGCTCATGTAAGAGATATTAAAAATTATATTCCCAGTAATGAGGTACCAACAAATACTATTTCTAGTTTAACCAGTCAGTCGTCAACCACCGTCGCGATCAGTCCACCCAGGACCAACCAACCCGAATTAAAATATTCGCCAACAATAGAAGCATTCTGCAGTTTAGGACCGACCGTTCGAGAGGTAAGTGGCAGGTACACAGGGCAAGGTAAAATAACTAAACAATCACTTCATGAAATTAGAACTTACATCGCAGCGCAGCGGGCAGAACACAATAGTATACACCCCGCAACTTTAATCTTCGGCATAATGCCGCCTCCGCTAGCAGCCGATCCGTGCCAGCAAATATGTACCGCTCCGTCCCGACCACGACCCCTACCAAGAACAGCTACTTCAGTAATGGTCACTTTGGGGGGATTAACGGCCCAGCCCAAGACGTCTCACCGGGTGACGGCTAGAAGAATCTCGAGCACCGGAGCCGTGACCATTCACCCACCAATATCCCCACGACGCGTTATGACCCAGGTGCGAGCTATTAAACGCAGCGGTCTGAGCAACCGTCCCCACTCGCCCGCCAGAAGTACGGCACGCACCGATGGCGCAACCACGAGGTTGGATAGTACATAGGCTGGATATACCCCCGATTGAATACGTGCGGCGGGCACATATCCAGCTCGCAACAAGCCGCATATCCCAAGTCCAAGTGCCATCGTTAGAGAACCATCCACAAACGCCACCGAACCACCAACAAACGAGATCCTGACAGCGCCCTCAAATGCATACCACCACCTGGCGTCCGGGCCAACGAGCGTCGGCCATTGCATCTAATTCCTCCGACGCCAACGACGCAAACACGCTAGCGAATTAGCTGACAAAGAGGCCAATCTACTAGAGGGATAACGAAGCCTGCAAACGAAGTTCCGACTTTCGGCGAAATACGAATTATATTAAGTTGTTTTTTTTGCTTTGCTTGTTTTTTTTTTTTTGAATTAGAGTTTTTACAAGAAGCGTTTAAGTTTATCGTTATTAAAACTGGAAAAAATAGAGGAGTTCATCTTCCTTTTTCCGTAGGAGGCCTAAGACGAGAGGGTTCTCGTCTTTCAAAGTAAGAGGGATCTATGACGACGCGTCACAATTTTTTTCTGTCACCGCCTACATCTCACCCTACGAATCGCACCATATAGTCGCCTTGCCATGAGAAAGACCACGGGCACTAAGAAATGATCTACGAAGCCAAGTTAAAGCATGCACCACAACACAGCAAACACCAAAGACCAACCGTAGGCGAAAACACACTACTCGGTTGGTGCACATCGTGAATTTGGCTCCATGCAAAGGTAAATTCAACCAAGCAGGGGCAGGTAAGCTGCCATCAACAGTTGAATTTATTTTTCTTCGGTAAGATAGGTAGCCATGGGTAGTGTAATGGAAATATTTCACTCGTCCAGTGCACCTCACATTTACTCCTAGCTCAAAACCTTATAGGTAGAAGTGACATTTGGGTGTAAATTCAGAGAAGAAAATACCAAGCAACTTCTCCGTTTCCTCCTCGAACCCGGAATCAATCGGACGGTGCTCTCAAGGGGCCCCCCCATATATTTTCCATATAACTCGCTGAATTATTCAGACGGTGCTCTCAAGGGGCCCCCCGATAAATTCCCATATACCTCGCAGAATTACTCGGACGGTGCTCTTTAAGGGCCCCCCGACTAAATCCCATATACCTCGCCGAGTTACTCGGACGGTGCTCTTAAGGGGCCCTCCGATAAATTCCCATATATATCTCACCGATTTACTCGGACGGTGCTCTCAAGAGGCCCCCCGATAGATTCCCGAGTAGTCTGTTTGAATTAACCAGGCGGTGCTCTCAAGGGGCCCTCTAGGTCAATTCACCATCTGTGGCTTTGCGATAGTCACTCCTCTCCCTGCTGTTTCAAGAAGCGTTGCGCCATATTCTGGAAACGTTCCTAATATAATTACTTACTTATTTACAGGAGCGCATCCAGTACTAGGCCGCAATAACAAAGCCAGCTGAAACCCCGTGCCTCCCAAAGACGATCAAACCAACCTCTATCTTTCTGAAAACGAAGAAGACGTACCGATTGCATTCAACGCCCCGACCATACCGTGTTCCAGACGCTTGGCGATTAATTAAACCTGATTTGTAACATACTTTTACACTATTTGTAAAGACTTATCACTTGATTATTCAGTTTAAATAATAAAAATTATTGTAAATCGTATTTGCCGTGTCTCGTCTCGTTATTCAGAAGTTGGACAACCGCTGCTCAAGTTTTCGAGCTTCCTTGGGAAAAACCTTGGACCCGCTAAGTCCTGCCCCAGCCGAAAAACAAAGAAGCCTCTCAACACAAAGAATCTCATTCTATCGACTAAGGTAGGAAGTTTCTTACGTATTTCTACAAAAACTTATAAGCTGCAGTACGGGACTTTCTCTTGAGTGGCAAAAGAGCCTCAACTGATATTTCTCCTGTGCATAACAACAGCAACAAAAAACACGATTCAGGAAAAATGGCTGTGGGAGAAATGTCTATCCCCAATTGAAAGATATTCTTAGTGCCACCTTTGCCGAACAAATTAAAGATTTGGCTACAAAATCAGATCTTGCGACGTTGACTGCAGAACTGGATGCTCTTATAATTACAAATGCACAGTTGAACCGGCAACTAACAACAATGACCGAGCGTTGTGACTTGCTTGAGTCTCAACTAGAAAAGATTTCGAGAAAACACAGCGAGAATTGTTTGGTTGTACACCTTCCTCTGGACAGAGAAACCAGTGCTGCGGATCTTGAGAAACAGACATGTAACGAACTTCTCAAATTAAGGGAAGGTGAGGTGGTAGCAGTTTTCGGTACGGACGGCCATGAAGTAACTCTGCAGGTGACTTGAGTGAAATTTTACTAGGTGTTCATTGGTGGTGGAAATATTTGTGATGTGGAAAGGAATGACTGAAGAGCAGTATCAGTGTCCTTTTTCTCCCCATGTTCTTCTTAAAAGACTTTCTGACAAACTTCTCAGCTTGCCTATTCGATGACGGATGAAATGGCGCTATTTCGTAGTGCAAATTTTTTTTTTTTTTTTTTTTTTTTTTTTTTTTATAATTAACGCGCACATCAAGGGTTATGACTACCCATTTAATGTTATAAAGGATTTGAAAGGAGACAACGATGCACGTTAGGTTAGGTTAAGTGGAAGTGGCTGTCAGTCAATGAGTACATTGCCTGACACACTTAGGCCGCAAGGGCCCATTGTGATACCACAGAGATCAGCAAGTTAATCACCTACTGATCTCAGAAACCCGATGTAAGATTAACGAGTTGATCACTTATTAATCTTCCATTACGGGACTAGCCGATTAATCACCTTCTAGTCGAACCACGTGGAACTTTTAATGTATTTCGAAAGACTTTTAGGGTCTATGTAAGCTAGGTCGCTAGTATCATCGAAGAAGAATTCACCGAGATGAGTTTTCCTCCTATGAAGTAGTGCAGGGCATGAGCAGAGAAGGTGTTGAACGGTTTCTTCCTCCTCCTCGTCCATGCAGCTTCTGCAGAAATCATTGGAAAACACACCAAGTCTTTTGGCGTGTCTCCCTATTAGACAGTGTCCCGTAAGAACACCTATGGTAGAACCTAGATACAGACGGTTCAGGGCCAACAAACTCTTCGAGCGTTTTGAGTCAACACACGGCCAAACTTTTTTGGTTGCAAGGCAGTTGTTACTCTCAGTCCATCTAGTGTTTGTTATCCTTGAAGCGTTTTGTCTAAGTAGGAGTTTACATGTAGCGTTAGGTACACCTATGTAGTTCCATTCTGAGCGTAGGGAAGTGGTCGTGCCCTTTTTGGCTAGTTCGTCTGCCATACAGTTGCCTGGTATGTCCCTGTGCCCTGGCACCCATGAAAGGTGAATGTTAAACTGATTTGACATCTCCCTCAGAGACATCTGACAATTTTGGACCGTGATGGATTTTGTAGAGACAGAGGCAAGAGATTTAAGGGCAGCTTGGCTGTCTGAGAAGATCCGAATATCCGTGGAGGATATGACGTTTTCTTTGAGCCAAGACAGCACCTCCTTAATCGCCAGAATTTCCGCTTGGAACACACTACAATGATCGGGTAGGCGGAAGAAAAGACTGAGATTTAGTTTTTCTGAGTAGATTCCACTTCCCACACCTTCGCTGGTTTTTGAACCATCGGTGTAGAAGTGTATTGCTTCATTTTCCAAAAGAACGCCATTTTCCCAAGCTTCTCTTGAAGGTATGGTTACTTGGAAATTATTGTCAAACACCAACTTGGGGGTGGTGTAGTCGGATCGATTCGGTAAGAATCTTAAGTTATCTAGAATGGTAGTGTGGCCGATTTGATTATTGGTCCACTGTGATGTAGCTCTGAGTCGAGTAGCTGAGCTAGCTGCGACGATGCACGTTGCTCTTGAATTTTTGTGAATCGTGATGCAGGGGAAACACAGAGCCAGGTAAAGCATTCCACATACGGGTGGTGCGACTGAAATACGAATCTCTATACTTGACTGTGCGTCCGAAGTTGGGCTCAAGGTAAAACTGATGAGCATTCCCAGCAAGGCGGCTAAATTGTTTCAGGGGAGGAATGCAACTGGCTATTTCACTAGAGCACTGTTTGTGCAAAAAGCGATAAAAGAGAGTGAGGCAGGTGACGTTTCGACGATGTTCAAGGGAATCAATCGATTCTAGGATGGAACTATCACCTATCAATTTGAAAGCTCTATTTTGTACCCTATCAGGCAGGTGCAAATATGTTTGAACAGCACCTGACCAGATATGGGAGTTATACTCCAGTTTTGGGCGAATGAAGGCCTTATAAATTGTAGCCAGATCAGCAGAGTGAAGAACTTCCAGCATCGTCTCAAGAAACCTAAGCATTTAGCAGCGTTTTTGGCAACTTCAAATATGTGGTCATTCCAACGAAGATCATCGTTTACACACATACCAAGTACTGACAGCTTTTCGGTTTCTTCGATGGAGGTACCATTCATGGATAATGGCAATGGGGGAATGTTAAGCTTCAACGACAAGAGACAGCATTGAGTTTTCGAAGCATTGAATTCTACTCGGTTCATAAGACCCCATGAAACAATACTGTCAAGGCCAGAATTCAATGAGCTTATCATACGTAACCGTTCCACTTCCACATCCGAAGAGCAGGGACGTGAATTTGGAAACGAATATGAAAAGCTGAGGGTTGAGTCGTCAGCAAAACAGTTAAGCGGATTAGAAGTTTCAGACAAGAGATCATTAATGAAAATGAGGAAGAGAGTCGGAGACATAACGGAGCCCTGGGGCACACCAGCATTTATGAAGTGGGTATCAGACTTGAAACCATCCAACACAACTTGTATTGAACGGTCGGAAAGGTAATTTCTAATCCAACGAAGAAGAGACTCATCGATACCAAAAGCACGCATTTTCGATAGAAGAGCCTGATGCCAAACTCTATCAAATGCTTTAGAAAACTCAAGCGCAATAATCTTTCTTTCTCCAAAACAATGTAAAGATTGGTTCCACCTTTCGGTGAGATAAGCCATCAAATCACCAGTGAACCGTTTGCTACGAAAGCCGTACTGACGGTCACTAAGAAGCTTTCGTTCTTCAAGATATTTCATAAGTTGACGGTTTATCAACGTTTCCATGACCTTGGAAAGAAGGGACGTTAGTGTAATTGGACGGTAATTAAAAGGGGAGGAAGATTCGCCTTTTTTAGGAACCGGCTGGACAAATGCAGTTTTCCATCTGCTCGGCAAAATCCCAGCAGAATAGGAAAGATGGAAAAGTTTACGCAGTGGTTTTGCCAGCGTAGAAGAACACCTCTTCAGAATAACGGCGGTGATACCATCTGGACCAGCGGATTTATGTATGTTGAGATCTTTGAGGACTCTCGCAACCGAGCGAGTTCGAAAAAATATCTGCTTCATCAAAGGATTTGCAGGCTCGAGCTCAGGTGGAGCCAATATGCTGTAAGGAAGTGTCGAGTTGGCAGCAAATTGAGCTGCCAGCAAACTGACTTTGTCGATGGAGCTGACATACGGAGAGTCATTGAAGACGAGCGTTGGGACCGATGACGTGGTCGAGTTCTTAATGTTCTTGACAAAAGACAAAAAGTTTTTACTTCCTTTTGGACACAATAGTATTTTTTGCCTTACTTTTTGGTCATGTAAGAACTTAGCCCTTTGTATTTGAGCATTACAGATATTTTTGGCCCGTTTGAACAAATTTCGATTTTCTACAGTAGGATTATTTTTAAATTTTCGAAAACTACTTTCTCGATCCCTAATCGCCTCTTTACAGCTTGAATCAAACCACGAATTCTCTTTGGGGATGATACTTTTTTTTCTGTGAGGAACAAAATTTCTCATGCCGTTGAGAATTACGTTAGATATCATATCAGCTGATGCATCAACGTTTCCGTCGAGAAAGCACAATGACCAATTAAAATTTCGAAAGAAATTAATCAGTCCGTCCCAATTGGCTTTCTCATATTGCCACACAGTTCTTTTAGGGATTTTATCTTTTTTTACCGTGGTGGAAAACGAAAAATCTACCGATATGACACAATGGTCCGATTTGCCTAAAGGAGATGATACTATAACCCTGTTTTTTTCGGGATGAGAAGTGAGAAATAGGTCAAGAGTGTTGGCCGCATGGCCTTCAATATCTGGAACCCGAGTGGGCTCATCAACAAGTTGAGTTAATTCGCTAAACTCGGCGAAGATCTCAACATATTTTCCTTCGGGTGTTGTCTGGCCACAATGTCGAAGCCAACCAGAATTGTGTACATTGAAATTATCCGCAATTGCGATTCCAGTGTGAGGATAAAGGGAGACAATTCTTATTATGGACTCAGATAGCGCATCAAACTCGTTAGAGGTTGAATTGCTATCTAAATTAGGGCTTCTATAAATAAAACAATAGTGACTGATTTGCTTACGGACGGTGAATTTTAACCACATGAAATTAAAGTTCGTATTAGAACAGAAGAAGTTGGTAAGCAATATCATTTCGAACATATACGGCGAGGCGATGGGAAGAAAAGAATAATGGCACTAAGCTATATCCAGGCAAGTTAAACTCTGTGGGATCAGAATCAACACCCACCTGTGTTTCACTCAGTGCCAAAACAGCTGGCCTGTATTTTGCAGTGTGAGCGTACACAGCAAAGAAATTCGATCGCAACCCCTTAATGTTGCTAAATTCGACCCGAAGTCTACACGACATTACAATTCACAAAAACACATAAAACAAAATATTAAACGCAGACGCTACCTAAGTCGAACCAGCAAGTATATATCTCGATTGGAGAACACAAGCAAATTATTAGCGGTGTTATGCCCAGCCAGCAACTTGCTTATGTTTCACCAACGGAACCAACACCGTTGATCAACTATTCGCCTAGCAAACTCACAGCCACAGCATTGGCACACACTGATAAGAAAAAATTCAAATCATATGAAATGTGTATAAATGCCATGACTGCAAGAGTGGTGCAGGGCAGGAGATGACACAGATAAGGAACCTCACTTTGTGTTTGGGTTATTGTTGCATTTTTTTTTCACTATATTAGTATAAATGGGTGGTAGGTGGCATTTAAATGAATTTTTTTTTTTTGTTTTTGTTTTAAAAGCAATGAATATTTTTTTTTTTTTTTAATCGCGGCGTACGGAAAAAACAGGTTTTTTTATTATTTTGAGGGGAATTGTGCATTTTTCATTTTAAACACTTAACAACCATCCTAGACAACATATAAAAAATTTTGAACTACCGGACCTTTTGTAAGGTAACCCCCCTTATTTGGTCTCTATTGCCTGTACTAGGATTAATTTAATAATTAAGATTTTGCAGATATGGTGATGTGATGATGGTGCATGAAAAATAAATGGCACTGGTTGGGCAAAATGCGGACACTTGACACGGCACGTCCTTACATGTTCGATAGCAGATCAGAACTCGATCGGATCGGATTGAATGAAAATCGCAAAACTCCTCGAAAATTTTGGCTGTGAACTGGGTCCCATTGTCTGTGACTATCACTTTCGGAAGCCCTTCAATTGCAAAAATTGATTTGATTGTCTTTATTGTGAACTCGGCGGTCATCGATGACACAGACGCCACAAATGGAAATTTCGAAAACGCGTTAAGCCACATCTTATCAAAAAACGGTCCAGCGAAGGCTAGGTTAGGTTAGGTTAGGTTGAATGGGGGGTGCAGCCACAAGTGGCAACACCTCACTCAGATCTCAAGGATCCATTGTGCTCCCCGGGAAATCAGAGGATGAGGAAATGTGAAGATTGGAGAGGTAGACGGTTATTGTGGTAGGGCACTCCCACAGAACCATTTGGAGCCCTGAGTAAATTTCAGGACGTTGCTCAGTGGGAGATTTGAGATGTCGCCCAGTTAGTCAAAAAAGTATTCTCCGAGGATTTTTTTCCGAGTGTGGGCCAAGCTAGGACACTCACAGAGGAAGTGGAATGATCCCTCCTCTGCCTCCTCATCTTGGCATCCTCTACATAAGTCGGATGTGTTAATGCCCATTCTCATCATGTGGGTACCCAACGAGTTGTGTCCCGTGAGTCTGTTTGAATGTCTATATCTGTATGGTTCATGATGGTTCTATGGCCTGATATGCCAGTTTTCCAATTGTTGCGTTGTTTGAGTCGGAGTGCGCTTTTGGCCGCCATCTCCTTAGTAAAAAGATCTAGGGGGCTAGCGACAGGAAAGTTTCCAGAGCTGCAGTTGGTGTTGTTCTCATGGCACGAGTTGAGCCAATGCATGCAAGCCTTTGGATTTTGGTCATGGTCTTAAGGTTTGAAGCCTTCTCTAATGATGGCCACCAGACTAGACAGGCATATGTGAGGATTGGTCTTATTATGGATGTATACCTCCAGTGAATGGTTTTGGGACCAGGTCCCCATTTTTTCCCAAAAATTCTACTACAAGTGTAGAAAGCGATTTGAGCTTTCCTTTCTCTTTCTTTTAAATTTTCTTTCCAGTTAAGTTTACGATCAAGGACAATTCCGAGATATTTTGCCGTACCAGATAAGTTTATTGGTATACCATTAATGGAGGGAGGAAGTATATCCGGAATGTTACGTTTTCTCGTAAACAGAACAAGTTCTGTTTTAGAAGGGTTGACGTTTAGCCCACAGTTTTTTGCCCAGCTGGTGTGCTTGTTTGGAGCTGTCTGAAGAAGTTCACAAAGGGTGGTTGTGAATTTTCCCGAAGTCATGATGACGATGTCATCGGCATAGGCTACTGCTTTTATTCCGCTCCTGTCAAGTTTAACCAGGATTTGGTTAACTACTAGGAGTCAGAGTAGCGGGGATAACACTCCTCCTTGAGGTGTACCTCTACAAGTTTTGACTTTTAGGGTACTTGCACCCATTTCTGCTTTTACTATTCTCGTTTGGAGCATGAAGTCGATCCAGTTTGATAGCGTTGGCTCGATATTTATGGAACTTAATGCCATGCGAATAGCACTGTATTCAACGTTGTTGAAGGCACCTTCTATGTCGAGGAATGCAGCCAACGTAGGTATACTCTTTATATTGGATTGACTGTTCAATGGTTCCGACTACTTCATGAAGTGCAGTCTCCACTGATTTGCCCTTTATATATGCATGTTGGACTGTAGAGATCACATTGTTATTCAGTTTTGTTCGGATATGCGTTTCTATAAGTCTTTCTAGAGTCTTAAGTAGAAAGGAGGATAAGCTTATTGGTCTGAAATCTTTGGGTTCAGTGTGTGAGGGCTTACCGGCTTTGGGAATAAATATGACTTTAACTTCCCTCCAACTAGTTGGAATAAAGGTGAGGTTCAGACAACCTCTGAATATTTCCACTAGAATCGGCACAATCAAGTCTTTAGAGCTTTGGAGCATCATTGGAATGATACCGTCCAGACCTGCAGATTTGTATGCTGAGAATGAGTCAATGGCCCACATTACCTTCCTATTATCTACTAATAGATTTCCTATGTTGGATATAACGCTAGCGTTAGGGTTTCCGCGTTCTGGGGATGTCATTTGAGAACACCCTGGAAAGTGGGTGTTCATGAGTGACTCTAGGGTTTCAGAGCATGAGTCAGTTCATGTGTTATCAGGTCTTCTAAGAAAACTAGGGGTATTTTGGACCTTGGACATGACCTTTCTTAGCCTTGCTGCGTCATTTGTGCACTCAATATCTGAGCAGAAGTTGCGCCAGGCTGCTCTTTTTGCATATAGGTTGTTCTATTTTTGGATTCATTTTTGCTGATCTTGTATAGGTCCCAGTCAGCCGAAAGGTTGCTAAATTTTGCTCTATTGAAGAGCCTCCTAGAGTTCCTTCAAAGGATCGATAGTTCGCTTGTCCACCATATGGGGTTGGATCTACCTTTCCCTTTGGATGGCGGGCATGAGCTTTCGTAGGCATTGATTATGTCTGACGTAAGCTTGTTTACCTGTGTCTCTATGGCTGAGCAGTTAAGCAAAGGCTGATTGTTGTTCTGGCTGAGAGTAAGGGCCAGTTTTTGGTTATAGAGACCCCAGTCAGTTTTCCTAAGGTTTCTATAAGGGATAAAGTTTTCAGATTTGTGTTCTATTTCGAATGTTATCATTATATGGTCAGAGAAGGTTACGTTGTTGGAGACCCTCCAATTACTGGTTACTAGCGTACCAGAGTTGGTGGAAAGTGTAACGTCTAACACTTCTTTTCTTACCTTTGTTATAAATGTTGGTTCGTTACCTCTATTCATAACTATCAGGTTGTTCTCAATAATATATTCAAAAAGTGACTCACCTCTTTCGTTCGTGTTTGTACTACCCCACTGTATGTGATGGGCATTAGCATCACAGCCCATGAGGAGGTCCCAGCCATTCCTTTTTGCTGTGGCGACCAATTCTGCAACAGCTGCCGGCGGGGGATTGGAGGTTGCATCGCCCGGCATGTAAACGGAGGCCAGGATTAGGGGTGGCGCCCCTTCTCGCTCGCACTTCACTGTTGTCAGATCATTACTACTGTGAAGGGTTAGAAGGAAGAGATTTAAATTTGTTTTTGATGAAATACATGTACGATAGTTACCTTCTGTATGCCCTTTGTTAAAGAAAAGGAAATGAGTCAGCGAAGTCTAAGTGTATTCTTTCCCAGGCTTCCTCCGAAGGAGGCTAGTTGCTATATTCTCGTTCCGGATCAGCTGCTGCTTGTTGACAAATAGTATATCCCGCTACCATATTATCAATAAGTTTATCTTAACCCGAGAACCAGATATATTGCCGCGCTAGTCGCTTCATTCTAGAAACGCCACAGTGGCCTTCATGGACGTATCTTAACGCTCTAGTCTGTAGCATTTCCGGAATTATGACTCGCTCACAATCGATACTTAGCACAGTAGAATTATATTATTTTGCATTCTCAAAGCCAACTTACGATCAAAATATGGTTTGACATCCGCATCGTCATCTGACAGCCAAGCTGGCCATCCATTCTCTATGTAAGCGGCAACCTCCTTCAGTACTTTATCCTTAAAAGTGCATTTACGAATCCGTTCAGCATTTATCGGACCGCTGCTAAAATCTTCCGGAACAAAACTAACTTCATGACATTCGCCATCCGACTGGTCAAACTCTCTATCGGGACCCACTGGAAAGCGAGATAAAGCATCTGCGTTCCCATGTTTGGACGTAGGCCGGTACTTAATTTCATAGTTATAGGCCATGGGTGTCAAAGCCCAGTTGCGGATCCAGCTGGCGCATTGTCATCTCTGGAATCGATTTACTGGGATTGAATATGGTTGTCAGTGGCCTACGGTCCGTCTGCATCTCAAACGGGCGACCGTACAGGTAACAGTGAAACTTCTTCACTCCATATACGATGGACAAGGCTTCCTTTTCCGCCTGGCTGTATAGTTTTTGGTGCTTGTCGAGAGTTTTAGAAGCGAAAGCTACGGGCCTCTCTTTTCCATCCGGATAACGATGTGATATGACTGCTCCGATGCCGTAGCTGGAGGCATCTGTAGCCAATATCAATGGTAGTGTTTCATCAAAATGAGCTAATCATCCATCGCATTTTGTTGGCTAGTGAACCATACGAACCTAGCATCTTTTGCAGGCAGTGCATTAAGAGGTATAAATTGATTATAATAATTCAATTTACCTATCAAAGCTTCTAACTCCTTTAGGTTCGAGTGGAGTGGAATATTTCGAAGTGCCTCCAAATGCTTTTCTGAATGACGAATTCCCGTGGCAGATAGTGTATGGCCCAAATATTCTACTTCCTCCTTCGCAAAAGTGCATTTCTGCTTGTTGCACCGAAATGCCTTACTTTCTAGACGACCAAACACCTCTTTCAAAGTCTGCAAATGCTTCACATCATACTTTCCCGAAACCACGATGTCGTCCAAATAAACAGCTACTGGAAGATCGGCAAGGAGCTGCTCCATTATATTTTGAAACTCACCTGGGGCGCTACTTGTACCAAACGGCAGTTGCTGGTATTGATACAATCCGAATGGTGTCTTGATCAAAGCCATCTCCTTGGACTCGTCATCCAGCTCAATTTGGAGGTAAGCATCCGAGAGGTCGATCTTTGTAACCTCCTTCCCCCACGAAGTGTGTGAAAAATGCCGCGAATGCGTGATATTGGGTGTCGATTTGCAATCAGTTGTGGATTTAAACTAAACTTAAAGTCTCCACAAACTCGTAAACCACCATTGGCTTTTTTGACTATTACAACGGCTATTACAGCTGCCCATTGTGTCCGGTGTACCTGTTTCAGAATCTGAGCTTCGATCAAGCGGTCTACTTCTTTTTTGGTCTCTTCTACCAATGCATATGGGATTGGTGGATGAACGAACTTTGGAACGGCACCTTCTTTCAGGGCCAGATGCGCTTTGGACATCTTACACTTACCTAATCCCGACAAAAATAGCTCTGAGTGCGACTTACACAGTGTCTCGATCCTATTGATCAATGAGTTGCTTGGATCGATTTGTAAAATCGAATGTTGAACCTTTAGATTTAAGGTTTGGAACCAGTCCCTTCCAAGAATGTTGGACCCGTTGGAATTAACATCCAACAAATTTACGTTGTGTACTGTTTCCTTAAACGCCACCTCAACTAGCAACTCTCCTTTAACAGAAATTGGTGTACCACCATAAGCAATCAAAGCCTTACGGGTTTTAGCACATTTTGTCTATACCCTTCGTGACCAACCAACGAACACGAAGCTCCAGTGTCCACTTGAAATGTCATCGTCCTCCTATTCACAGATAGTTCAATCGTTATGCCTGAGTTTAAGCCCACCAGTAAGTCAATATGAGAATGCACAACTTCGGCCAAATGAATCTTCTCAACAGAATTGACCGACTGTTTGTTTTGCCATTGCGTTTTTTGATGTCGTTGAGAGCCCTTACTAGACCGACCCCATTCATTTTTGTTTTCTCCATTAGTGCTCGCTCTCGCATTTTCTCCACCTACTCTCTTTTCCCCTAAAATACACACCGCCTCTATGTGTCCTACTTTCTTACATTTGCGACAGACCGATTTGTAGTGCCGACATTCTCTCCTACTATGTTTGACAAAACAATCTGTGCAAGATTTATATTGCGCTTTCGAGGAAGTGTATGGCGAAGAAGTGGGGTTATCGTGACGTTGGTTACTGGCAGCTGATTAACTTCTACTACATTGCCATCTGATATTGCTGAAAGCGTTTGTTGTGCAGTCTCATATGCACTTGCTATTGATAACACGTCTTCGAGTGATGGGTCTGCTTTCTGTAGCGCTTGCGTGCGATCACTTTGGTGGGGTGTGTATTACACTAGATTGTCTCGTATCATGTTGTCCACATACGTATTCTCACAGTGTTCCCCTGAGCACGTGAACAAGAAATTGCGCGCAACTCCTCTGAGATCTGCAACCCATGATGCATACGACTGTCCAGGTTTCATCACCGTCTTGTGAAATTGATAGCGCGCTATCTACCCCGTAGATTTTCTGCAGGATCTCGAAGTTGCCTGCTCCAACCCATGACAAGAAACATGCTCGCTGGTGACTATCGTAAGTTACTTGACATGCTTCAAAGTGCTGCTCCATTTGCTTGAGGTATGTTTTCCAATTGTCCTCTTTTTTTAAACGCTGGAAATGGTTGGACAACCGAAGTATTTGTCACTGAAGTTGTCGGCGTGATTTGCGAAAACCATTTCTTTTATCTTTGATCCGCCAACATCGCAGCCATCGAATCAAGGTGTGCTTTTTTCACCCAAAATTTCTTTATCCATCGCTGATTAATAATTTTGTTTTTTTTGTGTTTTGGGTTATGAGAAGATTTCACGAGTTGTAAGCTCGAACGATTTCGTCATCGCCACTGAAGTAAACGCTATGAGTGTCCAAATACGAAAGAGAACTTTACTTTGCTACAATTCATTATATTTTATGTATAGCACTAATAACAATAACAGGGATGGTATTTCTACATTACAGGATCGAGTTATGACTGGATTACATCAGAATGAAAAAATAAACTTTCAGAAACTAACCCGAACGCTAACATTAATCTGAAAGGAGAAAAACTTCAAATTAACAACCATCTCGTTTTTAAAGTGTCACGAGCGATACCTACCAAATCAGCATCAGAGCTGACATTTGTAAACAACATGTTTGGTGACAGATCGTCAGAGTTTTTTGACTGCAGCGAGGGAGTTAAGTTAGCAGCGGTTGAAAATATTAGTTTGCATTCGAACTCTCAATCGATAGGAGCGCCATCTGGCCTCCAGTCAATGCACCCTATTAAAAATAAACAATAGGAAAAAACTGCCGTCTGTCAAAAAACCTTTAATTGTATAAATTTATCCATTTAAGCTTACAATACATATATCAGGTCTTGAAAACAAATTAACGCAACCCGATTTTTTTAAATATATTTTGGATTTTGAGATAATAATTCTTTTGGAAACTTTTTTAGAGCAACAATTATAATGATTATATTAAATATTTTATAGATTATAAACTAACATTTATTTCAGCCATACGAACAAATGTACATGGGAGAGGGAGTTGGGGTATTCTATGCGGCATAAAATCTAAAATTTCTCACTTCGTAGATTTTAAAAACATAAATGGTAGAATTGTCATTCATATTTTCAGTAACAATTCAAATTATCATATTATCCCGGTATATGTTGCCCGGTAATGGTGCCACGTAGTGAAAAATTTTAAGGTAATGTTGGCCAACTTCTCAGCTCACATGCCAATTCTTGTGACTTCGAACTTTGACGAGCAGCTGCAGCAAAGAACTCCTACTACTAGATTATAATTCTAATCTTCTGCCTCACCTGCTATCATCTACGATTGATGAAATTGAAGAAAATATAACGAGTTTAATTTAGGCCTCGGCACCAATTTCAAATAATACCTTTACCACTTTCACTCCCAAATCCAGATGGTTTGACAAGGACTGTTGTAAATTACGCAAACTCTCATTCAGATATTTAAGGCTATTTAGGACGACAAATGCACATAACTTTAATTTTTTTAATTTTGGTGGGGGCATAACCCCCATTTATTCTTCTTAATACAAGCTATTACTTAATCTAACTTACAGACTAAAATTTAATAGCTAAAACTTAACTAGTTGGAGGGTTTCGGAGACGGAGCTTTAGGCAAGGAGTACTCATATTGAACATATTGAAGTCAAAACTAGAACAGTGAGAATTGACATTCCTCAGCATTCGGGAGATGGGTTCATTGGAGCCGTAGGAGGTTCGATGGGTGGGAAGATAGAAGAGACGGGGATTTCATGTGTTACGGGGGTTAGTATTTAGAAAGATGGATTCGGTAAGGGCTGGACAGTCAATGGTACCTGTAAAGATTCGGTGAATGAAGAGAATGTCAAGCGTATTCAAGAAGCGGACGAACAAATGAAATATAAAGGGAGCGGGTTACGTAGGGGTCTACAAATTCTTTGGACCATCGTTTCACGAAGCCAAGTGCTGAATTCGCCTTAAGGATTATATCGTCGATATGCTTGAGGAAATTCAGCTCACGGTCGCAAATAGTCCCAAGGTCTCGAATCACCTCAACGGAGGAGATGATTTGACTGTTTAGCAGATAGAGACGGGGAGGAGATTTGATGCGTTTACGTGAGAAGGTTATTGACTGGCACTTGGAAACATTTAGCTCCAGGCAGTTTTTGGAGCACCATATTGAAAAACTGTCGAGATCCTGTTGGAGGTGGGAAGAGTCTTCAGAAGAAGAAATGACCCGGTTAAACTTCGTATCGTCCGCGTAGAGAGAAATAAAGGAGTGTTTGATGATCGTTTCAATGTCGTAAATACTGAGAATCAAGAGGAGAGGGCCTAAATGGCTGCCTTGGGGAACACCGGATGTAGCTAGAAAGCGCCTGGATAAGGCGGATCTGAAACGAACACTGTAAAAACGGTTTTCTAAATAAGAAGAAATCCATCTACAGAATGGGTTCAAAGCCGAGGAGGGAAAGTTTAAAAAAAATAAGTTTGTGAGAGATTTTATCGAAAGCTTTACTAAAGTCAGTTGAAATTACTTCGACTCCCTTTCCATTTTCCAAGGCTGAGAGGGAAAATGAGACAAAGTCAACGAGGTTTGTTGTTGTTGACCTGCCTTTGAGGAAACCGTGTTGTCTAGGGGAAATGAGAGATTTGAAACGAAAACTTAAGTTTTCATACAAAATGCTTTCGAAAATTTTGGGTATATGCGATAGTTTAGCGATGGGACGATAATTTTTCACGTCGCACTTAGGACCTTTTTTGTGTACAGGGGTTATAATCGCCGTTTTCCAAGCTTGGGGGAAAACTCCTAGGGATATGGACAAGTTAAAGATTTTTGAGAGAGGAAGGGAAAGATTGGAGAAGCATTTCTTAAGAAGTATGGCAGGTATACCATTGGGGCCAGGAATATACTCATCATTTAGATGATGTAACTTTTCTTCAATTAGATGGGAGTCAAAGAAACGTGGAAGGAATGGATCAAAAGAAAAATTCGGTAAAAACGAGAAATACGCTGAGTCGGGAACAAAAGAATCATCCGTGAAAGACTGTTTGAAGTAACTTGCGAAATAGTTTGCTATCGCGAGTGCATCGGATGAGGTTTCGTTATTGAAGGAAAGGGAGGAAGGGTATTCGTCAGATTTTCTTTTGTGGTTGACAAATTTATAAAACGACTTAGGGTCATTAATAATGTTAGATTTCATTTCGACTAAATAGCGTTGGTAAAGGGAGTTGAAAAGCTCACAGAAGTGCAAATAAGAACCAAGGTAAGCCGAATAGGCAGTAGGAGATCGAGTACAAAGGAAGAACGTCCACAATTTGTTCCTTTTATTTCTTAGAGTAAGTTTTGAGTCTAGAAAGGGGAACGAAGAGGGATATAGCATTATGTATTTCTCTGTAAAACGCGGATATGGCATCTTCTACAGTTAGATTATCAAAATTAAAGTGAGCTCTATTGAGATAATCATTAATTTTGCGGAAGTTTGCTTTGTGGAAATCGTATGAAGCTGGAGGTACGGGCGTGTTAGATGGCTTTGAAGACTGGAGAAAAAATGAGAGAAGGAGAGGAGGGTGTAGGTTATCAATGGTTGAGAGAAGCAGGGGTGAAAGTGAGATTGAAGAATTAATGGGATCTGTTGTAAATACAAGTTCAAGTTGCCTGCCCATATAGTTGGAGAGTCCACTTACTTGGCAGAGGCAAGAGTCCGCAAGGCGATCAACGAACAGACATTCTTTGGCAGAGATGGGGCTAGGAGCAATGTAAAACGATTGGTCATCTGACAAAGTCCAGTTTAGATACGGTAAATTGAAGTCACCGAAAATAAGGATCTCATCATCGGGTTCGCATAAATCTGAAATGTCGTCAATCGTTTTGACTGCAAATTCATAAGATTCGAGGGGTTGCGATGGTAAAATATAAAAGCAGATAATGTAAAGCGATTTATGGGGTAGTGTAATTTTGATTGAGACAAAATCAAGGCTTGGGGAAGAGGATGTTGAGAGAAGAGATGAGTCAATTGAATTGGTGACAGCTATCAGGACGCCACGACAAGGTCTTGATCGTCGTCTCGATAAACATTGAATGTTTTGACTTTTTTTTAGTCATTTAACTTTTTTAAGTCTTTTGACTGCAGTTAATGTTCCGAAAGACTTTGATTCTTTCTTTTTCTGTTTTTTGACAAGAATAGTTCAGAAAACCCCATTTATTCAAATTTTTTACGAAATCTGTATGATCTACTATTATATATTTCCTGTGACCCACAGGAACATTAACTGCAGTCAAAAGACTTAAAAAAGTTAAATGAATAAAAAAAAGTCAAAAGACTAAAAAAAAGTTAAATGACTAAAAGTTAATTCACTACAGTCAAAAGACTTGCTGACTAAAAATTTAATCACACCAGTACAAAAGAATTTTTAGTGACTAAAAAGACTAAGACCAGTTAAATGTACTGCAGTTAATTAACTTTTAGTCAATTAACTGCACTGATTAACTGCACAGTCAAGAAGTTAGTACTAACTGCTGACTGCTTTTTTGCAGTTAAAGTACTTATCAAAGTTAAAAGACTAAAAAAATTTGTCTTATTCGTGACTTAACTGCAGTACCAAAAAGACTACAGTCTTTACAACTCTGATGTCAGACTTATCGTGAAGGTAAGCCAGGAAAATCCGAATATTTTCGTATGTCTTTTTGTCTCTAAGTCTAGACAGGGCGTACCGTGATTCAGTTGAATCAATGGTTTGCTGGGTAAGTTTGACTGTGGGAGGCAAAAGGGGGTCGAAACTGGAAGTTGAACTGGACGGTGGTTCAGGTGTGCTAGGATTAAGTATGTGGGAGCTAATAAAATTAGGGTATTTTGCTCCAGATGTAAGGTCGAAGCATGGGAAGGGTGATTTATCCAGAAAAGAGGGTGTTGAGAGGGTTTGATTGATTAAAATGATGTACTTACGTGCCAACAAGGAGTTCAAACAACTTATTTTATTTTATTTTTATTTTATTTTATTTCATGAATGCATAACAACTGTAAGATATAATATCTTATAAGCTAGTCATTAGCTAATTTAACAAATTAAAGAGCAAGATAAAGAGAAGTTAGAAAAATTGAAGAAAATTATGAAACTGATTTAAATTTATATTTTTAGTTATTTACATTTGTATAAGTTCGAAAGTGGTTTATTAATAGTCTTTTAATTCTTGTTGCGTTTTGAATTTCCTTAATATTTCGTGGTAATGAGTTCCAAAGTCGGACGGAATTTACGAAAAATTGACGCTGAGATGTTAAACACGAACAACGAGGATGAATCAATTGACGAGACCTTGTCGAGACCGCGAATGTAATTCTCTCAAAGCAGTATTGAGGTTGGTGCGAAATCATAATGTCAGAGAGCAAAACTAGACACCTAAGTTCAAGAAACTTTTCGAAAGTCATACCCACCAAGCGTTGAGAAAAACCGGCTAATCTATCATACCTACTCAAACCATAGACATAACGTTAGGTACTATTGAAGACGACATTGAGTTTACGCATGCTAGCAAAACTGCAGTTACAAAATATTTCGCAGCCGTATGTCAGAATGGGAATTATCAGAGTCTTAGCAAGAAGAAAACGAGTTTTAAATGGTGTGAAGCCCTTAGTTACCCATAAAGTACGTAAGACCCCATACACTTTGCCAGCAATAACATTAATGTGGTTGTCCCAGGTCAAAGAGCGGTTAAAAATTACTCCGAGATTTTTTGCAGTATCCACAAAGTCGATTTGGGCATCTTTCAACATAATCGGAGAAAAATAATCAAGATTTAGAGTTTTCCTCGAAATAACGATACATTTTGATTTCTTTGGGTTTAAGATAAGGCCGTTTAACTCTGACCATTTTGAGATTTTTTCTAGGTCTTTGTTGACACAAAAGACTCCATGCTCTATGAGCCCAAGAGGGCAGCTTAAGTACAATTGAACATCGTCAGCATATAAATGAGTCGAACAATGGTCAAATAGAGACGGAAGCTCGTTAACGTAAATAGAAAACAGTAAAGGACCAAGTATAGAACCTTGAGGAACACCTTTCACGTTTGGGAGAAAATTGGACAAGCTATCACCAACTTGCACTGCTTGTTTTCTATCAGTCAAATATGAATAAATCAGTTTTGCCGCACTAGGAGAAAAATTGAAATTATGCATAAGCTTATTACATAAGATATCATGGTTAACAGAGTCGAAAGCCTTTGAGAAATCGAGCAGAACCAAGAACGTAATCTCATCTTTATCTATTGCATGTCGAATGTCATCAGTAACGTTAAGAAGCGCTGTAATACAACTGTGTTTTTTTCCGAAAACCAGATTGCTTCGGCGTTAGCAACGAGTTAGTTGTAAGATGATTTTTGATTTGTTTCTGAAGGATTCGTTCAAAGACTTTCGACAGAAATGGTAACACAGAGATAGGACGAAATTCCACACCTTTGGCATTTTTGGGAATTGGAATGACTTTGGCAATTTTCACAGGTTCGGATAGACTCCTGACATCAAGATAGTATTAAATACAAATGTTATATAAGGCAGTACTATTGGCAGAATCATACACAAAAACTTAGGGTGAACATCATCTAACCCGACAGCATTTGATTTAATTGAAAGCAAACTTTCAACTACGTCAGCACAATCTGCTGCACGAAAACCAAAACCAATACGGCCCAACTGATCTGGGAATGAAAAAGAATTCGAGGTATTCGAAGACGGAGCAAGTGCTGATGGCTGAGACACAAAATTTTTATTGAGGCTGTTGGGATCAACGTCGGTTGCTATCCTATTTCTTGACTTGACAATACCAACTCTACGTAAATTTTTCCACAATTGTGGTCCACGAAGGGAAGTACTAAGCTGAGGAGATAAAAGTTTTGATTTTTCTTTACGTATTTCTGCTACTACTCTATTGCGCAGTGAACAAAAAGCTCGTCGCAACTCTGGCAACCGGAAACGCTTCCAGATGTTGTAAGCAGAGTCTCGTTGTTGTATTAAGAGCCTTATATTGGGAGTAAACCAAGGTTTGAAGTTTTGTCTTAGAGTAATGGTCTTAATTGGGACATGTGTATCAAAAAGGCTATTTATATTCTGAGTCAAGAACTGTAGCTGCTCATTTGAGGACTGCAAGTAAAAAATTTGGTCCCAATTAATCCTACGTGTATGCTCTTCCAAACCTGGATGGTTAATGCCATGGAATTTACGATATGATATTTGCTGGGAAGGAGTGTGATCAAAGCTAAAAGTATATGTTAAAAAGATTAAGTCGTGCCTAGAAAAAGCAGGGGCAGAAAGCTGATCATATAGAGCTACGTTCCCTATGTCACTAACCAGAAACAAGTCTAAAAGTGTAGCATCACCACCAGAATAATGAGTAGGTGTCACAGTGTTAACGGGCCTTAGATCAAATGTCAACATATTATGTGTTAGAACATTGGGGTGTAAGATATTGCAATTGAGGTCTCCACACAAGATGATGTTAGGAGAATTGAGTGAAAGTTCCTCTAAAAGAGTGAACAGTGGTGAAAAGTCTATGTTTCTGTTTGGCCTATAGATTGCTCCTAAAATCATATTACCATCATTGCCAAATAGCTCAACGAACAGATATTCAATGCTACTGTCCGCCTCAGATGAAACTTTAAGATGGCATTTTAAGCTAGTTCTTACATAGATAGCGACACCACCCCCAACACGATTCATTCTATTCAACCGAAAAATCTGGTAACCATCTAATTTACAAATTTCGTAACTTAACTCCTCCTTCAGCCAAGTTTCAGTGATGCAGATTACATCGACATCTGAGTCTACAAAAATATCTCGAAATTCGTCTATCTTCGGAAGCAAGCTTTGAGCATTTAAATGACAAACTCGGAGACCGCGTTTTTGCTTACAGAGGATTCTAACCATCGGACGTAAGGAATTTATATTAATCATACCGCACTACCGCAGGCAACTAGTAGAAAAAGAAGATATAAAAGAAGAAAAAGTAGATGAAAGTAGTTGAGCAAAAAAGAAAAAAAAGAAATTAATTCAGATATATGTATATAATTTATAATTGAGAAAAAATAAAAGAAAATCAAATAACGAAAGATTATATGTATAAGAAGAAGAATATAAATCAAAATTATAAAAAAAAGAAATTAAATGAAGATAATAAAAAAAAAATTTAATTGGTATAAAAATGTAATCAATAATCATTTTAAACATCTGATCTGGCAACGTCCTCGAGTCCCTCGATGCAGTCAACACGCACAGCTGTGTAGTCATTTTGACGTTTGACATATACCACTCCTCTCGCAGTATAAACGGTGGTTAATTGTTTTCTTTTTTTTAATGCAAGCGCCCGTTGTAAAATGTTTTTATTTTGCTGTGATAAGCTTTCACGAATATATACAGCAGATGAGGCCGCCGAGGTATAAGTACTATCGACAACAAAGTGAATATCTTGTAGGCAGAGTGGTTTGTTGTTATTTTTTTTCCGGTAATTTGCAATTGAAGTCAAAACAAAGTTTTTGACGTAAGGTGAACTGAATCTAATCATTATCGCGGAATTGGGCGAATTATGTTTAGGACGGGTACGATAAATATTAGTGAGCGATGGTGGCTTAATGTCAATTGTGTTACAAACGAGATTAAAAATGGATTTTAAATTTTCACTCGGCAAGAACGGAATGCCAAACATGAATGCATCTCTTGCAACGATCCGATTTTCGTAAGTGTTCATAGCTTGTTTTAATTTGTTTACTTCTTCAACGGGGTGTTCAAAGTTGGTGTTTACGTTAGCGAGTTCGGAGGTTTTTTCGGCTAACGAAGCCTTAGTGATCGCGCATACAGAGCTGACATTACCCAGTGATAATTTAAGTTTGTTTACTTCACTGCTCAAGGAATCCATCTCAGTTTTAGTTTCGTAGTGTAAAGATTCTAAATGAACTACTCGATGATTGATGTCACTTATGCTGATTTTTACTTCATTTATTTCACGAGCCAGATGTTCGGTTATTTTCTTTTCGGACTCATCCACCTTTTTCGATAATAATGAACAAATAAAACACTTTGCGACGAAAAAAATGCTGTATCACAAAAATCTTTCACAACAGCTCCAACTCAGCAAAAATACAAAGGAATTTTGGTACAACGTTCGGGAAGTCAGCAGGTGGCAAAGATGTATGCACAAAGATTCTGCACATTTTAAAACACTATTGTCGGCGGAGGAGAATCTTAATACCTTATGCTTCGAATTACCAAACACGTCTGTTCTTGAGCTAGATACTTCTGAGCTAGATTTCTTCAAGCGAATTGGAAAACACTCTTTCACATATGAAAAATAACAAAGCTCCTCCAAGCGATGGAATACCAGTTATGTTTTTCAAAAATAGTAATGACCATCTCAAGAACTACATATAGGTATACTGGATTACTTCAACCTCCTATATAAAAATGCGAAGAGAGAGTGAGAGTGATACAAACAAGTTGCCTTTTTATAAGCTCCAGTAAAATATCAATATTTAAGTGGTTTTTTTTAAAATTAAAATCTAAAAGTACTAATTGCCCTTTAGTTTGACAATTGAAGGTGAGTTCTACTAAATTTAAACCAAAAGGAAAGAAATTGATGGTTAAAATCGCGAAAAAAGAAAATCCATATATAAAACACTCGGCGAAGTAATATGCAACGGACACCGCCCAAGACCGCTGAAACCAACACAAAAGCACAAAGTTTTTCGAAGAGAGAACTAGCGGAAACCTCCCCCGAACATTTTCCACCAACAAAGTTAGCGTCAGATAGAAAAATGTCGAATATATCCGTAGGTTCAATGCAAATTATTGATCTAAAAATGCTAATTGGAGATACCATGACCTCAATTCTGGATGAGAAGCTCAAGGATCTGCCCACAAAAGCAGACATGGAAAAGATAGGGACAGAGATTAGTTTACTGCAACAAAACAATCTCTCATTGCAAAATAAACTTGAGAAAATGGAGTCGCGGTGCTTTTCTCTTGAACGGCAAGTTGAACTTCTGTCAAAGAAAGCCAATGAAAAAAACGTAGTTTTGCACTTTCCAGCTCAAGCAGGTATTTGAGCAGAAAATAAAGCGAAATTTCTTTGCTTGGATTTACTGCACACACAAAATCCAGGAGCAATAACATCAGCGCGTGTCATTCGTTCTAGAAACACGAACATCGAGAATGTGATTGTGGAATTTAAAGAAAAAGAAGATGTAGGCCGAATTCTGCTGAACACGGTCAGACTGCGAAACACCGGCATTTCAATGCACAGAGACTACCCCGCGGCGTCAAGAGAACGACGAAGAAAATTAATTAAAATTAAGTCGCAAGTTACGGCTAAAAACAAAAATATAAAAACATTCATCCGAGGAGACACGATCAAAATTGGAGAAAAAACATTTTATTTCAACACAAGCAATGTTTTGACGTGTGACGAGGAAGGCGGAATGACGTTTCTGCAGCAATTGATCGATGACAGCTATGAATTGACACCAGGTGAAATGCACATCAGGGGTGCCCAAACTGCGAGCAGTTCAGTGCTGCCAATATATTTTTAATAATAATGCCGTCAGCCACGTTTACACTAAAAATTTTGTTAATGCTAGTTTATGTAAAATTTCATTTAAAATTACTTCTTATAATATATCAGGGTTAGGAAATAAGTTGATTTTTAAAAAATTCTTTGAAACTATTCGAGATAACGATATTTTTTTATTACTCGAAACATTTATTGAACGAGACACCGCACATTATGAGACATATTTTCCAGAATTTATACTGAAATGGATTCCGGCAACGAGAACGCATAACCACGGAAGAGCAAGTGGAGGATGCTTATTCGGCATAAAAAAATCACTTCACAAAATGTTAAAATGCTGCTTTGTAAATGAGATGGACAGAACTGTTATCGATCTGACAATAACAAATGAGAAATTTTTTATAGTTCCTGTATATATAAATTGCAATAAATGGATGGAGGAGTTTAGCAATTTGTATGACTTTCTTCTTGAAATTAACCAAGAAAATGTAATGGTAATCGGAGATTGTAACGCAAGGGTAGGCAACTCCCAGCTTCTACAACTAGAACCAGAGTTTATTCCCGGCCCCTTTAACATCACAAGATCTGCAATGGACTCAAAAATTGACGGAAACGGCAAAAAATTTATCGAAATGTGCGAGTCAATCGGTCTAACACTTTTAAATGGACGAACTAGAAGCGATTCGGGTGGCCATTTCACGTTCATCAGAGGAACCTCTTGCTCGACTATAGATTACTGTCTTGTGCGTGGAAGATGGTTGGAGTGTGTGGAGGATTTAAAAGTCGGGGAGTTGATTTATTCAGATCACATGCCACTTACTGTCGATTGCATGCTGAAAGAAGAATCGGTCAGAAATGATGCGGAGATGAAATTGCTACCCAAATTACAATGGAAGAACTCTCAACTGGAGCGCTATAAACGAAACCTAGACGGCATAATGGAATCATTCTGCAGCAACCAACATTACTCGAACCTCACCACGGATATCCTGGTCTCGTGTATCACTCAGGCCGCACAACCCTTTCAATCTACCAGAAACCAGAAATGGAAAGAATCTTGGTTTGACAGAGATTGTGAAGCAGCAAGAAAAAAATCTTTCGGCTTTTTGAATCTCCTGAGGGTATCAAATTCAAGCTTTTCAAAAAGAATGTACCAAGAGGCGAACAAGGATTTCAAAAGGATTTGTAAGGAAAAACAGAAGTCATACTCGAACTATTTAAGCCAAAAATTATCGGAAGTAAACGACAGCCGTTCGTTCTGGAAAATAGCCCGTTCAATCAATGGTATCTTTTTTGCTCAAGAAATAAAAATCAGTACGACTGTTTTAGCCGAACATTTCGAAAATTTACTCAGTAAGCCTATAAATTCAAACAATTTGATTCTCTATGCCAAACCTTTTATAGAAAACGAAGAACTTGACCGTGCCTTCACTGTACAAGAAGTCTTAAAAGTTATACACCGATGCAATTTGAACAAAGCTCCTGGAGAGGATCGGGTGCCGTATGAGTTTTTCAAATATGCCACCGTGAACTTTATTGAAAAACTAACTGAGGCATACAACTGCATTTTCAATAGAGGAAAAGTTCCAGAAAATTTTCGTCAAAATATTATACTACCACTATTCAAAAGAGGAGATGTTAACGATCCTAACAACTATCGTGGAATATGGTTTATGAATTCGGTAGTGAAAATATTCAATGGTGTCATTCTAGACAGACTTACAAGCTGGGTACAACAAAACGAACTACTTAGCGAGTTTCAAGCCGGTTTCAGGAAAGAGTATTCCACAGTTGATAATATTTTTTCATTAACCTGTATTGCCAGGTCCTACCTTGACAAGGGGAAAAAGTTATATGGATTCTTCGTTGATTTCAAAGCAGCTTTCGACTCAATCGATAGGAATGCCCTCTTTTACAAGTTAAGCTTTCTTGGAATGTCAACAAAAATACTAACGGTAATACAAAGCCTTTATGAAAATAATGCAACTGCAGTTTGGGATGGAAGCGAGAGGTCAGCTTGGTTTCATACTAATACCGGAGTTAAACAAGGCTGTTTGCTAAGTCCACTTCTCTTCTCGCTCTTTTTGGATGACCTATCATCGGCTTTGACTGGAGGAATTAGTTTTGCGGGAGTTTACATCAAAGCACTTATGTACGCAGACGATATCGTCATACTAGCGGAGTCACCGCAAACGATGCAAATGATGATCAACAAGTTGCGTGACTATTGTCGCGTGTGGAACCTCACGGTTAACACCAACAAATCCAAAATACTGGTTTTCCGTAATGGAACAGGCAGATACGCAAGAGATGAAAAATGGATCTGGGAAAATGAACCGCTCGAAATAGTTAAGGAATACAAATATCTTGGAGTAGTCATCACAAAACAACTTTCTTTCAAAAAACATCTACAAGGTAAACTCATCGACTCGAAAAAGGCTATAAACTGCAACTGGAAGGGAGTCCTGGGAAAAATAAACGTTGCCCGAAGCGCTAAGTATAAACTTTTTGAAGCGGTTATGCGAGCAATTATGTGCTATGCTGGTCAGATTTGGGGTTTTCGACAATATGATGAAGTAGAGAAATTATTAAGGTACTTTCTCAAAAAAATATTCCGATTGCCAGAAAATACACAAACATATATGCTACATCTGGAGACTGGAGTATCACCGCTTTACATTTTCTCACTCAAAATGCATTTTAATTATGTAAGAAAAATACTAGCTCTCTTTAATCATCGACTACCAAACATAATTGCAAGAAACCTGCTGCAGCGAAAGTCCCAATTTTTTGCGGAATGGTCACGGCTAGAACTTCTGTACAACGTCGAATTGATGGAGACAGGGTTGGAGGAATGGAATAAGAACTTTGAGGTGTTGCTGGCAAAGATCGAGGAAACAAGCTTTGAACAATATGCTGAGATGGCTCAACGAAGTGAGTCTAGAATGATGTACAAAATTTTGCAGCATAACCTTGGTGCCAATAATTATTTCAATGATCGATATTCGATTCACACAATCACTACCATTTTTAAAACCAGAGGAGAGTTACTTCGTCTAAATTTCCAGCCATATGCCCAGCGAGAAATACAGAGTGTTCCCTATGCAACCACAGAACCACAGAAAATACATATCACTTCTTAGCTATCTGCCCTGTTTTGAAAGAAATAAGACTTGCCTATTGGGGAAAATCTACCTTAACTTTGAGTGAAGCTGTTGAAGCTCTAAACGGCCAAGAGTGGAATTCGTTATACAATTATGTGAAAGCCGCCTTAAGATATCGCAGCCAAATCCTAAATGAAGCATTTTAAAAACAGAAAAAAAAAAAATAAATAAAAACTTGAGATTATTTAAACTGTTGATATTAGTTTATGATAGATATATATTTCTTTTAATTAAATATTTATAAAACAAATTAAATCGTAATATTTTCAAAATAATACTCTCTTTTTCGTCTGGCTGACGGCAAAAGCCAATGCTACATATTGTGAATCTGTAAACATGATTTTGAATTATTTTGTTAAATAAAATCACACTTTTACTACTATAAAAATGCCTGTGTGCCTTTAAATATTTCTAAAGATTTCATATTTGCTTTTTTTAAAAAAGGAGATCATAGTCAACCTGAGAATTACAGAGGAATATCTATACTCAACTCACTTCGGAAGATATTTGCTGGGATTCTCTATGGAAGACTCTCCACATGGGTTGAAAGGACCAACAAACTTAGCATGTTTCAAGCCAGCTTCCTTTCTGCATATTCTTCAATGGATCACATTTTTGCATTGATAAGCATTGAGAAAAATAAAAAACTGTATGTCTGCTTCGTGGATTTTAAAGCAGCATTCGACACAGTAAATAAACAGGCGTTATTCTATAAATTGTCAACTATTGGAGTGTCTCAAAAATTTCTTATGCTGTACTTCAAATTTCTAGCATCATCAAGTGCAGCAGTATGGGACAGATCCAAGTTATCCGAGTGGTTTGCCACCACTGCAGGTGTCCTCTGTTGTTTGCTATATTCATTGACGATGTGTCTTCTATTCTTCCTGGCGGTGTACTTTTTGCAGGAACTCTCATCAAGGTCTTACTTTATGCCGATGACTTAGTTCTGCTGGCGGACAACCCATTTTCTCTGCAACTACAAATCAATAAACTGCTGGCATATTGTGATACATGGGATTTTCATATTAACGCGCAAGAAACGAAGGCTTTGGTTTTTGAGAGCCGAAAGAGTAGAAGACTTCCTGAAGAAGCTTGGCGACTTGGTAATGAACAAATCAATACAGTACTTGAATTAAAGTATTTGGAAGTACTTTAAACGTACAATCTGAATCTTGGAAAACATGCTAAATAAAAAAGCCGTGAAGCTAAGTTGGCGCTTAATCTGATGTGGCCAACATTTTTCGCTAATCAAAATACTGACCACTCATCCAAATTTAAAGTATTCAATGCTAACACCTGTATGTGCTATGGTACACAGGCATTTGGAGTCATTCCCTTTGTAGAATTGGAGGCGGTTCAAAGAGTGTTTTTCAAGCGTATTTTTAGGTTGCCAAACTCCACACCGACCTATGCCATACACGTAGAGTCTGGCCTACCACCAATCTTCATAAGGAGCCTGAAAGACAATTACGAACAAATGCATTCCTTTCAGAGAATGGAACCAGCTGGCCTTATCCCACGATCTCTCGCTGTCGTTATTTGAAAGCAATGTCTATGAGTGAGTAGCCTAATATTTTTGAGACGATTATTTCAAAAATTGATGACAATATATTTGACGAACACTTAACCAGGGCATCATCGTCAACTTCCAGAACTATCTACCGAAGATAGCTATTTTAATCGGAAGAACTCTAAGTTTAAAATAAGCATAATATTCAAAGCAAGGGTCGAAATTCTCAACTTGAATTTTATCCCCCATAGAGTCGATCTGCAGCAAATTTGTAATCTGTGTAATAGAAGGGAGTTAGACGATATTTACCATTTTATCGCAGTGTGCCCTATTTTACAAGAGATACGACGCGACGCACATAGGAGTATACGTATACGTATCGAAAACCTGGACAAAATTATTTTTTTGAGTAAAACACTTTATCTTAGTTAGAAATTATTATTTAAACAATAAAAAACAGTTTTCAAATATATTTCGTTCGGTTTTATGTAAATAGCTTGAAAATTAAAAATTAATTAATGTGTTTGAACGCTGTATTCTGACTCTTCATTTGTGTCCTCTGGAAGAAGCATTTTTATAGTTTATTTTGAAAACTTTTTTTTTATTCTTTGTAGACGGTTTTCTGAGGCAGCTTAAAAGTGGATCAGAACTTAAAAGCAGCCTATTGAGTATATCGAGGTTGCAGTCTCTCCTAGAGAACTTCCTTGAAAAGTTCTAGACCTAGTTCTCTACCAGCTAGAGTCTGTATTTAGAGAGTGTACTAAATTTAAAAAAAGTCATAACTTTTCAAGTTCTAAGGAAATAAAGCACTATTTTCAATACATCAGTTTAAGCAGTTTCCCTAAATTTGTCTGTTTTTCTTCTTTTACTCCTGTCGCATAATCCTTCGAAAGATTTATCAGGCCGCCATAGTTTGAAACATGAGATGGGAATTGCGAATGACCCTTCTAGCCATGATTTATTGTTTTCTAAGAACAAAATTTTTCTATAACTGGACTCAACCCATTTTCTCTTAATGTCGTGCAAAAGTTAAGAAACTTTAGGCTTATAGTTTTGAAGTTGTTCTTGCGAAAAAGGATGAAAAGTAAAAAGTTTTTAAGATAGTTTAATTTTTCATTAATATTTTCGCTGCAATTCTCTTCCATAATATTGAGTAGATAGGTTTTGGTCACAACTCTAGAACCTGATGATCCTAATAGAAAAGATTGTTTGTTTTAGGTTTTTCAAATCCTATTTTTGACTGTTTACAGAAAAACTCACAGTATATTTCGACGGTAACAAATAAACTGCTTCCAAATCATACAAAAACTATTTACTTAAAACAATTCAATAACATAAAACGCATAATAATAATACGCTGTTTTTTTTTCTAAAATCTTAAATTTCATTCCTACATAATTTGCTTAATCGGAAATAATCGGAAGCAAATTTTTGAAACTAGTTTAAGCAATAGTCAAAGTTACCATAAACCTTTAAATCAACGTGGAATGGCAGGGTATAGTATAACAAAACACTTAGACTTTTAAAACAATGAAGAATATCAACATCTGGAAGAATATTTTACAACTGTCATTTAAACAAACAAAAAAAGAAATTAATATTTCTGCAATTACTCTTTAATAATAATTTGATACCTGCAATTGAATTTTCCATTTTTAAATTTTATGTTTGTAATCACACCCACTCACAATCACTCTTTAAACAATACTCACCAGATCAACAAAAATAAAAAAAAAATGCAAATAAATAAAGATTGAACTTTGATCTTGGTTTGCCATGCCACACACTTTACAATAAAAAAAAGAAGTGCATCATAAGAACGCATGTATATTTCCCGTTAGATATGCAAAGCATTTACTTTAGAATCTTACTTTTAAAAAAATCGACTTTGTGCGACGGTTGTATTTCCAATAAAGATTTTTGTCCGTTAATAGTCTCTACGAAATATTAAATGGTGCTCGGGGTTAGTCTCTTTTGTATAGTTACTGCAAACATGCTTTAACATATCGTAATAGCTTTTGAAAGTTAACCTCAATGCCTATTATTGCTTTTATGTTTCAAATAATTTAAAATTATCACCTTTTGTGTTTCAAAACACTCTAAAATTGTAATTCTTTTACGTTGCAAATCATCTAAATTGTTAAAAAATAGTAATAAAATAGTAATAATAATAAAAAGAATAATAAAAAAAATAATAAAATAATAAATAATAAATAAAAAAAAATAATAATAATGAAAAACTAGCTTTCTCATTAATTTTCGCTTTTTGATTTTAATTCTGATTAATGTAATAATAATTTGTATATTACCCTTTCTTTTTTTAATTAATTTTGTTTTAAAATGTCATTTCCGGCAGACGACAGAAAAGCCATGTCCGTATTCTTAGGATTAACCATTGTAAAATTTTCTTTATGGAAAAAAAATAATAAATAATAATAATAATAATAATAATAATAATAATAATAAAAAGAATTGAAAGTTGTCATTGAGCAGCGTACAGTTCAAAAAAAGAACTAAATTAACTTTTTTCTTTGTAAATACAAATTTAAATTTTTACTCTCTTTATTATGAAGTTGTAACACATTTAATAATTAACTTTTACTTACATTTGAAATAAATATAATAATATAAATATTAGAGTGGGTCAAAAAAATCGATTTTTTTTTTTTACAAATGCTACAGAAAAATGGGTTGCTAGACTCCTTAAAAAAATTCTCAAAAATTATGAGCTCGTAATTTTAATATTTAGGTCCTCCGCATCGCAGTTTTGTATATTTTCCTCAGTCCAATAGAAAAAAATTCATACCTCATCATTTATCGATTGAACACAAAAATGTTCCAAATGAATCTTTTAGGAAATTTAACGCTCTACAAAAAAGGTATCTTGTGTTTTTTCCGTAAACCTCACCATTTGAATAAATATATGATATTAAGGATTTAATTTTGATTATTTTAAGACAAATTTCATTTTTGTTTATGAATTTTATAACTTGACAATAAATGACTTTCACAAAAAGCGCAATGCAAATTTTTGTTGGAAATTAACTGCTCTTTAAAAATGGTTTTCAATGTTTTGGCGATGAAATTAACCGTTCAAAAGTTATTCATCATCAAACTTTCATGTGTACGGATTATTAAAGTTTTGATTGAGATATTTCGAAAAATTTCAATTTAATTTATGAATTTTTTTTTTTCATGTGTACGGATCTTAAAAGTTTTTGATGAGGTATTCGAAAAATTTCAATTTATTTATGAATTTTATATAAATTTCATTTCTTGTCATTAATATAAGTATTATTTGAGTTTTATTTTCGAAATTATCAAAATTTTTCTTCAATTATTCTAAACATTTTATTTTTAATCATTAGAAATCACGATCCTGGGAAAAATTTCTCTTCTAGAGAATTTCTGTTTTGTATTTCATTTCATCTGTTTGAATTGTGAAAATAAAACTCAAATAATACTTAAATTAATGACAAGAAATGAAATTTATATAAAATTCATAAATAAATTGAAATTTTTCGAATACCTCATCAAAAACTTTTAAGATCCGTACACATGAAAGTTTGATGATGAATAACTTTTGAACGGTTAATTTCATCGCCAAAACATAAACCATTTTTAAAGAGCAGTTAATTTCCAACAAAAATTTGCATTGCGCTTTTTGTGAAAGTCATTTATTGTCAAGTTATAAAATTCATAAACAAAAATGAAATTTGTCTTAAAATAATCAAAATTAAATCCTTAATATCTTTCAAATGGTGAGGTTTACGGAAAAAACACAAGATACCTTTTTTGTAGAACGTTAAATTTCCTAAAAGATTCTTTTGGAACATTTTTGTGTTCAATCGATAAATGATGAGGTATGAATTTTTTTCTATTGGACTGAGGAAAATATACAAAACTGCGATGCGGAGGACCTAAATATTAAAATTACGAGCTCATAATTTTTGAGAATTTTTTTAAGGAGTCTAGCAACCCATTTTTCCGTAGCATTTGTAAAAAAAAAGAAATCGATTTTTTTGACCCACTCTAATAAATATATGTATTCGCCTTAAGCTCTCATATTGAACCAAACTAAACTAAACATAGCAATAATTTATAAGACAACATGTCTTGTATTGTATAAGAATTCAATGAAATAAATTAACTAAACTAAACTAAAAAGTGATGTCAAAGTTGAGAAATATATCGGCAACAATGTGGGAAAATAAAAATACAGAGGAAAAAACATTCAGACTAGCTGAATTGAAGTCTCTGTCAGCATAATGGAATTAAAAAGGTATACAGAGAAGCTGTATTTTACGTTGGCATATTATTAATCTGAGGAACTAAAATATAAATACATGAAATAAAAGAAAAGGTATACAGAAGAGCTGTATTTTAGGTTGGTACATCATTAATGTGATGGATTAAAATGTACAAAATATTTCAAGATTACATTTATTGCAACACAGTATCATTAGACTTCATATAAAAAAAATTTCAAAAAGATCCTCCACAAAAGTTGTTGTATGAAGTTGGAAAAACTGTGAACATTTTTTGATGCAATTCCCAAATGGATAAACACACAGACCAGACCTATGTGTTTCCTGACTCTGTATTCAATTGAATTGATTTTGAAGCGTCATTCATTTCCTTTTACCCTTTTTGGTTCGAATGGATTTGGTGACATATTTTTATTTGATATACAATTCGATCAATAATCACACTAATTCCATCTTTACACCATCACTTTACAACAAAAACAAACTCTCTGGATGTTTCAGCGGCCATTTGATTAGGAAAACATATCTCATCGATATAAAATGTATTGTCGGTAAAAATTTATAATAGCATTAGTTATAGCTAGACTATGTAAAAAAAATAGGCAGAAAAAAAAAGCATTCCTTATAAGAATATTCAAAAATTTGCATAATAGGGGTATGTACTTATTGATTAGGCAAACATTATAAAAAAATTTAAATTGTAAACGAAAAAAAATTTTAAATGTATATCATATAAAAAATAAAAAATTTTAAATGTATATCATAGTTGAATCTATTATTATATATATTATATATATTATTATATCCAAAACAGAAGTAAAAAGTAAAAAATATATTCCTAAAATATTATTTTTTAAATTTTTTGTGTTAAAATTGCGAAAAATATTGAACCATTTTCATAATCTTTGTAGTATAGAAAAAGGTGGATTTTTATTGCAGGAATGAATCAATGGACTAGTTATAAAAAAAACTCGAAGTGCTATTAAATTAGAAGTTGCAAATCAGAGATATGTGTTCTGAACCATCCTCATACGTTTTTTTTTTTAAATATATCTCGCAAGCGAAACAAAATCTTGTTGCCCTTGGAAGTTTTTCTTTTTTGTAGAGAGCATCGAAATGCATCTTATAAATAACAATAAAGAAAAATCCAAACAAAACTTTCTTTCTGGTCGCATTTTGTATGATTGTTCTTTTCGGGAAAGAACAAAAAACGTTTCAGTCTTCGGTTAGGTTAGGTTAGGTTAGGTTAGGTTGAATGGGGGGGGGGTGCAGCCGCGAGTGGCAACACCTCACTCAGATCTCAATGATCCATTGTGCTCCCCGGGAAACCAGAGGATGAGGAAATGGGAGGATTGGAGAGGTAGATGGTTATTGTGGTAGGGAACTCCCACTGAACCATTTGGAGCCCTGAGTAAATTTCAGGACGTTGCTCAGTGGGAGATTCGAGATGTCACCCAGTTCGTCGAAAAAGTATTCTCCGAGGATTTTTTTCCGAGTGTGGGCCAAGCTAGGACACTCACAGAGGAAGTGGAATGATCCCTCCTCTGCCTCCTCATCTTGGCATCCTCTACATAAGTCGGATGTGTTAATGCCCATTCTCATCATGTGGGTACCCAACGAGTTGTGTCCCGTGAGAATGCCAATCAACAGAGAGAACCGAGGTCTACTTAGCTGGAGTAGAAATTCTGTTTTTTTTTCTTGGAAATATCTGGCCAAAGGTTTCTAGAAACTCGGCATGTTTCTAACGATGACCACCTGTCATTGGCGGTTTCTAGAAAATTGTGTTTGTTTCTGTATTTTTCTTGCTCAAGTGGCCTTAGAACTGAGGTGTTCGTTTCGCTGGACTCGAGTGCTGACCCGATTTTAGCCAGCATTTCATTACTAATTATGTTACGATGTCCTGGAACCCAGGTTAAACAAACTGTGTTTGTTTCGCTGATCAGTCTTAGGTTACTGCGACAGCTGTCTACTAGTCTGGATTTTGTGATAATGGATGAGATAGCTTTAATGGCCGCTTGACTGTCGATAAAGAAGACAATATTTTTGTTGATCAGGTTTTGCGTAGCTAAGTGCTTCGCGGCTTCGCACACTGCAAGTAGGTACTTCTGCCTGAAAGACACTGCAGAAGTCGGGAAGCTTTATTGATCTATTCATGGTGGGGTAGTCTGAGAAGATACCTGACCCTACCCCTTCGTCCGTTTTGGAACCATCTGTGAAGACGGAAATGTGATTTCCTTTTATAACCCTGTTTTCCAGTTTTCCAGCTTTCTCTTGTCGGAAAGACTGTTAGGGCCACTGGATTGAAGTCAATTTGTGGGGGGGTATAGTCTGTTTGAATGTCTATATCTGTATGGTTCATGATGGTTCTATGGCCTGATATGCCAGTTTTCCAATTGTTGCATTGTTTGAGTCGCAGTGCGCTTTTGGCCGCCATCTCCTTAGTAAAAAGATCTAGGGGGCTAGCGACAGGAAAGTTTCCAGAGCTGCAGTTGGTGTTGTTCTCATGGCACGAGTTGAGCCAATGCATGCAAGCCTTTGGATTTTGGTCATGGTCTTAAGGTTTGAAGCCTTCTCTAATGATGGCCACCAGACTAGACAGGCATATGTGAGGATTGGTCTTATTATGGATGTATACATCCAGTGAATGGTTTTGGGACCAGGTCCCCATTTTTTCCCAAAAATTCTACTACAAGTGTAGAAAGCGATTTGAGCTTTCCTTTCTCTTTCTTTTAAATTTTCTTTCCAGTTAAGTTTACGATCAAGGACAATTCCGAGATATTTTGCCGTACCAGATAAGTTTATTGGTATACCATTAATGGAGGGAGGAAGTATATCTGGAATGTTACGTTTTCTCGTAAACAGAACAAGTTCTGTTTTAGTAGGGTTGACGTTTAGCCCACAGTTTTTTGCCCAGCTGGTGTGCTTGTTTGGAGCTGTCTGAAGAAGTTCACAAAGGGTGGTTGTGAATTTTCCCGAAGTCATGATGACGATGTCATCGGCATAGGCTACTGCTTTTATTCCGCTCTTGTCAAGTTTAACCAGGATTTGGTTAACTACTAGGAGCCAGAGTAGCGGGGATAACACTCCTCCTTGAGGTGTACCTCTACAAGTTTTGACTTTTAGGGTACTTGCACCCATTTCTGCTTTTACTATTCTCGTTTGGAGCATAGAGTCGATCCAGTTTGATAGCGTTGGCTCGATATTTATGGAACTTAATGCCATGCGAATAGCACTGTATTCAACGTTGTTGAAGGCACCTTCTATGTCGAGGAATGCAGCCAACGTAGGTATACTCTTTATATTGGATTGACTGTTCAATGGTTCCGACTACTTCATGAAGTGCAGTCTCCACTGATTTGCCCTTTATATATGCATGTTGGACTGTAGAGATCACATTGTTATTCAGTTTTGTTCGGATATGCGTTTCTATAAGTCTTTCTAGAGTCTTAAGTAGAAAGGAGGATAAGCTTATTGGTCTGAAATCTTTGGGTTCAGTGTGTGAGGGCTTACCGGCTTTGGGAATAAATATGACTTTAACTTCCCTCCAACTAGTTGGAATAAAGGTGAGGTTTAGACAACCTCTGAATATTTCCACTAGAATCGGCACAATCAAGTCTTTAGAGCTTTGGAGCATCATTGGAATGATACCGTCCGGACCTGCAGATTTGTATGCTGAGAATGAGTCAATGGCCCACATTACCTTCCTATTATCTACTAATAGACTTCCTATGTTGGATATAACGCTAGCGTTAGGGTTTCCGCGTTCTGGGGATGTCATTTGAGAACACCCTGGAAAGTAGGTGTTCATGAGTGACTCTAGGGTTTCAGAGCATGAGTCAGTCCATGTGTTATCAGGTCTTCTAAGAAAACTAGGGGTATTTTGGACCTTGGACATGACCTTTCTTAGCCTTGCTGCGTCATTTGTGCACTCAATATCTGAGCAGAAGTTGCGCCAGGCTGCTCTTTTTGCATATAGGTTGTTCTATTTTTGGATTCATTTTTGCTGATCTTGTATAGGTCCCAGTCAGCCGAAAGGTTGCTAAATTTGGCTCTATTGAAGAGCCTCCTAGAGTTCCTTCTAAGGATCGATAGTTCGCTTGTCCACCATATGGGGTTGAATCTACCTTTCCCTTTGGATGGCGGGCATGAGCTTTCGTAGGCATTGATTATGTCTGACGTAAGCTTGTTTACCTGTGTCTCTATGGCTGAGCAGTTAAGCAAAGGCTGATTGTTGTTCTGGCTGAGAGTAAGGGCCAGTTTTTGGTTATAGAGACCCCAGTCAGTTTTCCTAGGGTTTCTATAAGGGATAAAGTTTTCAGATTTGTGTTCTATTTCGAATGTTATCATTCTATGGTCAGAGAAGGTTACGTTGTTGGAGACCCTCCAATTACTGGTTACTAGCGTACCAGAGTTGGTGGAAAGTGTAACGTCTAACACTTCTTTTCTTACCTTTGTTATAAATGTTGGTTCGTTACCTCTAATCATAATTATCAGGTTGTTCTCAATAATATATTCAAAAAGTGACTCACCTCTTTCGTTCGTGTTTGTACTACCCCACTGTATGTGATGGGCATTAGCATCACAGCCCATGAGGAGGTCCCAGCCATTCCTTTTTGCTGTGGCGACCGATTCTGCAACAGCTGCCGGCGGGGGATTGGAGGTTGCATCGCCCGGCATGTAAACGGAGGCCAGGATTAGGGGTGGCGCCCCTTCTCGCTCGCACTTCACTGTTGTCAGATCATTACTACTGTGAGGGGTTAGAAGGAAGAGATTTAAATTTGTCTTTGATAAAATGCATGTACGATAGTTACCTTCTGTAACTATCCCCTTTGTTAAAGAAAAGGAAATGATCTTTGGATTTCAGTCCGCAGATCCGGCCATGATTTATCCATGGCTCTTGTATTAGGGCTAAATCGATGTCAGTTTTTGACATCAATGCGGTCAAGGTGGCAGAGGCCAACTTACTGTGCTGCAAGTTTATTTGTAGCACCTTAATTGTCTTTTTTGTTTCCATCATTTTAGTTAAAGAAAAGGAAATGAACTTTGGATTTCAGTCCGCAGATCCGGCCATGATTTATCCATGGCTCTTGTATTAGGGCTAAATCGATGTCAGTTTTTGACATCAATGCGGTCAAGGTGGCAGAGGCCAACTTACTGTGCTGCAAGGTTATTTGTAGCACCTTCATTGTCTTTTTTGTTTCCATCATTTTTGTTTTGCAAGTTGGCAGCCGTTGCCGACCTCACCTTAACCTTGTTTAGGCCAATTTTTAGTCTATATCCCCTTTCTGGAAGCATAGCCATTGACTCATGATTGAGCATGACTAAGACTTCTTGGCCTGCGCTCGTAGGCTCTTCCATCTCCAGTACTTCCCAGTCAGCACTTGGGAAACTTGGGTTGAGTTTTCGTAAGAAGAGCTGAATTGTTTCCTTCTTCAAGCGCGGTCCAGGAATGTTTATTCGGACTTTGGGTCTGGTGGGGAGGCCTTTCTTTTTCAGATTTAATTTCAAATTTATTCATCTCGACAACAGCTTAACACATTAAGATACAATATCTTATAAAAATAGTGTAAGTATCAAATTACAAATTAGATTATATGCTTTTAAATGAAATTCAATTAACTTAATAACAAAAATAAAGAAAAACAAAGAAGAAGAAAAATGAAGATAAAATAAATATTTATATACAAAGATAATATAATATTAAGTTAATAGAAAGCAAAAAGAAAGGGAAAACAAGAAAAAGTAAGAGAAAGAAGAAAAATCATCAAAAGCTTTCCAGGTATTGTCTCAATCCAGTCCTAAACAACTCAGTGCAACCTATTTTGCGTAGCGATATAGGCAGAGAGTTCCACAAGCGAACAGAAAAAATGAATCACAGTTGATATATATTTCATTACCGTATAGCAATACAGGTATGATGAGGGATTTTGCAAGAAAAAGCCTAGTTTTCAGGGGTATAAACTTTTGGCTTGCCCATAGCAGACGTAAGCCTCCATAAATTTTTCCTAGGGTCAAGCGGATATGGTCATTCCAACAGAGTGTAGAGTTGAATGTAATGCCAAGATTTTTCGCAGAACAAACAAATTCAATTGGGCAGTCTTTCAGATATAATTTTGGAAAGTAAGAGGTATCTTCGATGCTTTTCCTAGAAATCACTAGACATTTTGATTTTTTAGGATTTAGCCATAAGCCATTAGATTTTGACCAGTCCATAATGCGGTCAAGGTCAGTGTTGATTTCAAGGGTAGCATTTTCTAATAAGCCCAAAGGGAAACTTTTTCTGAATTGTACGTCATCAGCATATATATATCTACAGAGGAGCCTATACTAGTCAGTAGGTCATTGATATACATAAAAAAAACAGTGGACCCAGAATTGAACCTTGCGGTACACCTTAACTCAAAGGGAGAAAACATGATTTTTTATCATTTATCACCACTGCCTGAAATCTATTATCTAGGTAAGTTTTTTAGTTGAGATATTCCACGTGTTTTTTAATCTAATAAATGAAAAGATTAGTAAAGTTTTTAACAGTTAAAACACTTATTTTATTTCCTCAGATGTACATTTCAGAAGCAATGCTTCCATCGTCAGTGAGATTTATAAAATTAAATTAAATTAAATTATTTGTCAAAAAACTAATAATAAACAAAAATGTTTCTAAACAAAAATTACAGTTGAGTTGAGTTGAATCTATTAAAAAATTTTTTGAATATTGAATCTTTGATTGGTCCATCATCACTATTCATTAGATTATTTTTGTTTTTAAATATGTAAAATGATTCAAAAGCATCTAATTCATAATTGCTATTTACATTTCTTATTAGTTTTAAATTTTGCAAACTTGACTTTCTGCAACAACACTTGACTTTTCTTTTTCATTATATTTAAGATGTGCAAAATGTTCTTTAAATCTTTTTAGAATAGGTCTTCTTGTCTGTCCTATATATTCTTTTGCACAATCATTACATCCGATAGAACAAATTCCTGACTTTTGAAGTTGTTCAATTTTATCCTTAGATCCTCCAATCAGATTTTTTATTTTTATTTCGCTGCACTCACTCATACGGATATTATATTTATTAAAGATTGGTTTTATCTTAGATGTTATTTCTGGATAGAAATAAAATTTTGAATATTTCTTTTCGTCATTTCCTTCATTCCTTATTAGATCTAAAGTTGTATAATTTCTCAATTCTTGTTTTCTTCTATGTGCAATTGTTAAATCTTCAATCAATTCTTCAGTATATCCATTAATTTTGGCTATGTCTTTAATTTTTTGGAATTCTTTTATTTTTGTTTCTATAGTCATTGGAATATTTAGAGCTCTAAAAATCATTGAGTGAAAAGCTGACATCATATGTTCAAAGGAATGGAACGAGTCTGATGTAATGTATCTCAGAGTATTCGTTGGTTTTCTGTATATATCCAATTCGAAATTGTCTCCATTCCGAGTTATACTTAAATCCAGAAAATTTAGTTTCCCTTCAATTTCTTCTTCATATGTAAATTTTATTGATGGGTATTTAGTTCTATTTAATTTGTTAATGAGCCGACGGAGTTCATGTTTTTTGATTATCGCCCATATATCATCTACATATCTTAACCAAATTCTTGGGAAATTTACTTGATTTTTCATTTCAGTTTCTATATGCGACATAAATAAATTTGCTAAAAACGGGCTCATATGTGATCCCATACTGCAACCAAATTTTTGTCTGTAAAACTTTTCATTAAACTGGAACCAATTTTCATCCATGCACAGTTTAGTAAGTTTTACAAATTCATTTATTTCTTCTGGTTTAAGTGTATTTCTTTCTAGCCATTTTCTCAGAAAAACTAAAGTTTCATCAATTGGAACATTTGGATATAATGAAACAACATCGAATGAAACTTGAATCTCATTGCTAGCTATTTTTAAGTTCTTTACTTTTTCTGCAAATTCAATTCCATTTTTTATAGCTGCTGTTTCAAATTTTATTGGGAGATTATTTAGTTTTTCTAATAACCAACATTCAAGTTTTGATAATATTGATCCAGTTGTTGATGTAATTGGTCTTATTTGTTTTCCTGGTTTATGTAATTTTAACTGAGAATATAATCTTGGTAAAATTGGATTTGAAACATTTAATTTCCTTGATAAATTAGGATCATTAAAAACTTTAACTGCTTGTTTGATAGCTTCTTTAGTTCTCCTTATCATTCCCGGTAAAGGATTAAAAATTACTTCTTCATAAGGTCCAGTTCTTATAAATTGTTCAGTTATTGCAATATATTCTTGTTTGTCTAGTATTACAATATTATTGCTTTTATCAGCTTTACTGAAAATAACTGAAGCTTTCTTTTCTTTTAAACTTTTCGCTGCTCCTCTAAAATTTTTCATTTTAGCAGTCATGTTCGTTAGATCGTTAAAATTAATTTTATCTATAGCTTCGGACCTTACTCTAACTTTATCGTCAGGATCATTGAAATGTTTCAGAGCTGTTTCAATGTTAATCAAAGCACTTTGGATAGCTTTTTCTTTTGTTGGTTGCAATGCAAAATTTAATCCTCTATTGAGTAATTCCAATTCATTTGTTGTAAATTCCAAACTTGAAAAATTTTTTACGAAATCTTCTACTGGTTCTACTTCTTTAAAAATCTTCTTTTGCTCATTATAATTGACTCTACCTATTAAAAGATTGAATTTTTTAATTAAGATTTGTTTTTTCTTACCAAATTTACAGTCAACTGTATCTTGAACATGCATAATAAAATTATTCCAATCGCTTGATTGTTCCATTATTTGCATTTGATTATTTCCCTCATGATTTAGTTTATTGCTGAGATATAGATGCAGGGAATATGCCTCACGTTCAATTACAGACAGCTTTGAGTATTTAGACTTTATTTCAAGATTAAGCCACATTTTCTGTCCTGCACAAATAGCTTTCTCTATAATTCCCTTATTTTCACAATTTGTTGGACCCCAAAGTTGAATAAAATTCGGAAAAACATTCTGTTTCTTACATCTTCTAAGAAAAAATATATCTGCTTGTAAATATTTAATCTTCGTCCTCAGTTTCAGGTATCTATTTTTTGTTTTTTGTATCTCTTGAAGCACGTTAGCCATAATTGATTAAAAAACACGTGGAATATCTCAACTAAAAAACTCATCAATTATGGCTAACGTGCTTCAAGAGATACAAAAAACAAAAAATAGATACCTGAAACTGAGGACGAAGATTAAATATTTACAAGCAGATATATTTTTTCTTAGAAGATGTAAGAAACAGAATGTTTTTTCCGAATTTTATTCAACTTTGGGGTCCAACGAATTGTGAAAATAAGGGAATTATAGAGAAAGCTATTTGTGCAGGACAGAAAATGTGGCTTAATCTTGAAATAAAGTCTAAATACTCAAAGCTGTCTGTAATTGAACGTGAGGCATATTCCCTGCATCTATATCTCAGCAATAAACTAAATCATGAGGGAAATAATCAAATGCAAATAATGGAACAATCAAGCGATTGGAATAATTTTATTATGCATGTTCAAGATACAGTTGACTGTAAATTTGGTAAGAAAAAACAAATCTTAATTAAAAAATTCAATCTTTTAATAGGTAGAGTCAATTATAATGAGCAAAAGAAGATTTTTAAAGAAGTAGAACCAGTAGAAGATTTCGTAAAAAATTTTTCAAGTTTGGAATTTACAACAAATGAATTGGAATTACTCAATAGAGGATTAAATTTTGCATTGCAACCAACAAAAGAAAAAGCTATCCAAAGTGCTTTGATTAACATTGAAACAGCTCTGAAACATTTCAATGATCCTGACGATAAAGTTAGAGTAAGGTCCGAAGCTATAGATAAAATTAATTTTAACGATCTAACGAACATGACTGCTAAAATGAAAAATTTTAGAGGAGCAGCGAAAAGTTTAAAAGAAAAGAAAGCTTCAGTTATTTTCAGTAAAGCTGATAAAAGCAATAATATTGTAATACTAGACAAACAAGAATATATTGCAATAACTGAACAATTTATAAGAACTGGACCTTATGAAGAAGTAATTTTTAATCCTTTACCGGGAATGATAAGGAGAACTAAAGAAGCTATCAAACAAGCAGTTAAAGTTTTTAATGATCCTAATTTATCAAGGAAATTAAATGTTTCAAATCCAATTTTACCAAGATTATATTCTCAGTTAAAATTACATAAACCAGGAAAACAAATAAGACCAATTACATCAACAACTGGATCAATATTATCAAAACTTGAATGTTGGTTATTAGAAAAACTAAATAATCTCCCAATAAAATTTGAAACAGCAGCTATAAAAAATGGAATTGAATTTGCAGAAAAAGTAAAGAACTTAAAAATAGCTAGCAATGAGATTCAAGTTTCATTCGATGTTGTTTCATTATATCCAAATGTTCCAATTGATGAAACTTTAGTTTTTCTGAGAAAATGGCTAGAAAGAAATACACTTAAACCAGAAGAAATAAATGAATTTGTAAAACTTACTAAACTGTGCATGGATGAAAATTGGTTCCAGTTTAATGAAAAGTTTTACAGACAAAAATTTGGTTGCAGTATGGGATCACATATGAGCCCGTTTTTAGCAAATTTATTTATGTCGCATATAGAAACTGAAATGAAAAATCAAGTAAATTTCCCAAGAATTTGGTTAAGATATGTAGATGATATATGGGCGATAATCAAAAAACATGAACTCCGTCAGCTCATTAACAAATTAAATAGAACTAAATACCCATCAATAAAATTTACATATGAAGAAGAAATTGAAGGGAAACTAAATTTTCTGGATTTAAGTATAACTCGGAATGGAGACAATTTCGAATTGGATATATACAGAAAACCAACGAATACTCTGAGATACATTACATCAGACTCGTTCCATTCCTTTGAACATAAGATGTCAGCTTTTCACTCAATGATTTTTAGAGCTCTAAATATTCCAATGACTATAGAAACAAAAATAAAAGAATTCCAAAAAATTAAAGACATAGCCAAAATTAATGGATATACTGAAGAATTGATTGAAGATTTAACAATTGCACATAGAAGAAAACAAGAATTGAGAAATTATACAACTTTAGATCTAATAAGGAATGAAGGAAATGACGAAAAGAAATATTCAAAATTTTATTTCTATCCAGAAATAACATCTAAGATAAAACCAATCTTTAATAAATATAATATCCGTATGAGTGAGTGCAGCGAAATAAAAATAAAAAATCTGATTGGAGGATCTAAGGATAAAATTGAACAACTTCAAAAGTCAGGAATTTATTCTATCGGATGTAATGATTGTGCAAAAGAATATATAGGACAGACAAGAAGACCTATTCTAAAAAGATTTAAAGAACATTTTGCACATCTTAAATATAATGAAAAAGAAAAGTCAAGTGTTGCAGAACATATGCTAGAAAATAGTCATAGCTTTAGTTTGCAAAATTTAAAACTAATAAGAAATGTAAATAGCAATTATGAATTAGATGCTTTTGAATCATTTTACATATTTAAAAACAAAAATAATCTAATGAATAGTGATGATGGACCAATCAAAGATTCAATATTCAAAAAAATTTTTAATAGATTCAACTCAACTCAACTGTAATTTTTGTTTAGAAACATTTTTGTTTATTATTAGTTTTTTGACAAATAATTTAATTTAATTTAATTTTATAAATCTCACTGACGATGGAAGCATTGCTTCTGAAATGTACATCTGAGGAAATAAAATAAGTGTTTTAACTGTTAAAAACTTTACTAATCTTTTCATTTATCTAGGTAAGATGAAACTAGTCTCAAGGAAGATTCAGAGAAATTGAATTGATACCTAAGTTTTCTACATAAGACTTGATGACTCACTGAATCGAACGCCTTAGAAAAATCCAGTAGCACGAGGAAAGTTACATTATCTTTGTCTATTTCTTGCCTTATGTGTTCAACAACATTCAACAGGGCAGTTGTGCAACTGTGATTAGGGCGAAAAGCAGATTGGCTGACACAGAGTAGATTTTCTTGTTTTAAGTATTGGTGAACCTGCGAGTTTAAAAGTCTTTCCAAAACCTTTGAAAAGAATGGTAGAATGGCGATTGGGCGATACTCATTTTGGGCTTTGGGTACTGGGACTACTTTTGCTCTTTTCCAGGAATGTGGAAAAACACCAGTCATAATAATCCTGTTGAATAAATGGGTCAATGGTCTTAAGATGAACGGGAGGATAGCTTTGGCAAAAACCGGGTGAATCTCATCAAAACCAACTGCGTTAGACCTGATTGAGATGCAGCTTTTAAGAACATCAGCCTCATCAACAGACGTAAAACAGAAATTATTGGATGAGCAGCTGGCATATGGAGGAATGTTTTGAGCTAGAATAGAGCTTTGCGGAATTTCCAAATCAGGGCTTGACAAAGTAGTGAAAACTCTATTTAATTCATTGGGATCAATATTGTCAAGGTTGTTGTTTTTCTGTTTACCTATCCCTAACTGTTTCAGATTTTTCCACAGCTTATGTTTAGCTTGGGCAGGATCCAATCGTGGGCCATAAAAGCGTCGCTTTGCTTCACGAATTTCCAGAGTTACTTTGTTTCTCATCGTTCTAAAAACATCGTGAAAAACATCGAGACGAAATCTTTTCCATCGCTTAAAAGCTTGATCACGTTCTCTTATCAAAAATTTTATTTTGTTTGTAAACCATAAAGGTTGATTTCTTGACGTATATTTGGTTTTAATAGGAACATGAGCATTGAAGAGTTGGCGTATGTTGCTTTCAATAAAAGATAACTGTTCATCAACTGATAACATTGAATACACTCGAAACCATTCGACACAACTAACATCAATCTCTAAAAGTCTCAGGTTAACTTTCTTAAAGTCTCGATAGCTGAAAATTTTCTCGATATTGCAGGGTTCACATTCATACGTTAAGATTATAAGGTCATGGTGAGAGAAACTGGGAGCAGAGATTTGATTGAAATGGAGTGCTTTATAAAGGTGGGAAACAAAAAAAACATCAAGAAGGCTGGAGCTGGATCGTGTGAAGTGCGTGTGCAGTGATGTGTTGACGGGATACAATTCAGAAGAACCCAAGCTATCTACCAAACTAGAGTCTTGTAAGATATTACAATTGAAATCGCCCACAAGTACTATGAATGGGGAGATATTAGATAATTCATCAATAATATTAGTTATTGGAGCTATATTAATATTTCTATTGGGCCTGTACATCGTACCAATTAATATTTTGTTGAAATTACATTTAATAGTTACAAACACATACTCTAATTCACTAGACACCGGAGCTCTACGTATCAGACTACACTGTAGATTATTACGAACATAAATTGCTGCACCACCCCCTCGTCCTCTTCGGGCTTTTTAAACCTTTCGGTTTTAGGACCATCCAGTGGTGGTCTCCCTGGTGCTTTTTTTGGACACCGCAGTCTTTGTCAATATTGTTTTCTTTTTATTTTCATCATTAGTGACTCTACCTCTGGGTTCTGCCAAGGGCATGGTCTTGGCTTCCATTTTCTTGATGAATTTCCGAACCCAGCTTAGGCGTTTCCAATCACGGAAACACAGCGTTGAGGTGTCACCTTTGCCGAATCTTTGTACGGTCCTTCTGGCATTCTAGAGCCTCTTTAGACCTGGGTCTTGGACATCTTTCCTATTCTGTACCCTCGGATTAGCGTCTTTACCTTGATTCGGCTCTGATGAGCGATGGCTTTTGGTAGGGGCTTTATCCACACAGACTTTAGGATGAGTGCTTTTTTCTGGACCCCAGTTTGCAATTGAGGTCACTTTGGCCGAATTTTCATTTTTCGCCAGGAATTCGCCTCTTTTGGCCTCTGGCCGCCTTGGGTTAGGATTTTCAGCCACCGTGACATTCACGATAGAATCGTCAGAACTGGCGAAAGATTGATAGTATAGTCGTCTTCTTCAAGGATGCGATGTTCCTCTTCCGACGTTATCTCTCGTCCACCTGTTCCTCCTTCTCCATCATCGGAGTCTGTGAAATCCATGAGGTTCTACGAGAGTCCCTCATTGGTTTCAGCGGCTATCCTGCTGCAGAAAGGAATGCAATCTTCTGCATTGTCTATCTCTATTTTCCTTTTTGTCACTGGCGACTTATCTTCTTTCGAAGCCAAGCCATCGCCGACAGCCGTGAGTATGCCGACTTTTGAGCGTATATCCCCGCTCGATTTTTCTCTTCTTCGTTAACTTTTTCCATTTTTTTTAGATAGACATCTCTGTTTGAGGTTTACTTGGTTGTTTGACCCTGCAACTGGATTGCTGGAGTGTCGAAACGTAAGCTCCCCCACCACGTCAAGGTGAAACCTCGTGAAAGAGTCTTCGGTTACTTGCGTTTGTTTATCTTTTTAAACGGTTTTCCCAACCGTCCACCAATTGTACCATTATTGTTGAAGATTATTGAAAAAAAAAATTTTGTACGGTCCCAGCACAAATTTAAATGAATTGCATTAAGTCCCTTTTGAGAATTTAATTTTCGTAGTTTTCATTCGGTTCTTACTATTTCAGACTGGATTTTGGTTTGGAAATTTCACCTAAAAATTTCCTGGCACCCTCTTTTCTTTGAAAATACTTTAAATTCTTCATTTAATAATTACTTTATCGTTCATTTTATTCGTGTACGGTCACGAACTAACTTGACCGTCAACCTGGGATCTCTATCTACTAACTCCCTGTTTATCAAAGGGATAGGGAGATCTTGGCTGATCCGCTGACCGATTGTCAGCGGTTACGAAGTTGCGAAAAAAAAATTATACGACGAGTCGACGAAAGAAAACGCAATGATTTGCCCGTGAGGGTTGGTACAATACAATCTTGTCTTTATTCAATTTCTCTTCTATTGGTACAGAAAATTCACGTGACTTCTTGCTAGATTAATATCTAGAGCGAATTACAAATTCAGAGATTATGGCGATTGGTATAATTTGAGCGCCAGATTCAAATATAAAAACAAAGTTTATCAATTTACAAATTTGAATTAAAATATAGATATGCATGATGATTTGTGAAAAGAAGTTAAGCTTCAACATTCCGCCTCCTTTGAAAGGACTATCTTTCAAGACGGTATCGCTGCTAGTTTGCGAATGGGCCGCCTAAATTTTCCTCGTGACGTCTTCACATCGGCGACTCTGACTCTTCCATCCGAGCCTTCTATGATCTTTGTGACTCTTCCAAATAGCCACTTTTGAGGGGGGAGGTTATCCTCGTGAATTAAGTAGAGGCTACCAAGTGTGATATTTGGGTGTGACTTTACCCACTTTGTACGACCTTGGAGTTCTTGGACGTACTCTGATACCACAGCTTCCAAAATTGAGTTTTTACTGCATTTATTCGCCGCCATCTTTGTAGATAATTGATGTCGCTTACATCTGAAGCTGGCTCGGAAATTGCTTTTAGCGATGACCCAGTGAGTAGATGTGCGGGTGTAAGGGCTTCCATGTCATTCGGATCCGTCAACATCGGAGTAATTGGTCTGGAATTCATTATGGCTTCGATTTCCACCAGTGCAGTTGAAAATTCTTCGAATGACAGCTTGGCATTTCCTAGGCTGCGATATAGGTGGGGGGTATAAAATGAAAATTTATGGATGCGTTAGAACAAAAATTAATGATATTAATATTAATAATAGTTGGTTAGACTTGTGGAACAACATATCGCGCGATTTTTTAATTTTATTTTCTCAAATACTCAAAACTTTAAATTTTTAAAGTTCCTTTTTTAAAAACAAAAAATTTTTACTAACTTCTACAAGTAAAATAATCTCTCCTAGTTCCGGAAAACGATATCTCTACTTTCTAAGGAGTAGTAAGTTTACTTTTTGAAAAAAGAAGCTTAAGAAATTTGAAAAAAACTCAGACAATTTTTCAGAAGGGCTTTGGCAAAAAATGTCCTAGCTTGTATAAACTATATTCAGAGGGACAAAAGTCCCATCTAAGTGAGACATAAGTCCTAAGACGGATTTGAGACTTATGTCTCACTTGAGTGGGACATAAGTCCTAAAAATAAAAGTTAGGACTTATGTCCCTGCGCCAAGTATTCCGTTAAGAGATATTTGCGACGATGTTCGGCAAGATGCATCAAATACTGCACGCCAATTTGGTGGATATGCTATCAGGCCGAATTACACACTGATATGGTAGATAATAGTGAACGATTTCTTGTTTTGGATTTTCAATGAGTAACATATGGCCTAACGCTTCATATTCTTTCATGAAGTCAACGTATTGCGTTTTAAATGAAGAGTTCTTAGATAGCCTACGCTCAAGACACAAAAATCTTCTGAAGGCGATGTCATATCTGCCAGATACGATCCAGCCTAACGCAGTTTTTTGCAAGAGTGGAAGTCCTTCCCTTAGTTTGACTTGACCAAATCAAAGAATGCTTTGGCTCCTACCAACATATCTGTCTGAGATGGTTTATTAAAGCTTTCGTCTGCAAGCTCCAAATTCGCAGTTAGATTCCAGTCACTGATGTTGAGTGTTGCCTCTGTGTTACCTGTGTTACCCTGTGATGGAGGTGCGATCAAAAACTCCAAGGAAACTTCGAAATTGTTGTATCTTGCTTGTTTCTGTTTCTGTATCTTCTATTCTCACTATGTCAACGTTTCTTCTGTGTTTCTTAAGGCCGAGTGCTTTAACGAACTTCTCATTAACAAAATTAACTAGGGAACCAGAATCAAGCAACTAAAGCTGTTTCTAATGTTACTTGTGGAAGAACCCGCTCCTTTTTCAAGGCGGAGTGGGCCACTGCTGAATTATTCGGGGTAGGTGTACCAAGTGAAGCTTCAAACAATTATCCTTATCTGTAGCTTGGGGTCTGTGCAAAAGACTATGGCGTGGTTGGTTACAACATTGTGACATTTCCCTAGGCATTTCAAACAAAGCCCTAATTGTTTCACCTTAAAAAAACCATCCATTACAGACAGTTCTACAAAACTCTTGCAATTTCCTCTGAATGGTTATTTTCTCTGCAAAAGATACAAAAATGTTGCTTAGCAGCGAGTGAGGTTTGGGGACTATAGTTGGCAAACGTAGGCTTTGGCTTAGTGGATGGTTTATGATTGAAATCCGAACTCAACTGTTTGCTTTCTCTAGCTTCTAGATGTTTTTCATTTTTCATTTACTTCATTTATTTATTTTAATTTTGACTAACAATGTACTTCAAGATATTAAATCTTATGATAAGTATAAGAATATAATTAAAGTATGAAGTTTACAAATAAAAATTCATGTTATTTACAAAGCAGTTTTCTCATAAGTAGAAAAATATAACAATAATCTTAAAAGATGTAGGTATGTGTAATTTTAATTTGAGTTTACTTGTGTCATGTGTGATAACAGTTTCCCCCGAAATCCCCCCGAAAAAATAGTTCTTTGTAATTGATACGGAAGGTCATTCCACGATCGAATTGCATTGACAAAATAAAAGCGCTCTCCGACAGTGTGTTTAAACCGCGCAATAATTAGCTTCAAACCTCTAGGTGATTGTAAATATGAAAGATGTTCAGTCAAGTACTCCGGACATTTATAATGGATAATATTATGGAGTTTAAGAATAACCCTTTGGTCAAAGTATTCATTTAAACTCATTCCTAATAGAGACCTCTGATAGTGAGCAACGCTAACGTGTCTTGGTATGTTATGAATAAAGTGAATACAGTCATTAAACGCTACGTTGATTTTACGCTTACATTCAAAATCTAGGGATGAGTAAACTATACAATTATACGAAAAAAGGGGCACTCATAAAGCTTTAACAAGATGTTTTTTCATTTCCGGAAGAAGTAGGCTTGAGGATGCTCTCAGTTTTCGTAATCCACCGTATACTTTCCTTATGGTTTCTGAGGTAGCATCACAACAAGTCATTTTACAATTAATCATATATCCAAGATATTTAACCTTTTCTACATATGGTAAGGTGACACCATTTAGGCCAAGAGGAGGAACACTGAGTGTGGATATTTCACTTCTTGAACATATCATGCCGAAAGATTTTTTTAAACATTTCTTATTCAAACCGGACCACATTTGGATATTCATTAAATCTTCATTTACTCTAGCCACACAATCTTCAATTAATCCTGGTACCCTAGATAGCTAAATCATTACATCATCAGCATAAAGGTGTATTTTGCAATTTTCAATTATATTTGGTAGATCATTAATGAATATACAGAAAAGAAGAGGTCCTAGGACCGATCCTTGTTGTACACCCACGTTCACTAATTATGGTCACCCACGTTCACTAAATATAGTCTTGAAAAGAGAGTGTGTGTGTGAGTAGACCAATTGTGTTCTTAGTTGAGTTCCATAAAAATTTGAAATAAAACTGCATTTAAGTCTAAAATAAAATACTAAAAGTACATCCTAAACCAAATATATACAAAAGCTCTAGGGTGAGTCGATAAATCTGCAGGAATCTCTCTTATTTTTAAGATTTAAGCCAAAATTAAAAAGGAAAATGCAGCGGACACCACCAAAATCAAACTGTGACGAAGACACTAACACCAATACACTGTCGACGTTCTCCAAACGTAGCTTACGTGAAACCTCCCCCGACTTCCCTCCAAACAAAATGATTTCAGATGATGAAAATAAATTGTCTGTCGGAAGTATGTCAGTGGCATCTCTGGAAAATCTAATAAAGGGCTTAATGTCAATGATAAACTTAAAGATATGCCCACAAAAACCGACTTGGAAGGAATCGTAGCGGAATTACACATACTGCAACAAAAAAAACGTTTCACTACAACACCAAACGCAAAAAATGGGCACGACTGGGTCGCACGAACTTGCGATTGTGTTCTAAATACGATATCAAAATCTAAAGGCTGAGTTAAAGGTTTTGGTATTAGCTCTTCATAATATATTTTGTGGTACAGGGTTGCCAACTACACATTAATTATGGAAATTTAATTAAATCACGCAAAATAATGAAAAAATTAAATTAAATATTCCAAAGGTTTCAAGCAAAAATCTAAAAACGCCATTCTTTTGCAATTGCTAATACATATGCATGATGAAAGTTTAATCAAAATCGTTGGACCAGTTTTTTTAAAAAACGGTTTTTTATTTTTCACTTTTTTTGAAAAACTGTTTTTTAAAATTCAAGTATGCAAAGTTCTAGATCTTGCTAGAAGTTAGTTTGACAAAAAATTTGAAAAAAATCAAAGTTAAAGTTTTGAAGCTATCTCCTAAAATCAAATTTTTTTTAAAAAATCTATAAAAATTTCCAAAACTAATTTTTTTTAAATATTGGTATGCAGTCTTTCTAAAACAACCTACTATTTTTTAAATCCAAAATTTCGTCAAGATCGTGTTAGCCATTAACGAGAAAGTCGGTTTTGAAAAAACGGTACTATGGGAGGTACCGATTTTAGACTTTTTCTAAAACTTTTTTTTTAATCATAAGAAAAACAATCTAAAATTAATACTGCACAGAAAATCTTATCGAAATCGTTGGAGCCGTTTTCGAGAAAAATAAGTATTATCATATCGGTTGTATGGCAGGTACCGTTATTTCAAGACCTAGAGACCCAATTCCAAAAACCCCTCTGTAGGATGCCAAACAAACTCTAACTGCAAATTTTGAAGAAAATCGGTCAAGCGGTTCAGGCTGTAGATCCATATACAGCCAGACACACAGACAGACAGACACACAGACACACAGACAGACAGACACACAGACAGACAGACAGAATAGCGGGACCCACTTTTTTCGTATTCTCTATCATCGTAATGTCATGTTTAATTGTTATCTCAAAATTTTTTTTTGCACGATTGCAAGACTTGCCTTATAGTACCTATAATCGCAAGTAAAAATGGAATCCCGCTGCATCTCGCTAGAACGGCAAGTTGAATGGCTGTCAAAGAAGGCAAACGAAAAAAACATCGTCGTACACGTCCCCGCTGAAAGTGGAATAGTAGCTGCTGACAGAGCAAAAACGCTGTGCCTAGACTTGCTGAAAACACAAAATACAGCAGCCATTTCCTCAATCAGATCACTAAGAAATCGAAATCCAAAAATCGAAAATTTAATTGTAGAGCTACGAGATAGGGAAGACGTCGGACGAATCCTACAATCTGCGACAACATTAAGAAACACGGGCATTTCGATGCATAGGGACTATACAGCCGTGGCGCGAGAGAAACGAAGACGGATAGTGCAACTAAGAAACGAACTAATAACTAAAAATCCTGGATTAAAAATGCAATTACGAGGAGAAACACTTAAAATTCATAACAAAACATTTTATTTCGATGTCAACAACAACCTGTCGAGCAATGATGAAGGGGGAATGTCATTTATGGAGCGATTGCAAAATACAAGTGACAGAAGTGCAATGTCATCAATTGACAGCACCATGGATAGAACTGGCCCCAACGGCTCTCAAACTGTAGTGGGAAATGATCGCATACAGCGCTTTTAATTATAATGTCGTCAGCCTTCAAAACCAAAATGTACAAAATTTGAATCTTAATGTTTTTCTTTAAGTATTATTTCATATAATGTAGCGGGGTTAGGAAATAAATTACTTTTTAATGATTTCTTTAAACATATTAACAATTATGATATTTTTGCACTATGTGAAAATTTTGTTGATAAAAAAATGGAAGAACTTGAAAATATTTTTATAAACCATAAACTACTATGGATCCCAGCAATAAGAGAATCTACTCACGGAAGAGCAAGTGGAGGATGCCTTTATGGGATAAGGAAAAATTTAAAAACGAATTGCTGTTTTATAAATGTACTGGAAAGAGATTTGATAGAGTTAAAATTGGAACACAGCAGACTTTATATTATACCCGTTTATATAAACTGCAACAAGTGGACGCAGGAATTCTCATATTTATATAATTTTATTTTGGAATTTGGAAAAGAAGATAATATCATGATTATAGGAGATTTTAATGGAAGAGTAGGAGCAACACAAATTCTTAATGAAGAACCGGAGCTTTTAATTTAATTTATTTACACTTAGTACAAGCAAGCAATCTTAAATCTAAAGTATTTACAAACAAAACTTAAACCTAAAATAAAAAATTATATTCAAAAGCAAATTGAAATCAGGAGGGTTCAGTTCTTTGTGAGTAGGATGCAAGAGATTTACGGAGGGTTGATTTAGAGCAGTGTTTCCAAAAGTGGTCCAGGTGGACCCCCAGGGGTCCACGGGAGACTTGCTGGGGGTCTACGTAGGCGTGAACAAAAAATGGGATAAGATGTTAATGGGGGTCCACGAAAATTTATCTGCTTTTGATAGTAAAGAGCAAAAATGTAAGCATAGTTTTTATAAGGACCTACTACCTACATTGTTTTAAGTACCTAACTAATCAGATAATAATTCAATAAGGCAAGCGACTGTTACTTGTCCAAACTTGCGTATTCGATATTACGTACAATTTCGTGTACAGACTTGCAAAGCGCTATCCTCCCGACAATGATTAGTGCTTGTTCAGACATGAACGGCGAACTCATTCATTTGTTTCCGGAATTTCGAAAAAAAGGTGTGAGAAAATTTATATCATCAGTGTTTGCTAGTGCCGGAGAAAAGTAAGTACCTACCTTTCTTTTTGATATTGTAGTTAAGTATTTTTACTTGCGATTATAGGTACTATAAGGCAAGTCTTGCAATCGTGCAGAAAAAAAAATTTGAGATAACAACTAAATATGACATTACGATGATAGAGAATACGAAAAAAGTGGGTCCTACAATTCTGTCTGTCTGTCTGTCTGTCTGTCTGTCTGTCCGTATATGGATCTACAGCCTGAACCGCTTGACCGATTTTCTTCAAAATTTGCAGTTATGGTCTCTGAAATAGCCTACAGAGGGGTTTTTGGAATTGGGTCTCTAGGTCTTGAAATAACGGTACCTGCCATACAACCGATATGACAATACCTATTTTTCTCGAAAACGGCTCTAACGATTTTGATAAAATTTTACGTGAGGTATTATTTTTTAATAGCTGTTCTAATGATGTAAAAAAAATTTTTGGAGAAAGCCTAAAGACGGTACCCCCCATAGTACCGTTTTTTTCAAAACCGACTTTCTCGGTAATGGCTAACACGATTTTGACGAAATTTCATATTTAAGAAGTATTAAGTTGTTTGAAAAAGATTGCATATCTACATTTGAAAAATTTAGTTTTTTCGAATTTTCATTAATTTTTTTAAAAAAAATTTGTTTTTCCGAATATTTTCCAAACGATATATTTGATTTATTTCAAATTTTTTTTCAATACATCTTTTAGCAAGATCTTAAAACTTGTGTACTTGAATTTTGAAAACCTAATTTTTAAAAAAAATTAAAAATAAAAAACCAGTTTTTTAAGAAATGGCTCAAACGATTTTGATTAAATTTTAAGGGTTTATATGCATAAGTAATTGCAAAAAAATGGCGTTTTTAGATTTTCGCTTGAAACTTTTGGAATATTTAATTTAATTTTTTTCAATACTTTTCGTGATTTAATTCAATTTTCACAATTAATGTGTAGTTGGCAACCCTGTAAAACCAAATACATAAAGAACGAATACTAAAACCTTTTGCTCAGTCTTAAGATTTTGGTATTTTACTTAGCAAACGATCGCAAGTTCGTGCGACCCAGTCGTGCCCATTTTTTTTACGTGTACTAATCGTTTGATCACAACTGCTCGTATAGATAGGTAACTTAGTAACTTACAGATATGTATTTTAATTGTCCTCTTTCGATTTGAAAACAAACACAGCACGTTTTATTCAATTGTTTTTTTCACGAGAGAAGCACAGCCTCTCTAAAAAGGCCGAATAAGAAATATTTCAGAGCAATTATTTTGTAATTTTTTTTTTTTTTTTTTTTGTTGGAGGTTTTTAAAATACCAGCTGGAGCACTCAGACCTAAATACCGGTCCATTGTACTACCAGATAGCAACCTTCTATTTGTTATAGCTTTCCAGATGTTCGGAGAAAAGCCAAAAGACGCTGCCATGATAAGGAGCCTAAGTTACCAGCTCTCACCATGTCTGCGCCGAGTATCTGTAACCTCATGCGAGAAAAAGCAGGACATTCACAGAGGAAGTGCTCTGCGGTGTCCTCATCTTCTCCACAAGATTCACAGAGTGTGGTATCACTTAAGCCTAACACGTTTAAATGCTTTGCAAAAGAGAAGCTGGCAGCGCCAATAAGCTTTCTACAGTCTTTTCTGCTACGAGCTAGCAAAAATGTTGCAGTCTTCTTACTAACGTTGGGGAGCATACGCTTGGTCTGTCTGCATCCAATGGAGACATGCCATCTACGGTTGTGCTCTTCACAGATCCAATCGTTGATTGAAGCCCTCACTGAATACGCTGGCAGACCTAGCGACGGTTCAGGTCCTGAGAAAGCTGTCTGAGATCCCTGCCTAGCGAGTTCATCGGCGATCTCATTTCCAGTTATGCCGTGATGGCCTGGAACCCAAATGAGACTCAAGGAATTTAATCTTCCGATCGCATTCAGAGAGCTCTTGCATTCCTGGATCACTTTCGAAGTGGTTAGAGGGTTGAGAAGGGTCTTAAGCACAACTTGGCTGTCGCTGCAAACAAAGATACTTCTCCCCGTCCATCCATTGTTCGTTACGTGGCTCAAGGCCAATAGGATAGCATAAGCCTCCGCTTGGAAAACGGATGCGTATGATCCCAAAGATGAGTGCAGTCGTATGTCGTCGTTCTCAACAAAGGCACCAGTACCAGAACCCTCGTCGGTTTTGGAGCCATCTGTAAAGATACGATAACAGTTCTTTCCAGGCTCAGATTCTGGAGCGAACCAGTCCTGAACCGAAGGAAAGTTGACTGAGTAATTTTGACGCAGTTTGAGCCTTGGGATCATCGTGTCAGACGGCATATCCATTAGACGTGAGTCAAAAGATATGCTGCTAGCGAGTTCCTCAAAGCTCCAGTGCGAATTGTGCCAGAGACCACATCGCTTTAAACGAGAAATGGTCTTGAGAGTACACCCCATGATGTAGGTATCAAGGGGAGGAAGATTCAACTAATTTTTCTTGTAAATAACTACTAATTTTATAAAACATTAATTTCACAATCATTTTAAATTGATTTTGAAGTAACTATTTTATCAAATTTCCTTTTCGGAAGAGCGGGGCTTGAGCTTCGATGCCAGTTTGTCACGTTTTAACAATGAAGCCGCAGACAAAAAAAAACGCAAATTCACGGAGCGCGTGAACTCATTGATTGGATGAAATTTTAGTTATCGTTTTTATGGACAATTTTGCGATTTCGACTTTTATTTTTTCCTACACAAATATGATCAGTATTCGATACTGAGTACACCAATTTGTCTTAGCGGTTTATTAGTTCTTTCCTTTACAAGCCGTTATTCTATTTCCGCGTGCTGACAAAGGCTGCCTTGTGATACCTATAATAATAGAATGTATTGATGAGGATAACCATACCTACAACAACATTTAAGTGTCCTGCATGATGACTTCAAAACCAGTTTTGAAGATATGCTGACGATGGATATACCACCATGGATCACAAATCCATTTAATGAAACTTAAGTGGCCAATGTTGTATTACAAGAGGAGCTGCTCGAGCTAAGCTTCAATGAGGAGCTGAAGGTGAAATTTAGAAAAGGTTACCAAACATTGTGGCTACAAGCAGAAATACCCGAAAAATATCCTGGACTGTGGGAAAATCGCAAGGAAATTTTGAATAGCTTTTCCCTCGTCATACCTTGCGAAAGGAGTTTTAGTGCCGTTGAAAACCTCTTAACAAAAAAAAGGAGCAAATTAAACATCACAGAGCGGGGGGATTAGCGGTTATTGCTGACAAAAATAAAAACAAAAACATTGATCGTTTGCTGACACTCCATCAAATACACCTGAACTCCATCAAATGACCTGAATCTATATTACCTTATTAATTTTTTCTTGTAATTCTATTCTTTTAATAAATTAAGTGTTATAAAATGTACCATTTTTCGTTTTTATTTTACCTATCATAATAAAGGGACAGATCTCAGAAGCGACACAATTTTTATTTTTTGATGACTTTAAGAATGTGGTAGAAATGTAGCAGCAGGGGGTCCACCGAAACCAGTAAAATTTTGAAAGTGGTCCACGAGAAAAATAAGTTTGGGAACCACTGATTTAGAGGAATGGAAATCGAACAGATTAAAGGAATTATTGACATTACGTAACAAACGTGACATAGGGTTGTAGAAACTATAATTCGTACGGTGATAGGGAATTCGGAAAGGGGGAACAGTCCTAAGATTCCGTGAATTTACATTAAAAGATATTAAACTCAATAGCGAAGGATAATCAATGTTTCCACTCAAAAGATCTTGAACAAATACGATATCTGAGATCTCGCGCCTCCTTTCAAGAGACTGAAGATCAATAAGCTGCAGACGATCAGCATATGGAGGCAAGTGATATCTATCTTCCCAGGGAAGTTTGCGTAGAGCGTAAAGGAGAAATCTACGTTGGACAGCTTCGAGGCGTTTAGCTTGTGTTATTTGATAAGGTGACCACACTTGGGAGGCATATTCAAGAATTGGCCTAACGAAAGTAACGTACAGGGATTTGAGAATATACGGATCGGAAAATTCTTTCGACCAACGTTTTATGAATCCGATCATGCTGTTTGCTTTTTTTATAACATGTTCAATGTGGGAGTGAAAGTTGAGCTCTTTATCACAAATGACACCTAAGTCACGAGCAAAAGAGACAACGTGTATTGGTTCACCTTGTAGATAATAGCACCGAGGGGGCGGGGGTAGACGTTTGCGGGAAAAAGTTATGGCGTGGCATTTGCTAACGTTGAGTTCTAAATTATTTTTGTGACACCAAACTGAAAAAATGTCTAGATTATCTTGTAAAATACAAGAGTCAGCGGGGGATAAAATACTTCTAAATATTTTCATATCATCTGCGTATATCAAAACGTTACAATCAAGGATTTTGACAACATCGTTAATCCCTAAAATAAAAAACAGTGGGCCAAGATGGCTGCCTTGAGGGACGCCAGATGGTGCTATGAAGGGGCTGGAGAGAGATGATCTGAAGCAGACTACATATTTTCTCTGAGCTAAATAGGTACAAACCCAAGAAATAAAAAGTGGGGGAAAGCCTAGGATTTTTAATTTGAAAAGTATGATTTTATGTGACATTTTGTCGAATGCTTTGCTAAAATCAGTAGCAATAACATCAACTTCATATCCTTTCTCTAAGGTACACAAGGTATGGGAAACAAAATCAACTAGATTGGTCGTAGTTGACCTACCAGCTAGGAAACCATGTTGTTCAGGAGCCAAAATGGATTTGGAGTGGAAAGACAGTGTGTCATAAATAATGCTTTCGAACAGCTTTGTTATACAGGACAGTTTGGCTATTGGACGATAGTTAGACACATCATTCTTTGGTCCTTTTTTATGGATAGGGACTATATAAGATGTTTTCCAGAACGTTGGAAACACACCTTGTGAAAGTGATAACTTGAAAAGGGCTGTAAGAGGTTGGATAAAAAAGCTCGAACAGTTTTTTAGGACTATAGCAGGGATTCCGTCAGGTCCAGATGAGTAATTATCCTGGAGTTTATCTATTTTATTTTTGATTATGGATGGGAGAATATCCAATGTGTGAAATGAGGTTTGTGGAGAGTTATTTAAATATTGGAAATAATGAAAATCCACTTCTACCTCGCAATCACTAAATGACTTGTTAAAAAAGTTTGCGAAAAAATTTGCAATCGTTTCAGGGTCTGATGATGAGTTGTTGAGGTAAGAGAGGGAGGAAGGGTAGCCGTCAGATTTTCTTTTGATGTTTATAAATTCATAAAAACGTTTAGGATTTAACTTTATTGAAGATTGCATTTGAAGAACATATTCGTTATAGAGACGTGTACTAAGTTCAGAAAACTGTGTAAAAACGAACGAGAAAACTTGGTAGTCGTTTACTGATTTTGAAATAAGATATTTTCTCCATAAGTTATTCCTCAGGTTGCGAAGTGACCGAAGATCTTTATTATACCAAGGTGGGGAAGAGGAGAAATTTTTACGAGGCATAAAAGGAACAGATTGTGCAAAACACTTAAAAATCTCTGAATAAAATACTGACAACGCATGATCGATCGAGTCTTGAGAAAAAGTGAAGTTAATATTGGCAAGAAGGGATTTTAATTTGGGAAAGTCAGCCTTTCTAAAGTTAAAGAAATAGTCAACAGCAATGTTAGGTTGAGGATTGTGATAAGAGAATGAAAGCGACAAAGGTGGGTGATATTCGTCCAGTTTGGAAAGAAGTTGGCCACTTGCTGTCACAATAGCGTTACCAGGATCAGAAACGAAAATAAGGTCTAGTTGCCTATTGAGGTTATTAACAATACCACTTATTTGGAAAAGGTTAGAGTCTTGTATGCAATCAGTGAAAAGTATTTCTTTTTCAGATGCAGTATTTGACGGATAATAGTAAGTACCGTCGTTATGAGGAGACCATTGAATAAACGGTAGGTTAAAATCACACATACATATTATTTCGTCGTTGGTGTCAACAGCATCGAAAAGATGGTCAATTGCATCAACTATGAGCTGATATGATGTGGTTGGTTGAGAGGGGCGAATATAACAACACATAACGAAAATATATCGGGAGGGCATTTTGATTTTGACTGTAATAAATTCAAAATCTGTTGAGTGCGATGAATTAAAAGGACTGACATCAAGACGACAGTTCACCGCTAACAAAACACCACGGCCCAGTTCTTCACTGTCATTGATCAGTTCGTCCTGACGAAAAATTAAGTACTCAGATGTAAATAGTTCACTGTCAAGAATATTTGGAGTTAGATTAGTCTCGGTCAGAGCAAAAATGTCATGAGGAAATGATTGCGAATTGGTAAAAACTGAGGACGTTTTGGTTCGGAGCCCTCTAACATTCTGGTAGTATATAGTAAGAAAGGCCGAGGGATTAAGTGAGTGTGGAGGAAAGGCGGTGTTAAAGGCGAGCGTCATTCCTAGTACGATTTCGTCGGGTATAAAGATTATATTTTGATTTAATATAAGCCGCGTAAGCTTGTTAATCATCAGCGACCATTTGATTAGAAACATTGAAAGTTTCGTGAAAAGAGTTATAAAGTTTTCTAAGCGCAGAAAGATTGGTCGGGAGACCTTCTTGCTGGATATGCAACATTACGTTAGTTTTAGTTTTGCCATCTATGCAAACTGACTCGGCGGTATTATAAAGATAGGCCAAGTAAGGACGAACATTGTCATATATACGACGGTCTCGTAGCCTGGACATGGTGTAACGAGATTCGGTACTGTCAGAGTTCTGCATAGATACTTTTACAGCAGGAGGGATAAGAGGATCAAGGAAATGTGGATTATTACGAATGGGTTTGGGATTGGTATCGGTACTTAAGTCGGGATGATTAACTGATATAGGAACGACGTGTGAGGGAGTGAAATTAGGATAATGAACCTGAGAATTGGTTAGAGGCTTTACATTAATTTGGGAGTTAGAGAAATTTTTAGGTTCGTTACGTTTACTCTTAAAGCTAGTTCGATCTTTATGATTATAATTTAAAGTAAAATTAGAGTTGGATTGAGATAAGGATGATCTGACGTACTCGGGAACAATTTTCATCTTACTGTTTCTTAGCTTACGAAGAGGACCAGAAAACATCCATGAGTAATCGCTTTGTATAGTGATGATGAATTTTCCGGGTGCAATGCAATTACAATTTAATGGATTAAAAAAGTAGTTTTGCTCAAAAAATTGAAGAAGCCTGGATTCTGTAGTATGATGAGGTGCGTTTTTGACAATGAAACAAGAACTGTTTATTGGTTGGTTATTAATGATTTTTTTCCAACCGACGGTTCCAGTCGGTGATACTCCATGTTGTACCGAATTTAATGATGATCGGTTGTATTGTTGATGCAGACTCTGATGTTGTAGCTATCGGTGATGTTGGAATAGTAGCAACTGAGGAGGTGTTTGTTGGATGAGACGGACTTTCAAGATCCATAATTTCTGTATGTAGTGATTTATTGTTAGTAAGAAGTTCTCTTGGGTTGGAAGGACTTAAGTTATAGGTGCTTTTTAGCTCGTCATAAACTTCTGCTATGGCTAGACGTGTTGCTGTTGACTCATTTCTGACAGTTTCTGCAGTTAACGTAGAATCGTTACAGACTTTATCAAACGAAGTTTTTACGTTTCTTGAGATTGATTTCGATTCAATCAACAGCAATTGTATTGAGTCGGTTATTTTTGACAAGTTATCCTGGAAAGAGCTCAGCAGTTCACTCATAGTTTCTGTTCTATCAACAGACTTCGTTGTAGAACCGGTGTTAAGCAATACATCAAGTTTTGTATTTAGTTGGCTTGAGAGAGAGTTCAAGTTGTCACAGCATTCTGAAGTTCCGGCAAGAATATTTTTTATAGAGACTTCAGATTTTGATGTTTGTGACTTTGAAATTTCAAAAAGGCTTTCAAGATTTTTTGTTGTTGATTCGTTGTTTACCTCCATTATTTCGCTGGCTTTTTTTTGGTTGCAACGAAACTCCGATTTAAGTTCCATAATGCAATCATAAAGTTGTTCAACACGAGCGAGCATTATGTGCGAGAGTGTTATCGATTTACATTCAGCACAGTAATAGTTAAAAAGTCTATTGAATTCTGTCAAATGAGCTTTAGCGCTTCTACTAAGGCCAGTGCAGACTGGGTGAAATACCTTGCCACATATACCATTACATGTAATCCATTCATAAGTAATGTTGGTGAGTTGACAATTACTTTTTCCACAGATAATTGCAGTATTCATTTTAGATTTATTTGTAATTCAACTCTTTTTTTTTATGGAAATGAAAGAATTTCTGTTCTTAGTGTAGTTAATATTTAGTACACCAAAATGGTTGTGGTATCGGGCACAAATTTAGAGTAGGTTCTAGTATCAGCTAATTATGTCTATACGAAAACTCATTTAGGTTGAGGTGTAGGATAAAAACAAAACGTGGATTTGTGAGTATCAAAAAAAGCTTATGAGGCAGAACAATGTACTAAATTTGTACTCACACGGACGCCAGAGAAAAAGAGCTATTCAAGCTGGATGTGGAGCGTGGAGGGTGGAGGTGATGAAGAAAATTCCAGTGCACTCACAGTAGTGCCGAAAGCTCCCGTTGTGAAGATTTGCAAGTGTGGAAGTCAGAAAATAAAAAAAATCCAATGAATATGCAGAAGAGTAGATCTGTTGGCAGAACTTATACTGATGTAGAGACTCATCGGGAGAAGTAAGTTTAAAGCTGAGATTTTTTTTTTTTTTTTTTTATATTATATTGAAATTATCACAAAGAAAGATAATTTATTAAATTTCAACAAAAGTGGAGAAAGATTTTAGCGACTTGACTTAAAAAAAAGTGTTGCCAATCACTAGTGGAATGGTTTTAAAATGTTTATTTGTTAAAAAGTCTAATAAATTCGAGAGATTAGGGCGAAACTTAATTAGTAGGTAAATAACACTGCCAAATGCTCGGATAGCTATCACTGCACACATAAAGAAGTCAGAAATGCAACGGATGAAACAATCGACAGAAATGGAAAAAAGTTAATTGAAATGAGCGATACCATGGGATTAACGGTTTTGAATGGGCGATCAAATAGTGATGGAAAAGGCCATTTCACATTTTCCAGGGGTACCGGATGTTCAACAATCGACTATTGTTTTGTAAAAGAAAAGTGGCTTGAACACATATCTGATTTCAGGGTAGATGAGCTGACACACTCGGATCACTTCCCAATATCCGTACAGATGAATATGGTGGTGCAACACGAAACTCCGACACAGCAGAGTTTGCTACCAAAACTCCGCTGGAGAAATAACGATGTCGAGAAGTACACTGCAAACCTGAATCACGTTACCAATCTCATAAATGAAAATGAGCTACAATCCATTAGAGGTTCGGATATACTAACCACAGCTATTACGGAAGCAGCGAGACCTCTACAAACTAGGGCAAACAGTAAGGGTAAGCAACCTTGGTATGATTGGGAGTGTGAATCAGCGAGGAAAAAATCGTTTGCTTATCTCCGTCTTGTAAGAAGAAGCAACTCAAACTACGCAAAATCCATGTATCAAGAAGCAAATAAAGAGTATAAAACAATTTGCGCAGACAAACAAAAAGCATATACACTTAACCTATCAACATTGCTGGCGAACATCAAAGATAGTCGATCTTTCTGGAAGACTGCGAAAATGATCAACAAGGCACTATTTACAAAAGGAATCAAAGTGGAATCATCGATTTTAGCAGAACATTTTGAACAGCTACTCAATCCACAACTTAATCAAAATGCAATCCTATATGCTCTGCCATACCAAGAAGTTATGACATTAGACCGACCCATAGAAATTCAAGATGTTAAAAGACTGCTAAATCGATGTGGAACAAATAAAGCTCCAGGAGAAGATCGAATCTCACATGAATTTTTCAAAAACGCTACAGAAGATTATCTTCAAAAACTAACACTGGCGACTGGCTTATAATTTTATATGGGATACAGGAGAAGTACCAGCAAGCTTCAAAAGAAATGTCATTCTGCCAATCTTCAAAAAAGGAAACCCGAATGAGGCCAGCAACTACAGAGGCATATCATTTCTTAACGCTATAACGAAAATCCTCACAGGAGTTTTACTGGAACGCCTTTCAGAATGGGTAAACGAAAACAACCTCTTAAGTGAATTCCAAGCGGGTTTTCGAAAGGAATATAGCACAGTGGATAACATCTTTTCTCTGACGAGCATCGCTCGAACGTATCTGGATAGAGGGAAAAAATTGTATGCTTTTTTCGTAGATTTTAAGGCAGCCTTCGATTGTGTCGACAGAAAAGCTCTGTTTTACAAAGTGAGCAACCTTGGAGTTTCAACTAAAATGTTGATTATTTTGCAAAAACTTTACGAAGAAAATAAATCGGCAGTTTGGGATGGAAATATTTTATCCAACTGGTTCGAATCAACAACTGGCGTAAAACAAGGATGTCTCCTGAGCCCGCTTCTCTTTTCAATTTATTTGGATGACCTGACTACATACCTGCCTGGAGGAATATCATTTGACGGACTCCAAATAAAGCTCTTACTTTATGCTGATGACATTGTCATACTGGCTGAACCCCCAAACATGTTACAGATAATGATAAATAAACTGCAACATTATTGTTCAATCTGGAACCTGCAACTAAACACAAACAAATCCAAAATCATGATTTTCCAAAATGGAAGAGGTCGCTACGCAAGAGACGAATGTTTGACATGGCAAAATGAAACCCATGAAACGGTGAAAGAATACAGGTACCTCGGAGTCACAATCACTTCAACGTTATCCTATAAGAAACATCTGCAAGAAAAACTAAGAGAGTCAAAGCGAGCAATAAACAGCACCTGGAAGAACGTTCTAAGCAAACAAAACAATGCACCTAGTGCAAAGTATAAAGTCTTCGAAGCAGTCGTAAGATCTATTATGTGCTATGCAGCACAAGTCTGAGGTATCTTCGAGTTTGATGAAGTAGAAAAGCTTCTTAGATATTTCGTCAAGAAAACCTTCAGACTACCGGAAAATACACCAACCTACATGTTGCACCTCGAAACTGGTCTACCTACGTTATATATACACACACCTAGTGCAAAAGAAAGTTAAAGAAATACGTTCTTAAGAAAAGTGACGAAACTATATTGGAAATAGAAATAGAAGATGGTTCTGTGATAAATAATAGTGCAATAATGTGTGACAAATTCAACAACTTTTTTGTTCAGTCTATACATGAAATAACCCGATCAGTGATATTTTGTGATTATTCAAATTTACTTGAGCAGTGCAATTTAGATTTTAAGTTCAGTCTAGTCAACATAATTAGTATACGAAGTGCAATAGATATGCTTAGCAAGAAAAGTGACTTTAATTTTATGAGCACCAAAATGTTTATAGACTCCCTGTGTGTTGTTGGTCCAGTGTTAGAGAAAATTATAAATGTGTCCTTAAATATCGGTGTCTTTCCACACTCCTGGAAAGAAGCACTTGTAATACCAATTAAAAAGATACCAAACCCCAAAACTTTCAGTGAATATCGCCCAATAAATACGATGCCCCTGTATGAAAAAATATTAGAAAAATGTGTAGTGATACAGCTCCAAAATCATTTAGAAAGTAATGGTCTGCTCGATAACTTTCAATCAGGATTTCGTGCAAATCACTCATGTGAAACAAATTTGAACTTTGTGCTAAACGATTGAAGGAAAAAAATAGACAATAAAAATGTGGTGATTGTTATTCTTCTGGACCTGAAACGTGCTTTCGAAACAGTGAATCACGAAATATTATTAAAAAAGTTAAAACATTATGGCATAAAGGGTGTGGAATTGAAGTGGTTTAAGTCCTTTATATCGGGAAGAACCCAACGGACTTCGGTAAATGGGAAAGTATCATCGCCAGTAGAGGTGAATGTGGGAGTACCACAATCCACAAGGTACAATACTGGGAGTGTGGCTGTTCCTGATCTTCATTAATGATATGAGCAAGGTGATTCAGCATTCTAAATTAGTGCTGTTTGCGGATGATAGCTTGCTGTACATCTCTGGAAAAAATGTGGAAGACTGTATACAAGGTATAAACCAAGACCTTGAAAGAGTAAGCACTTGGTTAAAAATGAATAAGCTTATTATCAATGTTGCTAAAACCAAATGTATAATGTTTAAATGTAGTCCAGTAAGTTCGCCTATTAATTTTGATGTATATATGTATAAACAGTGAAAAAGTTGAAAGTGTTGAACAAATAAAATATCTTGGGATAATTCTAGATGAACAGCTTAACTTCAATGAACATGTTAGTTATTTATGTAAAAAAATATCAAAGAAAGTCGGTGTGCTCAGAAAAATAAAAAAAAATATATCGAAAAATACAGCTGTAAATTTATGTAATGTGTTGGTTAAACCTCATTTTGATTATTGTGCTAGCCTTTAGTATATGTGTCCTCAAAGCTATAAAGATAGACTACAATTGCAACAAAATAAGATTATGCGATGTGTTTTAAAATGTAATAGATACACACCAATAAGGCAGATGTTAAATTCGCTGAAATGGTTAAATGTAAATCGAAGACTGTTTATGTTATCTATGATATTTGTGTTTAAAATAAAAAATAATATGTATCCAGAATATTTATGAGAAAATGTACGTACAAATGTTGGTTTGGAATACAACCTGAGAAACAATAATGACCTTAGAATTCAAAGATCAAGAACTGTGAGGGGTCAAAGAACAATATATTATATGGGATTCCATGGTTTTAACAATTTACTAAGTGAAATTAAAAATGCAAACAACTTAATAGAGTTTAAAAGAAAACTCATTCAGTACATTCAAGAAAATGTGGTATAATAATAAAAATATATAAGTATAACAAGAATTCTTAGCTAAACAACTAAACCGTATGTAAGATTTTAAATTTTGTAAATTTTATGAATTTATATAAAATAATCGTTTTGATATTGTACTTTTGTATATAGTTATGTATTTTTATTTCACGATAACTAATTCAACAAAGAACTTTATTGCTTCATAAAATAACTCTTTTTTCGGCTGACGGCATAAGCCAATGTCTTTTTGTGAAAATTGTTAACAAAGAACTATGTATAACTTTAAAACTATTTTTGTTTATATATCAATGAAATCACTTTTACTCCTACAACTACTACTGGTCTTGAGCTTCCAAGATCAGTCTCAATTACTTGTGACCGATTTCTTAAGTAGTTTAAGATCAGTTCAAGTGCAGAACGAGAAACCTGGAAATTTGTTTTAAGCTTTTGAATTAATATAGAGTGATCAATACAATCAAATGCTTTTGAAAAATCTAACAACACCATGATAGTAATTTCATCCAGATCCATCCCTGTCCTTATGTCAGAAATGACCTTTAACACTGCATTTTCGCAACTGTGCTGTCTTCGAAATCCTGATTGCCATTTTGAATGTTTGCTACGTCTTTCTAATTCATCTTGAATCTGACGAGCCAAAATCTTTTAAAGAATTTTAGGCAGGCAGGGCAACAAACTAATATGCCCAAATTCTGAGTGATTTGTATAGGGTTTGATTTTTTAGCAATTGGCAGAATTTTTGCAAATTTCCATGTTTCTAGAAATTGGCAGCTGTAAATACAGTAATTAAAAATGTGGATAAGAGACGGTATAATCAGAGGAAGAATTATTTTAACACAATTTGGAGAGATATCATCAAGACCGACTGCATTTGATTTAACTGAGCGAGCTTCCAAAACAACATCCATATTATTTATACAACTAAAAGTAAAAGCTTCACTAGAGTTGGAGCTTGAACAATCCAAGAAATCCACCTGTGCTGAGTTTGGTACAAGAACGGAACCCAAAGCCGTAGGACTGAAGGGACATTTATTTCTTTCACACTCAACCACTCCAATATTTTTCAAGTTTTTCTACAAAACATTTGAATTGAGACTAGGGTCAAGTTGTCTAAGAAAAATGGACTGCTTAGCAGATCGAATCAAGCAAGTAACTTTGTTGCGAGTGAAAATGTATTGGCATCTGATATGCACTGATGGTGTTCTTTTGAAATTCCTGTAGAAACTTTCTCTTTCCTGTACCATTAACTTAATTTGGTTAGTATACCATGGGCAACTTTTCGGTTTCATTACTTTTGTAACGAGAGGAATATAGTAATTATAAAGGTGAGTTATGACAGAGGTAAGCACAGAAACTTTATTATCAATGTCAGCTGGAAAGTAGATATTATCAAGACCAAACCTACCAATATTTTGTCCCACCTGCGTATAATCAAAATTACGAAATGATCTAAGCAGACAGTTTTTGAGGTTCTTGCACTCCTATAGTATTAATATGGTAAGGTGACATTATTTAGGTCCAGAGGAGGAACAGTGAGTGTGGATATTTACTTCTTGAACATACCATGCCGGACCACATTTTGATATTCATTAAATCTTCATTTACTCTAGCCACACAATCTTCAATTAATCCTGGTACCCTAGATAGATAAATCATAACATCATCAGCATAAAGGTGTATATTGCAATTTTCAATTATATTTAGTAGATAATTAACGAATATACAGAAAAGAAGAGGTCCTAGGACCGTTCCTTGTGGTGCACCCACGTTCAGCAAATAAGGCGTTGAACTGCCAAGATCAGTTGTTTTACGCTTTTGTATTAATATGGAGTGATCAATACAATCAAATGCTTTTGAAAAATCTAATAACACCATGATAGTAATTTCATCCAGATCCATCCCTGTCCTTATGTCAGAGGTGACCTTTAACACTGCATTTTCGCAACTGTGCTGTCTTCGAAATCCTGATTGCCATTTTTAAAGTTTGCTACGTCTTTCTAATTCATCTTGAATCTGACGAGCCAAAATCTTTTCAAGAATTTTAGACAGGTGGGGCAACAAACTAATAGGCCTAAATTCTGAGGGATTTGTAGGGTTTGTTACGTTTTTTCCATCAACTTAGAGTCAAAACTCAAAGATCGAATGTCAGTAGCCAAATCTAACGGGACAAAACCCACGAGCGAAATAAGGAACATCAAACCATTGGTCTAATTCTAGATTCGGTGCTCATACTAAAAGCACTTACTATGATTAGACCTTGTCTATTAAAAATAGAAAGGGATGGGGGGAGGATAGGAGGGTCCAGCATATTATTCGCAGCCTGCTGGGAGGCTAAAATGTAAGGCCCTTGGTGAGGCCGCTTTGTTTTTTATACTTACTTGTATGTGATTTTTTACTCCACACTTCAGAAATTATATTATGTACCAAAAGTTCTTTTTTAAAAATATATTTTATTTACTGGGTTCTGAGGAACCGGTTTTATGACAACATCTTCTGAATTGACTTACTTTGCTAACCTACTCTATTTTATATCTTATTCTACTTACGGAACTTATTCTACTTTGGCCTCATGACCGCCAGCTGGTGTCGTCATTCGCCAGTCATCGTTTTTGTTCGCAGTCATCATTTTTGTTTTCAAACCACTGTGCCAATTGCATATATGGGCTGCAGGTGTTTCATTTAAACCAATGTGTATTTGGGTCATAGTCGATTGGTTGTTTACTTTTTTGTATTCCAACAATGTCTTTTGTTTGACATGTGGGTCAATCAATCAATCGAACTATGACTATACAACATTCCTCCCCATCGTAAAAAAGTGTCCAATTTCCGTTTTGGAGAGACGGAAATTGTCCTTCTGGCTGGTTGTTAGTGATCTACACTCTTGTTAGACATGGTTTAATTTTGAGAAACTGGCAGGGTTCTTTTGCTTCTTTAAACTGGCGATCTCTCATGGAGAGTTTATTAGTGGTTGATGAATACTGGAATTTTGGCTTCTGTATGTTTTTCCTTCTTCTAATTCCTGTCTTTGGCGCGATTTCAGCTTAGGTTTGAATAGGTCTATGAGGTGCCAAATAAAGTTCCCTTATTTTAGTGTTTCATAACATCTAAAAAAAAATTTGTAGTTACTTTCCATAATTTATTGATTTATTTATTGCATTGATTTGGTTTTTTCAGTACTTAAATTGTTGTTTATTTTTATTTAATATACATTAGTTTATAACATAAATTTATTCCTTAGATTTATTTGAATATCAACGAATTTATTTTATTAAAGATTTTCTGTACAATTATATTTCTTTTATTTAATTATCATTAATTTAATAACTAAAATTTTATTTTACATTATTGTAGGTTTATCATTATATTTGTTTCTATTGTTTTACTATATTTTTTTTTGTATATATATATTTTCATCTTTGCATAAGTGCAAAGATTATCTGTTGAGCTCTTTTTTATAACTCTTGGATTTGTCAATGTAATTCTATTTATGACTTTTTAGAAAATTATTTTTAACTTTAAATTATGTAGTATTTGTGGTATAATTTGACACTGGAGTTTGGTTTATTTTTTGTTCAAATTACATTCTTTTATTTTTTTGTTTTAAGTAAACAAATTTCCTTATTCTTCTTCTTTTTTTTTTTTTTTTAAATGTACATATATGTATTTATGTTTATTGAATATTTTTGGGTACAATAATTTTACAAGAATTTGGGTTTTTAAATATTGTTATTATTTTCTAAAAAGTTTAAATTTAGGTACCTATTTGTATTTTGTATCAAAAATATATAAAAATTGGTTTTTTTTTTTTTTACAAGTGTGTATTCATTTATTAAATTTTCTTTAATATAAGAATATTGTTACATCTATTTAATGAAAGTTTGTTTTTAATTAGCTTTACATAATACAAGTTTTAAATTTTTATGATAGTATGTAGATATGTAACAAAGTATATTTAAATTTAAACTATTACAAAAAGTTTTATTCTGTTCATTTAAATATTAAGTCCTATGATATATTTGTATTCCTTGTAATTTATTATGAATTTATCTTGTGTTTACTTATAGTGAAGAGGTTAAAAAAAAAAATCTTTAACCATCAAGAAAAATATTTGTTGATAATAAATTGTTTATAAAAGTTTTTTTTCATGTATACATATATATGTTTGTATGTATATGTATATAAATATATGTTTGGAGAGTATATATTTTTTTTTGGAATATTGTATATTTGTATACAGATATATTTTTTTTTTTCAATTTCAATTTTTGATGCTAGTATATTTGTATACAAATATATATTCTTGTGTCTTCTCTTAAAAATTTTGTTTTTTTTTTTTTGAAGATGTTAATCTGTGTGTGTTTATTTTGTATGTGTATGTGTTTAATGTGTGTGTGTTGTTGTTTTAAATGTATGTTTCTTGGAGCTCCTTAGGTCTCTCTTTTATTTATTATAATTTTTTTTTTTAATTTGGGGAATATGTTGATATCATGTTTGAGAAAAATTAAATTTTTGTTTTTTTTTTTTTTTTGATCTCGTTAGAATATTTTTTTTTCCCCTCTTTTTTCCCCTCTTTTTTCCCTCTTTTCAAAAAACTTTTATTTTTTACATTTGGAACTTTTTATCTGGTAAATCTTTTTTATTTTGAACTCTGGGTAGTCTTTTATTCTGGTGAGGTTTTACTATATCTTCGAATTTTTGTAATTCATCGATTAGTGGACTTTGGTTTTTTAAATTCCAATTTTCTTCTGCGGACTTTACTATTTTCGTGTGTTGGGTTATGTCATCTTTATATATTTCTGTTGTTGGGCTAGTGTTAAGATTGTGTTGAATAAACTAAACGTGTAGAATAATATTAATATGATTCATATCTTAAATGAACAAAATTTGTATCAACGTAAACTGTGTTGAGTCCTACACTGCTTCCCTTTTCTTCTTTCTATATCTCTATATCTAATTCATTTCAAAATATTTGTTTATCGTAACCTTCTCATTGCATTACATAACAACATGAACATAAAAAACTGTCAACGTTTTTGGCGTGTGCCCTAGTAATCAACCTAAATGCGGTGTTGCATCACATTTCATGGAAATATTGGGTCTTAGTTTTGCATCATGGTAGTTTTTGGAAGTTATTTTGCTCTGGAGAAGGTTTTTCCTAGCTATAGCGTAAGTTTTTTGGAGTTTGTGTCTTAGAACATAATAATAGTTTTCGTGGTTGTATAGGGGTTCGGGATCTCTTTTTTGATTAGAAGGTATACTAGAAGTAAAACCGTAAAGGCAATCCATTGGGGTTAGTTTGGTTCCCTCATGTATACTATTATTGTATACGAATGCTGCCGTTCTGAGGTACTGATCCCAAGTTCTTGGACTGTCGTCACATATAGTACGGAGATATTCCACTAAAGGCCTATGAGCACGTTCAAGCGAACCATTTGATTGTGGGTGGTATGCAGTAGTCTGAAGTTTCTCGATCTGTAGGAGTTTACACACTCTTTTGAATAGTTTCCCTACGAAGTTCGCACCTTGGTCGGTTACTAGCTGCTTGGGTATTCTATATCTTGTAACTATTTGTTCAAAAAATATGTGCGCCACTGTTTCAGCTTCGGCGTTGGGCATAGCATACCAATCGACGAATTTTGTCAGATTATCTTGGAAAGTTACTATGTACTTGTTTCCGATTTGAGAATCTGGAAGTGGTCCTACAATGTCGAGGTATTGTTTCATTTTGTATGCTTTTAAGTCTTTATTTCTGTACTTCACAATCTTATCTCCTAGACTGCCAAGTCATCTTCTCCCATGCATTCGTCTAGCATTCTTATAACCAACGAGTGTGGTGAATATAATACAGCATTGCCAGATGACCGGACAGGCTTTACAATTATTCTTACATGCTATACTTTTTTTTTTTTTTTTTTAATGTATAATATAGATACTAATTAATGAGTAATTCAAAATTGACAAATTTTGTATATAAAGGTTAATGCTTTTTTTTTTTTTTTTTTTTTTTTTTTTTTTTAATGTATAATTATATCCCAATTAATGAGTAATTCAAAATGGACAAATTTTGTATATAAAATTTAATGTAATTATGCAATTATATTTATATAAATATGTATATAAATTCCTATAATTTTAATGAGACACAAGCTGCCCGTAGCGCTCAGGTGCTCTTACAACTCTTCCTGACCTAGTTATTATTCTACTTGGCCGATCGGGTACATCAATTACACCGCCATCAATGATATCATGACTTTCAAGACTGTCAGCTATACCGCCACCGATAACACCATTTGACTGACCTTCTTGTTGGCCTTGTTTGGTTTCGTAGGAGCTACTAGTCTCGTTTTGATTGCCATCGGTATTATCGTTGCCAGTATAGATGTCGTCATTTAAAACATTTGTTGGGGCGTCGTTCAACGATCTTCTAATGTGTCGTCTATTTCTTCTAAACTCCTTACCCGCTTTATCATTAATTATGTATGATCGTTCATTTACTTTTTCCGAAATAGTACCATGCAACCAATCTTTTTCATCTTTTCTAAACATTATTTTGTCATTCTCTTTCAAGTTGGATAGTTGTTTTGAATTTCTATTGTAATAATTAGCTTGAAGATTCTTTTTCTTTTCTATGCGTGTTAAAACTTCCTTTGTACTAACATCATGCGGTCTTAAGTTGCTCCTAGTAGTTGGAATTTTAGTTTTAATCTCTCTACCCATGAAAAGTTGAGCATGTGACAGCAACATGTTTGCTAATGGTGTTGCATTATACTCAAGAATTCTATACTGAAACTCTTTTTCCTTACATTCATCAATACTTTTCTTTAATAATCGTTTGGCAATAGCCACTCCTTTCTCTGCCAATCCGTTACTCTGTGGATACCGGGGGCTAGAGAACACAAGCCTTATATTAAAATCTTCCGCGAATTCCCGAAACCTGCGACAATTAAATGGATTGTTGTCTGAGCGGATTTCAGACGGAACACCAAATTTCTCAAATATTTGAGATCTAATTGTATTTATAATATCATCAATTGACTTTCCTCGAAGCTTTTCAACGCACAACCAGTTGGAATATGCATCAATTAAAACCAAGTACGATTTACCCCCATATTCGAAAATGTCCATTGCAATTTTTTCCCAACCAAACTCAGGTGACTCATACTGCATAAGTGGTTCTTTTTGATTACTATACCTCAATTTTTCGCAGATACGACACCTTTGGATATTATCTTCTATGTCTTTTGACATACTTGGCCAATAAAACATTCTACGAGCACGCATTCGTGTCTTCTCTATACCTAAATGCGATTCATGCAACATTTTTAAAACTTGACTTCTAACCCTAAATGGAACTACTAACTTGTCTCCGAAAAATAAAAGGTTGTCATTAACGCATAAATAATCTTTTAATTTGTAAAATTTTTTACACTCAACACTAAGTTTCTTGTAGTCTGGCCACCCATTCTCGTGGTATTCAAGAATTCGACTCAGTATTTCATCTTCTTTTGTTGCTAATTGATAATTAAATTTATTTCTTTCAGACATGCATACTTCCCTAACTAGGCTATGGACAACATAATTTAATTTTGATTTCTCCCCCATTGAATTTAAAGACGCTCTTGAAAGGCAGTCCGCAAGTAAGAGTTGATTTCCTGGGACATATTTGATTTTAAGACCGGGATACTTTAACAGAAACAAAAACATCCGTTGTAATCTTACCGTGACTTTATCTAGTTCCCGCTTGACAAGAGTTTCGAGTGGTTTATGATCAGACTGAACCTCTACTTCACGACCATATACATAAAAATGAAATTTTTCAAATGCAACAACTATGGCAAGAAGCTCTTTTTCAATTTGGGCCCACTTCTGCTCACTTGCCGATAAGCTCCGTGATGCAAATGCGATTGGGTGCCCTCGCTGCAACAATACGCATCCTATTCCATCTTTAGAGGCATCAGCCTGAATTACCAAAGGTTCTTGCGGATCAAACATACGCAGAACTGGAGCCTGACTAAATGTATTTTTTAAGTTATTAAACTCTTTTTGGTGATTTTCGGTCCATACCCACTTTGTACCTGATTTTGTAAGATTTCTCAAGTTCGAAGTCACAATAGATAGATTTGGTATAAATTTTGAGAGATATTTACAAACCCCCAGTAATCTCATAACGCCTTTCTTATCTTCAGGCACTGGAAGGTCTTCCATCGCTTTCAGATATTTATCATTCGGCTTTATACTGCCTTTCGAAATTAACTGTCCCATGAATTGAACTTTATTTAGCCTATACTGCAGCTTGTTCATGTTAAATTTGATATTATTAGCCCTCGCCCTTTCTATTACCTTTAGAAGTGTTCGATCGTGTTCAACATTGTTTTTGCCTGAAATAAACAAATCGTCAAAGTAAATTTCAACCCCAGGAATATCACCAAACAACTGCACCATTTTTTTCATAAATAGTTCGGGGGCACTGCTTATCCCAAATGGCATTCTATGCCATTTAAAACGACCAAACGGAGTAATAAACGTAGTCAAATTAGAACTCTCATCATCCAATTCCAGCTGCCAAAATCCATTCTTCAAATCCATGACTGTGAACACCGATTTATTTGCCAGCCGGCTAGTAATAGACTCAGCAGTTGGAATTGAAAAATGTGGTCGACGGATGCATGCGTTTAATGGTCGTGGATCAAGACACAAACGAAGGGATCCATCTGATTTTTCCACTATTTGAAGATTATTTACCCAGTCTGTTGGATATTCTACCTGACTAATAACATTATCTTTTACTAGTATCTCTAATTGAGCTTTTAGCCTATCATGAAGACTAAATGGTATTTTCTTTTTATAATTAACTACTGGTTCAGACCCCTCCCTTATTAGGATAGAGCATTTACCTGGAATGCAACCAAGACCTTGAAAAACGTCATTGAATCTATTTATAAAAAGCTCCTGAGATGAAGGTAACTCTGATGTTTGCTTTGGTAATGTTTGAATTCTTTTAATTAAGTTTAATGCTTCGCATTCATCACGACCCAAAATGGGCTGAAAATTGCTGTCAACAACTTCAAATTCTATAGGTTTTATACTGTTACTGAAATTAACACCGCATGGTAAAGTAATCTTTCCAAAAGAGTTTATTTTATCTTCATTATATGCAAGCAATTTTGTGTTTGAATTCTTAATTAAATTGGTGTACTTCATTTCTTCAATATATTTAAATGGTAGACAGTTTACGTCAGCACCTGTATCCAACTTGAACTTTACTTTGACATCGTTGTTAAATACAATCTCTTCATACCACCCGACCGGCCTCACATATCTACATTCATAAATTTTTACAAGTTGAGAATTTTTTATTAGTTTCAAATTTCTAGAGTTACTATTTTCATTACGATTATGATTACCTTCTTCGTCATAGTACTGTCGATTAACTGAACATATGATTCGCCGTTGATCTGCTGCTGATTGAGTTAAGTCCGCTGTTCTCTCGTTGTCGTCTGTTTCACCATCTCTATATCCAACTGCTTGTACATGCTTGCCGCTATTTGGTCTTCTGCCGCTATATTTTTTTTTGCACACTACAGCAAAATGCCCCGGTTTATTACATAATCTGCACGTTCTCCCTTGCACTAATGCTGGGCAAAATTTTTCATGTTGCACGGTTGATCCCATTCCACAACGTTCACATGTTTGTATGCTTCTCTGCTTATGTCGAAAATGTCCAATTGGTTCTTTGGTTTTGATTAATTTAATTTCGCTTAATTTGACTGCGTCTTCTTCGTTACACAAAATTGTTTTTATTTTTTTTCAGATAGCTCAGCTATTTTACATTTTTCGATAATTTGTTCGAGAGTATCTTGACTGGACTCTAAAAGCTTTGAGCGCAGTTTTTTATTTTCTAATCCAAGAATTATTTTGTCCCTTATCATTCGGTCAGTGTAAGACTCTTCACATAAGGCAGCAGCGCACTTGAAATCACAATATTTTGCTTGATTTCTTACTTCAGTCTCAAATTCGACAAATGGCTGATCCTGTTTCTGAATAATGGAACCAAATTTAAAGGTCTCCATTACAATATTTTGTCTTTGAATGCAGTAGCTCTCAAAACGTGTCATAACTATTTGTAATGTTCTTTGCTCTTCTGGAAGTTCAAGTGCATTGAATATTTCAATGCCTCTCTCCCCAATATGATGAAGAAAGAGGGCTACTTTAGTAGATTCTGCAGCTTCGTTTTTATCTGCCGCAATGAGAAATATCTCAAACTTTTGTTTCCACATAGGCCAGTTTTTCGCTGGTTCATCAAAGTTCATCTCACTTGGGCCTCGAATATATTGTTCCCCCATTATGACTTATGTTCTAATTTATATTTTCTGCACTTTTTTGAACTGAATGAATTACTGTATTACTTTACTGTTAGCTTCTCTATATAAATTTTTTTTTTTTTTTTTTTAACATCTGACACCATGTTTCATTTTGTATGCTTTTAAGTCTTTATTTCTGTACTTCACAATCTTATCTCCTAGACTGCCAAGTCATCTTCTCCCATGCATTCGTCTAGCATTCTTATAACCAACGAGTGTGGTGAATATAATACAGCATTGCCAGATGACCGGACAGGCTTTACAATTATTCTTACAGGTATACCTTGTCAAAAGGTAAATTACAGATGTCTGTAATTACCATTGGCATTCTGGTTTCGAGACTTGACTTCATTTTCTGACATTTTTTGCATTTTTTGATGTAGTTGGCTATATCTTTGATCATATTGGGCCATTTATATTTTTCTCGGATTCTCTTGTAGGTCTTAATAACACCTTGGTGTCCGCCAAATGGAGAGTTGTGGTAATCATTGAGAATGGTGGAAATGTCTTCTTGAGATTTTATGGTTTCATATCTTTTCTTTGTTACTTCTTCTACTGGGTGTATTATAGGAGGGGTATTAAAATTGGCTTTTTCCGCTTCTTCATCGTTTTTTCGCGTTTGTGCTCGGGTTACAGCGAGAACGATATTGTTTGATTTTTTGTCTTCACTATTTCCTGATTTAAAAGTTATTTCTGTCTTTTTGTCAACCGTGTGTTCGACCGAATTATTGGGAATTCTACTAAGCGCGTCAGCGTTAGTATTATACTTCCCGGGTTTGTATTCGATTTTATAATCGAACTCGGAAAGTTTGTGATGAAACCTAACCAATCGGGATGTTGGGTCTTTGACGCTAAAAATGCCTTTTAAAGGTTTGTGATCGGTATATATAGTCACTTGTCTCCCTAGCAGGTAGTACCTATAATTTTTTGTTGCCCAAACGATAGCTAAAAGTTCTTTTTCGATTGTCGAATAATTTCTTTCGGCTTTGTTTAGGGTTCTACTTGCGTATGCGATTGGATGGTCTTTACCGACTTCTCCTTGAGACAATACTGCACCAATTGCGTCATTACTTGCATCAGTGGTTAGGTTGAAAGGTTGTTTAAAATCGGGATATATAAGTATAGGGGGTGAAATGAGCAGGTCTTTAACTTTCTGAAACGATTCTTGACATTTTTCTGTCCAGGTGAATTTTACGTCTTTTCTTAACAGATTTGTCAAAGGTTTAACTACTTTTGAGAAATTCGGAATGAACTTTCGATAGTAATTTGCTAGGCCCAAAAAGGATTGCATTTGTCGAACAGTTTTTGGTACGGGAAAATCTTGTACACAACTGGTTTTACTGGGGTCAGACTGTGCTCCGGCGGCGGAACATTTATGTCCCAAGTATACCACTTCTTTGCGCAAGAATTGGCATTTCTCCAGCTGTACCTTTAAATTGTGCTCTCGCAACCTATCGAGAACTAGTTGTAGTTTTCTGTTATGATCTACCAAATTCTTTCCGTAAACCACGATATCATCTAGGTAAACAAAGCATTCCAGACCTTGCAGGCCGGTTAAAACGTTCATTAAACGTTGAAATGTTGCAGGGGCACCTTTTAGGCCGAACGGCATCCTTTTGAACTCATAGTGCCCGTAAGATGTGCTAAAAGCTGTTTTTGCCCTGTCCTTCGGGTCGACCAGCACTTGATGATATCCACTCGCCAAATCTAGCGTGGAAAAATATCTGGCATGTCCTAATTGGTCGAGAATGTCTTCGATTCGGGGTAGAGGAAAAGCATCTCCTATTGTAATTTCGTTGATTTTTCTAAAATCTACAACTACCCTCCATCGTACCTCACCGTTTGGGCCTGCCTTTTTTGGAACTACCAAAAGTGGAGAATTCCAAGGGCTTTTACTGGGTTGCACTATGTCGTTATCAAGCATCTCGGCTAGTTGGTCATTGATGATATCTCGTTGCTTTTCAGGTAACCTATACATTTTGGTGTTGATAGGTGGTTGGTCTTGTTTGGTAGGTATACTGTGTTTTATTGTAGAAGTATACGTTAGCTTATCACCTGGTAGAAAAAATATGTCGTTATATTCCATGCATAAGTTAATGATGGCATTTCTTTCCTCGTCATTTAGTGTTTCATCTAAAATAAGTTGCTCTCTAAGATTCTTTTCTCTGGTATTGTTCGTTGCCACGTTAGTATGGTAACACTTCGGTTCAGGAATACTTGCAATATTATTTGTTGATGTGTTTTCCAAAGGCACGTAATTTTTTAACTCTATTAGATGTAGTACAACTTGTTTGATAGTTGCTTTGTGTTCTAGAGTATTTATGATCGGAACAGACACCTTTTCTCGTCCTCCTGCTACTATACAATTTCCAAGGAGGACTCCTTTTTGGATATGCTTTGATAAGCAAATCATATCTTCGTTAAGTTTGACCGGTAGTTCTACGATCATTTTTGCTCTTTCTGGTATCTGTATTTTTTCTTTTAAAATTATTTTTATTTTACTACTCGTTTCTTCAGAAGTTTTTTCATTTTTATTTTTATTAACCGAGCCTCCTAGGGCTGGTTTTTCATTATTTATTTTTGAGTCAGATCCGCTTTGGGTTGACTTATTTTTGATTTTTTGATCAGAGCCACGTTGGGTTGACATATTATTTATTTTTGAGTCAGATCCGCTTTGGGTTGACTTATTTTTGATTTTTTGATCAGAGCCGCGTTGGGTTGATATATTATTTATTTTGGAGTCAGATCCGTTTTGGGTTGACTTATTAGTTTTGATTTTTTGATCAGAGCCTCGTTGGGTTGATTTTATGTTATTTATTTTTAAATCAGATCCGCTTTGGGTTGACTTATTTTTGATTTTTTGATCAGAGCCGCGTTGGGTTGATTTTATGTTATTTATTTTTGAGTCAGATCCGCTTTGGGTTGACTTATTATTAATGTGTATTTTTGAATTAGAGCCATGATTAATTTGATTAATTTCTGCAAGGTCTATTTTCCTCTTTCCACAAGTGTCTTCGTTACTATGGGAATTGCCATGATTAATACCAGAGCCTCTACGGGTTGGCATTTGTTTCTTTGTTCTGTCGATTACTAACTTTGTAAAACTTGGTTCATCTTGTGTAACGATTGAGGGGGTCTTAGCCATATCAGAAAATCTTTCTGCAAGGTCTATTTTCCTCTTTCCACAAGTGTCTTTTTCCTGATTGTTATAATGAGGTCCATAGGAGTTATCTCCATTTTTTGTACTTGGTAATTCGTGAACCCCTGTTTTTGAATTTAACAGTGGAGTTATATATTCTTGCTTGTTGGTGATGAATTTTAAAATCTTGTTGGGACCCTCCACGTTACAGTGTAGCCCAATGAAATTATATCCCAATATTCCGTCATCTGGAATGGGTAATTCATCTTGAAAGTTGCAAGAAGGTTCCGTGGGTATTTTGAATTTTCCAGTACATTGTCCAAGTGTTTTACTTGAACCAAATGGAGTATTTATGGATACGTTTCTGGTCTTGTCAATTTTTGTGTTTTGTTTTAACACCTTCCTCCTAATGAGGCTGACTTCAGATCCAGTATCCACTAACAGACGAACGGTTTTATTTTTAGTAAAATCTGTTGGGATTTCAACAGAAGGCAATTCATAGTTTCCGGAAAACTGTTGTGTTTCAGAATACCCTTTAAATTTTTTACTATCTATCGTCGAGCCGGGGTTTTTTCGGTCGACGATGAATCGTTTCCCGAAGTTTTGTTTTCCCACCTGAGTTTTAAACTACATTGATTAATGGAGTGTGAGTTTCTTCCGCAAAAATCACATTCAGAATTCATTTGAAAAACCCTTGCCCTAGGATTTAATTCGTTCCTATTTTGGGCTGAGAAGTTGGGTTTGAAATTTGGCTCGTTATGAGTATTCCTAAATGGATTTGTGTGGTTTTGCTTTGGAACATACTCGTCTCTATTGTTTCTATTCCAGTTGTGATCTGGGAATTTTGTGATTTGATATGTTGAATTACTTTTTCTACGGCAGAGTCGGGTCTCATGTCCGTAGGTTTTACAGTTTTCACATACGGGTGTATTTTTCCTTTTCAAACAATCCTCGTATGTGTGGCCTTTGAATTTGCAAAAACTGCAAGTAATTTGAGATTTTGTTTTGTGTTCTTTAATTTGGCTTTTCTCGAAGTCTTTATCTATAGGAATCGTTTCCTCTGACAAGTATGGTTGAAACATTTGCTTCTGTGCCGCCCCTTTTTGCAGTTTTTCCATCATGAAAGCTTTTTGTAGAATGCCTTCAAAAGTGGATTCGGATAACCCTAATATGTACTGCCCTAGATGGGGATTTAGAACCCCACTAGCGAAAGAGGATATGGCAAAATCTTCCAACTGCGTTTTCACAGTGTCCGCATTTTTAAGATATTTTATTTCTGCTGCTTCGCGGCACTGTGCCAACTTGTGGCGAAGTCTTGAAGCAAACTCTATTGTAATTTCTCGTCTTTCCTGTTTGCACGATATCAATCCCGTTACTAACTCGTTGTAGTTTTCAACAGGGAGGTATGTCCTACTGAGGAGATCCTCGGCTTCCCGAAAAGTTTCGGGTCTGGCTGTATCTATTAGGTCGTATGCTTCACCTCGCAATCTTGTGGTGAATAGGCTTGCAAAAGCTTCCTTTTCATCCTCTGAGAGACAAAACATCACCTGCCTACAACATCCGATGAATGTTTGTAGTTCTTGAGAGATTTTTGGGTGTCTCTCTCCGGAAAATAAAGGAACGACCTGAGCCGTAAGCTTGATAACTTTCGTGTAATCCACCGCCATGTTTAAATTAATGGTCTCACTTTCTGAATCAGAAAAGTCTTAGAATTCCAAGTTAGTTGGAGACTGGTCCGTAAAGGAGATTTGGGGTGGAGTTTTTATTTGGGCTATACGATCAGTTAGCTTAGTACTACTTTGATTTAGAAGGATTCCCTGGAAAACAAGAGAATCTGTCTTTAACTTTGCTATTTGTTTCAGCCGTTCAAGCCTTTGTTTTTCTGAAGATGCTTCGAGTTGGTCTAAAGCCATTAGGGATATATTTCCCGTGGATTGAGCCTTTTCATGTAGTGCTTTGACTTGCTCCAATACGGTCTTTTGTTTGCCGGGTTGGAGAGCAGCAGCTGTTGAGGTTGACGCTTTGTAGACTTTGCGTTGCCTCAGAGTAAGGTAGGTCTCGTTATTTGACTCCTCTGAGTCCGAACTTGACATTTGTTAGGAAATAACTTTTTGTTTGGTACGGAAATGATGCCTCCTTTTATTTTTTATTGTTTAAACAACATGCGAGTTGTTAAACGAAAATTTAAAGTTCGGATTTAATGAGATAAATCTCTAGCATCATCCTACCGGCTGCGCCATTGTTACGTTTTTTCCATCAACTTAGAGTCAAAACTCAAAGATCGAATGTCAGTAGCCAAATCTAACGGGACAAAACCCACGAGCGAAATAAGGAACATCAAACCATTGGTCTAATTCTAGATTCGGTGTTCATACTAAAAGCACTTACTATGATTAGACCTTGTCTATTAAAAATAGAAAGGGATGGGGGGAGGATAGGAGGGTCCAGCATATTATTCGCAGCCTGCTGGGAGGCTAAAATGTAAGGCCCTTGGTGAGGCCGCTTTGTTTTTTATACTTACTTGTATGTGATTTTTTACTCCACACTTCAGAAATTATATTATGTACCAAAAGTTCTTTTTTAAAAATATATTTTATTTACTGGGTTCTGAGGAACCGGTTTTATGACAACTTCTTCTGAATTGACTTACTTTGCTAACCTACTCTATTTTATATCTTATTCTACTTACGGAACTTATTCTACTTTGGCCTCATGACCGCCAGCTGGTGTCGTCATTCGCCAGTCATCGTTTTTGTTCGCAGTCATCATTTTTGTTTTCAAACCACTGTGCCAATTGCATATATGGGCTGCAGGTGTTTCATTTAAACCAATGTGTATTTGGGTCATAGTCGATTGGTTGTTTACTTTTTTGTATTCCCACAATGTCTTTTGTTTGACATGTGGGTCAATCAATCAATCGAACTATGACTATACAACAGGTTTGATTTTTTAGCAATTGGCAGAATTTTCGCAAATTTCCATGTTTCTGGAAATTGGCAGCTGTAAATACAGTAATTAAAAATGTGGACAAGATACAGTATAATCAGAGGAAGAATTATTTTAACAAACTTTGGAGAGATATCATCAAGACCGATGACCGACTGCATTTGATTTAACTGAACGAGCTTCCAAAACAACATCCATATTATTTATACAACTAAAAGTAAAAGCTTCACTAGAGTTGGAGCTTGAACAATCCAAGAAATCCACCTGTGCTGAGTTAGGTACAAGAACGGAACCCAAAGCCGTAGGACTGAAGGGACATTTATTTCTTTCACACTCCAACCACTCCAATATTTTTCAAGTTTTTCCACAAAACTTTTGAATTGAGATTTGGGTCAAGTTGTCTAAGAAAAATGGACCGCTTAGCAGATTGAATCAAGCAAGTAACTTTGTTGCGAGGGAAAATGTATTGGCATCTGTTATACACCGATGGTGTTCTTTTGAAATTCCTGTAGAAACGTCCTCTTTCCTGTACCATTAACTTAATTTGGTTAGTATACCATGGGCAACTTTTCGGTTTCATTACTTTTGTAACGAGAGGAATATAGTAATTATAAAGGTCAGTTATGACAGAGGTAAGCACAGAAACTTTATTATCAATGTCAGCAGGAAAGTAGATATTATCAAGACCAAACCTACCAATAATTGGTCCCACTTGCGTATAATCAAAATTACGAAATGATCTAAAACTCACAGTTTTTGAGGTTCTTGCACTCCTAGTATTAATATGGTAAAGTGACATTATTTAGGTCCAGAGGAGGAACACTGAGTGTGGATATTTCACTTCTTGAACACACCATGCCGAAAGATTTTGAAAGGTTTAAACATATCTTATTCAAACCGGACCACATTTGGATATTCATTAAATCTTCATTTACTCTAGCCACACAATCTTCAATTAATCCTGGTACCCTAGATAGAAAAATCATTACATCATCAGCATAAAGGTGTATATTGCAATTTTCAATTATATTTAGTAGATAATTAACGAATATACAGAAAAGAAGAGGTCCTAGGACCGATCCTTGTGGTGCACCCACGTTCAGCAAATAAGGCGTTGAGCTGCCAAGATCAGTTGTTTTACGCTTTTGTATTAATATGGAGTGATCAATACAATCAAATGCTTTTAAAAAATCTAATAACACCATGATAGTAATTTCATCCAGATCCATCCCTGTCCTTATGTCAGAGGTGACCTTTAACACTGCATTTTCGCAACTGTGCTGTCTTCGAAATCCTGATTGCCATTTTTAAAGTTTGCTACGTCTTTCTAATTCATCTTGAATCTGACGAGCCAAAATCTTTTCAAGAATTTAAGACATGTACGGCAACAAACTAATAGGCCTAAATTCTGAAGGATTTGTAGGGTTTGATTTTTTAGCAATTGGCAGAATTTTCGCAAATTTCCATGTTTCTGGAAATTGGCAGCTGTAAATACAGTAATTAAAAATGTGGACAAGATACGGTATAATCAGAGGAAGAATTATTTAACAAATGATGGCAAATTTTTACAGGCGAAGCGTTCCTAACTTTTCCCTTTAGAAAGACCTTTACGTAATATCACTCACAAAGACGTTCCTTTTAGTTGGAATAGCGATTTTGAAACGGCTTTTACTACTTTGAAAGCTATTCTTTCTAGTCCACCAATACTTATCTATCCAGATTTCAAAAAATAATTTTTCCTCACCACGGATGCCAGTGGAACAACATTAGGAGCTGTTCTTTCTCAGATTAGGAATGGTCTTGATTTGCCGAAAGCCTTTGCAAGTAAAATTTTAAGTGCTACAGAGCGTCGCTATTCCACAATTGAACGAGAAGGTTTGGCCATAGTTTGGGCTGTTAAAACTTTTAGGTGTTACCTGCTAAGTAGGAAATTTACATTATATACAGACCACCAGCCATTGGTCCATTTCTTTAAAATTTCTCAAGATTCCACTAGGTTGACTAATTTTCGGCACAAACTATCACAGTTCGATTCCGAAATAAAATACAAGCCAGGAAAGCAAAATGTTGTGGCTGACACCCTTAGCCGAATTCCCGATAAATAATTATGATATGAATAAGGTGCATGCAATAACTAGAGCACAATCTAATTCCCAAAATCAAGACGATTCAAATAATTCCAACAATAAGCCAAATAACGGACTTCAGGCAAAATCAAAGACAGCTTTGGTTAAAGCTGATAGTTCAAATCAATCAAAAGTAGATAATTATCCATGTTGCACTGACAGTGAAAGTGTAACTGATAGTGATAGCGACACAAGTTATCTACACCAGGAATGTTCAAGCGAAAACAAAAAGAAAGACAGTAGTACAATTTATCTAACAAAGGAAGACGAAATTAGTGAAGTTTTTAAAAAAATACCATAATTCTCCATTAGGTGGACACCAGGGTGTCTTAAAAACGTACTTAAGGGTAAGATCCAACTTTAAGTGGAAAAATATGTTTGCTGACATAAAAAAGCATGTTAAAGCTTGCAAACAGTGCCAAATTAACAAAAAATCGAAACATACTTTGATGCCTATGATGATATCGGCAACTTCGAGAAAACCCTTCGACAAAGTTTTCATGGATATTGTGGGACCTTTACCTACCACTATTCTAGGAAACGAATTTGTTGTACTAACTTTTGAGGACGATTTAACTCGATTTATGGACTGCTATGCACTCCCCAATATGGAAGCAGGAACTGTAGCTAAGGTTTTCTATGATGAAATAATTAGGTTTGTTCGTTGAAGCCCTGGGGTTGCCCTAGGGTCGCCACAAAGCGTTTTTTGAGAAACCTAAATTCGCCCTGAATGTCAAATTGAGTGTTTTTTGAGCCATAGGTTTGCCATAGGTTTTCCCCAAACTCGCCCTAGCTTTTTGCTGTGGCGATTTGAGGGCTATCAAATGGCATGTGTTTTTATTTAAATGACGTTGAGATGTGTGGCGATTTGTGGTTTAGCGTTTTTTGAGGACTGGAAAACCCAGGTTTTTTTGGCAACTCATGGGGTTGTCAAGAAAACCTGGGTCAACCCTGGGGAAAGTTCAACGAACAGACCTATTAGCAGATATAGATCTCCACAGCAACTATTGACAGATCGGGGTGCTAACTTTTGTAGTGAACTTTTTAAAAAGGTGTGCAAGTTTCTAAACATCAGGAAACTTGAAACTACGGCTTATCATCCACAAGCAAATGGAGCCTTGAAACGTAACCATGGGCCATTGGCAGAGTACTTAAGATCATTTTCAAAAAGCAACCCCGCTGATTGGGATCAATGGCTCCGATAAGCTATGTATGTGCACAATAACACTCCACACGTCCAAGCTAACTCCCATGGACGTTCTCTTCGGTTTTAAATCCCCTATGCCTACTGGCATAACGAGGACACCAACTCCTATATATGATCACGAAAACTATTTTTTTGAACTAAGACATAAACTCCAGAAGGCTTATCAGGTTGCTAGAAATAACATTGATAGGAGTAAGGAAAATCCAAAGGAGTATTTTGATAAAAAGATAAATCCACAGTCTTTCAAAATAGGTGATTTGGTTCTTCTACAAGACATGAGCAGAAAAAACAAACTTTGTCCCTTGTTTACAGGGCCTTTTGAAGTTAAGGAAGTTCATAACAACGTGAACACTTCAATTTTACGTAAAAATAAGCTTGAAAGGGTTCATAACAATCGACTCAAACATTTTTATGAATAGAAGTGTCTACCAGCATATTTTAAGGCCTTTAATTAAAATTTTTATTTACAAAAATTCATTGCCCTATCTGCAAAAGGAAAAAATTTACGGAATGCCAAACGAGTCAAGAAATTAGTCGCTCTTCCTTAAATACTTCTTTGTAGTATTCTTAAAGGTTAACGAGTTGCAGATTAATTAGTTTTCAAACTCATAACAAGGAGCTTCCGCTAATTTTTTAATCTTTCATCTAGATTTTATTTTAGTTACATTCTTATTTCTAATTACTGATCTTCCTAAAAATGTTTCTATTGATCTGGTTTTAAGCTTCAATTTCAAGATATTTTAGAACAGCATTGTCGAACGGGGCATAAGTCATTGACTGCGATGCATTCGAGGGTAAAGCCGAATCAAGAAACCTTGAAAAACCTGTTCGAACCGAAGATTCGCCAAAAACGCGGAGTTATAAATGCTGTGGGTGAAATTACTAATGCTCTGTTTGGAGTTATGGACGATAGAGACGCACAAGAAATTTATTCGTCTGTGCAAGAACTTCAAGAGAATCAAAAGTCTATCGCTCATGTTCTCAACAAACAGGTGTCAGTAATTTCTAACCTAGGTAGGAGCCTAAACGTTTCTTATGAAAAATATAGCACTAACTTTGCACGAATACAAAACGACCTAACCGACATTTACTCAAAATTAGAAAATTTGACAACTCTAGAGCAGATATATAGTTCAATCGACAAAAAAATAATGTTTTTGACAACTGAATCAGTTAGCCTAGAGTTTAGACAGACAGATTCTAGACATTATAAACGATGCAAAAATGGGGCACTTGAATAGGTTTCTGCTATCGTCCCCAGAACTTAAGAATGCATTGCAAGAAATTCAGTTAGAGAACATTGCAACCTTTAAACTACCCTTCAAGGTAAAGAGCTTTGTCCCTGCTGATTTACAGAAAATTGTAGAGGTAACGGTCAGATATATATCATCTGAGCTCATGATAGTGTTAGATATTCCGCTAAACGTGGTTACGCCTTCTTAAGTTCCAACAGTTTCGGACATTTAATAAAATACAAAGAAGACTTATATTTGAATAAGTTGTACCAATCTTAAGACCTGGAAACCAACCAAATGATATAAAGAACTATAGACCGATAAGTCTTTTGAATTGTACAAGTAAGATTTGAACGGCTCATTAAGTCCAAATTATCAAAATTTATTGTTCAAAACAATATTTATCCTCCGCAGCAATTTGGATTTCGAGAACAACACAGCACAGTAAACCAAGTAAATCGAATAACTAAACATGTTCGATTTAATTTCAACATTCAAAAGTCCACTGGCCTGATACTCTTAGACATTCAGAAAGCATTTGATAGTGTTTGGCATAATGGTCTATTGTATAAAATGATAAATTTGAATTTCCCAAGATACCTTATCAATTTAGTTGAAAGTTTTTTGAAAAGTAGATTTTTTATTGTTTCTCTCAGCGGGAGCATGTCATATAAACTTTGTGTGCCTGCAGGAGTGCCTCAAGGATCAGTGTTAGGACCCATTCTTTATAACTTTTATACGAGTGACTTTCCTATTCTACCAAACTGCGAATCGGCTATTTATGCCGATGAAACAGCCATTTTTTCATCTGATGTACTTAGTCTAAGTATAGAGACTAATCTACAGTCAGCACTTGATATTTTACAAAACTATTACAAGAAATGGAGAATTAAAATTAATGCCTCGAAAACGCAGGCAATCTTTTTTACAAGAAAAAGAAAAATCTGCTTTATTCCTAGCAACAATTTAAAACTAAATGATATGGAAATAGAATGGGGAACTTCAGTAAAGTACCTGGGTATACACTTAGACAGAAAGCTTACTTTTAATGAGCATATACATAAAACAATAACTAAATTCAATAAAACAATAAAAATAATGTATCCGCTAATTAATAGGAAATCTCTTCTGAGCAATGACAACAAACTAACAATCTATAAAGTAATCTTTCAAGCTATTTTGCTTTATGGTTGTCCAGTATGGGGACAATGTGCAAAAACACATATTCAAAAATTACAAGTGTCTCAAAATAAGTTATTGAAAATAATGCTAGCACTTCCTTGGCACTTTTCAACATCTGAACTGCATATAGCCGCACCAAAATCGATCTCGTTTCTGATAGAATATGCAAATTAAAAGAAAGATATCTCTTCGTTGTGTAATGTCTGATAACCTTCTTATTGTAAACTTAATTAATCAATGCGTTCTTAAATGTTTATTGTATTAATGCTTCCATCTTCTATTTGTTTTTCAATTGTTTATTACCTACCCAATTTAAAATATAATTTATAATTATTTAAAATTTTTTTTTTCTTTTTTTTTTTTTTGCTGTAATTCTTATTTATTTGCCTTAATGTTCTTACTTATTTATTTGTTAATTTATTTATTTATTTACCTATATACATTATGCACTACTCACACGTCGACTTATTTGTTTCATAGTTATTTGTTCACTTTCTTTTTTTTTGCAAAAATAATTTTTTGTACCTTATAACATTTATAATTAATCTGTGATATAGAGTTAGTTAAAAAAAAAAAAAATGTAATCTTTATATTCTTAGCATTAATGAACGAAAAAAAGCTAACATAGTCAAAATTAATTCATTTTCTAAGTTTTCTCAATTAGGAGGTTTTCATGACCTTTCCTCCTCAAAAGTATAATTTTGAACACTTATTCTGCAATTCAAAAATTGTGCATTTTTATAAAAATTTTCAGAAGCAAAGTAGATTTCTACTGTAACTCTGTGTAAGACTCTTCTTAATAACTGGTCAATAAAAAAAAAGAAAAGAATGAAAATAACTTGGTTGTTAGGAATGAAAATTCAGGGAACTGTATAATAAATTTAATGGCAGGGTACAAGAAACCAAAAAACTGTAATATTCGCGTTTTCAATTCAGCTCAAGAGATTTGGTACAACCTAAATAAAGCTAACACCTGGTTATGTGTTGCTCCACAAGAAATCCCTTTAAAAATAATGTGTAGAGCATTCTACAAAATAGCTCTCATTAAAGACACAGGAATAGTTAGCCTAGACCCTAGATCCAAAATTGTCAAATATTACTATATTCTTCAGTTCAAGTTTCATGGCAGACATTGAGATTCCTGACGTAAGTTTCGAACATCGATCTCACTCAAAAGATCTAAACATTGTAGGGTTTGAGTTGGCCACAAACAGTCTTCCTCTTGAAGTTCATCTGCGGGATCATAAATACAAAAACGACACTTGGCTAACTAAATCAGCTATTTACGGAGTGATTATCCTACTCCTCATGTTCCTTTTATTTCTTTCGTTTAAAACTATCCTGCTTAAAATAATTTGCATTAGATGTGCAAAGAAATCTAATTCCTTCACTACCGACAACTCCCATCCCATAAAAATGAAGGGGACACGAAGTCTACCATTGTTAGTGTCTACAAATGAAAACACAGACCTTACCTATCCAATCAATTCCATTCGCCAAAGCCTACCATTGTTAGTATCCACAGATGAAAAAACAAATAAAAAAACAGACCTTACCTATCCAATGAATTCACGTCTGTAAAGCTAGCATGACAAAGTTAGCAGAATCGCTTCAAGTAAAGTGCAACAATTAGTGCTTATTTAGTGCTTATTTAGTGCCAAAAACTTAAATTTAGTGCTCTCATAGATTCGTGAAAAATGAGAAAACTGCTAGCTTGTAATAAAGCTAGCAGAATACTCCTTAATACGCCTATATTAACGCGGTACAAGACTAAAGCAATGTATAGGGAATTTAGTGCTAATTAAGTGCTGGCAGAATATGAAAAAGAATTTGGTAAAAAAATTTTTTTTTATTTTTTATCAATTAAAACTGCTAGCTTGATATTAAGCTAGCAGTGTACTCCCTAATACGCCTATATTAACGCGGTATAAGACAAAAGCAGTTTATAGGGAATTTAGTGCTAATTTAGTGCTGGCAGAATGTGAAAAAGAATTTGGTAAAAAATTTTTTTTTTATTTTTTATCAATTAAAACTGCTAGCTGGAAATTAAGCTAGCAGTGTAGGTACTCCCTAATACGCCTATATTAACGCGGTATAAGACAAAAGCAGTTTATAGGGAATTTAGTGCTAATTTAGTGCTGGCAGAATGTGAAAAAGAATTTGGTAAAAAAAAATTTTTTTTAAAAAATGTGAAAGAATTTGGTAAAAAAATAAAAAAAAAAAAAATTTGTTTACCAAATTCTTTATCACATTCTGCCAGCACTAAATTAGCACTAAATTCCCTATAAACGGCTTTTGTCTTATACCGCGTTAATATAGGCGTATTAGGGAGTACCTACACTGCTAGCTTAATTTCCAGCTAGCAGTTTTAATTGATAAAAAATAAAAAAATTTTTTTTTACCAAATTCTTTTTCACATTCTGCCAGCACTAAATTAGCACTAAATTCCCTATAAACTGCTTTTGTCTTATACCGCGTTAATATAGGCGTATAAGGGAGTACACTGCTAGCTTAATATCAAGCTAGCAGTTTTAATTGATAAGAAATAAAAAAAAAAATTTTTACCAAATTCTTTTTCATATTCTGCCAGCACTTAATTAGCACTAAATTCCCTATACGCTTTAGTCTTGTACCGCGTTAATATAGGCGTATTAAGGAGTACACTGCTAGCTTTATTAAAAGCTAGCAGTTTTCTCATTTTTCACGAATCTATGAGAGCACTAAATTTAAGTTTTTGGCACTAAATTAGCACTAAATAAGCACTAATTGTTGCACTTTACTTGAAGCGATTCTGCTAACTTTGTCATGCTAGCTTTACAGTCGTAATGAATTCCCCCGTTTCCAAAAGCAAAAGTTTTAATATAATGTGAAATATTTTCAATTAATTAATTGAACTAATGTAACCTAAATAAATGTTCAGACATGATATGTATAAATACACGATATGCACATTTACATGTAAACTAAAAAATAAATAGATAATAATAATAAAAAAAAAAACAAACAAAAAAAATCTTAGAGTAAGACTTATATTAATGTTAAACTAAAAATAAAACAGTAATTTTATTAGAAGATGAAAACTAAAATTATAATATCATATTTTTAATTGTTTTTTTTATTGTAATAATTTTTAACTATGTTCTTGTTTAAATAAATTGAAAGCTTTTCCAAAGTGGGAGGAAATGTGGTGTAATATTCCAATTGCATGCACGTTTGGTTGTCGTAATCTAATCCGAGTGCGCGCAACGTAGCCCAGACACAGGTAGCCAAAGTCACCGAATGCATTTATACGCAGTGCTTGCATATTTCACTACGTGTAATACATCACTTTCCCACGTTCAGTGATTTTTGCGTTGACCATGTTTGAGCCACGATCACATTGAATTTTCCTAATGGAAAAGTTGAGTTGTTTCTTGACAGTCAACCGTGTCGGGTGAATTATTTATACCAAAAACCTTTGGCGAGATATCATCAAGACCGATGACCAACTTATTTATTTATTTATTTATTATCTACGATTTACATCAACAGATTTGAATCTTAAAACTACTAAGCAAATATAAATAGTATTCAGAGGAAACTAGTTAAATCTAATCGTATTATGTATTATTGTATTGCTGTGTTAAATAAGCAATTAATAGTCTTTTAAAATTATCTCTCTGCAAAAATAAATCTAATTCACTATAAGTTAAGTTAAAAAGTCTACAGCAGCAAAAACTAATGGGTTCACGTGAACCATAACATGTTCTATGCGAAACCTCAAATAAAAGTGGCCTTGATCGCAAAGTTCTCGATGGGGCGTAAAAAACCTATAGAAGAGAGCAAGCGAGAACTATCGATTGAGTTACACAAAATATCACGAATAAACAAAAAACTATACATCTTCCTTCTGCATTTGATTTAACTGAACGAGCTTCCAAAACAACATCCATATTTTTTATACAACTAAAAGTAAAAGCCTCACTAGAGTTGGAGCTTGAACAATCCAAGAAATCCACCTGTGTTGAGTTTGGTACAAGAAGGGAACCCATAGCCGTAGGACTGAAGGGACATTTATTTCGTTCACACTCAACCACTCCAATACTTTTCAAGTTTTTCCACAAAACTTTTGAATTGAGACTCGGGTCAAGTTGTCTTAGAAAAATGGACCGCTTAGCAGATCGAATCAAGCAAGTAACTTTGTTGCGAGCGGAAATGTATCATTGGCATCTGTTATACACTGATGGTGTTCTTTTGAAATTCCTGTAGAAACGTTTTCTTTCCTGTACCATTAACTTAATTTGGTTAGTATACCATGGGCAACTTTTCGGTTTTATTACTTTTGTAACAACAGGAATATAGTAATTATAAAGGTCAGTTATGACAGAGGTAAGCACAGAAACTTTATTATCAATGTCAGCATCAAAGTAGATATTATCAAGACCAAACCTACCAATATTTTGTCCCACTTGCGTATAATCAAAATTAAAGGGCGGCCGTGGTAGAGTGTTCAGTAGATTGGCCGGATTCGAAATCCGTTCTGGGCATCTACTTTTCTTTCAGCCTCCCAGTTTCATATGGACGCCGCCTTTGAGGTTATATGTGAAATTACTACGACCTTATTTCCAACTACTGCAACACAAAAAAAGTGAAGGCTGCTATCCTGGTAGTACAATGTACCGGAAATTAGGTCTAAGTTCTCCAAAAAAAAAAAAATTACGAAATTTATTTATTTATTTATTTATTTATTACTTCATCTACAAGCAATTTTACAGCTATCAGATAATTCAAAATTGCACTCCAAGAAAAATAAATAATAGGTAATAATTAGAATGTAAATAAATATAAAACTTCTAGTTTAAATTTATCACGACTCAGACAGAAGATATCAATATTTACACAGGCTTCATTGAAATCCCTAATAGATCTAGATATGGTTTCATTACTTCCATATATCGTTCTATGCAATTTTTCTTTTAAAAACATTCTCGGTCTTAAAGATCTTGATGGAACATAAATAGGTACGAGAGCAAGTAGCGTAGGACATTTTATATGGTTACATAGTAAGTCTCTTATTAATGTTACACCATGAATAGTTCGCCTAGATTCTAATGATTTTATCCCCAATAATTGACATCTAGCCCTATAATCAGGTTGCGGGTACCAACGCATTTGGAAAAATATAAATTTAGTGAATCGTCTTTGGATCCTTTCTAATCGATTAGAATGTGTAATGAAAGCAGGACTCCAGATAACATCAGCATACTCCAAAATCGATCTCACAAGAGAGTTATACAATGTCAAAAGGACGAAGGGGTCTCTAAAATCTTTTGCATTTCGTTTGATGAATCCAACCATCACGTTGGCTTTGGTAACCAAATAATCAAAATGGTTTTTATACGATAGACAGGGATCAAGTACAATGCCTAAGTCTTTAATATTAGTGACTCTACTAATTGATTTTGAATCAATGTGGTAATCAAACAAATGACAATTATTTTTCCTTAAAAAAGAAATTGAATTGCACTTTTTAATATTAAGATTAAGGCCATTATTAGAGCACCACTTTGACAAGGAATTGAGGTCAGATTGAACTAACAGACAGTCATTGAAGTTATCAATTTTTAAAAACAACTTCAGATCATCAGCGTATAGAAGACATTCACAATATTTTATAACAGAAGTAATATCATCAATAAATAATAAGAATAAAAGGGGACCTAAGTGGCTACCTTGTGGAACACCCGAAGAGCACGCGAACTCGTGCGAAAAAGTGCTACCAACCTGAACCTTTTGAGATCTTCCAATTAGATACGATGATAACCAACTAAGTAGCTGCGAATGAAAACCGAAAACTTCAAGCTTCCTTATCAAAGTTTCATGGTTTACTGAGTCAAAAGCCTTGCTGAAATCAGTATATACTGTGTCAACTTGGAACCTATCCTCAATAGCACCAATAACATAAGAAGTGAAGCAAGCAAGATTACTAACAGTTGATGAAATGATCTAAGACTCACAGTTTTTGAGGTTCTTGCACTCCTAGTATTAATATGGTAAGGTGACATTATTAAGGTCCAGAGGAGGAACACTGAGTGTGGAAGTTTCACTTCTTGAACATACCATGCCGAAAGATTTTGATAGGTTTAGACATATCTTATTCAAACCGGACCACATTTTGATATATTCATTAAATCTTCATTTACTCTAGCCACACAATCTTTAATTAATCCTGGTACCCTAGATAGATAAATCATTACATCATCAGCATAAAGGTGTATATTGCAATTTTTAATTATATTTAGTAGATAATTAATGAATATATAGAAAAGAAGAGGTCCTAGGACCGATCCTTGTGGTAGACCCACGTTCAGCAAATAAGGTCTTGAGCTGCCAAGATCAGTTGTTTTAAGCTTTTATATTAATATGGAGTGATCAATACAATCAAATGCTTTTGAAAAATCTAATAACACCATGATAGTAATTTCATCCAGATCCATCCCTGTCCTTATGTCAGAGGTGACCTTTAACACTGCATTTTCGCAACTGTGCTGTCTTCGAAGTCCTGATTGCCATTTTTAAAGTTTGCTACGTCTTTCTAATTCATCTTGAATCTGACGAGCCAAAATCTTTTCAAGAATTTTAGACATGTACGGCAACAAACTAATAGGCTTAAATTCTGAAGGATTTGTAGGGTTTGATTTTTTAGCAATTTTCAAGAAAAAAAAGGCGAAGCGTTCCTAACTTTTCCGCTTTAGAAAGACCTTTACGTAATATCACTCACAAAGACGTTCCTTTTAGTTGGAATAGCGATTGTGAAACGGCTTTCACTACTTTGAAAGCTATTCTTTCTAGTCCACCAATACTTATCTATCCAGATTTCAAAAAATAATTTTTCCTCACCACGGATGCCAGTGGAACAACATTAGGAGCTGTTCTTTCTCAGATAAGGAATGGTCTTGATTTGCCGAAAGCCTTTGCAAGTATAATTTTAAGTGCTACAGAGCGTCGCTATTCCACAATTGAACGAGAAGGTTTGGCCATAGTTTGGGCTGTTAAAACTTTTAGGTGTTACCTGCTAAGTAGGAAATTTACATTATATACAGACCACCAGCCATTGGTCCATTTCTTTAAAATTTCTCAAGATTCCACTAGGTTGACTAATTTTCGGCACAAACTATCACAGTTCGATTCCGAAATAAAATACAAGCCAGGAAAGCAAAATGTTGTGGCTGACACCCTTAGCCGAATTCCCGATAAATAATTATGATATGAATAAGGTGCATGCAATAACTAGAGCACAATCTAATTCCCAAAATCAAGACGATTCAAATAATTCCAACAATAAGCCAAATAACGGACTTCAGGCAAAATCAAAGACAGCTTTGGTTAAAGCTGATAGTTCAAATCAATCAAAAGTAGATAATTATCCATGTTGCACTGACAGTGAAAGTGTAACTGATAGTGATAGCGACACAAGTTATCTACACCAGGAATGTTCAAGCGAAAACAAAAAGAAAGACAGTAGTACAATTTATCTAACAAAGGAAGACGAAATTAGTGAAGTTTTTAAAAAAATACCATAATTCTCCATTAGGTGGACACCAGGGTGTCTTAAAAACGTACTTAAGGGTAAGATCCAACTTTAAGTGGAAAAATATGTTTGCTGACATAAAAAAGCATGTTAAAGCTTGCAAACAGTGCCAAATTAACAAAAAATCGAAACATACTTTGATGCCTATGATGATATCGGCAACTTCGAGAAAACCCTTCGACAAAGTTTTCATAGATATTGTGGGACCTTTACCTACCACTATTCTAGGAAACGAATTTGTTGTACTAACTTTTGAGGACGATTTAACTCGATTTATGGACTGCTATGCACTCCCCAATATGGAAGCAGGAACTGTAGCTAAGGTTTTCTATGATGAAATAATTAGGTTTGTTCGTTGAAGCCCTGGGGTTGCCCTAGGGTCGCCACAAAGCGTTTTTTGAGAAACCTAAATTCGCCCTGAATGTCAAATTGAGTGTTTTTTGAGCCATAGGTTTGCCATAGGTTTTCCCCAAACTCGCCCTAGCTTTTTGCTGTGGCGATTTGAGGGCTATCAAATGGCATGTGTTTTTATTTAAATGACGTTGAGATGTGTGGCGATTTGTGGTTTAGCGTTTTTTGAGGACTGGAAAACCCAGGTTTTTTTGGCAACTCATGGGGTTGTCAAGAAAACCTGGGTCAACCCTGGGGAAAGTTCAACGAACAGACCTATTAGCAGATATAGATCTCCACAGCAACTATTGACAGATCGGGGTGCTAACTTTTGTAGTGAACTTTTTAAAAAGGTGTGCAAGTTTCTAAACATCAGGAAACTTGAAACTACGGCTTATCATCCACAAGCAAATGGAGCCTTGAAACGTAACCATGGGCCATTGGCAGAGTACTTAAGATCATTTTCAAAAAGCAACCCCGCTGATTGGGATCAATGGCTCCGATAAGCTATGTATGTGCACAATAACACTCCACACGCTAGCTCCAAGCTAACTCCCATGGACGTTCTCTTCGGTTTTAAATCCCCTATGCCAACTGGCATAACGAGGACACCAACTCCTATATATGATCATGAAAACTATTTTTTTGAACTAAGACATAAACTCCAGAAGGCTTATCAGGTTGCTAGAAATAACATTGATAAGAGTAAGGAAAATGCAAAGGAGTATTTTGATAAAAAGATAAATCCACAGTCTTTCAAAATATGTGATTTGGCTCTTCTACAAGACGTGAGCAGAAAAAACAAACTTTGTCCCTTGTTTACAGGGCCTTTTGAAGTTAAGGAAGTTCATAACAACGTGAACACTTCAATTTTACGTAAAAATAAGCTTGAAAGGGTTCATAACAATCGACTCAAACATTTTTATGAATAGAAGTGTCTACCAGCATATTTTAAGGCCTTTAATTAAAATTTTTATTTACAAAAATTCATTGCCCTATCTGCAAAAGGAAAAAATTTACGGAATGCCAAACGAGTCAAGAAATTAGTCGCTCTTCCTTAAATACTTCTTTGTAGTATTCTTAAAGGTTAACGAGTTGCAGATTAATTAGTTTTCAAACTCATAACAAGAAGCTTCCGCTAATTTTTTAATCTTTCTTCTAGATTTTATTTTAGTTACATTCTTATTTCTAATTACTGATCTTCCTAAAAATGTTTCTATTGATCTGGTTTTAAGCTTCAGTTTCAAGATATTTTAGAACAGCATTGTCGAACGGGGCATAAGTCATTGACTGCGATGCATTCGAGGGTAAAGCCGAATCAAGAAACCTTGAAAAACCTGTTCGAACCGAAAATTCGCCAAAAACGCGGAGTTATAAATGCTGTGGGTGAAATTACTAATGCTCTGTTTGGAGTTATGGACGATAGAGACGCACAAGAAATTTATTCGTCTGTGCAAGAACTTCAAGAGAATCAAAAGTCTATCGCTCATGTTCTCAACAAACAGGTGTCAGTAATTTCTAACCTAGGTAGGAGTCTAAACGTTTCTTATGAAAAATATAGCACTAACTTTGCACGAATACAAAACGACCTAAAGGACATTTACTCAAAATTAGAAAATTTGACAACTCTAGAGCAGATATATAGTTCAATCGACAAAAAAATAATGTTTTTGACAACTGAATCAGTTAGCCTAGAGTTTAGACAGAACCAGATTCTAGACATTATAAACGATGCAAAAATGGGGCACTTGAATAGGTTTCTGCTATCGTCCCCAGAACTTAAGAATGCATTGCAAGAAATTCAGTAAGAGAACATTGCAACCTTTAAACTACCCTTCAAGGTAAAGAGCTTTGTCCCTGCTGATTTACAGAAAATTGTAGAGGTAACGGTCAGATATATAGATATCATCTGAGCTCATGATAGTGTTAGATATTCCGTTAATATCCGACAAATATGAGCTTTACCAACTTACTCCCACTCAAGAGCAGAAACAATATTTATTGGTACGTGGAAGTTGACGAGCCTTATTTGGCCATTATTACCGCTAAACGTGGTTACGCCTTCTTAAGTTCCAACAGTTTCGGACATTTAATCAAATACAAAGAAGACTTATATTTGAATAAGTTGTACCAATCTTAAAACCTGGAAACCAACCAAATGATATAAAGAACTATAGACCGATAAGTCTTTTGAGTTGTACAAGTAAGATTTTTGAACGGCTCATTAAGTCCAAATTATCAAAATTTATTGTTCAAAACAATATTTATCCTCCGCAGCAATTTGGATTTCGAGAACAACACAGCACAGTAAACCAAGTAAATCGAATAACTAAACATGTTCGATTTAATTTCAACATTCAAAAGTCCACTGGCCTGATACTCTTAAACATTCAGAAAGCATTTGATAGTGTTTGGCATAATGGTCTATTGTATAAAATGATAAATTTGAATTTCCCAAGATACCTTATCAGTTTAGTTGAAAGTTTTTTGAAAAGTAGATTTTTTATTGTTTCTCTCAGCGGGAGCATGTCTGATAAACTTTGTGTGCCTGCAGGAGTGCCTCAAGGATCAGTGTTAGGACCCATTCTTTATAATGTTTATACGAGTGACTTTCCTATTCTACCTAACTGCGAATCGGCTATTTATGCCGATGACATAGCCATTTTTTCATCTGATGTACTTAGTCTAAGTATAGAGACTAATCTACAGTCAGCACTTGATATTTTAGAAAACTATTACAAGAAATGGAGAATTAAAATTAATGCCTCGAAAACGCAGGCAATCTTTTTTACAAGAAAAAGAAAAATCTGCTTTATTCCTAGCAACAATTCAAAACTAAATGATATGGAAATAGAATGGGGAACTTCAGTAAAGTACCTGGGTATACACTTAGACAGAAAGCTTACTTTTAATGAGCATATACATAAAACAATAACTAAATTCAATAAAAAAATAAAAATAATGTATCCGCTAATTAATAGGAAATCTCTTCTGAGCAATGACAACAAACTAACAATCTATAAAGTAATCTTTCAAGCTATTTTGCTTTATGGTTGTCCAGTATGGGGACAATGTGCAAAAACACATATTCAAAAATTACAAGTGTCTCAAAATAAGTTATTGAAAATAATGCTAGCACTTCCTTGGCACTTTTCAACATCTGAACTGCATAGCCGCACCAAAATCGATCTCGTTTCTGATAGAATATGCAAATTAAAAGAAAGATATCTCTTCGTTGTGTAATGTCTGATAACCTTCTTATTGTAAACTTAATTAATCAATGCGTTCTTAAATGTTTATTGTATTAATGCTTCCATCTTCTATTTGTTTTTCAATTGTTTATTACCTACCCAATTTAAAATATAATTTATAATTATTTAAAATTTTTTTTTTCTTTTTTTTTTTTTGCTGTAATTCTTATTTATTTGCCTTAATGTTCTTACTTATTTATTTGTTAATTTATTTATTTATTTACCTATATACATTATGCACTACTCACACGTCGACTTATTTGTTTCATAGTTATTTGTTCACTTTCTTTTTTTTTGCAAAAATAATTTTTTGTACCTTATAACATTTATAATTAATCTGTGATATAGAGTTAGTTAAAAAAAAAAAAAAATGTAATCTTTATATTCTTAGCATTAATGAACGAAAAAAAGCTAACATAGTCAAAATTAATTCATTTTCTAAGTTTTCTCAATTAGGAGGTTTTCATGACCTTTCCTCCTCAAAAGTATAATTTTGAACACTTATTCTGCAATTCAAAAATTGTGCATTTTTATAAAAATTTTCAGAAGCAAAGTAGATTTCTACTGTAACTCTGTGTAAACTGGGCGATAGCAAATATTTATTGTAAAACTCTTCTTAATAACTGGTCAATAAAAAAAAAAAAGAATGAAAATAACTTGGTTGTTAGGAATGAGAATTCAGGGAACTGTATAATAAATTTAATGGCAGGGTACAAGAAACCAAAAAACTGTAATATTCGCGTTTTCAATTCAGCTCAAGAGATTTGGTACAACCTAAATAAAGCCAACACCTGGTTATGTGTTGCTCCACAAGAAATCCCTTTAAAAATAATGTGTAGAGCATTCTACAAAATAGCTCTCATTAAAGACACAGGAATAGTTAGCCTAGACCCTAGATCCAAAATTGTCAAATATTACTATATTCTTCAGTTCAAGTTTCATGGCAGACATTGAGATTCCTGACGTAAGTTTCGAACATCGATCTCACTCAAAAGATCTAAACATTGTAGGGTTTGAGTTGGCCACAAACAGTCTTCCTCTTGAAGTTCATCTGCGGGATCATAAATACAAAAACGACACTTGGCTAACTAAATCAGCTATTTACGGAGTGATTATCCTACTCCTCATGTTCTTTTTATTTCTTTCGTTTAGAACTATCCTGCTTAAAATAATTTGCATTAGATGTGCAAGGAAATCTTATTCCTTCACTACCGACAACTCACATCCCATAAAAATGAAGGGGACACGAAGTCTACCATTGTTAGTGTCTACAAATGAAAACACAGACCTTACCTATCCAATCAATTCCCTTCGCCAAAGCCTACCATTGTTAGTATCCACAGATGAAAAAACAAATGAAAAAACAGACCTTACCTATCCAATGAATTCCCCCGTTTCCAAAAGCAAAAGTTTTAATATAATGTGAAATATTTTCAAAAAATTAATTGAACTAATGTAACCTAAATAACGTATATAAAAATTTAACAACTTGTCAAAATGTTCAGACATGATATGTATAAATACACGATATGCACATTTACATGTTTAAATTAAAAAAAACAAGCTGTAACTAGCTTATGCAAAAAAAAAATTTAAAAAAATAATAAAAAAAAAAAAAAACAAAAAAATTTTAGAGTACGTCTTATATTAATGTGAAACTAAAAATTAAACAATAATTTTATTAGAAGATGTAAACTAAAAAATAAACAGATAATAATAATAAAAAAAAAAGAACAAACAAAAAAAAATCTTAGAATGTTAAACTAAAAATAAAACAGTAATTTTATTAGAAGATGAAAACTTAAATTATAATATCATATTTTTAATTGTTTTTTTTATTGTAATAATTTTTAACTATGTTCTTGTTTAAATAAATTGAAAGCTTTTCCAAAGTGGGAGGAAATGTGGTGTAATATTCCAGTTGCATGCACGTTTGGTTGTCGTAATCTAATCCGAGTGCGTGCAACGTAGCCCAGACACAGGTAGCCAAAGTCACCGAATGCATTTATACGCAGTGCTTGCATATTTCACTACTTGACAGTCAACCGTGTCGGGTGAATTATTTATACCACAAACCTTTGGCGAGATATCATCAAGACCGATGACCAACTTATTTATTTATTTATTTATTATCTACGATTTACATCAACAGATTTGAATCTTAAAACTACTAAGCAAATATAAATAGTATTCAGAGGTAACTAGTTAAATCTAATCGTATTATGTATTATTGTATTGCTGTGTTAAATAAGCAATTAATAGTCTTCTAAAATTATCTCTCTGCAAAAATAAATCTAATTCACTATAAGTTAAGTTGGAGAAACCAGACGGTCCCAATAGATCGGCTATTATAGTCATCAACAAAGACTCGATGGCCCCTCTAGCTGAAACCCAAGGTAAGATTAAGTTCGGATGGGCGACCATAACCTTAAGAATATATAAAAAAGACGAAGAAAGCGTAAACGCTCCTTCTGCCCCGAACACAACAAGCATGGTAAGCGCTGAAGGCGAAAAACTCCCTGAAATGGAAGTAGATCCCCCAAGTGCCTCCTCCGTAACATCAGAAGACGAAACAGATGACTCAATGTCCGAGAACGGCCTGAAGGAAGATGACTTCTTACGGTCAACTTCAGGTAGTGAGTCTGAAGACGACCTCAACCAAACAGTGGTGGGGGTTAGTCTGCTTAGCTGCAACCAAGATGGTGAAGTTAACGCAGATTAATCTCCAACACTCCAAACAGGCCTCGGCCTCCCTTCTTCTCCGCCTGAACAAAAGAGGGGAAGATGTTGTCCTTATCCAAGAACCATGGATCAACAAATCCTGCATTCATGGATTAAGGACTCCTGGATATACTCAGCTATATGTAAAGGACAAAGGTGAACCCAGATCCTGCATATTGGTAAGAAGTAGCACTAATGTATTTTTACTCCCTGATTACAGCAATTGTGATGTAACTACTGCTAGTTACCAAACCAGTAACAACACCTACTGGCTGGTATCAGCTTATCTCGGCCACGACCATCCTGGCCCTCCTCCAGGCGACCTGATGAAAAAGATTGTCGCTGCAGCAGAACGGCAGAAGATCTGCCTCATCATTGGATGCGATGCAAACGCGCATCACACAGTATGGGGGAGTACTGACATAAATGAAAGGGGTGAGTCACTTTTTGATTTTATTTTATTTTAAGTATTAACCTTACAATAAGTAATACTGGCAATGAACCTACATTCATTACCAGAAACAGACAAGAAGTCTTAGACATCACCCTTGTCTCCGATTCAGTTCATCATAGGATTACAAATTGGAAAGTATCTACGGAACACTCCTTTTCTGATCATAGATACATTCAATTTGATCTTAATGAAGAACCTCTCAAACACCCAGTTTTCCGAAACTATCGGAAAACGGACTGGCAAAAATACCGGGTAACTCTGAAAAAGTTTATCAAACCTGAACTTTTACAAAACCCTACAAACCAACAGGATCTGAAAAAAAAAAGTCAATGATCTTACCACCGCTCTTAACCTCTTACTGCACAGATCCTGTCCTCTTATAAAAATAAGAGAAAAACAGAAACCACTGTGGTGGAGCTCGGGGCTGGAACCGCTCAGGAAAGAATGTAGAAGACGTTTCAACCGAGCTAAACTATCTAAAACCGTAACAGACTGGGATTCCTACAAGGAATTCCTAAAAACATATAAATATCAACTGAGGAAAAATAAAAGAACTTCCTGGAGAAACTTCTGTGGAAAAATAGAAGATACTTCAGAAGCTTCCAGACTAAGAAAAATCCTCTCAAAGAGTCCAACCATGCCTAGCAGTTTGAAAACAGCTGACGGATGGACAGAATCCTGCGAAGAAACGCTAAATTTGCTTCTGGACACTCATTTTCCAGGCAGCTCCAAGATCTTATGTAACCATGATTCCATAGTATCAAGCAACAAAACTCTAAACAATCTCGATCTGATTACAAGGGAAAAACTTTTTTGGGCCATTAACAGCTTTGACCCATATAAATCCCCTGGACCAGACGCTATAATTCCAGCCGAACTCCAAAAGGCTGCGGATATCATAATCCCTGTCCTTGAAGTGATTTTTATTGGCTGCACCACCCTAAACTATATCCCCACTCAGTGGAGAGAGGTCAAGGTGGTGTTTATACATAAGGCTGGGAAATCATCCCATGTAAATCCAAAAGATCTCCGACCAATAAGTCTATCATCTTTCCTTCTCAAAACTTTAGAACGACTGATTGATATCCACCTGCGTAAAGCTATAGATCCTAAACTGTTATCTAAAGCGCAACACGCCTACTGTAAGGGAAAATCTGTAGAAACGGCCCTTCACACCCTGGTTCGTACTATAGAATATTCCCTCCATCACAAAGAATACTCTCTGGCCGCATTCCTCGACATAGAGGGTGCCTTCAACAACGTCAGCAACTCTGCAATTACAAAGGCGCTGACGAAGTTCAAAGTAGACAAATCCTTAGTGGAATTGATAAATCTTATGCTAAAAAGCAGAAGAATCAACTCAACACTGGGAGATTTCTCTGCAAAGAGATCTGTCAGCAGGGGCACACCGCAAGGTGGAGTTCTATCCCCTCTTCTTTGGAATCTAGTCGTCAATGAACTTCTAGTTCAAATATGCAAATATGGCAAATATGCTCACGTCCTTATGGATCTGATGCAAACCGCTCTAAATAAACTAGTAAAATGGGCGAGAAAAAGTGATCTAGGGGTCAACCCTCAGAAAACCGAACTCGTTCTCTTCACCAGGAAATACAAAATTCCTAAACTAACAACTCCATCAATAAATGGAATCCCACTTCAACTCTCCAACGAAGCTAGATATCTAGGTATTATCCTAGACAAAAAGCTAAACTGGAAAGCCAATATAGAGGAAAGAATCAGGAAATCAACCGTAGCCCTGTTTTCCTGCAAAAAAGCCATTGGCACTAAATGGGGCTTCTCCCCCCAAATCATCAGACCAATACTCACATACGGAGTAGTGGTATGGTGGACCGCTCTTGATAAAAGGACCTACTGCGATAATCTGAGCAAAGTCCAACGAACTGCCTGTTTGTGTATAAGCGGAGCACTGAGATCAACACCCTCAGCTGCCCTAAATATACTCCTTAATCTCATACCACTAGATATCTTCAGCAAACAAATGGCCGCAAGTACGGCCACTAGTATCAGAGCTATCACCCAATGGACCGATAACAACATCGGTCATGCCACAATCGTGTATACATTCAGATCAATCCCTTGCCACTCTGACTACACCATCCTCCAATTGGTTTTTAATAATAAGTTCCATGTCTCAATCCCAACGAGAACGACCTGGGAAGACGAAGAATTTTTGAGAGATGATTCAATTCATTTCTATACAGATGGGTCAAAAACCGAGGAAGGGGTTGGCTGCGGGGTGTACTCAAAACGAATTAACGTAAGTCCCTCTTTCCGCCTCCCAAACCATTGTAGCGTGTTCCAAGCGGAAATTCTGGCGATCAAAGAGGTCCTATCATGGATAAAAGAAAACGTGATATCCTCAGCGAATATCCGGATTTTCTCAGACAGTCAGGCAGCCCTCAAATCACTCGGCGCCGTTTCCACGAACTCAGTAACCGCCCTTAACTGTCGCCTGTCTCTTAAGGAGATGGCTGAACAGTTCAATATTCACCTTATTTGGGTGCCGGGGCACAGAGATATCGCGGGCAACTGTAAGGCCGATGAACTCGCCAGAAAAGGAACCGTTCTACCGATATCAACCAGCAGGTTGAATATCGGTATACCAATCGCTGCATGTAAACTTATGCTAAAGCAAGAGGCAATGGATAGAACAAATCATTGGTGGCCACGTGTGTGGCAACAAAACAGCTATGGCCAGGACTTGATCCAAAACGCACAAGGCATTTGCTATCCATAACCAGATTGCACTTTAGCTCCGCAATCAATGTCATTACAGGACATTGTCTGATAGGCAGACACGCCATAAGACTTGGTGTTCCCTCAAATGGCTTCTGTAGAAGTTGCTTAGATGAGGAGGAGGAAGAAACTATTCCACACCTCCTCTGCTCATGTCCTGCACTCTCCATTAAAAGAAAACGGCATCTTGGAAAATATTTCCTCGATGATCTAAACGATCTGGCGAACACAGATATCCTTCATCTCTTTCGCTTCATAAAAAGCTCCAAATGGTTTTGTTAAGTGGGGTTCTTCCTCACTTAAATTCTTATGGTATCACAACGGACCAAATACTGGTCTAAGTGTGTCAGTTGGTTTTCCTGACAACCATTTCAACCTAACCTAACCTAACATAAGTTAAGTTAAAAAGTCAACAGCAAAAACTAATTGGTTCACGTGAACCATAACATGTTCTATGCAAAACCTCAAATAAAAGTGGTCTTGATCGCAAAGTTCTCGATGGGGCGTAAAAAACTTATAGAAGAGAGCAAGCGAGAACTATCGATTGAGTTACACAAAATATCACGAATAAACAAAAAACTATACATCTTCCTTCTGCATTTGATTTAACTGAACGAGCTTCCAAAACAACATCCATATTTTTTATACAACTAAAAGTAAAAGCCTCACTAGAGTTGGAGCATGAACAATCCAAGAAATCCACCTGTGTTGAGTATGGTACAAGAACGGAACCCATAGCCGTAGAACTGAAGGGACATTTATTTCTATCACACTCCAACCAGTTAGTTTCAGTTTAGTTGAAAGTTTTTTGAAAAGTAGATTTTTTATTGTTTCTCTCAGCGGGAGCATGTCTGATAATTTTTGTGTGCCTGCAGGAGTGCCTCAAGGATCAGTGTTAGGACCCATTCTTTATAATGTTTATACGAGTGACTTTCCTATTCTACCTAACTGCGAATCGGCTATTTATGCCGATGACATAGCCATTTTTTCATCTGATGTACTTAGTCTAAGTATATAGAGACTAATCTACAGTCAGCACTTGATATTTTAGAAAACTATTACAAGAAATGGAGAATTAAAATTAATGCCTCGAAAACGCAGGCAATCTTTTTTACAAGAAAAAGAAAAATCTGCTTTATACTTCCTTGGCACTTTTCAACATCTGAACTGCATAGCCGCACCAAAATCGATCTCGTTTCTGATAGAATATGCAAATTAAAAGAAAGATATCTCTTCGTTGTGCAATGTCTGATAACATTCTTATTGTAAACTTAATTAATTAATGCGTTCTTAAATGTTTATTGTATTAATGCTTCCATCTTCTATTTGTTTTTCAATTGTTTATTACCTACCCAATTTAAAATATAATTTATAATTATTTAAAAATTTTTTTTTCTTTTTTTTTTTTTGCTGTAATTCTTATTTATTTGCCTTTATGTTCTTACTTATTTAATTGTTAATTTATTTATTTATTTACCTATATACATTATGCACTACTCACACGTCGACTTATTTGTTTCATAGTTATTTGTTCACTTTCTTTTTTTTGCAAAAATAATTTTTTGTACCTTATAACATTTATAATTAATCTGTGATATAGAGTTAGTTAAAAAAAAAAATGTAATCTTTATATTCTTAGCATTAATGAACGAAAAAAAGCTAACATAGTCAAAATTAATTCTTTTTCTAAGTTTTCTCAAATAGGAAGTTTTCATGACCTTTCCTCCTCAAAAGTATAATTTTGAACACTTATTCTGCAATTCAAAAATTGTGCATTTTTATAAAAATTTTCAGAAGCAAAGTAGATTTCTACTGTAACTCTGTGTAAACTGGGCGATAACAAATATTTATTGTAAAACTCTTCTTAATAACTGGTCAATAAAAAAAAAAAGAATGAAAATAACTTGGTTGTTAGGAATGAAAATTCAGGGAACTGTATAATAAATTTAATGGCAGGGTACAAGAAACCAAAAAACTGTAATATTCGCGTTTTCAATTCAGCTCAAGAGATTTGGTACAACCTAAATAAAGCTAACACCTGGTTATGTGTTGCTCCACAAGAAATCCCTTTAAAAATAATGTGTAGAGCATTCTACAAAATAGCTCTCATTAAAGACACAGGAATAGTTAGCCTAGATCCAGTATGCAAGGCCATGTCCACGGAAATAACTTAAGAAACTATCTAAAAGACGGTAAAATTGTCAAATATTACTATATTTTTCAGTTTAAGTTTCATGGCAGACATTGAGAATCCTGACGTTAGTTTCGAACATCGATCTCACTCAAAAGATCTAAACATTGTAGGGTTTGAGTTGGCCACAAACAGTCTTCCTCTTGAAGTTCATCTGCGGGATCATAAATACAAAAACGACACTTGGCTAACTAAATCAGCTATTTACGGAGTGATTATCCTACTCCTCATGTTCTTTTTATTTCTTTCGTTTAAAACTATCCTGCTTAAAATAATTTGCATTAGATGTGCAAAGAAATCTAATTCCTTCACTACCGACAACTCACATCCCATAAAAATGAAGGGGACACGAAGTTACCTATCCAATCAATTCCCTTCGCCAAAGCCTACCATTGTTAGTATCCACAGATGAAAAAACAAATGAAAAAACAGACCTTACCTATCCAATGAATTCCCCCGTTTCCAAAAGCAAAAGTTTTAATATAATGTGAAATATTTTCAAAAAATTAATTGAACTAATGTAACCTAAATAACGTATATAAAAATTTAACAACTTGTCAAAATGTTCAGACATGATATGTATAAATACACGATATGCACATTTACATGTTTAAATTAAAAAAAAACAAGCTGTAACTAGCTTATGCAAAAAAAAAATTTAAAAAAATAATAAAAAAAAAAAACCAAAAAAATTTTACAGTACGTCTTATATTAATGTAAAACTAAAAATAAAACAATAATTTTATTAGAAGATGTAAACTAAAAAATAAACAGATAATAATAATAAAAAAAAAAAGAACAAACAAAAAAAATCTTAGAGTAAGACTTATATTAATGTTAAACTAAAAATAAAACAGTAATTTTAGTAGAAGATGAAAACTAAAATTATAATATCATATTTTTAATTGTTTTTTTTATTGTAATAATTTTTAACTATGTTCTTGTTTAAATAAATTGAAAGCTTTTCCAAAGTGGGAGGAAATGTGGTGTAATATTCCAATTGCATGCACGTTTGGTTGTCGTAATCTAATCCGAGTGCGCGCAACGTAGCCCAGACACAGGTAGCCAAAGTCACCGAATGCATTTATACGCAGTGCTTGCATATTTCACTACGTGTAATACATCACTTTCCCACGTTCAGTGATTTTTGCGTTGACCTTGTTTGAGCCACGATCACATTGAATTTTCCTAATGGAAAAGTCGAGTTGTTTCTTGACAGTCAACCGTGTCGGGTGAATTATTTATACCACAAACCATTGGCGAGATATCATCAAGACCGATGACCAACTTATTTATTTATTTATTTATTATCTACGATTTACATCAACAGATTTGAATCTTAAAACTACTAAGCAAATATAAATAGTATTCAGAGGTAACTAGTTAAATCTAACCGTATTATGTATTATTGTATTGCTGTGTTAAATAAGCAATTAATAGTCTTTTAAAATTATCTCTCTGCAAAAATAAATCTAATTCACTATAAGTTAAGTTAAAAAGTCTACAGCAGCAAAAACTAATGGGTTCACGTGAACCATAACATGTTCTATGCGAAACCTCAAATAAAAGTGGCCTTGATCGCAAATTTCTCGATGGGGCGTAAAAAACCTATAGAAGAGAGCAAGCGAGAACTATCGATTGAGTTACACAAAATATCACGAATAAACAAAAAACTATACATCTTCCTTCTGCATTTGATTTAACTGAACGAGCTTCCAAAACAACATCCATATTTTTTATACAACTAAAAGTAAAAGCCTCACTAGAGTTGGAGCTTGAACAATCCAAGAAATCCACCTGTGTTGAGTTTGGTACAAGAACGGAACCCATAGCCGTAGGACTGAAGGGACATTTATTTATTTCACACTCCAACCACTCCAATATTTTTCAAGTTTTTCCACAAAACTTTTGAATTGAGACTCGGGTCAAGTTGTCTGAGAAAAAAAAAAACCGCTTAACAGATCGAATCAAGCAAGTAACTTTTTTGCGAGTGAAAATGTATTGGCATCTGTTATACACTGATGGTGTTCTTTTGAAATTCCTGTAGAAACGTTCTCTTTCCTGTACCATTAACTTAATTTGGTTAGTATACCATGGGCAACTTTTCGGTTTTATAACTTTTGTAACAATAGGAATATAGTAATTATAAAGGTCAGTTATGACAGAGGTAAGCACAGAAACTTTATTATCAATGTCAGCAGCAAAGTAGATATTATCAAGACCTACCAATATTTTGTTCCACTTGCGTATAATCAAAATTACGAAATGATCTAAAACTCATAGTTTTTGAGGTTTTTGCACTCCTTGTACTAATATGGTAAGGTGACATTATTTAGGTCCAGAGGAGGAACACTGAGTGTGGATATTTCACTTCTTGAACACACCATGCCGAAAGATTTTGAAAGGTTTAAACATATCTTATTCAAACCGGACCACATTTGGATATTCATTAAATCTTCATTTACTCTAGCCACACAATCTTCAATTAATTCTGGTACCCTAGATAGATAAATCATTACATCATCAGCATAAAGGTGTATATTGCAATTTTCAATTATATTTAGTAGATAATTAATGAATATACAGAAAAGAAGAGGTCCTAGGACCGATCCTTGTGGTACACCCACGTTCAGCAAATAAGGTTTTGAGCTGCCAAGATCAGTAGTTTTAAGCTTTTATATTAATATGGAGTGATCAATACAATCAAATGCTTTTGAAAAATCTAATAACACCATGATAGTAATTTCATCCAGATCCATCCCTGTCCTTATGTCAGAGGTGACCTTTAACACTGCATTTTCGAAACTGTGCTGTCTTTGAAATCCTGATTGCCATTTTGAAAGTTTGCTACTTCTTTCTAATTCATCTTGAATCTGACGAGCCAAAATCTTTTCAAGAATTTTAGACAGGTAGGGCAACAAACTAATAGGCCTAATTTCGGAGGGTTTTGTAGGGTTTGATTTTTTAGCAATTGGCAGAATTTTCGCAAATTTCCATGTTTCTGGAAATTGGCAGCTGTGAATACAGTAATTAAGAATGTGGACAAGATACGGTGTAATCAAAGGAAGAATTATTTTAACAAACTTTGGAGAGATATCATCAAGACCGATGACCGACTGCATTTGATTTAACTGAACGAGCTTCCAAAACAACATCCATATTATTTATACAACTAAAAGTAAAAGCCTCACTAGAGTTGGAGCTTGAACTTTCCAAGAAATCCACCTGTGTTGAGTTTGGTACAAGAAGGGAACCCATAGCCGTAGGACTGAAGGGACATTTATTTCGTTCACACTCAACCACTCCAATACTTTTCAAGTTTTTCCACAAAACTTTTGAATTGAGACTCGGGTCAAGTTGTCTTAGAAAAATGGACCGCTTACCAGATCGAATCAAGCAAGTAACTTTGTTGCGAGCGAAAATGTATTGGCATCTGTTATACACTGATGGTGTTCTTTTGAAATTCCTGTAGAAACGTTTTCTTTCCTGTACCATTAACTTAATTTGGTTAGTATGGGCAACTTTTCGGTTTTATTACTTTTGTAACAACAGGAATATAGTAATTATAAAGGTCATGACAGAGGTAAGCACAGAAACTTTACTATCAATGTCAGCATCAAAGTAGATATTATCAAGACCAAACCTACCAATATTTTTTCCCACTTGCGTATAATCAAAATTAAAGGGCGGCCGTGGTGCAGTGGTAGAGTGTTCAGTAGATTGGCCGGATTCGAAATCCGCTCTGGGCATCTACTTTTCTTTCAGCCTCCCAGTTTCATATGGACGCCGCCTTTGAGGTTATATGTGAAATTACTACGACCTTATTTCCAACTACTGCAACACAAAAAAAGTGAAGGCTGCTATCCTGGTAGTACAATGTACCGGAAATTAGGTCTAAGTTCTCCAAAAAAAAAAAATTACGAAATGATCTAAGACTCACAGTTTTTGAGGTTCTTGCACTCCTAGTATTAATATGGTAAGGTGACATTATTAAGGTCCAGAGGAGGAACACTGAGTGTGGAAGTTTCACTTCTTGAACATACCATGCCGAAAGATTTTGATAGGTTTAGACATATCTTATTCAAACCGGACCACATTTTGATATATTCATTAAATCTTCATTAACTCTAGCCACACAATCTTTAATTAATCCTGGTACCCTAGATAGATAAATCATTACATCATCAGCATAAAGGTGTATATTGCAATTTTTAATTATATTTAGTAGATAATTAATGAATATATAGAAAAGAAGAGGTCCTAGGACCGATCCTTGTGGTACACCCACGTTCAGCAAATAAGGTCTTGAGCTGCCAAGATCAGTTGTTTTAAGCTTTTGTATTAATATGGAGTGATCAATACAATCAAATGCTTTTGAAAAATCTAATAACACCATGATAGTAATTTCATCCAGATCCATCCCTGTCCTTATGTCAGAGGTGACCTTTAACACTGCATTTTCGCAACTGTGCTGTCTTCGAAGTCCTGATTGCCATTTTGAAAGTTTGCTACGTCTTTCTAATTCATCTTGAATCTGACGAGCCAAAATCTTTTCAAGAATTTTAGACATGTACGGCAACAAACTAATAGGCCTAAATTCTCAAGGATTTGTAGGGTTTGATTTTTTAGCAATTGGCAAAAAAAAAAGGCGAAGCGTTCCTAACTTTTCCGCTTTAGAAAGACCTTTACGTAATATCACTCACAAAGACGTTCCTTTTAGTTGGAATAGCGATTGTGAAACGGCTTTCACTACTTTGAAAGCTATTCTTTCTAGTCCACCAATACTTATCTATCCAGATTTCAAAAAATAATTTTTCCTCACCACGGATGCCAGTGGAACAACATTAGGAGCTGTTCTTTCTCAGATTAGGAATGGTCTTGATTTGCCGATAGCCTTTGCAAGTATAATTTTAAGTGCTACAGAGCGTCGCTATTCCACAATTGAACGAGAAGGTTTGGCCATAGTTTGGGCTGTTAAAACTTTTAGGTGTTACCTGCTAAGTAGGAAATTTACATTATATACAGACCACCAGCCATTGGTCCATTTCTTTAAAATTTCTCAAGATTCCACTAGGTTGACTAATTTTCGGCACAAACTATCAGAGTTCGATTCCGAAATAAAATACAAGCCAGGAAAGCAAAATGTTGTGGCTGACACCCTTAGCCGAATTCCCGATAAATAATTATGATATGAATAAGGTGCATGCAATAACTAGAGCACAATCTAATTCCCAAAATCAAGACGATTCAAATAATTCCAACAATAAGCCAAATAACGGACTTCAGGCAAGATCAAAGACAGCTTTGGTTAAAGCTGATAGTTCAAATCAATCAAAAGTAGATAATTATCCATGTTGCACTGACAGTGAAAGTGTAACTGATAGTGATAGCGACACAAGTTATCTACACCAGGAATGTTCAAGCGAAAACAAAAAGAAAGACAGTAGTACAATTTATCTAACAAAGGAAAACGAAATTAGTGAAGTTTTAAAAAAAATACCATAATTCTCCATTAGGTGGACACCAGGGTGTCTTAAAAACGTACTTAAGGGTAAGATCCAACTTTAAGTGGAAAAATATGTTTGCTGACATAAAAAAGCATGTTAAAGCTTGCAAACAGTGCCAAATTAACAAAAAATCGAAAAATACTTTGATGCCTATGATGATATCGGCAACTTCGAGAAAACCCTTCGACAAAGTTTTCATAGATATTGTGGGACCTTTACCTACCACTATTCTAGGAAACGAATTTGTTGTACTAACTTTTGAGGACGATTTAACTCGATTAATGGACTGCTATGCACTCCCCAATATGGAAGCAGGAACTGTAGCTAAGGTTTTCTATGATGAAATAATTAGCAGATATAGATCGCCACAGCAACTATTGACAGATCGGGGTGCTAACTTTTGTAGTGAACTTTTTAAAAAGGTGTGCAAGTTTCTAAACATCAGGAAACTTGAATCTACGGCTTATCATCCACAAGCAAATGGAGCCTTGGAACGTAACCATGGGCCATTGGCAGAGTACTTAAGATCATTTTCAAAAAGCAGCCCCGCTGATTGGGATCAATGGCTCCGACAAGCTATGTATGTGCACAATAACACTCCACACGCTAGCTCCAAGCTAACTCCCATGGACGTTCTCTTCGGTTTTAAATCCCCTATGCCAACTGGCATAACGAGGACACCAACTCCTATATATGATCACGAAAACAATTTTTTTTTAACTAAGACATAAACTCCAAAAGGCTTATCAGGTTGCTAGAAATAACATTGATAAGAGTAAGGAAAATGCAAAGGAGTATTTTGATAAAAAGATAAATCCACAGTCTTTCAAAATAGGTGATTTGGTTCTTCTACAAGACATGAGCAGAAAAAACAAACTTAGTCCCTTGTTTACAGGGCCTTTTGAAGTTAAGGAAGTTCATAACAACGTGAACACTTCAATTTTAAGTAAAAATAAGCTTGAAAGGGTTCATAACAATCGACTCAAACATTTTTATGAATAGAAGTGTCTACCAGCATATTTAAAGGCCTTTAATTAAAATTTTTATTTACAAAAATTCATTGCCCTATCTGCAAAAGGAAAAAATTTATGGAATGCCAAACGAGTCAAGAAATTAGTCGCTCTTCCTTAAATACTTCTTTGTAGTATTCTTAAAGGTTAACGAGTTGCAGATTAATTAGTTTTCAAACTCATAACAAGAAGCTGCCGCTAATTTTTTAATCTTTCTTCTAGATTTTATTTTAGTTACATTCTTATTTCTAATTACTGATCTTCCTAAAAATGTTTCTATTGATCTGGTTTTAAGCTTCAATTTCAAGATATTTTAGAACAGCATTGTCGAACGGGGCATAAGTCATTGACTGCGATGCATTCGAGGGTAAGGCCGAATCAAGAAACCTTGAAAAACCTGTTCGAACCGAAAATTCGCCAAAAACGCGGAGTTATAAATGCTGTGGGTGAAATTACTAATGCTCTGTTTGGAGTTATGGACGATAGAGTCGCACAAGAAATTTATTCGTCTGTGCAAGAACTTCAAGAGAATCAAAAGTCTATCGCTCATGATCTCAACAAACAGGTGTCAGTAATTTCTAACCTAGGTAGGAGTCTAAACGTTTCTTATGAAAAATATAGCACTAACTTTGCACGAATACAAAACGACCTAACCGACATTTACTCAAAATTAGAAAATTTGACAACTCTAGAGCAGATATATAGTTCAATCGACAAAAAAATAATGTTTTTGACAACTGAATCAGTTAGCCTAGAGTTTAGACAGAACCAGATTCTAGACATTATAAACGATGCAAAAATGGGGCACTTGAATAGGTTTCTGCTATCGTCCCCAGAACTTAAGAATGCATTGCAAGAAATTCAGTTAGAGAACATTGCAACCTTTAAACTACCCTTCAAGGTAAAGAGCTTTGTCCCTGCTGATTTACAGAAAATTGTAGAGGTAACGGTCAGATATATATCATCTGAGCTCATGATAGTGTTAGATATTCCGTTAATATCCGACGAATATGAGCTTTACCAACTTACTCCCACTCAAGAGCAGAAACAATATTTATTGGTACGTGGAAGTTGACGAGCCTTATTTGGCCATTATTACCGCTAAACGTGGTTACGCCTTCTTAAGTTCCAACAGTTTCGGACATTTAATAAAATACAAAGAAGACTTATATTTGAATAAGTTGTACCAATCTTAAAACCTGGAAACCAACCAAATGATATAAAGAACTATAGACCGATAAGTCTTTTGAATTGTACAAGTAAGATTTTTGAACGGCTCATTAAGTCCAAATTATCAAAATTTATTGTTCAAAACAATATTTTTCCTCCGCAGCAATTTGGATTTCGAGAACAACACAGCACAGTAAACCAAGTAAATCGAATAACTAAACATGTTCGATTTAATTTCAACATTCAAAAGTCCACAGGCCTGATACTCTTAGACATTCAGAAAGCAAAATAAAAAATAAAATATTGGTAGGTTTGGTTAATATCTACTTTGAGGCTGACATTGATAATAAAGTTTCTGTGCTTACCTCTGTCATAACTGACCATTATAATTACTATATTCCTGTTGTTACAAAAGTAATAAACCGAAAATTTGCCCATGGTATACTAACCAAATTAAGTTAATGGTACAGGAAAGAGAACGTTTCTACAGGAATTTCAAAAGAACACCATCAGTGTATAACAGATGGCAATACATTTTCGCTAGCAACAAAGTTACTTGCTTGATTCGATCTGCTAAGCGGTTTTTTTTTTTCAGACAACTTGACCCGAGTCTCAATTCAAAAGTTTTGTGGAAAAACTTGAAAAATATTGGAGTGGTTGGAGTGTGAACGAAATAAATGTCCCTTCAGTCCTACGGCTATGGGTTCCCTTCTTGTACCAAACTCAACACAGGTGGATTTCTTGGATTGTTCAAGCTCCAACTCTAGTGAGGCTTTTACTTTTAGTTGTATAAAAATATGGATGTTGTTTTGGAAGCTCGTTCAGTTTAATCAAATGCAGAAGGAAGGATGTATAGTTTTTTGTTTATTCGTGATATTTTGTGTAACTCAATCGATAGTTCTCGCTTGCTCTCTTCTATAGGTTTTTTTACGCCCCATCGAGAACTTTGCGATCAAGGCCACTTTTATTTGAGGTTTCGCATAGAACATGTTATGGTTCACCGTGAACCAATTAGTTTTTGCTGTAGACTTTTTAACTTAACTTATAGTGAATTAGATTTATTTTTGCAGAGAGATAATTTTAAAAGACTATTAATTGCTTATTTAACACAGCAATACAATAATACATAATACGATTAGATTTAACTAGTTACCTCTGAATACTATTTATATTTGCTTAGTAGTTTTAAGATTCAAATCTGTTGATGTAAATCGTAGATAATAAATAAATAAATAAATAAGTTGGTCATCGGTCTTGATGATATCTCGCCAAAGGTTTGTGGTATAAATAATTCACCCGACACGGTTGACTGTCAAGAAACAACTCAACTTTTCCATTAGGAAAATTCAATGTGATCGTGGCTCAAACAAGGTCAACGCAAAAATCACTGAACGTGGGAAAGTGATGTATTACACGTAGTGAAATATGCAAGCACTGCGTATAAATGCATTCGGTGACTTTGGCTACCTGTGTCTGGGCTACGTTGCGCGCACTCGGATTAGATTACGACAACCAAACGTGCATGCAATTGGAATATTACACCACATTTCCTCCCACTTTGGAAAAGCTTTCAATTTATTTAAACAAGAACATAGTTAAAAATTATTACAATAAAAAAAACAATTAAAAATATGATATTATAATTTTAGTTTTCATCTTCTACTAAAATTACTGTTTTATTTTTAGTTTAACATTAATATAAGTCTTACTCTAAGATTTTTTTTGTTTGTTCTTTTTTTTTTATTATTATTATCTGTTTATTTTTTAGTTTACATCTTCTAATAAAATTATTGTTTTATTTTTAGTTTTACATTAATATAAGACGTACTGTAAAATTTTTTTGGTTTTTTTTTTTTATTATTTTTTTAAATTTTTTTTTTGCATAAGCTAGTTACAGCTTGTTTTTTTTTAATTTAAACATGTAAATGTGCATATCGTGTATTTATACATATCATGTCTGAACATTTTGACAAGTTGTTAAATTTTTATATACGTTATTTAGGTTACATTAGTTCAATAAATTTTTTGAAAATATTTCACATTATATTAAAACTTTTGCTTTTGGAAACGGGGGAATTCATTGGATAGGTAAGGTCTGTTTTTTCATTTGTTT